>OZ001352.1:18757423-19357423 GCA_963924055.1 Drosophila limbata
TGATAACCGTTAGTAAATTTTCACAGTTACAGTAATACAGTACTAATAGATAAACTAAGCACATAAAAACAGGGCTATTTAATGGTAAAACTTAAATATTTATAAAAACATTTATATTTAATTAATTTATAATACACGTGCAATGATTTTTAATCGTCTTAATAAATTGTGTACATATAATACTAGCCATGACTGTAGGTCAACTCTTTGCAGTTGTTGTTTTTGCTGCTGCAACAGCCTTTACTCATTTTTAGCTTTTTGCCTTTGCATGGCGTAAATTATTCGTATGCGTTGTGGCTCAGCCTATGTACATATGTATGTTTTGTTTGTTGTTGCTATGTGCGGGGCGGCACACTAGTAAAAAAAATATAAAAAAAAAAGAAGCAACGCAGTGTGGAAGAATGAAAAGACTACTGTCGAGGGCGGGGGTGCATTAGGGGAGTAGATTGGGGGTCGCAGTGCAGCGTCTGTCTTGCTGCGATGCTGTTGAGTTATAAAGACGAGTGCACACTAAGTGAGTGTGAATGTGTGCGTGAGTAAGCTACGTGTGTGTGTGTGTGTGAGAGTTTGCTGACTGCCTGCCTAGCAACGCGAAACGCGAGAAAATGTTGAGCAAAATTCGACGACAAGGAATTTGGTTCTAGGAATACAAACGAGATGTACAAGATGTGGACCAGGCGAGAACTTTGCTTTGGGAGGGGGGGTTACATGGGAGACTGGTGCTGATGTTGCTAGGTGTCCTGCGCACGTTTTCTGATTGCAATGGCCAAAGATGAAATGACGAAGCGAAAAAGTGCAAAAAGGAATAACAGAAATAGGAAGACGAACTAAAAGCCAGGACTGAGTTATTTGGGGACTGCTGACTGCTGTTATAGGCTTCCTTTTCACCGGCGCAGTTGAAACTCTTCGCAAGCAGCGATAGAATGGGCAGAGCAGCGACGTCACGACGTCAACTGCAGCTTGATTACAATTGCAACAACATCGGCAACATTTTTGAAATGGCGCCGCCATCTTCTAAAAGATGCAGCGCGACTGGCATTTTAGTTGTTGCCACCGCTGTTGTTGTTGTTGCCAGTCGTTGTTCTAATTGGCTTTAATGCATTGCGATTAATTTGCGCTGATGTTGCTCAAATTGAGGAGCACACACTAATTAAAATTTTTTGTCCTCGCGCACAAAGAATACAAAACTCATTTGAACTCACAATCTAGTCGCATCATTCCCCATTCCCCTTTACCACCGTTATTTCCAGCTAATTGCAGGCAGCGGCATTTGCTCAATAAAAATCTCAAACGGCACTTGCTCTTTCGCACTTGAATGGTTGCAACTTGGCTATGGATCGCATACATTTTACAGAGCTGTTTGAGCTCATGGGTAAATAATATTGTATTATAATTGTATGTATTTTTAAAAAATTTATCGACAGTATAAAGAAGGTGAAACCTTGATATTAATATTAAGTACTAAAATATATAAAATTATTTCAAAACAAAATGGTAAGAACCGTCTTAGGAGTGTCCAATTTTGTTTTTTCTTTGGCTTTCAATATTTTCGTAAGAAAAAATCTTTTCAAATATAATTTATTGTATTGATATGAAATTTCCGCATCGGGAGCAATTTAATTACGCAAACAGAAGCTGATCCATCAACATAATTCGAAACCGTTGCAAAATGTATTAAAATGTTGACAAAGACGGCAACAACAACACAGCAATGCCGCTGACAATCGTTGATGATGACGATGTCGAGTAAAATCAAAAAGCAATGCAAAAAAAATATGGCGCATACAATTTGCATTAAATCATTTCAATTCAGTTTATTTTTTTCTCATGTTGTTGTTGTTGTTGCCACAAATAAAACGTCAAACGGTAGCCAAAGAGCCCAGCAAAGTGGAATGTGTTGCAAATTTCAATGCAATATGCCCACGACGACGACGACGATGAGTTGAAAGAGAGAACTCGAAAGAGTGAAGCAGTAAAGTATAAAAATAAACAAAACGAAATGCGCTCGACAAGAATAAACAGAGTTGAGGTTTTGCAGTCGCTGTCGCTGCCAACTTCGTCTACTGTTCTGGATGCTGCTGTCGTTGCTACAGCTGCTGCGAACGTCGTCGTCAGCGCCAGCGTCGGCGCAACGTTGTTGTCGTTGTCAATAACTGCTCCTGAAGTTGAGATTCACAGACATCTGATTGTGTGCGAAAGAGGCTAAAGTGAATTTTATTTGCAAGTGACGGCAACAACAAAGTTGCGAGCAAATGTTGCAGCTTTTGTTGTTGTTCTTCTGCTGATGAAATTGATTTCAAATAAGATACAAATTATATCGATTCTTTATTGAATAAATTCTGAAATACCTAATTAAAAAAAACTAGTAGAAATAGTTATATTCGAGTAAACCCGACTGTAAGAGATCCTGTAGTTAATCTGAAAAGAATCTCTTAACAATAAGTATAATTCAAATTATAAAATCATACTTTTTCCTCATTACGAATTCAGAATAAGTTGTATGCAGAATAAATTTATAGTTTTGAATTGATTCCAACTTTAGTTTAAGAGCCTTGTCCAGTCCTTAAATCAACTTAATTACATATCAGGGAAATGCATTTAAAATGTAAATTGTTTGCAACCACAGGCTAACAGCTAAATGTTTTTGCAATGTGTTGGCAATTGAGAATATTCCCATCAGTATTATGCAAGTCACTTTATCAAATTGCAGAGTAGCAAAGACTGTTATTCACATAGTTTAAATCGATTTGAATTGTGAAACTAGACACTTTATAGATGATATATTTAATTATCAAAAGATTAGAGTAAAAGATGAGAAAAGATACAAGTTGATTATACCTAATTATTGCAAGTAAGACTAACATTTCTGCTTGTAATATGCATATTGATTGTCTTTTTACAATAAACTGTGACAAGTAGATTAATGCTCGAATCCAAAGTTGACATATATAATTTTCAAAAGATAACAATTGTCGATAACACATGCAGTGTTTCATTTCACAGCGCTTAGGCAATGCAAATCTATTAAATATTTATGAAATACTTACAACAACAACAAAAAATGAGTCAAGCACACACATTTGGTACACTAAAGCAGTGGTCGGCACCAACACAGTCATATGTTTGCATTGCGTTAGTGTGCATTTTTGTTCGCCTAACAGCGGAATAACAGCGACGTTAACAGAAGCAAATCGTAGAAGTGTGTCGTACGTGAGTGTACATGAGCGACAGCGCAGTAGCTACGCAAGTTTCCTATGCCTACGGGATAGGGCCGTGCCGACCGCTGCACTAAAGTAATAAATGCATTTTGTCCGTTTTTTTTTTTTTATTATTTTCATTTCTTGGCTTTTTTACGACATGCAAATTGCATTTGATTGAGCACCAAATGCAAATTTCTTGTGCTGCTGTGTTTTGATTTCATTGTTATAAACGCATGTGGTTTAAATGAATGTGCAGCACATGCGGGTATTTATTTAGTTCTCTATTCTTTTTTCTTTTTTTTCTTAATTTATTTCTTTTTGTTTGATTTTACTCCTGCTTTTCAACAGTTTTGAATGTTGCAATTTTAAAATGGGCCACGATGTGTGTGTGTGGATTGATGAATAGACAGGCGGATGGACGGATGGTTGGATGATGCCATATGGATGACTAAACGAGTATACGGAGTATTTATTGTGCAAATTGATTGGAAAAGGCAAAATATGCAAAACGCATTTGAAATGCAAACTGCAACTGCAAACAACAGATAAAGTGGGAATTACATACGTGAATATCTTTAATTTTAGATTGCTTAAGGGGAAAGTACACATCTATCTATTTCTTACAATAAAAAATTAACATAATTTTATTAATTTTCCGTTTAAATTTAATTTAAAATTCTTTGATTAATATATAATGTTAACAAACGCAAAGTTCTCATGTTTTTACATTTAAACTTTTAGGCCAGCTGGCAAAAAGCATTTGCATAAAATTTACTTTTTTCTTTTTGCACAGAACAGTTAGGGAATAACTTCTCTCCTCGGGGAGAGAAAGTCGACAGCTGTCGGCCTAGCTTAAGAGCATATTGTTTTTCCAGTTGTGTCTATTGAAAAATATTTTATAATTGAATTGACTCATTAAACTGTAGTACAATAATCTCAAGGGTCTTTTGGATTGTCTTCATCGAGCCGCCCACTGACCAGTTTACTGGGACTGCATACGCTTCTCAATTTGCGCTCAATAAAAAATCAATAAAAACTCTACAGACAACAAATCGGGAACAAAACCCAAGTTACAAGTCGACACTGACACGCCTCCACATTGAGTCACGGTTAAACTTTCTTATCAACTTTGACTAACAATGCTAATGAGGTTCGGTTCGGTTGGGTTCATGTAAAAGTTATTTCCAAAACTTTCAAATTATCGGAGGCGTACAGATGTGTGTGTGTGTGGGAGTGTGTGTGCTGAATTGCCCACAAAGCCAGTAAAAATGATAAAAGTTAGTGCTCTGAAAATTGTTAGTTGGCCAATACATAATAGAGTGTATTTGGAAAACGGACATGGTCATAATACAACGTATAAGCTAAGAGAATTTTCACTTTTGTAACTACTTTTGCTAGGGATAATCATAAGCACAATGATTTTAAGTTAATATTCATAATAATGATACAAAACTGAGTGTATAAAAAAGTAAAATTATTATTTAGATCAATTTTAATTGCTCAATAAAAAACAAACCTTAATTTATATTTAACCTTTTTATAAAAACCTTTTTTACCCCAATTTAACTGATATTTATTTACGTTAGACCTTTAAAAAAGCAGAAATGCGCAATAGCCTTAAATATAAATCAAACCCCTCTCATCAACTAAAGGCAGTGAACCAGATAAAAAGTGTGAAACCCTCCAAGAATTCACCACAACATCAAATAACCCAACACACACACTTAAGTTCTCCTATACATACTAATGTGAAATTCATGCGACAAAACATTTTATAAGGCCTTTAGAAAAAATGGCAAAAAAAAAAATATAAAACGTTATGTGTACATAATAAAATTGTTGTTGGGGTAGCTTTGAAATCCAAAGAGCGAGACAGAGACAGAGAGAAAAAGAGATGGAAATAGCGGCATTTCAATCGGAAAAAACAACAAAAAAAAACCCACGAGTCAAAGTGGACGGGGATAAAAAGGTATATTTAGAATTTTTTCTTAAGTAACCGCATAAAACGCTTACACAGCAGCTGGATGAGGGCGAAAAACTGTGAAGGGGCGTCGGGGGTGTGGTTGGTTAAGGGGAGAGGATAAGAGACCTATTTGAAATGATCAGGGGTCCCATCGCTGCTGGGGCTGTGAGCAAACTACTATTATGACCACAAGTGTCAAAGGCATTGGGGGAATGAACTGTGAACTACTTTGCAGTCTGTTAGCATCATGAAGCTCAATTGATTAACTCAAACCCATCATTTCATAAAAGAAAAAATATGATACAAGTGTGGCAAGCACTGTTACAGGGTTGCACAAGAGGGTTGGCAACGACTTCAAGATATCCATCAAACAAAAATACGAGTTCGTAAAAAGCTAAATGGGAAACACGAAATTCAAATACATCTAGGTCAAGAATTTGTACAGAGCAAAGGCAAACCAAACATAAAAGGGATAACTGAAATGCAAGTACTCATAAGTAGGGATTGAAAAGAGCTGCAATCACATAGATTGGAAGAGGGTATATTCCAAGAATTTACAATTTGTGGTATAATACAGATCAAAAGTATTATATATTGCAGTCTATATTAAAAATATTGAAAAATACTGGGGTATATCTTAAAATATGTATTTAATAAAGTATCTATATTTCAAGCACTATTATACAGGGTATATACTCGCCAGTAAAGAAAACTACAGTTCAAGTATGTAATGATTGGTCGAGGGAGCAGTTAAGATTTAATGACGTGGAGGCTGTGGCCAATCCAAAATAATCCTCCTTTTGTCATCTGAGTACGTGAGCTGAAGTCCAATGCCGCTGGCTCAAGTGGCCACCATTTTCAGATACACGGATACAACAACGCTCCAGGACGATTTTCTTGTTAGCGCACAGTGTGTGTGTCTCTTAGCCAGATATTTGAGCCGGACCAGCTGTGGCTGAGAACAAAAGGTAAGTGTGTATGCAGACAAAGTTAAGACAATTACTGCCATGAGCCTTATAATGCGTAGTTCCCAATTAACTAAACATGCCCAACGCGACCTAATGAGCTTTGTATAAATACTGTGTATTCGAATAATAAACAATTATGCGGAACGGTATATGGAAGATTTTGGCCATGATACGCTAGGTCAGCAGGATAATTTACTTAAGCTTTTGATGTAATTATGCAGCTCTTAAGTGGATATTAAATAATGGAAAAAATAATGTTGTTAGCAATATTTACAAAAAGATTCATTATATTGCTTTTAAGTGTCAACTTCAAGCTTTAAAAGGATATGACAGCTTTATGTGAACTTTGAAAGTTGTTATTTTAAAGCTTTAGCTTTGTAGTAATACTTATATTATTGAATGATATATTTTAATATTCTGATGAATTTTTGATAAACATGCGCACGAGTACATTATGCAAAATCAGCTGGAAAGCTACATAAAAAAAACAACAACACTCAAAAGTCAAAGTGTTTTTAAGGTAAATAGAAAATCGAAATATAATACCATGTAAATATTTGACACCACTTAGCAAATGCGTGCGCGTGTTTTATTGTTTGTCTTTTTATTTTATCTATTTATTTAGATTTTCTTATTTTTTTTTTCGTTTCTTTTCTGGTGTAACCTACTATGTGCTATCTGGGGAAAGATACTCGATACTAAAGGTACTCGTAAAGCTGCGCGAAACGACAAGGAAAACATATAAACAAATAAACATAAATGTACATAGAGACATGTGTGTTGTTGTTGTTATTATTGTTATTGTAGATCCAACTTTGGCAGCTAGAGTTTTTGGGGATTTTGGTGCACAGTGTGTTCCTGTTCCCCTTGTCTTTGGGCTTGTCAGTCAATGTTATTTATCTGACCAACAAAATTGGGTGAAACGGAGGGTGGGCGATGGGTTCCCACTTATAAAGTGCCTCGTCTTCATGTTCATGTCGAGTTTGGTTGTCGGTTGTTGCTGTTTATGTTTACACAGTCACTAATTGATTGTGGCTTATCTCGAATTTCAGATCGAAGCACGAGGCACTAAAAAAAAGTGATCTTAAAAGAGTTGAGCTACATACAAAATATTAAATACTAATAGAAAAAAATATTTGCTTTCATTTTAGTAAAGAAAACTTTGGGCTTTTTAAAGCACATTTCAAACAAAAAAGTACAAATTATTAAGTGAATTCCAAAATTATGAAAACAATACAAAATAAAGTTAAATCAACTCATAATTTGAACCTAGTTCATTTACATTTTGGCATCAAAGGAAAGGTCATTTCAATTCCGTTAGAATGATACAAAAATTTCCTGAACCCATTGAAAATTTTGAATTCTTGTATAGGTCTATTTTAAAAATTTTTCCCTCTATATTAAAAAAAAATATTAATAAAAGTTTATTTATTTAAAATGAAACGGTGGAAAATACCTAAAAGAAAAACTAATGCTGAGTATAATTAAATTAGATGTTTCAACTAAATGTTAAATATGGTTAACGAATGTATAGATATTTATGTGTATCTATTCCAAAACACTTTATTTTATGCATGCAGAAGGAAGTTCTATATTTTTAAGCACTTGCCCTTAAAGTATTGTATTTAAATACATTTTCATTTCTATTTGGAATTCACTTTGTAGCCATTGCGAGATCCCAGCAGGCCTAAACAAATACGTAAGCCAAAAAGTGAAAATACATATACATATCAGCAAGTAGTAACAATTTTGTTTAACTTGCTCTTTTTATTGGCCTTTGTGGCTTTAGGCTGTTGTGTGTTTAAGCAGCAAAGTGTGATCAAGGAGGATAATGTTAAAGGCACACAGAACAAATCGAAACAGGCGCAAATAGGTCAAAGGTCGTTTGAACACCAACTACTTAGATTTGCACACTTGCAAACTCTCGTCATTTTGTCCGATTAACCATTACGGGATTTGATGCGAGTCACGTTATGAGTCGATTAGTTAAAAGACCCCGTGTGACACCTCATTGAAGGTGAAAACTTGAATAACATGTGGGTGAGTCAGAGGGTCAGGTAGACTTAACCAGTTGGCTATTGTTGTTGGTCATTAATTATAAAAAACCTCAGAGGTATAATCTTCGTATTGATTTCACAATCTGTGGAAATTAGGAAGTCGCTTGAATTGAGTAGGTTGCGTTACGATAAAGATACAAAATGATGAAATGCCTGATTGGCTGTGAATACGATTAAATAATAATTTGTAGACGTCTCTTTAATTTGAATGATTAAATTAGAAATATCAGAAATAAAGTATATTTGTATATACTTTAAAAAATAAAGTAATCTAGTTCAGAGTCTGGTTTGAAGGATCATTAAAACTTGATTTAATATACACTACTGTTAGATTTCGTTAAAGATTCTGTAACCTAGTTAAAGGTTTTACAGCCGATATTTAGCAACTTCTATGCAAATCCCCTAATTTTAATAATAAAACCCAAAAACCCAAGCAACTCCCACATACCGATAGAGTCTGAGTCAAAGTAAATAAATGGGCTACTGCTGCTTGGAGACCGATCCGATGGAGGCGCCTGCTTGGAGCCAACGCTTAAACCAAACAACAACGCATTAATTAATTTCATTGAATTTAATTTCTTGTGCTCTCTCATGGCATTGTGCTAATAGTATAGATGACTCCCCAGCACTTCCCCCCTTGGTGTGGCATTGTGTCAGGCGAGTCGTGTCAAAGTAACAACTTTGTGTGTAGGTTGCACGGCGCGCCTCAACTTTACTTGAGCTCGGGTTCGGGTTTGAGTTTGAGTTTCTGGGTCTGGCTCTGTCTCTGGCCTGGTACCAGCTCAAATGCATGCGTGGGCCGGCCGGTTTATATATATATATATAACAGCCATATCTGTATACTATATACTTGTAGACTGTGCATGTGGCATGTACACTACAAACCAAACGTAGTAAATTAAAAGTGCAATCACGAAACCCAAGCACGCCGCTGGCAATGCTATTGTAACTGATTAGCTGGGTAAAAAATGTGCATGCGAAATATATAAAAAAAATAAAAATAATAAAAACCCCCAAACAAAATACTGTTGATGCATGAGAAAAATACAAAAAAAAAAAAATGACCAAAAAGCGAAAAAATTAAAAAGAGTCAACTAAATGTGCATGGAAAATCAAGGTTGCACTTGAGACACATAAGGAACGTGCCCATATAATGCTCCAGAGTTCACATACCCAAAGTCAAATTGTGTTTAAACACATAGACTTCTGTATACCCTGTAATAGTTTTGACTGAAGAAGACGTTAGTCTATGACTAAATTTATAAGTATAACAAAAGCAGATGCTGTTTCTTTGCTATGTTTTGAATTATTTCAATTTGTAAAACTTTACAATTTGCAGATTTTACTGTGTAAAGCATACCCGCATCGGAAAGTGCTTAGCAACAGTGTTATAGAGTATTTTGCTTGAATAAAGTACTTTTATTTATTCACATTATAGATTAGCACATACATACATGTACGTATAAATATGTATATTTCATATTGTGATGCTTATAAATGAACTCAGGTCTACATTCTAGACCAATTATTGATTACTAAGCGTTTGGTTTAGCACACGTTTTTCTTTAATCAAAATTATTAAATCATCAGCAAACAACACTTACGATTTGCGGACATCGAAATATAAGCATGGCTCTTCAAAAACGATTAAGTCGGCAGTTAAACATATGACCAGTGTAAATACGAGTAATAATGTACAAAAAAGTAAGTCTGGATATACAATTACATTTATGTATATAGACACTAGCTTAGCTGCCAGATTTGAAATTGAATTTTGTGTGTAAGGTGAAGGAGCAACCAGGTGTACAATTCCTTTTGCTAAATATGCTTAAAGTAATCTTAAGCTATCAATAAACCAGTTCAGCTCGTACAAAAAGTGTTTAGATTTATACATTGAGAATAAAAAAATAACATGTCATAATATAACTTCATTGCCACAAGGCAATCTGTAAATAATTTAAAAAAAAACTTTAAGACTTATGCTAATAAGTTATTATCCTTAGATATTATTCACTCTGTATCACGTGAATTATTTCTTTTATTTTTTTCGCATGTTATTTAATATTTATTTAATGTTTTCAATTCTGAAATTTACCATTGATTGATCCACATTACGATCAGTTTAACTTACCTGAAAGAAAAAACAAAAATATTGATTAGTTATTTGCCAATGAATGGAAATAAAGCTACTCTAAAATTGCATTTTTCTCCACTTTTTTTGCTCTTTTAAATATCGAACATGGTGAGAAAACCAAGAAACTCCAAAGTGTTTCCATTGGTGACAGTCTGGCGGCAATAATAACTTGAGAGCAGGCCATCAAAAACAAACCGCAAAATACCTTTTAAGGCATTTAATTTCTTTTTTTGTTAATGTATTTCCAAGAAATTTGGTAAATGATAGTGACGTAAATTCAAAGATTGAATCAAGTTTAATTTCGAAATGTGAAAATCGACCAAACAAATCGAGATATGTCGTTATTATTTAAAAATTTCATAGCTTCATAGCTTTCGTACATTTTTTAAAACAAAACCGATTTCCATTTTGATTATGGTTCGGCTTCTAAATGAATACTGCCCTCAAATTTGATAAATTTTGTTCAAGATATCGATTTTAAAAAATCAATCAAAGTTTCTCAGCTTATAATTACATGCTATGTTGATTTTGATACGAGTTTTTATTTGCATACAAAAGTATAAAAAAAAAGGAAGACAACGAGCGGCCTATCGCAATATGTGTGAAACTTAACACAACTCAATTTGGTCAAAAAGCATTCAACGGGTACAACAACAACTTTGATAATAGCATACAATTCTGTTATAGGCGTGTGTCTCTCTCTTTCTCTCTCTCTCTCTATATATATTATCTATCTTTCTCTTTTCTTATATACTTATTTGGTGTATAATTTATGCACATACATTCACAGATAAACATGTAAATCAAACAAGAACTTTGACTGATGGCGACAAAACGTTGTCTTCTCGTTTTATTTGTTGTAGTTTGTTGTAGCCTAATTGGGTGGCGCCAGCAAGGGGAGAACAAATTATTATGGGGCCCCGTTTTCACCCAACACTCGACACAAGTTGTAAAAACCGATATTTTATGATATGTGCGAATTTTAGTTGTTTGCAGCTAGATTGAAAAATTAAAATCGAAAAACGAAGCAAAACGCAAATGTAATGCAAACAAAACATTAAAATTTTATGAGAAGCAAAACCAAATGGACTAAAACTATGAAATCGAACTAAATGTGGGTTTTTAGAAAAAATCAAGCAGAAAAAAATATGCAACGAAACACAAATTTGCTGAACGGCATTTGACCGGTATGTGAAAATTGTTTGCTCTCTTGTACAAAACACCGAAAAACAGCAACAAAAACAAATCAAAACAAAAATAATGAAATCATTTATGTATTAATTAATTTATTTTCTTTTCTTGTTGTTTCTTTTTATTTTGTATGGTTTGTTAAATCTGAATTTAGCTTGGCATTGCGAGCGCACGCGGTAGCGGCAATTGATGCGCATTATTTACGCAGCATTAAAATGTATTAAAAACTTTTGAAAAATATTTGGCCCCCAGGTGGGTGGGCGTTCAGTTCTGTGGAATCGATAGGAAGTAGGGGAATTTGCGGACCTTCGGAGGTGGAATGGTGCAATTCATGTGTGTTGACGCGTGTGGAGCGTACCAAAAACAGACGTCAAAAGGAGGCGAAGTGTGCAAATATTTGTGTATAAGTATATTTAGATAAGTACAAACACACATATCGGCAGTTGTCGGTGTGTGTTCAAAGATATTGAAATATGTTGTTGTGAGCTGGTGTGTGTGCATTCAACGATTAGCGCATGAATGAAAAAATCACACGACCATTTTGCTCGAGTATCGAGTGCGAGTATTTCGGGTTCGTTTCTGTTTCGGTTTCTGTTTTAGCACAGTCTTATCGCATTCATTTTTATTTTTTTTTGTGTAGACAAAAATTTGTTTTATAAATTGCACGATTATTTGTCTGGCGTAAAAATAAAATGAATATATAAAGTCATACATATACATACATATGTATGTATCGGAAATTAATGCAGATAAAATGCATTTATTTTTTGGTATTTTATTTGGCAAATTTATAGATACTGCATATTGAGGAAAACGGACGACTGACAGATACTTGTATACATATAGTCATTGAGGATGTGTTTGCGAATAAGTATATATGTATGTATATATAGTATATGTTCATATGTAAGCACTTCAGGTACATATATGGTGACTGTACGCTCAGACATAACATATTTATATTTATATCTTTATCTATATTTATAGCTATATTGTTAATTTTTCGCATCTGATTTTCTCATTTCATGAATTAAAAGTATATACAATCGTATACTTAATATTTAACATGCAACATACAATTTTATAATTATTTGTCTTTGATTTTTTTTCAATTCATTGAAACAAATCCTTCCGTCTTACTTTTTTGGGAGAATAAATTATGTTTGTTGCTAACTCTATTTGTTGTAATATATAAACGACATCGAATAACAAAAACAAATTACTTTTTTTTAAAGGTATGATGTATCTTTCAAAATACCAGAAAGTGTACTTGATTTCATTATATTGATAACGTTAATATAATTAGCTTCAATTAGTAACTAATGCTCATAATTAAATTTATAGAATAACGTTTTGTGTTTGTAGCTTTTAAAGTTGTTATAAATTTGACGAGCGAATTAATGTTTATGTATTTGAGCAGACACGTAATTTACTATGGAATTTTACTATTTTTTAATTCATAGAATCTTAATTTATGGATTATCAAATTCATATCAATTGCTGTTTAACTATGACGATAATCGGCGGCAGGTCTATTTATTATTTAGACCCAAAAACGAACTTTGGCCAGTCATGCTGATCCAAAAGAGTTCTAAGATACTTAGTCATTACCCAATATAAAAACTTAATTCAAGCAAAAACTGAATACAACCTCTGATATCAGACATGCACTTAAATCCTTTGACTTCATTGGAAAGCAAGTAAATGGAGAAAAAAACAAGTTCATAAGATGTTCTTCTTAGCACACAATTGTGTGTGTGTGTTGGCAATAATAACAATTTTTATATAAGCATTAACAAAACTATTTTTGTGTGTGTGTATGTGTGTATTGTTATTCCCTCTCTCTCGCTTTACTTTTACACGGTACACAACTCTTTACTGTGTTATGTGCTTTTTTTCAGGTTTTTTTTTTACGTATTTACGCGCGCGTTTCTAAAAGAATTTTTACGCATACGATGGCGACGATGATAATGATGGCGATGATGATGATGGCAACAACAGATCCCAGTGCCAGTCCAGAGTCGTGGAGCTTCTCCTTTCCCCCCTCCCCCTTCGTCTCCTCACCACACACACACACACACACACACCACCCCGTGGCAAATTGAGGCGATGGCAAAGCGTCGCGCATGTATCTAGATAAGCAGACAGGGCAGCGTGCCACAAAAACAACCGCGAAAAACGACGAGAAATCAATTTGGGTGATAGACTAACAATTACCCTGTGTTCAGTTAATAGAAAATAACTTCAAGTTGCTCCTTGTCATCAATCAATATTATTTATTTCTATAATATGACAATCAATCTACTTTATGGTGAGTTCAAATTTTTTGATTTTGATTCTTGAATTTTAATTTTAATATTAAAAGATAACAGTTTATGGCTTTGATTCAACTTATATGCTATATTTTAATCCCTGTATTACAGGGTATTCACACAGCCAACGGGTAGCTCGAATCCAACCAACACTAACGATACCTTCTTGTTGTTATTTCATTAATATTTTTTCCCCTTCTTTCTCCATTCTTTGCAGGCATCCAATCTTTGCTGGCCGTGTGTGTTTTTTACGCGCGTTTGTTTACTATAGATACACAACAAACCGAAAGATACAATACACACACAGGGCCAGTATTATATACTCAAATGGTTAAAGTTTTCAACTTTATACGTTAAATGCGTCTGTGTCTGCAACCGTATTTGTATTTGAATCTGTAACTATGTGTCTGTGTTCCATTAAGCTTAAAAATACCAAAAATAAATAATGAAAAAGCAAATAAAAGCAAAAACATTAGCGAAGAAGAATATTTGTATTTTCTATATACGATGCGTAAGAAGAACAAAAAAATGTATCTACAAATGCTGCACTTGCTCCCGAGTAGATACTTAAGAGTATTTACTGACGCATTTAAGTGAATTTCGTGGCCATTACATAAAACCGAAAGTTAAAGGGCAACTACGATTATCACCAAAAGAAAGAGACAGAGAAAAAGGTTGTGTGAGGGAGAGAGATTGCTACCGTTTCGAGAAACTTAAACACGGCTGCATTTTGTGGGTTTATTTGCTCTTGCAAGTGGAGCCTTAGGAAGGGGAGTTAACCAGACACACATACTATATGTGTGTATGTGATTGTATCTGTTAATCTGCGTGTGTGTGTGTAATTTGGTAGTGCGCTCTTTCAAGTGTGCCTCATGCGCATTGTTTACTTTTCGATTTAACAGGTAGCCCCAAAGCATTAAATTGTGTGCGTTGTTGCCCCACCTAACGGGTTCTCTCTAGGAACTTGAGCCCATACCCTAATTGGATGTCTAAACTGTTCGCCATATGGTAAAGGTGGTGAAGGCATAAAAAAACCAAAAAAAAAAAAAGAACACCAAACGGAATGTCCAGAATAAACGAAAGAGTTTCTAAGTGCTCTAAATGGAATTGCTATCATTCAGTTGAATTTGATTTGCTCAACCAATAAATACTAGTACTCGGAATTTTACAGAGAGCCATAACATTTGAATCTGTCGAAATACTTAGACTTTTAAAAGAAATCTTGGCAGATATATTTATATGTACCTGGGTTAAATATGTATTAGCTGGATTACTATCTTTTCAGTGATTATAGAACCGAAAGCAGGCCCACTATTGTTGATATTCGTGTTTAGGTTAGAAATGACACCACTTTGTCTTGATATAAAGTAATTTATTATATGATTTATTGACTGCTTGATTGATGAAGTCGTTTCGAGTTGATTGCACGATAATTTTATTGTACGCTTCATGCGTTTGTTCTTCTATGAATTTTATTTCAAGTCAACGCAGCGAACAGTCAACAATACTATTCCCGCACACCTGCCTGTGATTAATATTTGACGATTTGTTGAAATCAGCAAGCAAAAACCGAGAGCAAAGAAATGGTAAACAAATAAGCAATGGACTTTAACGAGAAGAGACAAATTAGTGACCGAAAGAGACAGATGAATACTCTACTTAACACAGTTTTAATTTAAGCGTATATACTCGGGCATTATAACTTATATATAGGAGTGAATAAAGTTCGTTGAACTAGTACATTCATTCAATTATAAGCTAGGAAATTTTATATTCTCTGTAAGCCTCAAGAAATTACCGCAAAACTCTATAAAAGTAAATTATATAAACATACAATCAGCATCAAAAGTCGTGACTATCCGACTAGCCGATCTCAAAAGCTATAGCCAAGCTAGTTTATATAAAAAACTAGTACATTTTGAAATATGTAATTATATATCCGATATATACTTAATAAATATACTTAATCTAATAACCATAGAATATTTCCAAGATAAGTTGCAAGCTAATGATATTTTTAGATTTGTATATTATTTATTATCCATTGTTGCTGTCATGTAAATGTTGGGGAACAACTCGGAACAAGTCAAGAGTTTTGATACGATAATAATATATATACGAATATATGTGAGTGATATTTATACATATATTATAAGTAAGTTTATACTCCATAGTTTAGTCATCGAATAAGAAATGCTCGTAAATAACATTTAAAGTAATTATATACATATGTGTGTGTACAAATGCATATACTTTATGCACTCACTGTATGACAATTGACATCTAAACGACTTATTAATGAATAACTGGCTGCTCAAATCTACTACAGCGACAGTTTAAAGCTTATTATCGAGCAAAATATATGTATACAACTACTGCCGGCACACTATAATGTCTTTATGTATTTATATATATGTGTATTTGGAAACCAGATCGTACATACACACATGTGCATATGTGTGAGTGTGTATAGCACTTGAAACGGCAAATGAATGACACCGCTGCGTACAAATGAGCGACCAACTGACTGAATGACTGACTGACTGACGGTCAAACGGACGAGTTAAGACTAATCAGGCCCCCACACCATATATGTATTATAAATACTATGATATGGCAAGGCAACAATAATGGTTTAAATGCCATATCAGCAAAGAGTAATGCTGACTACAAATTATACACTTTCCGAGGGTCTCTTGACAAGTTATCGCGATAGCATAGGCAAAAATTACTCTATTGACTTTAATTTTTATTAGCACATCTGGGCATGTTCAGAACTTAATGAACTAATTTCTCTTGCTGTTTATTGTATTGTTTGATTGATTGCATTTTATATATTTTTTTCAAAATGTTATTCCCTAGTTTGTAGGACAGAAGATGAGCTGCTTTCATCGTATTTAAATGTCTATAGATCTCTGGAATCTGATCTATATATTGTTGAGGTCCTCCCTTTTCCTTTCGAGAAATCCCTTACCTTACTAATATAAATACTTGGACTACCACTAATTACTACTTCTAATTCTTTTTGATCTGATGGGGTTTTTATGGGAACAATTGTTGGATCAATAATTTTTTTAGCACTCCCTGTATTTTAATTTTTTAATATTTAATTAGTTTTTCATCCTTTTGGTTTGAGCTTAAATTTATTAATAGTTTTATAATTATTTAAAATCATATTAAGTTATTGTTTTTTTTTTGTTTCGTTTTTTTGGTCAACTGCTATTAGTTGACATTTAATAAATAAATAAATAAAATATGTATACAGATATTATCAGTTGATTCGGAACTTAATGATCAGACCATGCCCTGCACATGTACTCACACACACACACACACGCACAGACATACACAGTTACTTATTAAACCGCACTTTTATAGATAAAGTAACAGCCGATTCTCGACAGCACATAAATATATATATAATATACACACACAATCGCACAACGATAATCAAGCAAAGTTGTTGTCAACAAGTTTACGAGGCACAACCGAGTTAAGTTGAGTTGAGAGTCTCAACTGAATTAGCCTCCTCCCCCGCCCAAAAAAAATCAGCCAACAATCCACAATCCCATAACCATGTGCGAGTTTCTTTTGCTTTTTAAGCATATCTTAATTTCGAGTTATCGTTGGCTTCGCTCGCTGCCTGTATTTAGTTTTCGTTTTGTATTCGTTTTCGTATACGTATTTTATTTTTATATTCGAGTTTGCGTTTCGATTCATCAGTGTGTGTGTGTTGTGCGAGTATTTTAATATTTTATTTATATTTGTTGTGACGTGCCGTGAGTAATAACTATAGATATCGTCGCATGCATAGAAGTTTTATATAAAATATATATGTTTGCTTGTCTACCTGTATAAAACGTGTAGAAACTCGTATATAATTTTAAAGCACGCACAACTCGGCCGAGATGCCAAAAAAGTCAAGGAAATCGCTTAAGCGCTCTTTAAATTATATATCAACATACATTTATGGGTATATATTTGTATAAATCTCGACATTTGTATGCACAGAACTGATGATCAGTTAGTAAACGAGAATGACCGTATCACAATCACTGAGGTTACCGTTGGATTGCTTTATTTAAGGTCTTTTGCATGGTTAATGATAGGTTTTGCTTCAGAATTTTAAATCTTTTGAATGGGTCTTACTCAATTGAATTTCACACATTTTTAACATCAATTGATGGAACCATTGTTTATTATCAAAGTCAACGAATTCCATAATCGTAAATGTACTTTAATTTACAATGTATGAAAATTGACATTAACTTCTATACAAAAGACGTGCCTAAGTATTTAGTGAAATTAACACTATAAATTTTCATTTAATATTTTTAATAAATATTCATTTAATATTTCAATGCTTTATCTTAATAAATAACATGTAATAAAACAATAAAAGCAATAATTCACTTTATTTGTTTAGAGAAATAATATCTGAGTAGTATATGTATTTTAATGCCAGATGAGAAATAACAGATGTCAAAACATAACACTAATATTTTAGCTTGCTTTTAAACAGTCTAGATCAAATATTGCTTGAGCTCTCAATAAATGTTTATAACTTGAGCACATATAGACAGAAACATATAAAAGTTTACAATTATTTATAAGACTAAATAGTTAGACGTTTACTTGAAAATGTATTCAATTTTCTGCCAGCCTAGAGCTGAAAAACTACTGAAAGCAATAAATTTTATGACCCAAGCGCCTTTCATTCATTCGCCACAAGGCAGATAAAAACTTTATAATAATAAATACAAATGAATACACACGCTGTGTGAGTGTTAGTGTCTGAATGTTGTGCTTTTTTGTTAAGAATGAATTCAGCGTGTATGTACAAATACAAATACATACATTTGTATCTAAATACAAAGCTAAATAAGTATCTGACATTCCATATACAGTTGATATCTGAAACTAGAATTGTATGTTATGTTCTACAAAACATATAGACGGACAATTTTTATATAAAATATATATTTGAAACTGCAAACACTTTTATGTAATACTTAGGCTACTGTGCTATTGAACTATCCAAATCAGTTGCAGATACTTAGCTTAAGCGCGTATCTTTTTTGACAATTCATAGCCGTATCTGTAGCTGGTATTGCATCTGCGCTACCAAGGCCCAAATATAAGCAACGTCAAGTTGCTCAATGAAGCAGACAAAAGCACACATCAATATGAAAGTATTAAAGCCAGACAAAACTGATAGCGAGACCCAATAGACCGACAGACAGACAGACTGACAGTATTAACTTGTTTTGATTTTTTACTTTTTCAGACGTCGTACATACATGAAAACACACACCACGCGCTGTACGAGTATTTATATATATACTCATACCTATAATACCCTATACTCGCACACCTATGAATGCCTCGATCAAAGTATTTGTGTACCGGCTTATCAATATTAAATTCAAATTTAAATTACATATGACTTATCAGCGTATTTTCCTTTGATTGTTGCTATTGCTTCTTCTATATAAATACGTATATATCTGTATATATTTTTGCGACCGCTTCTTTCACCTCTTCTTTTCGATTTTGTATTCACAAAATGTTCGAGTATATTTGTACGTATAAATACATATTATCGACAATTTTGTCTGCCTTTTTTGAGCTTAAACAATTCTCTACTTATGTATTTGCCATTTGCTCTGTCTACGAGAGAAGAACCTTTGCAATCTTTGAATAAAATCTGTTAATCTTTAAAAGTATTTCCTACAGCTAGGAGCTCATTTGTTTGCCGTACGCTTTAACTGTATTTCAATAATTTTGAGCATATGTAGCTCCCGTGTATCTTCGGTTTTGATTAAATTCGAACTCAAATTGAACTTCATATCGATTGAGATGATACTTTTTCTGAGGTAATCAATTTATCACCTGGAAATTATAGTTTCCCACAGATTTAAATGAACGAAATTGATTTCTCTGACAAAATAAAGAAATGTAACTACCATTTAATGCACAGAAAGTATTTCGATTTGTAATTAATTAAATCTATATGAGTTATAAACTATTACATCTTATACTATTGTTGGCTTGATTTCTATTACCTAAGGCAACTAAATTCATTGCTGATTTTCAAAATTGAGTATTTTCAGTAAATAAACTAGTTTATATACTTGGTACATATGTATAAGTACTGATCCTATTTAAAAATTGTAGTCTTATCAATTTCATTTATTCCAAATGACGCTTCGGAAATACACATTCCGTTGAAACCTAGAATTATTATTTTCTTTTATCACACAAATATTTGCCCAACACTTTGGCCCCTTTCACAGTCCCGCATAACAAATGCACACGTATGTATTTACGTATGTACATAGGTATAGGTTAGATACATATTTATATACTGAACGAAAAAATATGAAAAGTAAAAGCAAAAACAAAAACAAGCTGCTAGCTAGCAATGAAAAAATAACATCTGGTTAGATCTGGTTTCGGGTCTTGATTTGCTGATGCCGTTTGCCAACTGGATCTGGGACTAGGTCTCAAATGGGCCAGAAACATGATTGGATAGACAGAATCAAAAGCCGATTTTCTTTCAGGGAAAACATCTTTAAATGAATCCATTCTTTTGGTTGTATTTAAAATTATTAACTTTATGATATTCTAACTTGTTTGTTTGTCGATTTTTATTACAGCATCTTTTGCCGCAGACCGGTTATTTTTTTTCTATAATTTATTTTGAAATACAAAAATTCCATAATTTATAGACATATAGAGCTGGCAAACATTTAAAGTTTATTTGAGCCGGCATTTGGAACTAGTTTGATGTTTTGATTTTGGTATATAATAGGCAACAGATTCGAAAAGAAATATTTAATTTATGAAGCAGTTGGTAATAATAAGTACTATGAACACAAACTCTTTCTTTCTCTGAAGGGAAAACCAGTTTACACCGGCTTATCGACAAACATAAAAATGTAGGGGCTTTTGAGAGTTGTGTTGTGAATAATGTTCCAATGCTAATGAGGGCGTGCGCTTACTCATCTTTGTGCAGGGAACGAAGGGGAAGGAGATGCAAGATTGTCGATGGAACTTGGGGGGCTGGGGGGAGGTAGGTAAGCAACCAATGAAAGGAGAGTATAAATAGGCACAACGCATGCTTAAAATATGTATGCGTACGATATATGAACATACATGCCACAACGGCAGCAACAGTCTCAACAACCACAACAACAACAGCATCAGCAGTGGCAGTGGCTCAATATGATTGTAGATAAGAAAAGAAAAAAAATGAAACTCAGAGTCTGGAACAGAGATGGAAATGGAGACAGAGACAGAGACGACGACCAGTCCCGAGTTCCAGTTTGAGTTTGAGTTGAGTTCGACTATAAGCTCGAGTTTCAGTATTTAAGACAAAGAGCAGCCTTTGTGCAAACACACAGATTCTAATACAAACTCAAGCCGATCGCATTAGAAACAAGTAAGAGCGCTACAGTTGAGGTGCTCGACTGCTAGATGCCCAGTATGAACAATCAATCAGCACCAGAAAAAAAAAAACATTAGTAAGCACAGAACTTTTGTAAATAAAAGAGATGATTCAAAGTCAAGTCGTCAGTTTTCAATAAAGGTAAAAATAATTGATTAGTATTAGAAAAATAAAAGAAATATATAAAATTTACAGGATCGGCCTTAGAGTTGTACATAACAATATCTTAAATATCTTCCACCTGTAGCTTCTATCAATCTATTTCTTATCGTTTTCGGGGTTGGACTGAGGCGTGGCCACATTTTAATTGTCAGCAAATTTTGTCGCTCTAGACTCTGAGATCTAAATGTGTTCATACGAACGAACAGACTTTGTCACAAATTCAATAGTCTCTGTACCCTTTGAATACTGGGCTGAAAAGCAGAGACAAAGTTGGACTTCGTCGACCGACAGATCGACAGACTGACAGACAGACAGCAACGACAATGGAGAGCGGGCGTAACAGGCCTGTCCTCTCAGTTAGTGAGTGCCAAGTTTTTGTTTCCTTCTTGAATAAATCCGGTTCTGGCTGCCTATGAGATGCACATAACATACTCGCAAGATCAAGAAAGAAAAAGAGCTATAAAAAAGAGATAGAGAGGAGCAAACACACACACTTACATACACACACACACGCGTATATATGTATATCGAGTGACAGAATGAAATAGAGAACGAGACTGAGACTGAGAAGGAGCCAGACGTAATTAATGATCCCGAAAACGCTGACAGCAAACGCAGGCTGAGATTGTTGGAGACCATGGAACGCATGTTTTGGGCCATGTTGAGTTGGAGTTGCTGTCGTTCGTTGTTGAAATACCAAACGAAATACAGGTGCGGATTAGGGTCAGTCAGCATGACTGAGAGGAGCAGCTATAAATTGTCAGATTGAAACTGAAATCATTTGAGGATTCGGACTACAAAAAAACAACACAATGAAAATTTTTTGTTAAACAAAACTAACTGCAGTTTAATTACACATACTTTCCTATTAAATTTACATATGAATTGCCATTTTCAGCTAACTCATTCTATAAATTCAAATAAAACACTTCCGACTTTCATTGATTTTTCATTACACATTTGACTCAAAGTAAAATTAAGAATATAACTTTTCAACTAATCATAGATTAAGTAGTATTATTGGTATTTAATTCAAGGAATTATAATGAATTGATTTAGAAAAATACCAAGATTTTTAATGTATTGGACCGTAATGCAAGGTCAATGAATGAAATAATCTGAAATAATTACAAACATTGTGGTCTGACTGAATCAGCAATTTCATTTGCACAAATTGTAAAGATTATAAGAAATGTTGATTCATCAATGCTAAGAAATAATAATAATTGCTTAAGCGTTTCGAAATTATTCCTGATACGAGTATAACGCATTGTATGATGGAATACATAATAAAAAGCGCGGAATAATTATAGCTCCACTTTCAATTTAATTTTATAATTAGCAATTTCGTTATTTGTTGTATAAACATTGTTGTTTTTAATCAAATTTTAACTTAAATTAATCTGTAAAATAAAATGGATGACCCTCAAAAAGAAAGAGATATGTAAATAAGTATGCATTAAAATCATACTTATTGATTTAATAATGTAGGTATTGAAAATATTCAGTGTATCTCAAGATATGTATGTATCTGAATACATATTCATATCAATCTGATTGGACGTTATTGTATCTACAAGAGGCACAAATGAGATATTCCAGCATCTCGTTTAGCCCAAAAATTGTTAAAAAGCCAACTTCTAACACACACACCCATTTAAACACACGCACACACATATATTTTACAGATTCTTTTGGCTGAAATGGTAAACGAAGTTGTATTACAACTGGTTGTTGTAGTATTTGTAAGAATGCTGTGGCAAGTCTGAGCGAACGAGGCAACAACAACAAACAAACGTATCGACAAGTTACACGTACTACAAAAATAACAACAAGACAAGAAGAACGCCAGGAGCGACAGAAACGAACAACTAACGCAACGTGGAACCGGTTCAAATTTACACACACATGCATAGTCAGAGAGTCTATATATATATGTGTGTGTTTGTGTGCAACTGTGTGTGAGTGTGCTGCATACACAAATCCAAACAAAATGACCAAAAGCCAACAAGAAGACGAGACGAGCGCAGCAACAACAACGACAACAACAGCAACAACACAAAGTAGGAAAAGCACCAAGAAAAAGAAGTGCGAGAGGCAGTTCATATAGGCAGTACATGTACACACATACTAATGTTTGTATATATACATATATATATATATATATAAGCCCACAAGTACACAGAGAGCATGCGTTGGCAACATCATACATATAATCAGCTACCTTTTTTTGTTTTTTTTTTCTTTCGTTTAGTTCATTTCATTTTACGCGTTTTGCTTTTCATATTCTTGAACTTCAAAAAAACGAAAAAAAAGATCGAACAAAAAGCCACCATAAAATAAATAAAAAAAAGCAAAAAATCAACAACAGCAGCAGCAACAACAACAACAACAACGGCGAGACGATGTCGGCAGCCAAGCTGTCAGACAGCTACTGGTGTTAAACGTAGTACATACTACAGTGTGTAGTAAAACAACAACAAAAACAATGGCACACACAAACACATGCATCTATTAGAGTGTATGCGCTTGTAAGTGTGTGTGTGTGTAAAGCCCGCAGGCAAGAGCTCACTATACGCTGCGTATACGCGACGCAACGTTGCTTATCGACTCTTTTTTTTTTTTCTTTTGTGTTTGTGCTGTTGCTGTCGCTGTTTTATTGTTGTTGCCATCCGCAATAATGCAGGCTAATGCTCAAGAGTGCTCCAATCTTGTGATGATTGTTCATGAGATCTCTGCAGACTTGCAGCCTTTCGGCCCCCAAGTGCCGCCAGTGGCAACGATGCCAAGAGATCTTCTTCTTCGTTTCGTTTTAGCACAGACATTACAAATGATATTCATTGCAAGTGTTGGCGAATATTTCTAGCACCGAAGATTTTAATACTCTTTTCATGCAATTTACTTTATAATTTTCTAAATTATAAATATTACAAAAATATAAAATAAAGTTAAAATTATACATGTTCTTTTTTTGTATAAAAAAAAAACCAAAAATAATAAATATTTTTTAAATCATTTATAAATTTACTGCAGTCGTTTTTTGTGTCTCCAAAAATATTACAGAAAAAACACATATCTTGGACACTTAAGGAAAAGCGACCTATTGTTCGTTTTTTTTTAAACCACCTCAATTTTAACCTATTCTTTGTATTGAATAGTTTTTATTGAAACAAGCTATAACAATTATATATCGATAGTTCTTTCTTTATAAAAATCTATGTACACTAAACAAAGTTGCAAACTTGATAATATACATATTATACCCCTTTTTTTAATGGTTGCTTAAGAATGCATCATTTAGTTGATTTACTGTCTGTTGTTGCCGTCTGTTCTCTGGCGTCTTCTTCACATCAATCTCCACTGTATGTAGTTGCTGTTGTTTTTGTGACTGTTGGCCATATGATGCCATGGGCATTTTGGACACGAACGTGGAGTTTTCGTAGCCACTACAAAGCCCATATACACATAAGACCATTACAAATGCTTTTCTTTTCATTTTGTGTTTATATTTCAGATCTCGGCATCGCATTTTTTTCTCCTTCCACTACTTCTTCTTCTTTTCTGTCTTCTTCTTCATCTGTCTGGTCTGGCAAGATTTGTTTGAGCATTAAATGCTCCACATGATCTTGTTTTACCTCGGATTTAGGCAATTTCGAGTTATTTTGTGTGTGCTTTTTTTGATGGATTGATATTAAAGTTAGGTGTGTGTAAGTTTTCTTGTAGCCACTGTAGGTTTTAAACTTTAATGATCTCATGTTGGCAATGTAAACAATCAACTGATGCAGCAGATTAAGCGAGAAATTTTGAAATAGATGTATTCGAGTTTGTAAGCCTAAGAAGACAGCTTCAAGGCTATTGAAACATTTTGGAGATTAATCTTCAGCTTTGTAGAATTACAATATACATTTGCTTACACCGAATTTTTGAGATTAAACTGTCAAAAAAAATAATTAAATAAACATAAATCATCTTTAAAAGACAACCGTATCTCAATAAGGTTTCTAGAGCTTCCAAATCTTCGAAGATACAATGTTTATTCTCAGAAAAATTATTAAAAAAGCACAGTATTGATATTATTGACATTATTCGTAGCTTAACTTCTGTTTAATTTCGGTTTTATGAATTACTTTTTTTCAGTGTAGTTGAGAAACTTGCAACAGGCCAAAATAAACGCAGTTGTCCTACCATAAAAGGTCCCAATACCAGAAAAAGAATGAAAAGACAAAAACTAGAAAAACGTGAGGTGTATAATAAAACTAATGAAAACATTTAGCCACAAACTATAAAATAAAATACAACAAACACTAAGAGAGAGAGAGAGAGAGAGAGAGAGAAAATATATTTATAAACAATAAACGTAGTTTCAATGTGGATTTTTCTCCCTTGATTTCCCCCACCCCACCGAAAGTGTAAATAAATGTAAGCAAATATTGTGAATGTGTTTTATAGTTATTTATTTTTTTATATTTATTCATTCTCGTTTTTTTTTTCATTTTCTTTTTTTTTTTTTTTTGTGCAACGACGATATCGGCGATTGCGCTGAGTGTCGTTGTCGTGTCTGACAATTGTTTCATGTGATATCTGTGTGTGTGTGCCAATTGTTTTTATGTGAAACAAACATTTTTTTTTTTGCGGGCTTCATTAAAATTCCTAGAAACTCGACCACTGAGAATGTTCTCTAATTACAAACAATTTCAATGCAGCAGCGATCGCAAGTGGAAATTGTTGCTGTTATTTTGGTTTTCATTTTTGTTCATTTGACTTTTCATGTATTTCGCATTTTTTTTTTTTTTTGTAATTTTTGCATTGCCAAACAAAAGCTGCACCCATACACACACACATATTCACTTACAAACAATTGTCACAAGGCAACAACAATAATAATAAAAGAGAGTCAATCAAAATAATTACAGCAACAACAAATAATTGGATTGCAAGCGAGTGAGACCAAAAACTCAAATAATAAATGTCAATTGAGCACGCGTTCAGTTCAACATACAATCATTTCTAATATATATGCCAATACATATGTAAGTACTTTTGACAGTCACTGTCATTGTTTTTGTTGTTGCTAAGTGCGTTTAGTAATTTGCTGGTAATTATCACTCACGCACAATCGAATGTAAATTAGGAAGCTCACAAGATACAGACACAGAGAGTGAGAGAGGGAGAGAGACAAAGCCGAAGTTGCTGCAACTTGCACCGTGCTGAGTGAGTGCTAATTATACAAGCACTTGCACTCACACACAAATATATATGCAAACGCAGGCAAAATTGGAGATGAGCGCGTGTGTCAGAGTTTTACATCACAAGAAAACAAATCACAGAAACAAACCATAACATGAAATTAAATTACACTGTACAAAATACTCTCCAAATGTACTGTCCATTTATTTTTTTTGTTTATTTTTAAATTTATTCATATAAAATGTAGTGGGAAAGAATGTCTTTGATCGCGTCTGTTCGTGTCACGCGTTCCAACTCTAATGAGAAGTGAGCAAGCCGTATGCCATTGCACAGTGGTGCGTGGGCTTGTGTGCAAAGAAAAATTACACACTGACAGGAAATGCATTTATAGTGGCCTTAAATTGCGTTTTATAATGCTAATTGATTTGCTATTTATTGCAATAAATTTTGAGCTCAATGACATTCGAATTGTTAGTAATTTGGAAAACAACAATACAATTTGAATCTGTATTTAACGTTTAACTTGAAAACATTTCTAACAATTATATAAATATTATCGTATGAGTATTGTGCATAATTTCGGTAGCTGATGCCAAAAGCAAATCTAAAATTCAACCTTTTGCATTTAGCATATGACTGAATGTACATACATTTGTATGTATGTAGATTTGGATGTAGATAATCTGTATATTGTTTAGCTCTTTTTTATGCTTTTATTTTGTTGTTGTCAAGCTGTCAAGCTTGTGTGGCTTTTGTTTTATGAACAATATTATGTGAAAATTGTATAAAAGAAAATATAATAATAGGAGACAACAACAAAAGAACAAAAATTAGTATTGTCGGTATAATTTGTATGTTAATATTGTAGCAACCCCAGCAATACCAACAACAAAAACAACAAAAGCAAAGTTTGAATAGCAACAGAGCTCAGTTTAAGTTCCTTTTGGCCTGACCAGCTTCAACACAAAGCAGATGCACTATGGTCACTCTATTTTAGCCAGCATGAGTGAACAGGCCAGCGCGAGAGAGCAAGAGAGTATCACTATTTACGCGTTCCCATATACGCCTATGTATATGTGTGTGTTTGTGTGCGCGTGTGTGTCGCGCTGTAGAGATGAATGAAGCGAGCGAGCGCCGCAGCCGCTGTCGACGTAAGAGCAAGTGTAAGTTCGTATGCATGTATATGTGTGAGTAAGAATATTTTCGCATGTTGAAAAACAAAGAATCAAGAAATTTTCCAATTGGCAAACACACAACAAGAATATGCCACAGGGGCGGCAGACACAGAGAGCATGGGTGAAAGAGAGCAACTGAGAAAGAGAGATTGTGAGTGAGTATTGCGCTTACCGTTTTGCTTATTGACGTAGGCGTCCGTCTACTGCTGACTGCGTATACTTTTGTAAGTCTGTGTGTGTGTGTGTTTTTTTTTTGTCACTCGTGTTATTATATTTGCCCAGGGGCTGCTTGCGTTGTGGGTTTTGTTATGCAAAATGGCAAAGAATTATTTCTTTTTACACACGCCACACAAATACATAAAATTATTCAACTCTGTCGCTGCAGCTGGTGCACACACACAAGAACGCCACGCTGATAGTGTAATATAAATACATAAGTAAGTGTATATGTGTCTGTGTGCTTATAATATTTAACAATTAGTAACAGCTACTACATAAGTAATAACTTTTTATTTGTTTGACTGCGCTGCTGCAGCTCGCGTAAACGGCAAAACAACACGACTGCGACTGACGCAGAGACCACTTTATCGTGAAAAATTTTCATTCATTGAGGAAAATTGAAATGAGCGAGCGGACGAACGAGCAACCGCGAGAGAGAGAGCGAACGAGCGCCGATGACGACAACGACACGCAGCTTGGCTGCATGTGACTGTGTTTGTTTGTGTGCGCGTACCGCTCTTTCACAGTGATGCCAACTCAGCAGCGGTTAACAAAATGCTCCCAAAATTAGAAAAGCATTAAGTATGTAATTTGTTTCAAAATAAATAATGTTTCGCCTGCACACACATTCAATTTCATCTTTTGATTATTGAGCAGGTTCTCCCTCAGCTTCATCACCCACACACACACATTTGCATACAGAAGAATTGAGAGCCTCTCATTTCGGAGCATACAAACAGACGGCGCGTCGACGTTGGCAGCGGCACGTGTGTGTGCTGTGTGTATGTCACTGTGTGTGTTTCT
The DNA here is from genome assembly GCA_963924055.1 of Drosophila limbata. NCBI lineage: Eukaryota > Metazoa > Arthropoda > Insecta > Diptera > Drosophilidae > Drosophila > Drosophila limbata. The sequence goes on from OZ001352.1 coordinate 18,786,246, forward strand.
CGTTCACTTGAATATCTTAGCTCTCCCTCGCTCTCTCACACGCGCATTTCGTTTTTTGCTGCCTCGCTTCGATTTTCTTATTGTTGTTGTTATTATTATTATAATTACTTATTAATTCAAAATTCAGAAATTACCCACTGCACTTAAATTCTCGTGGTTTGTTGTTTTTGCCCGCTAAGAGCGTTTTCACACACAAATACAAATACATGCACAACCGTAAATTACTTTTTTTTTGTTGCTACATTTTTCACTTGTTTTTTTTCATGATTGGTTTTGTCGTTTTTTACTTTTGCGACTTGACCGCTAATTTTTATTTAATTTTTACTTATTTACACTGCATCTGCATATGTTTTTATGTATGTATATACATATATATTTTGAGTTGCCTAGTGTTTAGCACAAAATTAAATTGTTGCTAATTTCAACATACGAACGTGTTCACATCACGAATGTCTCTAGCAAACTGAATCGCAGTGGCGGTGAAGAAACATCGATGTCGTCGATGCTTGCAAAACATCGGAACCATTTGTGTTTGGTAGGCCACAATCGAATGTTTTTATATGCAACAAAAGTAAACAATCCTGATCATTAGGCCCTCTAAAATATTGGAAGGAAAGACTTTCAAAATATTATGAGAAATATGTTTAATATAAATCTCTTTAAGAAAGATGTGCTCAAAAAATGTTATGTGTTCTGCAAACATCGAAACATCACACACACACCTCTAATAAAATAAATCAGCTGACTGCTCTGGCAAAAAAAAAAGAAAGAGGTGGCAACCTTGGCAATGGTTTCATATTTGACCGAATTTAACTCTTTTCAGGAAAAAGAGTTAAATTTAAACAATTTTTTATTTTAAATAAATATTTAAGCTAGAACTTTGAAACTTTCACATTAGTTTTTTTATAATTTTTTCAATTTTCTAAATTTTTTTTTTTGAATTTTTGACAAATCTTTAATATCTTCCCCACTCGAAGGGTTACGTGCCCAAAACTAATTTTAAAATTAAATTTATTACTTTAGGAAATTTACGAAATTTTTGATTTTTTGAATTGCGCTTTAAATATTATTATTGAGTTACTTCAATATTTAAAAATTTTCAAAAAAAAATTACTAAAAACACGCAAAAAGTTGCAACTGTGTGGCAGCCTTGGCCCAACTTTGACAAACCAAGGTGGCAGCCCCTTGGTTGGGCTGCAAATTTGAAAATCTTAAAATTGATTATTTACTGTCGATGCTTTCTTCGATGCTTAATTTTTAAACATCGACGGAGGTGACAATTTAAATTGTTGCTAATTTTTCAACATACGAATGTCTCTAGCAAACTGAATCGCAGTGGCAACACTAGCCACGGTCATGTTTTAACTCCAGCTAAATCAAAAATACCAAAAACGCGTACAAAAAAATACTAGTCGTTTAGTTTTTTAATGCCGAAGCCCTAGTTTTATGCGTACGTTGAATAATTAAATATTAACAACGGAATGATATACACATTAAAAAATAGTAACAATTTAAAAGGAATGTTGTAATCACAGCAAATTTAAACAATTAATTGATTAAAAATACAGTCGATGGTGGTATTCTTAGGATTTTATCGTGTGGCAGCGCTTAGAAAATAAACTACTTTGGCGATTCTTTTGAAATAACAATTATTATGTCTAAGACGATCCATGAATTAAATCGTATTACAGAGAATGCTAATATATTTTTTGCCAGGTTAATAAATTTTCATCTCCTGATAATATTCTGCTGTTTACTTAAATATTTTCTGGCCATGTTCTGTTTTGAATGTCAGCTGACATACAGGTATACGGCCACCCCAAACTGCTAAGTTTAGTTAAGTGTGCCCGTTTTACAAAAGCTCGCTATTATCAAGCTTTTAACGAATTTTAGACTGGTTGCTGCTTTTCAAAAATAGTGAAAATGCTCAAGAAAATCGAAGTAAAAGTTCTGGTTTCGATAGAAAGAATATTTGTATTTGAAAAATTAATCAGGTAAATCTAATTAGTATTATTTATTGTAATCGGATTAGTGCTGAATTTTTTTGCTCTTCTTTGTTACTTGATGATGTGTAACTATTTAAATTCACTACAACAACATTATATTTTAAAAGTTGGAATTACTAAGGTATAATAACAATCTCTTCTATAGTTAGAACATGAATCAATCGAAGACTATGACTTTTTAATACATATATTTTGAAATAATTTAAAACCTCTTAAGTGAAAAACACAAACAAATTTACCTTTACTCTCACACTTCTTTCCCGCACAATAACACAAAGTCTCAAGATCATAAAAAGAGGCATTCATCAAATTTGTGCAAAAGTTTAGAAATATTAAACCGCTTATGTGACCCACACACCTGCTACCAAAAACAAACAACGACATAAATTACACATACGTCAGGTAAACCATGAGTAAATAAACAATTCTACACCTTCTGTTTTTTTTTACTGCTCTAGCTGTTTTTGCGCTTGTTGTTGACTTTTAAATTTTAGTTGGACTAGATCAAATGCCGTTCCATTCGAAAAGAAGGCATTAGGGACCAAAATCCAATGAGTCACAAGAAGAAAATTGTATGAAAGAAGTTGTGAAATATGTTAAGTTTACTTGTTAATCTGAGAAATGAATACAATTGTGAAGCGACTGTTTTAAAGGTTTATCTGTCCATTGTTATGTCTTATTTTCTGAGAATTTCTTATCCTTTGGAGAAATTCAGTTCACTGAATTTTCATCTTTTCTCTTTCAAATATTTTTGTACATTTAGTGAACAACACACAAATATTTCGCCTCGCTATAGAATAATTAGACCAAATTTCTGATGAATGTAACTAAATGATGTTTGGAAAGCAGAAAAAAATACATAAAAAGTCAGTCCGCTTAAGAGGTGTGTGTAGGTGCGTGGTATTTAAAATAATAATCATAATTTGCAACACCTGCCATCAAGATTTTATGTTTTTGCGTAATTCTCATAAAAAGTAATTTGTAAAATGTTCAAAAATAAAACATTCAGAATAAAAAGGCAGCAAGTGTCACCTGGCTTACGAAAGTGAAGCTCTCAACCAACACATTTTTCGCATTTAGTTTTCCATAAAAAGCCAACATTAAAAACTAATATGCTTTTAAAGGCAAGACAAATAAATGTTAGGTCAACTGGGTTTATTTCACTGGTAATGGGGTTGCTTGGACTCGGCTAACAGGGAGTCGTGGAACTTATTAGTTGAATATGCTAATTATCTAGATTTAATGTGGGATATGAGCATTAGCACTTTAATAGTCTTCCTCTTTTTTCTCTTCTTTGAAATAAGATGATAAGCAACAAGAAATATTTCTACTTAAGTTTTATCAGGAAAAAAATAGGCAGTAAAGTTCTTATTTGGTCTTGTTAACAATATAACTATTATGGATAGCAAATAAAGTATATATGCAGGTATTGATTTAAATGTTTTTATATACATTTTAATTGAAAGTTTGCTTTCAGTATTTAATAGCAAATTAATGTTTTTTTTTGAATTGTTTGCCAACAAAAAGCGCATCTGGTTATTAAAATGAATATAAGTTTAAACAATGTAAAACTGTTCTTGAAATTAATAAGTAATAAAATACTTAAAAGATTAAAAAAATTGAATGACTGAAATATAAGCAAAAAAATAAATCATTTTAATTAATAACTGTTCTGCAAATCTATTAGAAATTCGTTTTACATACTTTTGCAAAGTAAAAAATTGAAAAAGAATAAAATATATGCATAACATAAATACACACTAGCTTAACACATGTGAAGTGTGTTTAATTATAAATTAATTATGCCTGCAAGCAGCTAAATGTGTGTGTGTGTGTGTGTGTATAATCCACACGCTCTTAATTTTGTAAAAAGTAATGAAATTTTTACATAAAACTTTCGCTTTGGCAAAGTTGAAGCTGAAAAAAAGAAAACAGCAAATTGTTTGCCGTCTCCTCGACTGAGTTGCATGCAACATTGGCGTGGGGGCAACAACAACAACAACTCAACACAACAAAATGGACAGGGGGAATATTTCGAATTTATTTTGTTGGCAAGTTAATTGGAATAGTTTTGGCCAAACATCAACAAGCTGAACAAGCGCAACAACAAGCGCAGACACGGAGCTTAACCGTGCCACAAAATGTGGCAGAGATGTGGCAATGGAATGGGATAGTAAATGCATCTTCAGAGCACAGCTGGAAATTATGTGAGATGTGAGCAGGTTGTGTTTCCAGCTCAAGCTCGATGATAATTTGAATGCCCTTTGCCGTGGCGGCAATAACAACTTTGAAATGGGGCAAGCCCCCCGGGCGAATGAGTTAAGGGGGCCCAAAGTATTTTATTGTGCACATAAAACTTTATTTAATAACCGCTGTACATGCTGGGATCGTGGGCTGCTGTGTCGCGACCATAAAAAGCATCCATTAAAATTGCAAAAAAACGAAAGAAAAGGAAAAAGAATTTAGTAGAGGAATATAAACGAAAGCATTTAAAATAAAATCATGCCAGAGCCCTTTGAAAGCGGACAACAGACAGGGACTTATGGCCTTAAGGCTTTTACGATTTTTATTAGCTGTTAGCGGGTTTCATCTATGGCTGCGATGTTCTAATAGCGACATTTCGAAATTTAGACATGCGATTTACTTTCATATTTTTAGCATCTTCAGTTAAAATATTTTGATTAAATATTACTGATGATTACATTATTATTATTTTTAATAATTTAAAATGTAATGGCAATTTTAAACTCCTGTACTTACACTTTAAATTATGTTTAGATTTTTCTTCCAAGTAAAAAAAACATTAATTTTCATTTAATAATTTGTTTTATTTTATGTTTTGATTTCATTTGGTTTTTGATTTCATTTAATTATTTAAATTTATTTGTTGTGTTTTTAACTAGACGATTATAAACGTTTACATTTAGTATATTTATTTTTGCTTTATCTTTAAAAAATGTATTATTGAAAATAATTTAAATAAATGATAAATTAAATGCTTGTAATGTGAGTATATGCAATTGAATTTTAACAAGATAATCATAAATAAATCATAGAATATAAATATATAAATAGTTAAAGTATATTTTCAGTCGTGCCTTTAATGGAATGGAAATTTCAATAAAGGTCTTTGAATTTGTATATTCTTTCTGTAACAAAAAGAAAATTTAAAACAGACTGGACTAACTTATATTTTACATTCGTTAAATAAATGCAAAGGAAATTTCATCTGAATTATTATACTTATAATTGATTTTAATTTTTTATTTATATAATTTAGTTTGAGTCATTGTTTTATACCGTTGTTGTTTTAATTTACTTAAAGTAAATATTACCACATACGTTTGTCTATATTTCGATTTGGAATACGTGTTTCAATTCGTTTGAGATTTTCATTTAGCTTTAATGTTCTATGGGGAATTTTTGAATGTACACATTATAATGCCAATATATCTATTATTCCATTGTCAAGTTTTCGACAAATTAAATTGGAAAGATTTTGAGCAGCCTATTAAATTATTTATTATTATTATCCTTAACTACATTTGCTGAATAATAAGTAGTAAAAAAGTTGTGCTACACTTAAATGATAATATGATCGCTATTCTCTTATATGTAACTTAAAGACAAATGTCATATATATATATATACTATAATTATATAGTTCACAACAGATCTAATTGGCAACTAAACGTTGACATTGACTAACACTTTGTTCTACTAATTTCGGTATTTACAGTACTTAAGATCTACACATTTTATGATTAGCTTAATAACATTTTATTTTAACTTTATAATGTCATAAATTTATTATGGGTTTTGCAAACAATTCTCCTAACTTATTAAATCTTAGCTTAGGTCTAAGCAGAGATTAGGTGCAGTCTAGTAGTTAACGAGTACTTTCGGATTAGTTGTGGATTAATCCGAGAAGTTCTTCTCGTCAGAGAAGCGCACATGATGCTGTTGCTTAATCCGTCCCCCAACGGCGTTTCTTTGTTTCAGTGTCGCCATTTTTACAATGCCGTTTCCGGATTTGACGTTGGCACTTCCGGTCGTCAACGTGGGCGACATTGTCGCCGTGGATGTGGTTGTGGATGTGGACGATGACGAGTCCACTGTCCGCTGCTCATCGCAGGAGCAGTAACCGCATCCTACATCGTCACCTTCCACTTCCCGCTTGAATTTAAGCTTCTTCAGCTGCAACTTGTGTTCAGCGCTATCCACTGATCCACCACTTGCTCCTCCTATTGTGGCTTCTGTTCCAGTTGTTGTCGTTGCTGTTGTCGTTTCATGTTCGGCCGTGAGCTGGATGTCATCGCAGTCGTTCAGTTTGGTTGCCTCTTTCAGCGCATAGAATTCCTCGGGCGTTTCAGCACGCAGCGTTTCTATGGACCTGCAAGTGACCAAAAAAAAAAGCAAACAAATGATTAATTTTTTAAAGTAAGTAATCATCCTACTTAAGCTATCATCCTACTTAATCGCAACAAGATCGGCCTAACAGAACAGAAGTAATGGCTGTTTTAAGTTTCAAGCAATGTAAGTACCTAAAAGTATGCAATCAAAAATATTTGAAGTTTATTGAAATAAGTAACGGGCTTCATATAGTCCGGAACTTGATTTTTCCGCTTGTTTTTTTTTAATCTAATAATAATCTTACAATTATTAATTTTTCATTAAAATTGACAATAACTTTAGTTTTTACAATAAAAGTTAACAAATTATTTTTTTTTTTTAATCAATTTTTATTATAAAAGTTGAAAAAGAAAACTTACTTTATGATTTTTAAATAAAAATTTAAATTTAATAAATAATTATTTCTTAATTTTATTTTTTTGATGGAAATATACAAGTTAAAATTAAATGTTTTAATAATAATTCAAACTAATAGTTTATCCTGTTTCCAGAATCAAGCAGCCTGAATTTGTTTTTCTAGGATTTTCTCAACCATCTAGATAATTATTATCAGGCTTAATTTTTTTAAACTCATAATTCGTATTTGCGACTCCTGCAAACCAAATTTAGATGTGGACTTTAATATTTTTATTTGATCACTTCAGTAAGGTACAAATACTTCTATCCAGCTCATAGTTTCTGCTCTTCTTTGCAATTTGCAAAGCGGAAAGCAAAAAGTCCGAATACCAGCCGCTTAACAACTCTCAAAAATTTGTGTTTTCCCCAGTTCCCACTTAGTACATCTACTTCAAAAGTTAATTAGCACTCAGTCAAATAAGTAAATAAATAAAAGAGAGCAAAAATAAAGGATTTATTAATTTCAATTGCAGCACCGGCAAAAAATATTGTCGATGGCCCTTTACAATTAACATCACAGCTGCAGCTAATTAATTATGTGTTTCAATGCATGAAAATCACTATAATTTATACAAATAAATTAACATAATATTTGTATACGTTGCTCGGGCTAAACATATGTTAATTTACATGATTGTGCACTGCAATCATTTATTAAACTGCATTAAAACATTGACAGGTGTAAATTAAACTTTATGCATTGCATCAATTATGAGGACAATACTTGTTCATTGCATTTATATATTTATTAATAAATATTTCAATTATAAAGGTAATCAAGTAAATATGTTTTTCTTTCGATCTTTGCTTCAGCGTAAATAAAACTGGTAAATTTGCTAAACATTCACAGATGACCTTTTGTCTGTTTCAGGCATCAGCCAACGGGTCTAAATGTTTTTGCTTTTTTGTTATCAAAGTTTACGGTGCATGTTTACGAACTAGTTGCCTTGAGAGCTGTCATTGCCACGCCCACAGCCAAACCCACGCCCACGCAAACGTTTTCTTTTACCACAAGCAGAGAGTGAGAGAGAGAGGGAAAGAGAGAGTCCCACATCACTCTGTTAATTTTTGCCATTTTAGATGCCTGACCATGAAACTCTTTGTGCTTGTAGATGTATCTGTATCTGCCCCTGTATCTGCATCTGTCCCTGTTTCTATCTCTGTCTCTGCCTGTGCATTTGTATGCGTACTCTGCCCAACTAGCCCATTTTCCTCTGCCATTTTGCATTGCATACTTCATTGCGCTCTGTTGGCGTTTTCCATTATGCTTTTGTATTTGACTAAAAAATGCAACGGCAAATCTTCTACTCCCACATACATACATACATATATAGTATATCTAGTTCTATTCCGTCCCTTCCCCGTCTCATCATCATATATTTTTTGTGCGTGCTCATTTTTGCAGTACAGTAAACTCAGTTTGTGCCACGAGAATTTATGCAAAGAAAGCGAAAAGTGCAAACTAAAGTGCAGCTGCAAAATGCGCGAATGCCTTTTGTTTTGTCAGGCTGGCATCACTGGATTCCCTCCGTCTTCCCTCTGACTACCCTGGGACTCCCCGCAGACTCCCCTGTGGCTCTCCGGTTGATTCGGTTCCATGGCTTCCTCTGCAGCTGAAGATGGAAGATGTGGCGTATAGTTGAGCGCGCAATTTGACGCAGATTGCTAGCAGGGGAGCAACTGGGGAAAGTTGTGAAATTGATGGGGTGGTTGGTTTAAGCTTTACGGAAAACTGGAAAACTGTGCAATGCCCATAATGCAAATCGTAGCTACACACAATGTGTGCAAGCTGCTTGCAAAACTCACTCTAGCAATCTATCTTCTCTTTCAGCTTCTCTTTAAATAGGAATTAAAGCCTTTCTTTTCCTCTCTCTCCAAGTGTATGCATGTGCTGGGCATCATTAACGCATTACGCTCATGTTTTTGCTGTCACTTTGCATGCGTTCTAAGGAAAAAACACTAGACACATTTAAACAGCTGCTTAAGAATAAATAAAGATTAGCCAATGTGCAATGTTACTCATGACAACATCAACAACAACATAGCACTACTTGGAGAGTAACAAAGTTAAGTTTATTCAACAGTTACTAAAGGTGTTCAGATGTTAGTTTGTCTTAGGCAAATTGTAGGTTAAACTAGGCTGAGAAACTATCTCGACTTTGAGAATGTCTCTACTTAAGTTCACTTAAAATCACATATTGTTATACTGAAGTTAACAAACTTTAAGTAAAGATACTACATATGTTAAAAAATATTAACAAACTGGCCGATTCAGATTTCAGATGAATAAAAAGTACAAGAGAACTTGATTCAACCAACAATACTTATTTCAAGACCTTTTTGTACTGACATTTTAAGTTCACAAGATCTTACTTAGAGTACAAAAGAACTGGATTTAAGATCAACAATACTAATTTCAAGACTTTTTTGTACTGACATTTTAAGTTCACTAGATCTTAATTCGAGTATAAGAGAACTTGATTCAAGATTAAAAATACTTATTTCAAGACTTTTTTGGTGTTAATTCACAATCTTTAAGTATGTATGTATGTATGTACCCTAAGCTGTAATTTAGAATCTACATTTATGTTTATGCATTCACATATGAATACAGAGAACTAATTTAGCAAACAAGTCCAAGTTTAATACCACGCTAATCTCTTTTTGTTCACTTTAATACCTCGCGTGTTGACAAATGTAACTGAAACTTTTGGTCTAATTACACAACACTCAAGTGTGTGTGTGGAAATTTTCTCTATTTACTTGCCTGCACACACATACGTACATACGTATGTAATTTCAGCAGAATTATATAAAATTTTGAACACATTTCTACACGAGACTTGTCAACTTATGCATGTAAAACTTGTATGTATTCAGGTTTGTAGTTTTCCCTCCTTCCACAAAGTCAACTTAGGTATGTGACCACAGATGAAATGAGTCCAATTTAATGCATTGCGCAATTCACATATACATAAATTGACTTAAATTTAGTTGACAGTATTAATATTTAGTTCAATTCATTCAAATAGTTTCGCATAATCTGACAGGATTTAAGGTATTTGTATGCAGAATAGAGACTTAGAGACTTACCAAATTGCAACTCAGCTCAGAAACGTAATCTGATCGTTAACAATTAATTGAGCAATCATTTAATACGATGTAAGCTTCATTGCTTTACAAAGAGCAATTCATCTTATTAAAAGCAGTATTCTGTAATGGCCTAAAAGTTTCCCTTCATGATTTTATGGGAGAATGTTTTAAGATAAACAATGTTCCTTTGACTTATAACTGGATTTTAAATGCTTAATTGGAAAATAGCAAAGTAACTACTTCACATACATACATATTTACTCACAAATCATTTCTTCTTCTAATTATTTAATTTATAAATAAGTCTGAGCCAGAGGTAATAAGTTGAAATCGCAGCTAGTTTACTCAACAACTGCGATTTGTGTTGTTTTTAGCGCTTGGCTTCTTTGGCTACAGTTTATCAAGTTTATTTTCTTTTTCAAAAGTTTGCACCTCGGGCAGCTGGAAAAGTAAAACAAATAAAAATAAAATAAAAGTGCTACGGAAAATTAATGTTTATTGCGCTTTTAGCACATATACACTTCGGTAGACCGCCCCCAACTGATGCTTGTCTGTTTATATATGCTTGGTATATAAGTGCTTATATGCTCGCCATATATGGTAGATGTAAATTTACATAACGGCTGCCACTTGCTGCTCTTGCTTTTTAACTTTTGTTGGAAAATTGCATTTTCCTGAGCTCAGGGGAAGAGCACAAATGTTAATCAGCTAAAAGTCATGGAGGTGATGCTGAGACAGAACGTTCGCCACTGCGAAGGTGTTCAGGTCAGGTGCAAAGCAGGGCAGAATAAAATGAAAGAAATGCAAATTTAATTGTATGCCAGCTGAATTAATGGGCTGCCCACACAAACACACACACAGACTACAGACATTTTCCGGTCTATGCTAAATTAAAGTGGCTGAAAGTGGGCAACTCACTAAAGGGTTTCCTTGAGAAAGGGTATTCGTAACGGCATATGCCGAATCAAAGTGTTTACAAACTTAATTCATCTGCATATCTTTGATCGCCGAAACTCTTCAGAATTTAGATATATTTTGGTATAAAGATTTAAATAAATTGATCAGAACATTAAATTTTAAGCTAACAGCTAATTTTCTTTTCTTCCGCATATAGTGGAAAAAACACAGTTAAAGTTTAACCATTTAAATAATTATTATTATATTATTATTATAGATTGTATACATAGAGTATACATTCCTTAAAAGAACGTGGAGAAAACAGTTTATAGTTCTTAAATGCTTCTTTCATTGAAATATTCTTACAAATACTTCTAAAATTCCAACAGATTCGTAAGGCAAGGAATTCAATAAATTAAAATCTAAAAATTACCGAGCTATTGCGAAAAGTAAATTGCATCTTTTGAATCTGTTTGACATTTGTAGGGCTGTTTTAATTTAACTTTTGATGTGTAATCTATGCTCTTAAATAAGCCTATGAAAATTTACTGGCTCTGACTATGCACCTATGCACGTGTCATATAATGTATTTCATACATAAGTATTGTATATACACGTTTATGTTTCCTCGGCAAATGGCTACTATATTTCAATGTCCAGGCGTCCAGGCCGGGAAACTGTTTTGTATTTTATGACTTCATTATTTGGTATGCAGATGGAGTAAGACTAAAGGGGCAAGTTCTCTGTATGCCTTGCGCATTTTTCCATGTCATCAGCTGCGACATTTGAGAAGAAAACTTACAGTGTGAGAATATGTTATCTTTATCGAATACCCTGGATATGTAAATCGAATGAAAAGGGGTATATACATTATAAATTCGAGCCTATTTAATCAACATCATTTTAAATTATATAATATTATTTGCTTTTATTTAAGACCAACAAATAAACTACAAAGTTTCTCAGGAATCAACAATATATCGTTTCGATGAGATAATTTCATTAATATTCTCGTCTATTACATACTGATTTTATCTTCAGAAAATCTTAAGCAAAAGGCGTCCGAATCAAAATATTTTTGATATATAACTTCATCTTTTTTTAAGAACGGAAAAAGTTAAGCTCAGAAAGTATTCATGAATAAATAAATATGATGAAAATTAGATATGTGAAAGGGTATTTATCAGACTGACACTGAATACTAAAGTTCGTTTGTTTTTTTGTTTTTTTTTTTTTTTTTAGAAGGGCAAACGCTTTTTGCAGCCGAATACTTGACATGCCGTTTGTTATTTTTGATCCGAATTGTGGCCATATTTTGTTGTATCTTTTACCCTCGACCTTTTTTGCCCCTCAAAGGGTTGAAATCTTCATCATATTTTCAGGCGTATGTAGGTATGCGAATAACGCATAAAATGTATATAAAATTATGCGCATACAAAAATTTAAATACAATTTTAAGTTAACGCTGAATGTAATGTCAAACAAATAAATGTACTATTAAAAACAACTTAACTGGATTCTTGACAATCTGAATTGACTACTCTACAAATATGGCGACATTTGCTCTATATTTAACTGCTGCCATGATGAGACTTGAGCCACCAACAGATTGGAATGACATTGTCGAGCTTGCCCTAAGGCAGATCAATGCCACCTCGAGACGGAATTATTGCACAAATCAATTGCACAAAGCCTTGGAAGTCGGATTACGTTTTGGCATTATAAAGGAACTCAATGGCAAATATTTTTTATATGAATATGGAAAGATCGACGAGGAAGGTAATGTCAATTATGATTTTGACACTAGCACCTTTGATCAACTAGCAGATGTAAGTTTATCAGAAGAAGATCTGACAAAAAATGAGTCCGAAACAATGACAAACAGAAATAGCGAAATTACTGAAATGCTGAACAAATGGAAAAGAGTCGGCTTGAGAGTTGATGAGTTGATTTTAAGGGGAGGTTCTTTTGGATTTGGCCGAAAATCAAGCAAAATTTGAGAATGGTTTGTGGGAGAACGAAAATACATACGAACTTCTGCATTCGAACTTTGATTCGTTGTTTATTGACGATTAAAAAAAAAAAGTGATTTTTGAGAAATTCAAAATGGCGGCTTCAAAATGGCGGATCTCGTCGACCTCGACTCTCAAAATATCGCTCTGCTTCTTCAAGTGTGGGGCCTCTGGTAGTAAAGTGAAATGAAAAATGTATATAATTTATTAAAAAAGATAAAATTTCCTATGGCTTATACCTAACTTCAATTAATTTTGGTGAAAAAAAACCAATTTCATGGTCGTTTAAAAAAAAAAAAATGAAATTTTTACACTTTTTTTTACTTTGATCTCGTTTAAAAATTATAAATAAACAATTTTTTATGCCAATTTTAGGTATAAGCCATACAAAAAAGTATATACTTTAAAACATTTTTTGAATGAAGGAAATCGGATCAATAGAACAAGACCTGTACTTGAAATTAGATTAGAAAACATGGTTTCGAGAAAAACGCGTTTAAAGTTTTTGGAAAGTGACAGTGGGTACGCAGCTCGCGTGACATGGGTACGTTTGACACGCCCTATCTCAAGAAATATGCGTCGTATTGAAAAATCCTTTGGCACATATATTCTATATATATATAACTTTCATTTTATGTAAAAAAAAAAAATTCGATTTTTTCAAAAAAATCCAAAAGAACCTCCCCTTAAGAGATCTTTTCCAAATGGATATGCATGTGGATCAAACAGAAACAGTCGAAAGTCAGAACATTAATAGTCAAAACGGAAATGAAGCTGAAATCTCAAGCCAAATTGAAGCTAATCAATTGCTTGAAGTAAATGAGAATGTTAATCAAGCAGCAACAATCGAAGATCAACACAATTCCACTGAAAAGAAAAATGAACCCGAAAAATCAGTGGAAAATGGAGATAATTCTGATGACTTAGGTGTAATTTCAGAAGATTCTGAAATTAATCACTCTATATTTTTTGAAATTCCAAATACAAGTGATAGCGAAGATTTTGATTACCTTATGGGTAATCTCATAAATGAATTGTCGAGTACAGCTCAGTCTGCAGAACATTTAAGAGACTTTCAAGAATTTATAATTAAAAATGGTTGCATAAACAAAATGGTCAAACATTTTCCACTGAAGCGAAAGATGTTGACTGATTGTGAAAGATATGTGAAAAGACTAAAAACGGGTTAAAAAGTGATTTTTTTATATTTTTTTTATTTACTATGGAGAAACTTAAAAATTAAAAAATATAAAAATGTATTAAACGATACAAAAAATATAAATTAAAATTAATATTACAAAAAACTAGTTTTTTAAAACATAATAAGTATAATGATTTATAAGAGGTTACCAATTTCAGTCGGTTAGTACCGGTTAACGGTTACGGTTATGGTTACGGTTTTAGTCACTGGATTTTAGTGTTTTTGGTTTCATTTGAATATTAAGGGTCAACTTACCCGGTTGATGACTATAAATCCAACTCAAAGACTGATTCCTATCAGACGCGCATCTCGTCAATGGCTGCCTGTGGCACTTGCTGCTGTTGTTGTTGATGTTGCAGTTGTTGTTGATGTTGCTGCTGTTGCTGTTGATGTTGCTGCTGTGACGCTGATGTCGTGGAACTCATGCCAAGGCTTTCGCCATGGGCATGAATCAAATGGCCATGGGAGTGGGAGTGAATGTGTCCCTTGGTGGAGCTGGGTGCACTGCTGATGCCGCTGCTGCTGCTGCCGCCCGATGGCGTCTGATCGAGCAATCCCCCCGCACTGTTGTTGTTGTTGCTGCTGCTGCTGCTGCTGCTGTTGGCTGTTGTTGTTGATGACGAGGCGGCGGTGCGCAACGGTGGACGTGGACCACGTATATGATGTGTCTGCATGCCCGTTAACACAGTTCCATTTGCCTGATGTTTACCAACCTGCTGCAGTTGTTGTTGTTGTTGTTGTTGTTGCTGATGTTGCTGTTGTTGATGTTGATATTGTTGAAGTTCTGGAATTTATGGAAATAGAGCGAAGGGAAAACATATAAGCTACTTATATCCTTATGCACATGTCGGCATATTATCCAGCAAATATTTATTGATGAACTACAGTGTCAGCAACAGCAACAACACCCAGACAAAAGACAATTTGTAAACAACAACGTCAACCATTAAACACACATCGTCATCGTCATCGCCACCATTATTGTTATTGCTGTCGCCATTGTCATCGACATCGCCATCGCCAACGACATCGACAATTTTATTGCGTCTGCTGCGCTTTTTATGCCATTCTATTGCCAACCAGTTGCCAACGCTCTAAAATGCTTCTAACCCTCCTCATACCCTCTGAGCCATGTATTTCAGCTCATCGTTCAAAATGTGCAAATGGCTGCAGATATTGACGCTGCTAATATTTTAATGTTTTCTCCAGCACGACAACCGCATGTCATAAAACATGCACCCTTTATCCCTTCCCTTGCCACACTTCTCTCTTTGCCATAAATGCACATAAATAATATTGAGGTAACCATGTGTCTATTAGCCATGTCTGCTAATTTGTTTGGCTGCTCAGCAATGCAGCTTTATTGCTTTGTATTCTAAAGTGCCAAGTCATACGTGTCATACTTAAATGGGAAGAAAAGACATCGAAGAGGATTAAATGGTCGATTCAAAATGATAATGTCAAATTTGGTATTTTAGACAAGTTATTAAATATTAAATACTTGTAAGCAAAATTATTAAATTTCTCTCATGCAACAATTAAGGCACATAAATACTAAATTCCACTTTATTTATTTTGAATTTAAAGAGTTTAATCAAATTTCAATAAATTGTTGCTCGCAATAATAAATGTGAGATTTATCGATTTTTTTTTATATTACTACTGAAATAATTGAATTGTTAAATTTAAATTTGTGCATTGTGCAATTGAACACAACATTCCATACATTTTATGAAGCCGGAAATGATTGCTTCCGCAACCGAGATATTTCAATGGAATCATTATTCCAAATGTTGGGCATAATTATTTCAAATGTGACAGAATAGACTTAAATGAATGCTATTCGCATTCATATATTAAACACATTATTTATTAAACACATTAAGGGTATTGATAAATTGAATTTCGATTGAATCAACTTATTAAAGTTTATAATATTGTCCTAATGAACAGTCATTTAAACGAATGCTTGTTTTGTTATCACTATTGAGGGACTTACTTAATTTGTAAATTACTAAGGTAAAATTCTGGCATGAAGTGCATAAATAATTAGGTTTCAGCAGCAAGATGAGATTAATACGCTAATTAACAAGCAATTAAGCTTGTATACTTGACAGTTAGTTTAAGCAAAGAGTTAGCCAACAAATTATACCAAAAGCGCCTTTCATTTTGGCCTTTTTTACTTTTATAATTTTATTGCTCGTCTTGGAGGTCCTTTAAGAAATGTGGCCTCAATGAACGAACTCTAGAGAGCATTCCAAATCAAAGGCTGCTGGTTTAAGACTTTGCTTGGCAAAGCGACCCAAGGACAATCCAATCTTGAAGTAGGATCAAAGCATTGACTTTGACTTTGCTTTAAGTGGCTGCCTATTGCCAGAACCTATAGTGGCACACAAAAGTATATATACACGTGCTGGCTAAAATGCATTATAAAGTAGATGGTTAAAGGAAAGTTCCCTTTGGACCTAGCAGAATTGCGCGATTCTGAATATGACATTAACAACGGTGCGTATAAAACCAAACAGTTCTGTGCAATAAATTTTCAATTTTCATAGGTTTTTTTTTTGGTGATCTGCAGCGCAGCAAATCTAATTTATATGCGCATCACTTATACGCAATGTTGTACGAATGCATGCAATTATTCGCAGCATGCAGAAAGGCTGCAACAAATGTTCATAATAGGAAAAGGAAAAAGCGACGTTACGTGTTCAGCCGTCCCTTGAATGTAAATCTAACTGCTGCCAAAATTATGCACTCAAATTTAGCAAAATCCATTCAACGGATGCTGATAAGTATCATTTGTTCATGGCTCCGATAAGCCTAACCGGGTTGAAATCTACAATCATTAAATTCCCGAATCATTTCAATTCGATTCAATACAAATAACTTTAGGCCACGCCAGATTAGCATATAATTTAAAGCTTTTCAATCAAATATAAATCACTAGAAGTGATTTGACATTGACATGGCCTACAACACAAGTTTGTGCAACTTAGCACAAAATTGTAAGTAGTAAATCATTTGGCACGTGAAAAGAAAAGGTGCCGATAGAGGGAAAGGAACGAGCAAAGGAAGCTACTGAAGCAACAGTATAAAAGTCTATTTTTCAAAATTCAATGCGAAGAAATCTAAAGGATATCGTTGGAAATTTATGTGCGTCTATTTTCCATTGACTCGGGCATTGAGCGCACGAATGAAAGTATACTAAGTATACGCAGCGTGAGCTGTGCAAAATCAGGCAAACGGAGCTGTGTGTGTATGTGTGAGCGAATGAGCAGCATAATTAAATGGGATTTATAGCGCGCGTGATTGCAAAATGAAGTTAATGTGCATACAAGTACGGCAGACAGAAACAGAGAGCTTCGAATACAACGTATACTATATATACAGAGAACATTATAAGAAAAATGGTTGTTGAACTTTCAGAGTGCATGGAAATCGTACCTTGTTTGTCATGTCATCAATAAACGACAAACAAGCTGTAGGATGAAGGGTAAAAGGAAAGAAAAGGAAGCAGACACTGAGGAGAAGGCAAATTGAATGAACATTTAAAAAATAAAGGAAAAATAAATGTGGGAACGTTTTTCCCAAGGAAGTGCCAAGGAAATGGTAGTCGACTGGTCATATTTTAGTTACAGTTTTAGCTCGAACGAGCATAAACTGAATTGAATTCAATGAAATATTTATGAGTTCCACCAGGCAGATTTATGTACTTATGTCTGTCTGACTGAGCTGAAATCGAATTGAAAAATGTATAAGTTGGATAAACTCGTTGGACTTGGCTTCATAGTTGAGTTCAACTAATTTAAGTTGTCTCCTAGCTTGAGCTTTATGGAATACGTGATGAGCAACTACACGGTTAGTGTTAAAATAATTGATGATAAGTAAAACTTTAAAGTTGAAAAATTGCTAAATACAAGCAGAAAAACTTGTTGGCCATAAACTTTGGCTTAAAAATATGTTAAATCGTGGTGAAATTTTAATATATTTAATTAAAAAGTGTAGTGAGTTTGATATAAATAAACTTAATTAATTGATACAAAACTATATATTAATAATTAGAGCACTTTAAGCAAAATAATAATAATATATTTATAAATTTCTTATGCATATACAAATCTAGAGTTAATGATGAAGCCCTGTTTTTCTTTAAATTCAAAGTCTAAATTAAATGAAAGGGCTGTGCAACTTGTTTTTATGGCAAATGAGAGTAGTAAAAAGGGATATTAAATCAAAGCAATTGAAGCCTGCAAGTTACGACAATAGATTGTCCTTAAGGCAGACCTTTTATTAGATCAAATTGTGTGGCTTTCTTACTTGCTACTTCCACCAATGTAATCAAAATCAGAACTGACCACTAGGGATACCACACTATTTATTGGCTTTTCCTTAGCCGAAACAATAAAATAATGTTGTCTTATTTAACAGGAATTGGGACTTGAGCAAAGGGAAAGGAGAAGGGTACATGAGGAAAACAAGAACTACAACTACATAAAACTACAACTACATTTGTATGCCGCTTGTTAGGTCAGTCATTTCGTCGAAATCATCAAAGCGGAAGGATGGAGGGAGAGCGAAAAGCAAATCATAAAACTAAGAAAGGCAAAAGGAAAACGCAAAACTGCCACAACGTGGTGGCAAACTGCGAAAGATCGAATAATGCCTGAACATACAGTAAACATATGTGGAAGGCGGCAACAAAAATGCGGAGAGGAAGAGAAATGGGGATATGAATGGGAACTGGATCAGAGGGGCAGGCAGTGGCGTCGTCTCGGGTGTGAATGGGGGAGAAGAGAAGAAGAAGTCTGTGCCTCGGCTGCTTTGTAAATAGATTTTTCATCATCTTTCTTGTATTTTCTTGCAGCGCACACACTGCGTATGCGTGATAAACGATATCTGTGTGTACGTGTGTGTTCGTGTGTGTTGAAATTTCAATAATAATATTTGTATGAAGCTGTTTATGTCCCCGTGCTGTTGATGTTCAACCCAATCCTGAAGGCGATGTTATGCTCGCCTTACGTTGACAATGTGCATGACAATCACGTCACGTCAGGCTCTGTCTATCTCTTTCTTTCTTCCTCTCAGTCTCTCACTTCCTTTCTCTTTCAGTGCCCTTGCTGTGTACTCGCTTGTACTTGCTCGTTTTTGGGCTTAGCAGGCGAGTCGCGTTTGCCTTTTTGTTTGCTGCTTTATTTTTATTATATTCAGCAGCTTCTCACATCACATTTACACACACACACACAGTCACACACACACACAACACACGCACATTTTTGTCAGCAAAAATCGTTTTCGCTTCATTGTTTTACTCAATTTAGTTGATGTTTGCTGCCGGCTTTTTTTGCGACGTTTTAGCTTGACAGCTACTTTTGAATATATTGTGAATTTACTGTGAATCTTATGCAATGTTTGCTATTTTCTTGTGCAACATTTTGAATAAATTGAAAGAAGCGCAAAGGGAATGAGGAAATGCCTCTGTTTGAAAGTCAACAAGGTTGAATCTACAACTTATTCCAGAGTAATTGTAATTACATTTTTAGAATTGTTATTTGTCAAAAGCTTAAGTCAAGCTGCAAGTTAACAAAAAAACAAATTTCACGTAATGAGGCATTAAACTGCCGTTAAAAAACGAAAGCATTTTTTACAACCCAGGTCCGTAAAACAGCAACTACAACAAAAAGAAGAGATATTAATGTGCCAGTTTAGTGCACAGAGATGGAAAAAATAAAATATTAAATAAAGAAAGGGAGCCAAAAATCTCAGCACAAACATTAATTACGTAAGAATTTTTGCCCAGACTCAAACTGAAGTTGACTTTAATATTTATGGTCTGAGCGAAAATGAGGAATATGCTGTTAAGATAAATAACTCAAAACGAAAGTTTCCAGGAAAGGAAGTCGGTATCCGGCCATACTATGCCCAAGCATAATTATATGAAAATTCGCAATAATTATAAATAATGCGAAGAGCGCCGAGAATGCCAAATGCAAAGAAGGGAAACACTCGGAACTTCCGACAACGCCAACACCTGACGACAGCACAAATTACAATGGCGTCGAGTGGCGAGTTTTATCCACCTGGAAGCCAGTCCGATGGCGGAATCACCCCACCACCAACCACTTACTTAACTTGTTCAAAATACCCAGGCGAAACGAGGCTGGGAAGAAATTTGTAAAATAAAATCAACAATGCCGTAATTACATTTGATTTTATTCTAAGTGACTAATTTGCAGACTAGGGAAATTATTATTTTAACTGCACAATTTTGACTGATTTCTATCATATTATTTAGGAAGTAAAAAATAACATAATAATTTGAAACTGCGAATAATAAAATGGTATTTTTTATTATAAAATT
The DNA here is from genome assembly GCA_963924055.1 of Drosophila limbata. Taxonomy (NCBI): domain Eukaryota; kingdom Metazoa; phylum Arthropoda; class Insecta; order Diptera; family Drosophilidae; genus Drosophila; species Drosophila limbata. The sequence goes on from OZ001352.1 coordinate 18,806,622, forward strand.
ATTTATAGGTCGTTCATAAAGACTCAATTTTCCTCAAATAATTTTGTATCAAATTATAGGAAAGCTAACTATAATAATTAAGTTTTGAATAGTTGTTTTTATGACATGATGTAAAAATGTAATTGGAAACAATTCAATCAACAAATCAGCAGGGTGTAAAATCCGTTAAAGCCTTGGCAATCAGTAAAGCATAATTTGTAAAACAATTTCCGTTGCGACCATCAACTAAGGAAGCGGAGTCAGTGAAGGATGCGGATGAAGCTTGAGCAATGGATTCGAATCTACTCCTTAAACTCCTGTGCCTTACAGGTTTCGAAGCAGATTCCATCTGCTGCCAGACGGCAAAAGTGTGGTCAAAAGTCACAAGTCCGTTGAACTTAAGCGAAGCGTAAATGTTTTCTCACTCTTGATTATTTTTTTCGGTTCTTTTATTTCCCATAGTCTTCGAGCATTGAGTTTGTCTTATTAGTACAATTTCAATTTTCACGCGGACATATTTGAGCTTAGCCAGAGGGAGAACCTCGGTTTTGGCCTTGTTAGACCAAGAATGAAGGTCATTCAGCTTGATTGAGCAATGTTTTTGTTTGCCTGGGGTGATTTTGCAGGAAATTTATGTGTAGCACGAATCCCTCCCTCACAGTATTTTGCCACGTCATTCACATTTGAAATATTTATTTTTGTTTGGCAACCCCTAACAAGCATCCCAAAAACCAGCTGTGTTTTTTCAATATGTTTTTATATTTGCTAGAAATATAAAATACATACGTAAGTTATGCGAATCATCGGTAACTGAAAACTTCAAACTTTCTTTTTGTGGTTTTTGAATTCTTTAAACAGCTTGAATTTAATGTAATAAAATGTAATGTGCAATAATTTGTTCTTCTAATAGACATGTTTATTCCTATACTTAAAAAAAAATTCAAAAATCTAAAACTAATCCAAAGACGTCACCACTTAAGGAAGTGCGCTATCTTAGTTAAGATTGCAAAATATTATAATTATATTTGTAAACTAAATAAACAAACAAATTTAAATAATATTTTATTCTTAAGTAGATTACAGAAAAAACTTTTATAAAATTATGACGAACCAAATTAAATGAAGCCATTTGAACTATTCCTAAATTTAATTTTTCTATGAAGGTTATTATGTTAAATTTTTTTTTGTAAAATTACAACTATTCTTCTTTACAATTTTTTGATTTCGTCTCTAACCGATATTTTAGATTTTAAATTGTTTCACTTAAAAATATGTTTTTTTAATCACGTAAATATCCAAAACAATTTCTGCTAGAATATAATTTTTATAGAAAACAATTTCACTTACACGAAGAAACAGAGAAAGGCACTTCATAATGAAATGTAATCTTATCATAATTCAACTTTATTGCTACCTATAGATTCCTTTCTATATGGCATGTTGCAGCATGTGGCATGCATCATATGCTGAACACGCTTTCAACTTGAGTGTACGCAATTTTATTTGCATTTCATGCACTTGATTGGGGCTCGTGAAAATATACAAAACGAATAATGAAAATACTTTCGTCTCTCATCTTGAGTGTTTCCAACAACCAATTCAATTGCATTTCAAATTGTAGCTGAGCTTTAAAAAGGCCAAAGGTTATCAACTCACCTGCCGTGGGATTGTGTCGTGCTGCTGATGCCAAATTGAGGTTACGCGGCAGAGTCATACAGTCGCCATTGGAGTGTTGGTTAACAGCAGTGCTGGTTAACAGCACATTGCCACGGCTGTCCATGAGGGCGGTGCCACCGCCCGCCAAATTCAAAGCGGCCGTGTTGCGTGCATAACTTAGAGTTGCCGCATGATGCAATTGACTTGCCTTTGGCAAAGTCATTAGGCCGGGATTGTAGCCGGCGACGCTGTTGTTTGGGCCAACAACAGAGGCGGCGCCCAAACTCTTGATTTGCATATGTTCACGTTGTTGTTGCTGCTGTTGTTGTTGTTGATGGTGTTGCTGCTGCAACTGTTGTTGTTGTTGTTGCTTGCTGCTGGTGCTATAGGTGACATTGGCCAAGTTATCAGCAACTTTATCAGCAGTGCCAGTAGCCTGCTGAGATGTCTGTTGTTGCTGTTGTTGCTGCTGTTGTTGTTGTTGTTGTTGCTGTTGTTGCTGTTGTTGTTGGCTGACCAACTGCATGCTCGTATTGGCGCAGATGTGAGGAGGCGGTTGCTTCGCCGCCTCGGCAGCAGCTGCTGCCTGAAGCAGCATTGCCGCCTGCTGTCCCGCCGAGTCCTGGCCATGGCTTTCAACGTCGACAATCACATTCGAGCTCTGCGAGTGGCCCAAGTGATAATGGGCATGCTTGATGGGCTCCGGCGGATACGGCACCGGTTGATGCAAGCCGGTGCGTTGTTGATACTGCTTCTGCAGTGTCTTCACCTCCAGGCGCGTCTTGTCCCGCTGATAGTAGACGCCCGCGAATATCAGGACATTCAATATCAGCAGACTGCATCCGATGGCAATCGTCACGCTAAGTGCCGTTGAATAGGCCGCATATCCGGCCGACTCGAATCCGGATGCCAAAGTATCCGTCGAGGAGGCATTCGCCAATGTTGTTGGAGCGAAAACGCCGCCGATGCCGTTGCCGGTGCCAGTGTAGTTGCCGCCAATTGGTATACACGTCGTATACATGTTGTTCGGCTCCACGCTGTTAGCTAGAATAGAGAAGGAGAGAGCATGTGAGAAAGAGAGAGAGCGAGCACTGATGCATATTAATATGTTGCATAAAAAACTGGTTTGTTGTTTGCTGCCTGACTGACGATAGGGGAAAATGCAACTAGGCTTTTGCAAATTGCCTCGACTTGACTTATTGCGCATACGAAGCGTGAGACTGTAAATTATTGCGTATATGCAATTTCGCTGTATTCAATGTATATTTATGTTCACAAAACAACTTAAGAAGAGATAAACTAAGGACACGTGAACTAGATTTTAACAATTGACGAGGAACTCTTTTTTTTATAAATATTTAAAAATCATAAGCTAATAATTAAATTGCAATTTTTAATCTAAAATCTATATTCAAATTATTTTATTGTGAAATAAATTTATTTTTGAATTTATTTTGGTTTTTAAGTTGAAGATAATTTTTGGTATATTCATGAAATTTTTATTTTCAAGTTTTATTTATAATTTTTAATAGCATATTTCTACCAAATTTCTTTTTGACATCCCCAAAAATCTTCTTACAAAATTTTTTTTAACAGTATTTGCATGCTGAATGAGTTTAAGCTTCGCTTTCCATTGTTCCATAGCATATATTTTATATTAATAAAATTTTGAACTGCAAACTTCCTTGAAAATGTATTTGTCAATGTGCTTAAGTGTCTTGTATAGTTGATGTTGTTGATGTTTTTTGCTTTGTTGAGTTGTTTTGTTGTTACCTTGTCTCTCAAGTGCTTCCTTCTCTTTGCATTGTTTTGTACCAAGATTACACTGACAGTGAGTGTGTTTGTACCTGTGTCTGTGTGTGCATGAGTGTGAGTGTAAATGGGTGTATGAATGTCGATGTCGTCTGTCTGAAAAGTTTACCTTTTCAATTTTCTGCCTATCAAACAATTCTGCCAAAGTTATGCACAAGATTAAAGACTTGTGCACGTATTTTGCATAAATATGTTGACAATCAACCCGAGTAGCTTCATAAGTACTCTTCAAGTACCCCTCGCATCGCTCTTGTCTTTTTCAATATCTTCTGGGAATGTTTAACAAGTGACATTTAAGGGCTTTCCAATTTGTATTTAAAATTTCTTAGAATTAAACAATTTTATTTTTCGAATTTTATCGTTTTATTGGATAAGATTATAGTGTTTTATTTATAATATTATTGTATATTTTGTGGAATTACAAAACTCCATTTACTTGATAGAGTCTGATACTAAGGAAGTTCTCTTTGAAAATCATCACCTAACATGATGTCGATTTTTTCTATGACTTTATAGTTTATTGTCCTAAAATAATAATTATTATAATTTTCTTGTTATTTAAAAAACTTTTACAATTTTTTTCGCACTTTTTCCAATGCAAAAAATTTATAATTCTATTGTATTATTTTAATGATATTTCACTGTCATATCTCAACTATTTTTTTTACCAGCTTGTGGTGGCACGCGTCAACCATTCTATGGATTGTATTTACACGGGGTTACGAGATGATAACACTCAGCAAGGGTGAATATGAGTGGCCTCTGATTGTTTCTGTTCATATTTTACTATTTATAGCCCCAACTGGACGAGTCTCTGACGGTGTGTGGCAATTCAAAAAGCACTCAACCTGTCACTCGACGGACTTAAGGACCAAACACTTTGGACCCCTCGCATGAGCTGGGCCAGAGTCCTCCTGCAAAATGGTATAATCAGATAAGTTGCGAGACCTTGCATGCCAAAAAGAGTGAGGGAGAGAAGGACGAGAACACATCCACTGACTTGTTATTACTTAGTCTAGCACTTTTAAATGTACCACAATAAGCTCTTTATCAAAACGCTCCATTTCGCATTAATTTTCAAGAAAAAATACGTTTTATTTTTAATTTTTCTATCCTCAGAAAATTTATTTTTTAATTCCATTTAATTTAGCACGAGTTAAAGTCGTCCTCAGACCGAGCAGCATCGCATGCGTTCAAGGACCCTAGATAATTATGTAAGAGGGCACATGGTCGGAGCAACTTGAGGCGGATAACTAAAGCCCAAGCCAAAACGAGATTGCCTTGGCCTGGTCTGAAGAGAGCTTTCTGCTGCTACTGCTGCCTAGTGCTTAATGTAATGCCTGTAATTAGTGGACTGACAAAAAACCAACCATAAAATCAACTTAGGTTACAAATGCCTCAAAGGGGGCCTTCTACTCCCACTTCCTGCCTGCCTGCCTGGCCCTATTTCTAGCCAGATCTGCAAAATGTTTGCAGTGCTGGGTACCCTCAATTAAATGACCTTGCATAAATTAGATATCCACGACAGCAGATGATGCTTAACTCTCTAGAGGGGGGGGGGGGGGGGCATTAAAGAGGGGATTATCTGGCAAGGCAGTCAGGCGATATTTCAATTTGCGCCAACTTAATGTGACTTATAGTTTGACGTTTCGTCACCAGACGTAAATGTAATCGAGTAAAAGTTTTAGCCATTATGCAAATTTATAACCATGAACTGTTGGCATTTCAGTTTAAGTTGAATGGATTCATTCCTCTGCATATTTCATCTTAAAATAGCTGAAAAATGAAATTTGCCTTATATAATCGATTTTTACATAATTAAGTTAACAACAAGAACCCAAGAAACTGATCTTTGCCTTGGGAACTTTAAAATATCTTTATGTTTGCTTCAGATTTATAAAGCTGAAGACATATAAATGCTGCTCAGAGTAATCATAAAACATTTTACTTGCGAGTAGTTAGGTGACATGTAGGCTCAATTTAATTTTTAGTAACAACAAATATAAGTTAGACAAATTATAAAAGTACTTATGGACATTTAAATTTATCTACATTTTTTCTACAATTTGCTTTTAAATTTCTATGCAAATCCGTATATTTTCATCTAAAATACGCACCAAAGATGCAATAAGTAATACGAAGTGCTTGTGGCTTAGGTACTCCCAAACTCATCTCAGTTCTATGAGATAAAATGTAAACGATTCAGAAAGGCCAAGGAGCAGAACGAGGACACAACAACACTTGAAAGACAGAAGGAAGCATGTTATGCTTACAAAGGCAAAGAAAACCAAAACCTGGATACTTCAACACAAATCCATTTTCATTTTCATTTGCTTTATGACCGAACTTCAACTTCAGTTTCAACTGGTTTTTTTACTTGGCAGCTGGATTTTCGATTTGTGGGGTTTTTTTGTCTACACAGAGTTCGCTTTTGTGAATATTTTGGCTTTTGGTTACTCGTCTGTCTCTCAATCTTTCACCTTTTATGCAATATTTATGCTACCTTGACGCACTCGCGTTTTTCTCTTGGCCAAAGTCACGACACGACGTTGAGGTGACAACAATGCACAGCTGGAAGAGCTTGTCAGAGTTTGTCTCTCTCATATGACACTGTGAGACAGTTGCTGTCTCTTTCCTGTTGTTGGTGTCGTCGTATTTTGTGGCCCTAACCTGACCTGACTTGGCCTGACTCGGTGTCCTCGACTGTCAAGCTGACAGCTCCAGAATTTACTCATCTTCTACATCCACATCCAATGCATTCTCAAAGAGTTTTTCTCAGCTCTTTCTCTTTTTCTCTGGCTTTCAATGCTTTTTTGCGAATTTCTTTTGATGGGGGTGTACTTAGTTCTTCAGTATTTCCATCTCTTGCACTAATTGAAACGAACATTTTGTGTACTCTGATGGTGTTGAATTCCCCAGTCATCTTTCAGCTGCCACCACAAGTCACTCGGTGGCGTCTCGACTGTTTATTTTGGGTGGATATGCTGTTTTTGGATCTATGTGGGCTGCTTCTTAGTGATTAGTTGTGTGCTTTTAGATAGTGGCATCGTCAGTAACTTGTCAAAGCTCAAAGTTCTTCTTGTTTTTGCACTAGTAATATATATTTTGGCAATGTTGAAATTATCACTTAAGGACAGCTTAAAGTATTTTATTTTGAATTTGGCTTGATTGGCGCTAGCAATAGAACACTTTCTAGACTTTTTCTGCATTTATTAGATGTTTAGTTTTATACTTATACGGTGTCGAAATAGCTTGTAGTTCATTGTCATTATAAAATATATATATATTAGCAAAACTCAGCCTGCAGTTCTACTCGAGAGCTCAACTATACATTCGCTATACTTTGAAAGCAACAAAAGCCAAAGATAAACACACAAAAGAAATAACTCTTAATTTACACAAGGTTGATGTGGGAGCTTGGAGGGCCTTGGGTAAAGACGCCCACTCAAAGTGGGTTTTGAGTTTGAAATTGACTATGTCACTTTTGACTTTGAGTTAAGTGTAAAGGGTCGTCCCAGAAGCATTTGATACTTGAGTTGCATTCAATATTGTCGCTGTTCCTAAAAGAAAGCTGCACTTTCCAGTTTCAGTATTTAAAAAGAGTTTGTGAAAAAGGAACAAATTCCATTTCAACTAGCATCAAAGTTTGCTTTTAATTTAATGTAAGTCTTACAAAAGTTCTACAACAAGTTTTATATAAACTGGCTTAATGAGTTTTTCAAGGCAAGTGGCAAGTGTACGAAAAAAATTATGCATAGTTTGCATTTGTGGTTGAAAAGAATGTTAAAATGTTGCACAAGATTAGTGGAAAAAGAAGTAGAAACTTTGAAATAGCCAAAAGCAATGTAAGCGATAAATTTATGCTTTTTATTGAGTGCGAGACTCGCACAATAGACCATTTAAGTATTGAGTTAAAGTGAGATGGAAAAGAAAATAGATGAAAGATACACTATCCAACAAAAGCCTAAGCATTCACATACTTAATACAGATTACAGTTGAGTGCATTTCCAAAAGTCAGCACTCGACACAATATAAATTCAAAAGCCTTCTTCGTTTCAAACCCAATTTCAATGGACGAGGGCCCAGCTGGGGGTCGAGTTGGGTCAGTCGGTCACACAAATGGAAACGTCATGGTCCAGGCACGAAATGCCAACTTTGCAATTTGCAATTTAACTTGCCTGACCGCAAAGTGAAGTCAACATACATTGCCAGACTAGGCCCAAGTCCTTGCCAAGTGTAAACAAATATTGCAAAAGCCAGAGTGTTGATTTCAAGCTGTTTTTCTATGTGCTTAAGTCACAGCAAAAACCCCTTACCACATTCCACCTCCCTGCCATCACTTAAATAAAAGAAAAAAATAAGAAAAATATATTTGGCAACAATTTTCCTTTTCAATTCGCATTTATTTGACTAGCAACAACTCTTGAGCCTCACATGGCGTATACGTAATATTTGATATGTTTCATTTTACAAAGCTGAGGCACATTTGCACTTAAGTATTAGGCATTTACGTAAATACTAGTACAAATTAAATGACAAATACTTGTATTCACATTTTTAAATCAAAATATGTTTTACCAAAAAGTAGTTGAAAGATATCTAATTCATAAGAATATCTGATTTTCTTGTATTTCAAACAATTATATTAAATTTAGTTTCGTGCTCAGCACTTTAAATGACATATATTTTGTATGTTATTACTTCAACAGTCTCTTTTACTTTGATGCAATTTAAATTTACATAAAAGTCAAGCAGCAGTTCATAGATAAAATCGAAAGTTTTCATACCATTAAAGTATTAATATTACAAAAATATGCAAAATAACCACAAAAGGAAAAACAAATTAGAAGTCGAAAGCATTGATGCAAAATTCAATTAGAAATTCAATTTTAGCAGTCACAATAATTTTCTCAAGTCTGTTGTGAATATTTCTTTGTGCGATGAGGTGTCAACTCTTCTGGCAAAATGATTTTAATTGATTTTATTTAGTATTTTGTCCAGGATATACAATAAAGTAGATTGTGCAAGCCCTTAGGTCAACTGGCCAAAAGACAATCATAAAAAAACAAATGTCAAAGATATTTGTCAATGGCATTGCCTTTGCTTTTGCCTATGTCAAATAAACGTTTTGAATGACAACTACAGAAGCTTTAAAATAATTGTGAGAGCTTTTAAACTGTGTTCATTTTCCCTTGACTTGCCTATAAATTACAATAAAAGGGTAAATATACCTGACAGCTACATATATTCTGACTTCCCAGAGAGCATCCTTGGATAGTTCGTTGACAAATCTCATATTCTACATATTACCTTATAACATTATAACTAAATATAAATTGCAAATATTGTTGAAAAAAAACTTCTGCACTGACTGTTTAACTTTCACTCACCATATTCAATTACAAAATACCAAAGTCACAGTGAGTAATTTATATTATTGGTATTGTATAGGGGTCGTGATACTTACCACCCAATATGCCATTTAAATAGGCTGAGGAGTTCAGCACGCGTCCCTTCTTCACCATCATTTGCTCATCGATAAACAGGAGACGCGACGACGAAGAGGATGTTGTTGAGCCGCCAGCAGATGAGATGCCAAATGGATCTGGCTTAACGGGTCCCTCGTACAATTCCATATCGTCATGATTGCGAAATAGATTGTGCCGGGCTATCACATCCTCCATTCCGGCGCGATGTAATTCCGGTATCAGACGCAGCCAAATCGAGAGTTGGTGAGCCCGAAAGTGATTCTTAATGCGCGGTTTCATGCCTTCTCACAGATTACGTATACGTGTGAGTAAATTTTGAGAAAGAACAGAAAACAGACAAAAACAATAGCGTTAATGTAAACTACTGTAATATCAGGGGACATTTAATGCTAGTCATGCATGCAAATTGAGCTGGTGTCAACTACTTATAGTATTTAAGTTGCTAACTGTCATAAAAAAAAACAACAATTTGTTGTTGTTGCTCAGAAAGGTGGAGCAGTGTTTGCAATTGAGGACACCTTATTCTAATTTTAGATGCCGCCAGTTTGGATAGGATTACTTTTGTTTCTGCTATACTTTTGCTTTTTGGCTTCGTATCCTTTAACTGAGTCATTGGTCGTGTTCACCAGAGCTAATCAATCAGTAATCATGTATCAGAAATCAACAAATTTCTGAAGCTTCTGGTGAACTTTGATGAAATTTTAAGGCATACTCAAATTTGTCAGTTCTCTTTTTGTCAAAGCTCTTAATATTTATTCAAAAAATTCAAAACAGTTTAACGCAAAACTGACTGCCATTCACTGCTATTCATAAGAACAATCATACAAATTTAACATTAAATGCTAAAATTAATTTCTGCTCTCTGTCAAAACTATGTATGTATATATTTTATGCCTTAACAATAAAAAAGCTTTGGTATAGTCCAACTTATAATTTCTTTACATGTTATGCAAGCTTTGTTAAAATTAATAAAATTTTTGACTAAATAATTAATAAAGAAATGTTTGTATTTATTAAATAAATTTTATTTTGAATTTTTCAAATCTATTCTATTAATCATTTACTTTAATTATAATTTTATATTTTTTATTTTTAAACATAAGTGTACAATTCTCTCCATCTATTTGCGCTTTGAAAAATTAGTCAGATTCTTAGCAAGCAGATAATAATAATTTTTCCTCTTTTTTTTGTAAAGATATTCTTAGCATACAAGCACAAGAAAATGGTTGAAAACTGACTCCCTTCAGTGCAACTGAAGTGTCGCCTTTAGGAGATGGATGTGAATAAGTGAATAAATATTGCATACACTTAAGAGCTGTATAATTTATGCAACAAACATTTCAATTCAATCTTCAGCGAATATGCATGATTATGAGAGAGTGTATATGTGTGAGTGTGTATGTGTGTGAGTGTGTGTGTGGTTCAATCTGCCTTTGTACCCGATCCAATCCATTGTGAGAACAGATGTGTGCAGCGTATTCACATAATTCTATTCAATTCAATTCAAGTCGAATGGATTTCGATTTCAGCTTTTCAGCATATCAAATCAAAACTCCCAATCATTCGTGGGCGTTGACAAATCCTTTGCGACTACATCCTTTGTGCGTATTGTATGTCACTGACAGAAGCATTGAGTAAGAGTTGAAGACTTTCAAACACATCCTTGTTAAAAGACAGTGAAGAAAGTGAGTGAGAGTGAAGGATGCAGACATTCACTGTCGACATATCCTTTCAATTAGAATCAAACAAACAGCAACAAAGCATGTTGCATTTTGTATGCATGTATCGTACTTCAATGCCAACATGTGCGTAAAATAACACTTGTCCTTCACAGCTCAATTACCTTATATTATGGTTTAGTCACAATCATAAGCAGGTAAATTTGTTAACAAAGCTCCATCAAAAGTATACAACAGTACATTAAACGTAACTCGCGTTACAGATATTGTTAAGATAACACAGAGTTCAAAAAGATCAAGATAGATGAGGAAAATTCTATGTCAAATTAACAAACATAATATTAACTTAAAAAAAAAATTTAACATTTTTAAAGAGGCATTCTGAAATTTACATAAAAAAGGACTTTATTTATTCATATACCTATATCAGGTTTTTACATTTAAGCTAAGTGCTTATAATGTAATTTCTAGATGGTTGTTCCAAATTTCACTTCATTTTACGCTGCACAATGTTCAAAAATGTAAATTGTTGTTGTCAAGTGCCACAAAAAATGTGTGAAAATTTTAAGCTCATTAGCATTTGACATTTGACAGGACGCAAAGGTGTAATTTTTGAGCACTCATAAAGCTTTATGTACTTGTTTTTGTCTGGATCCATTCGCACATCCTGTTCTTAAAGCATTAATGTATTCTGTTTGTGAGGTGAAAATCTCAGGGTACGTTAGTCTGCGTAACAGATTAGTACCAATACCAAAGAATAAATAGCCTAGATAGGGTAGCTGAGAGTCGATCCTTCTCGCCTAAGAATTTTGTAGCCGCTTTCCATTTTGCATAATCTCCGGTACAGCGGCTCGGGGCTAGCCTTTTTTTTTCATTTGAAATGCTTTATTATTTAAATTATATTTAAATTATTCTTTACACAGAAAAAAAAATGCCATTCTAAAATCAAGTTTAAAATTCTTGATTCAAGCCTGCATTTTTTAAGTATGTTTTCAGGATTAATCTAAATAATCAAGCCTGTATCGGGATTGAAATGGGAAAATAAGCCCAAATTACTTAATTCTCTCTCGGCCTCTCTCATTTCAACTGGTCCGATGGCTCAGTGGTTAGAGTCGCCGACCCGTTTGAAAAAAACATGGGTTCGATTCCCCCAGTCAATTGCAGTCACAAAACATTCCCTTCCTTAAAAAAAAATGTTTAAAAGAAAACAATGAATAAAAAATTTAAAAAAAAAAATAATTAAAAACAGAAAATTAAAAAAAAAAATTAAGAAAAAGTTTAAAAATTTAAAAATCATTAAAAAAAATAAAGAAAAAATTTGAATAAAAAAAAACGACCAGAATAAAAAAAAAGTTAAATATTTTTTTTTTTTTTTGGTTTGTTTTAAGAATTTTTAGGATTGAATTCGGGATTGAAAAAATCAAGTATTTCATACTTGGTTTAAGTAAATCCGAGATTACCCCACTTTTGACATCGTTTCGGATTGAATCCGGGCTAAATATCCCGGATTTTTTTTTCTGTGTACATATTTTTTTAACCTATCTGGCAGTTCCACGAACTGTTTCTTTTTAACTTGAGTCTGTCAAAATTGTCTTAAACTAACTTATATGAAACATTTTACGGAACATTTTTTAAAGTAACTAAAGCTTAGTCAGCGTAAAGACTTTAAAAGTTTTTCTTTTAATCTAGAAGATACTTGCAAAAAGTTTAGATTTTTCTGCAAAAAATTCATTGGGTAACCAACTTAAGCAGAGCTAAATAAAATAGAAACGAGGATGGAAAAATGTATGGCATCTCACCTATTTCTAAATATTTTTGATGCACTGGATCATAGTTTTCCCAGGTGATGCTGCGAAAACGATTGCGTTCCTTTGAAACCGGCAGCACTGAGTCCTGGCGATGATGTTCGTTCGGATTGCTGTGGAGATGGAAAGGTAAATTGAGATATTTAGATGGAGATGGAAACACACAAAAATATGTTGCACATAGTTGAGCGGAAATGTATTTCAAAGAATTTTGTTGTAGTTATTCAAACATTTTCCTGCTTTTATTTTGGAGCTGCGTGCGCAAATGGAAAATGCTTAAAATGCAGGGCATTACATTGTTTGCTTTATGACAGTCGTACAGTCGGGCAGTCGGGTAGTTGGACAGGGGAACAGCAGGTGTTGTTTAAACTGTTGCTGTTTTCTTTTACGGACAATCAGCGCTAAGTGTTGCACACGAAAGAAGTGCTTAGCATAGAGAAAGCAACGTCGATTGCCTGACAAATTAGTGTAAGTGGCTTGGAAAAATGAATAGGCTAAGTGATGGAAATGTTGGAGGAAGAGGTAACTTCAACTACACTCAGAAAAAAAAATCATTATAAAATTCAAGTCTAATATTCTTAAATTTAGCATGTACTTTTAAGTATGTATTCCGTTTGTATTCGTAGCTTGATCCAGACTGAAGTCGATCTCTCTTTGTTAATTATTATGTATCCCTATGTGCTCTCTCAGCAAGGCTGTTGAGAGAGTGCTAACAGTTATTGCACAGTAAACTTACAGACTATGTTATTATATTACTGGCAATAACTTATTGCTACAATACTATTATAAGTTTATTTAACACAATATGCGGATTAAATGACAACCATTCAGATTTAAAATTGTCAAAAAAGCAGTTGATTGCACTGAAAAAAAATACTAATAGAGCCCCGATAATCAAAATATTTGCGGATAATGAATTGAAAAATCTTGCTTGAATCAAGTATTGCGTGCTTGGCTAAAGAAAATCCGAAATTACCGACTTTCTGAGACCACATTAGATTAATTTTATGCCGGAATTCCGAATTTTTTTCTGTTTACTCAACTTACCCAGTGCGCGCGAAATTCGTCCAGAAAATCATGACAACCTCCGACAAGGCCGTCTCCGACTTGGTATAGTTTTGCGGAAAGTGACTGAAGCCGTCCACAAGCGGAGCCCCGAATATGTAGGGCAAGTCCTCACCATGCACCGTTCCCATACGCTGCGGATAGTCGCCATCTTTGGTCTGATAGTCAAACACATAGAAATAACAGCGACCCGATGGCTGAGTGGAAGCAGCCAAAGTTGAAGCCGCTACTTTGCCAGCACCACTGGGAGTTGAGGAGCTCACAGGTGGCGGCGATTGGGCTGCCAAAATATCCCCAGTGCGTACTAGAGGCGCCACAAACTGAGCATCCGATAGTGCCGCCACCGCGGTGTCTCGTGTGTTTATCGGATGTTGTGACGTGCGATCCCAATCTGTATACTCGTTCACGATCTGTGCCCAGAAATTGACAGATGAAATTTATTGGAGATGAGAATTAATACATTGAATTTAAATTTTTCAATAAATATTGAATTTAACTTAAAATAGTTAAAAAAGAAAAGTTTGTGTTTTTGAAACTAATAAAAAACTTAGTAAATTTTAAATAATAAATGTTTAAAATAATTATTTTTAATTAAAATTGCCAATTAATTGGCAATGAAACTTTTTCCATCTGCAACTGTTCAAAATTCAAATACAAACTAAAAAATTTACACATAATGTGGGAAGAACAACACATATGTATAAAGTACACATGTGTATGTATATATGGTACATATGTATGTATGTACATGCCAAGTCAAATCCTGGTGGGATTACATGTGGATTTTTGCTGTTATTATTTTTATACCACCCACCATCTGTTATAAGAGCACCACAAAATGCATCTGTAAAATCGATGTCATGCATAATTTAAAACCCAAAAGTGTCCACTTCTTGTACCATTTGCCAGAATGTTGTGTTATATTGTGCATATTGTTTTCGCTTTAGTAGAGTTTTAATAAGGAATACAAGAGGATATTTAAACAAACTTTGAGCGAGCTAGAATTTAACACAAAAAATAAAACTAGACTATTTTTAACTTAGAATCAATGATTATAAACGTTTATTGGATATAAATATATCCAGCATTTACATTCTTCCTCAATTGCAGTATTTTTCTTAAAAATTGCAGATACATTCCTTAAGCTTGCAGCTGTATATAATACGAGTATATACTATATGTGACATAATGGAATGCATTATAAGCCCCATGACAGAATTGCAAAGCAACCTTTACGAGTATACTCGTAATGAAGTAAAGTAAATACGCATGAATCTATGTGCTATAATTGTGATATATGCGATGGCAATTTACGACTGTGCCGTGCACTTAAAATACACACATATACACAAGTATACAGTGGTATTCTTGGTTTTAATATGGCAAAATGGTGACAGCGTCGACTGGCGATGACGATGATGCTGTGTCTTAAAATGGGAAAGAGGATGACGATGAGGATGAGGCTGAATGTTGACTCTTGTTGCCGTTGCTCTGATTTGGGTTAAGTGTAGCCTGTGCGTTTTTAAGTAGGTGTGTGCACATTCACATGCAGATACATTCAAAAGTGTACTCGCTGTACTTGTCTCAGTGTCCTTGCCAATGCATGTACGAGTACCATACATACACAAAAACACATTCACACATTTGCCAAATAAAGCGTGTTAATGCTTTGGCTGCAATGGCGTGTTAACTGCCTTACACATTTCGCTCGCTTGCGCATTACGAAATACAAAATGAAAGTAAAAAACAAACAGAAAAAAAATGGAATAACATGTTTAAATGCTGCTGAGTGTAAACATACAACATGAAATTCAGTCATCGTTTATGCCAGCGCCTTTGTTCTTGTAAATATTACTCATACGCACTGTGTTCCCTTGGGCTCTTGGTATAACGACAGCTAGCCTTGTACTTGGTTAGACTAAAAAACATGCGAACATTTTAATTGACTTTATCATCCTCAGCTTCGGTTAATGATGCTGTTGCTGGTGCTATTCACGTTAAATGCTTTTGTCTGACTTATTCATGTCATTTTCAAGGTGAACTATTCAAAAGATATTCTACTGCATTTGGTTAAATATGTATATGCATGTATTTTATATGAAAGCTGAATTGTCAATTATACTAGCTTTTTGAATATCAATGAATATAATTTAATTAGCCAGCCACTTTTATTCTTATAACGAAAGGATATAAGAGGGTATAAGATATAAGAGACTTTGAGAAGTCACAAGTATTTAAGTGGACTAGCTATATTAATTCTTAGTTCTTTTTAAAATGTCTCTTCTTGATAAGTTAAGCTGTCTGCAAGACTTAAATTATATAATTTGAAAGAAAACCTTATTAATGATACGCAACAAAGTAAACAAGTAAGCATTCAGCAATAACTGATGACAAAAAAGAAAAAATAATAATACCCGTCAAGTGTGTGCCACTCCCGTTTCGGTCTTCAGTTGAAGCTCACGCAAAGGGAGCTGCAATCTGATTAGGAGATTTATGTGGCTGATGGAAGACCGCAGAGCCCCACAGAGAGTCTTAATTACGGAGAGTTGGAGACCCCAAGCAGGTTCTGATATGACACTTTTTGATGCTGTTTGTCTGACTTATTTATTTTTTTATTTTCCACTCACCGTGTAGAATATCTCATTGAGGTGGTAATTGTAAGCGTTGCGCACATAAGTGCGTATGATTTTATCGCGTCTGTCGCCCTCGAAGCCATTCTGGATGTCGTGGGCGCTGAAGCGCCAAATCGATTCGCCTGTGACAACGCCGAAGAGTACGTCATAGTGTCCACCAATGTTTGCCGTGGCAGCAGCACCACCAAAGTAGCCAGATCCACCGCTGAATGCTGAACCCTGTCCAGATCCAGCACCATTGCCACCAGCTGACTGGGAACCAGCATCCGCTGTTGAACGCTTCGAACTGCGCATCATTAAATCATCGATATCAAGATTGGAATGCCCGGGTCGAATGACAACGCCATCAACCTAAGTTGAAATTGAGCGAACGAAGCCAAAAGCAAAAGCATAGAGAGAAAATAAAGAAAGAGACCAAAACGTAGACATAAAACATTCAATTGTTGTTCAAAGAAGCACATTTAAAGTAATGTACAAAAGCAACTGCAGTAACTGAAAAGAGTTATAAAGTTCATTGGAGCATAAGCCAAAAGATGAACCAAAATGATGGACAAAATGAAAATCGGTGTAAAAAAAAGTGAATCTTTAGCCCAAAAGCGAGATACTCGATACTAAATAAGAAACAGCACGAAATTGCTTTCGAGTCTTTGACGCAGAAAAACTTCTAATGAAAGATGAAAAAAGAAGAAAGAAAGAGGCTCCAAATACGGACAAGGATACAAATAATTGAAAATTGTTGTGGGTCAATTCTTTTGTGAGCTTTTTTATTGTATTTTTGAATTTTTTGCTGCTTTTAGTGCTTGGCCGGCAGTAGACTCAATCTCTTTCGAATTGACGCTTTACTAAACTTGTACTGGTTTTAAATGAATTTTAAAATACACTTAACTTAAAATGCTTCTCAAGACATACTTCAGAGAGTAGCTACATATTTATTTTTTTTTGTATATTTTGAAGCTCAAGTCTGTAGAAAAAGTAGCTGAAGGTACAGTAATAATAACAAAATCAAGTGAAAATCAAGAGGCCATAAATAGCAGTTAACCTGAAGTACTTCAAATAAGTATAGAAAACTCATATACAAAATTAAACACTATTTTTATATCAACTTACCGATGGTCCAAAGGACGTTAGAAAGTTGGGTGCTTGAATATCAGCTCCGTAAAGATCTTCCAGTGGCACATCCCTGAGGCAGTCGACAATTTGCTCGTGATGTCTGTTCAAATCTTCGGGTATAGAGCAATTCACCTCTTTGGCCAGCTTAATGGCAAATAGCACTGGATCCTCGACCAACGCCCATGAGGAATACGCTGATCCCGACATGAGAATGGCCCGATGAAATAGGCCACGCACCATTGTGGGCGATGTCATCAGATAATTGATGCAGGCAGCGCCAGTTCCGTGTCCTGCCAGTGTCACAACATTTGGGTCGCCACCAAACTTTTGTATATTCTGCTGTATCCAATGAAGGGCAGCCATCTGATCCATCAGACCGTAATTAGCGACACGTGCGTGTAAATGCGGACTGGGATTCGCATTGAGAAAGCCTGTCAACCGGAGGGCATGACATAATTGAAATGTGCTCGTATTGAGGATATTACACGAGTGCAGCAATTTCTTACCCAATATGCCCAGGCGGTAGTTAAGCGTAACAACAACCACTTCGCCATAACTGGCCAACACGGAGCCATCGTAAGGATTTCCACTGCTCCACTCAAAGGACTCGCCGTGTATAAAGACAATAACGGGCAGCTTCTTCTCGTTAGCGCCAGCTGTTCAATTGAAATTCGAATTGTAATTATTGTAATTGTTGCTTAAGATCTGAGTACTTGTATGTGTCTTAACATAACTTGTATGTATTTAACAAAAGTTAAATGCTTTGTCACTCTTATTATATTAAAGCCCTTCTCAAATGTTTTATTTGAATTGTAAATGGTTTTAAAGTTGGTTTACTCTTTACCTGTATTCTATAAAAGATTTTATTTTTTGAAATAAAAATTATTAAATTAAAGTTATTTGTTGATTTTTATAAAAAAAGGAAAATTCTTAAAAATTAAAATTATTATTAAATTTTTATTATATTTTCAACTTTTATCTTAAAAACAGAATTGAATTGCTAAAAAAATTATAAAAATTTAAATATAATTTTTACACCATGATTTTTAAATAAAAATTTAAAACTAAACATGGATAAACATGTTCTCATAACTCTTATTTGCAATACCTGATAAAAAATCAATTTAGTGCTTATTAAATTGAAACTGGTCAGCGATTATTCGTTATTTCAGAAAACTCTGATTAAAAATTTAAAATTCATTATTGATTGCCCTCCCATATAAAATAACCTTATTCATCCCCCCATTTTTATCATTAATCCAAGCTCGTGCGCAAAGCATAATTTGATTTGCGCCCTCGCTTGACACGCCCACTGCGAGCACGCCCACTGCGAGCACGCCTGCTGCAGAACATAAATTCCCGTAAATTAGTTGTTTTTTTTATACATTTTTTATTTTGTTTTGCTTCATTCCCTATTCTCTGGTATTACGAGAGCGCTT
Organism: Drosophila limbata; assembly: GCA_963924055.1. Taxonomy (NCBI): domain Eukaryota; kingdom Metazoa; phylum Arthropoda; class Insecta; order Diptera; family Drosophilidae; genus Drosophila; species Drosophila limbata. Next base: position 18,825,290 of record OZ001352.1, read on the forward strand.
GAGATAAGACTGTAAATACATTTTTTTTTGCCAATTTTTAATGTGCTTTGGAAATAAAAGCTGTGGGCTATTATCAATTAATTTCTAATATGAAAAGAATGTTGTACTTCTTTACTAGTTAAAAAAATGTCGCTTACCATTCACAGGCGAAAAGATATTTAGGTATAAACAATCCTCGGATTGATTCTCGAGAAACGGAAGGAGTCTTTTCAAGTATTCTAAGCGACCCTTTGGCATCTTCTCCAAGGCAGCGGTTTCATTTTGGATATTGGGCAAACGCTGCGGACAGACGGGACTGTAGGTATCCGAGATGCGTATGCCATCCCAGGGCGCTGGAGCGCGTGTTGGACTAAAGCTACAAGTAATATAATAATTATTAAAAATATATGTAATTTCTTAATTTATTGCACAATAAATGTGACTCACCGATTCTGTTTGGTTGGGGGCGTGGCGTATGGTACGCCAAGGAATACTTCCACAGAGCGAAGAAAACGAAAGTTATCCAAAGGCAAAATGAGACCATGTAATCGTCCATAACGTGTCTGAACAATGCGATGACCCAGCCGGGCACCCGAATACAAGTCCTTTGTGGAGGCGCTGGCCAAGCCAATCCAGCCAATAAGGACACTCGAGAGCAGAATCAGAATGAGAAGCCGCAGCTGCAGTTGCGGATCAGATTGCCACATATTGGGCAAGCTCTTTTGATATATTTCAAGATTGTCTTTAATCGCTGTGGAAAAGTTCTACCAATCCTTTAGAACATACTACACTATCTATGGTCAAATGGTATGTGGACTCCGCCTTGATGGTTGACTTTCAAGTGTAGAGTATTCATCCTTTTTCCACATTACTTCACCACCTGCAATTAAATCAGTTCAAATATGATTCCAATTCATTACATTTCTTTTTAAGCTAATATATAGTAAGTATAATAAGCATTCTGTTCATTGATATTTTTGGAATACGAGTAAAACTGAGAAACTTTCGGAGAATGATTTGCTGTGGCTGAGAATATTTATGCTCTCCTCTCTACTTATTATGCCCACAACAACAGAAAGCGTTAAGTAGTCAAGAAGACTGGACTTTGAGATACCCTCCTCCTTTTTTACAATAAAATTCAAACCACAATTTCAATCAGATTTTTGTGATTACTGAAGGTAATGCAAAAATTCAATGTTAATTTTCATCAAGAATATATACAATATAATTCTGATACATTGTATAAAATTTACAAGTATGATTCACACAATTGAAATTTAAGTCGATATTAATACTATCAATCTCTGAACTCGGTGAACATGTTCTCAACTCTACAGTGCACTTCTACTTAAGTTCTCATTAAATTCTAGAAGCCCTGGAGACCTTATTTGAAGATAAGAAATTCGCAATAAAAATGAATTATCGTTTGAGTGGCTGTTTATCGGGTTTTTCAGAAATTAAAAGTTATTCGTTTTTCTCCACATTCATGCATAATTCGGCGATCGAAAACCAAAGATTCTCAGTCTGAATTGAGAGCTCGGTCAAATAACATGAAAAAATGTTCGTTCCACGTACTTGGATATTTTCGGTGTTAGTCGTTTTGGTGATCATTGGATGTATCACTTGTGACGAGGACTGTGATTTTCAATGCGAGGAAAATGGAATGTGCATACCATTCAGTTCGCTTTGCGATGGAGCAGAGGATTGCTTGCATGGCAGCGATGAGTCCTATGTTCAATGTAAAATAAACGCGACAAGAAAACCAAACGCGTTCTACTGTGCAAGTGGAGCTGAAATTGGTGCATCCAGTGTGTGTAATTTACAGGTTGACTGCGCCGATAAATCCGATGAATTGCCTATAAAATGCGATATGCAACTAGACATGTGCGGAAAGTACGTTCTTACTTGTAATCAATACTTATTTAACTACCGAACGACACTTTAACTTAGTCAAGCGTCAATACACTTCTTTAATATTAATCATATATCTTGGTCTCCAGATATATATTAGAGAAATTCCACAAAGTTATTAGACTCTTAAACCCTTTATAATCATGAATGTATTGTTTTAACTGAAACATTATTATCATTAATGTACACAATGAGCAAAGTCCGTCTGGTTATCATCACAAGTTTTTAGACCCCGTACTTAGGAAAAAATACAGGGGTCTTTTAACTTTGTCACAATAAAAAAAAGTGCGCAACAGGCAGAAGGAAGCATCTCCGACATCCGAGACAATATAGCCATGTCTGTTTATCGTCTCAGAGGCGATAAGAGCTAGAGCTTCTGAACACCCAACGCATATCAATTTAAAGCAGTGTTTGGTTTTCCATAGTAGTAAGTAGGGGGTCTCCGACAGTCGAGTATGCTCGAGCGAAGCCAGTTATGTATGTAATTATTATGTATACAATATCATTTGATTACTCTTGCTAACAACTTGATAATCTTATTTTTTTTATTTTAGAAAACAAATTATGTGCATACCTGGTGTTTGCATTTCCGAAGACAAGAAATGTGATGGAATTGTAGATTGCTTAAATGGTCGGGACGAGTCTGTAGAACTATGCATGGATAATTGCGAGAGCAGCTTTCAGTGTGCCAATGGCAAATGCATTAAATACCAATATTTGTGCGATAACAATTATGATTGCATCGATGGCTCCGATGAGTTAGAGCGCGTTTGTAGTGAAACAGAAGGATGGGAAGAAAAGTTGACAGTCAAGTGCAAAGAGCCTTTGGAGAATGGTTTGCTATTTTCAGATGATACGAAATATTATAAGCCTTTGAACAAATCGCGTTATGTATATCCCAATATGAACGTAAGTTTCAAATGCTTTGATAGTCATGCTAATATGACTGGCAATAAGATGAATGTGTGCTTGGTTAACGGCAGTTGGCGATTCGATTTGCCCAGTTGCATTGAGAAATGGGTCAATATGGATCCAGATACCAATGGGACCAACGGATGCCAAATAGACACATACTGGAAATACAAAAATCACCTGAGAATATACAGCTGTGGAATGGTCGAAACGAAGTGCTCACAACTGGTGAAACCACCTATAAATAACATGATTGTTAGGTTTGAATGTGAGAGCGGCTACACTTTATATCCAATAGAAAGGAGCTCACAATTTATATGCCGAGAAAAGATTTGGACTAATACAACGAAATTCAAGGATCCTCGCTGTATCAGTAAGTATTGCAATAATGATTAAACTACATCAAACATTTAAATATTTTCAATTTTATATATAGAGTTGTGCAATAGAGATTTGTTATATTGTCGAGACTCCATTAAGCCGGAATGCTATCTCAATTATGAAAAAGGATCGTGTGACGGGTCTAGGTTGTCGGGTCTGGTCCCGGGTACTCAAGTCAGATTTAATTGCAAAAACGGATTTAAAGAGGATCCCCATTCTCGTCCAGTAGTAGAGTGCCAGGAAGATGGAATCTGGCGTTACTGGAATAATACACAATTGGACAATTACTGTACGCTCGAATGCGGCGAGTTGAAAATGGAAGGCCTAGCGAGAGGTACTCCTACATGGGACCCTGTATATTCACCGTGGTCCGTGGCCCTTTTCTTGTATGAAAGTAATAATGCCAACTACACATATGTATGTGGTGGTGTTCTTATACGCCATAATCTAGTCTTGACCGCCGCACATTGCGTTTGTATTTACAATACGAGAACGACACTCGAAAAGGATCTTTTTCGAGTGGGACCATCAACAAGTCTTTACAGTACTGTCAGCAGTAACTTTGGCTGGACAGTTAAAAAAATTTCCATTAACCCGTGAGTATTATTTAAACTACATATTTTTACATATTTTTCCCACAAATTAATAATTTATTTTTATATAAAGACAATATGAACCCTATACCTTCAAATTCGATACGGCTCTTATACAGATCGAGGAGAGTGAGAAACTTACATTCCCAATAATTTGCCTACCATGGCTCCACAATGTCGAAAAGGCGAATCTTAAACTAAGGGATAGAGGTAATGTCTGCTTATGGAATACAGATGATATAAATATATCAGGGAGATTGAATTTGACATATGTCGCAGCTGAAGTAAAAAATGCAACCGAACATAATTCTTTTCGCATACGACCACAAAGTGGTGGAACAATTTGTAAGGGTGATAGCGGTAGTGGGTTTATCAGTGAGTGCTATATTCCGAAAAAGGCTTACTGTCTCTATGGCATTGTGAGTTCCATTGAACATGGCGGGAGTACAAATGAAAGCTGCTCGAATGATATTTCACTCGCAAACACCGGACATGATAGCAACATAGACTTTATTAATGAGATTATGGAACAAATTTCAAATACTTGTAGCCAGATATGATATACTCGGCAATATGTTCCTGAATGTCTTTTCAATCTGGATAACAATTGTTCTTTAATAATATTAAATGTAATTTAAAAATAATTATTTACACTGTAACTATGAATTTGTCAGACTGAGACATTTCGAATCTCTCGTCAAGGGTATTTTTAAATGTTTTTAATATCTATTATATAAATGACAAAAAATGTTTCTCTTTCTTGTATTTCTGAACGTCTTTTAAATCTGGATAACAATTGCTCATTAATTATATTAAATAAAATTAAAAAATTATTATTTACAATGAAATTACGAATTTGTCAGACTGAGACAAATTCGAATCTCTCGTGAAGGGTATTTTTAAATGTTTTTAATATCTATTATGTAAATGATTAAAAAATGTTTCTCTTTGCTTTATATATTCATAATAATCGTTGAAAGTCTTTGATATTTCGCTCAAATATTTCCGAGTGCTTTCCAGAAAAGTCTAATATATTTTCTTAGATAATTTCCCCACTTCAGAATGCCCAGAGTTCTAAATATACTAAATAAATTACGAATAAAGCGTCCCAAGCCAAAATCTGATACCACGTCCAGCTCAAAATGCAAAGCGAATTGTGAAGGAAGCGATTTTAAGCCAACTTTAAAGTACTATAAGAAGGACAATGCACTGAAGGTAAAATCTTCAGCTCCAGCGGATCCCGAGTTGCTCTGGCAAAACCTTCGCCATGTCCTGAGCATTTGCGGTGGTAAACAGAAGCCATTGACAATTCAGAACACCGAATGGAAAATAGAAGAGTCTGGAGCCCTGGTGAATGTGCTTGAGGCTCAGCGATTTGTCAGCGATGTCTTTGGGGCAATGCAGGTGCCATTCAAGGCCGCCAGCGAGATGGCGGATGCTCTAATTGCCGCCGACTACATGGGACAGCGGAGCATGGGGATTCATCGACTGCCCTCGATTGCAGCCGAACTGATCAATTTGCGAGTCGATCCCCGAATGCAGCCCAAGGTGCTGTGCGAACGCGATGCTTTGGCCTTGGTCGATGGCCAAAATGCCCCCGGTCCGGTGGTGGGCAATTTTTGTATGGATCTGGCCATGGTCAAGGCGCGTGATCAGGGAATTGGCCTTGTGGCCGCACGTAGGTCCAACAACATTGGCATGGCCTCTTGGTATGCCTGCCAGGCATTATCGCAGCGTATGATTGGGCTCTGCATGTCAAATGGACTGCCAGTTCTGGTGCCCAGTGGTGGGATTGAACCGCTTTTGGGGGCCAATTCGATTGCTTGTGCGGCCACAAGTGCACAGGAGCAGTTCCTCGTGGACATGGGCATGTCCGCGCATCCGATTGAACAACTCGAGCTGGATTACTGCAATGGGTGTCTGCAGAAGTTACCGCCACAGGTGGCATTGGACTGCGATGGTCAGTCCACGACAAGTGTAACAGATGCTCTGCAGGCACAGCGTCTGCGTCCATTCAGCCCGGAGCACAAGGGATTCGGGCTGGCTGCAATGGTCGATGTACTCTGTGGTGTGATGACAGGTGCTCGCTATGCCTCACAGCTGGCACAGTCACAACGTGGTTTGTTCTACACCGAAGATGACATTGCTGATCTTGGGCAGGTTTATATAGCCATTGATCCGATGCGCTTTTGTGTATCCTTTGAGGAGAGACTGTCGGATTTCCATCAGCTACTTCGCAATGTGTTGCCCTGCAATCCAAACCAGCCCCCCTTGATTCCCGGTGACAGGGAGCGGCGGCACATGCAAATGGTTGATGATCAAGGCGGGCTTATCCTTTCACCCTGCACGCTCTACGTCCTGCAGGAGCTGAGCGAACGTTTCAACATTAGTCCGATTAAGTCCAGTAAAAGATCATAGAAAATTATCACGATTGTGAATTATAATAAAATAATAGTACGTATATTAATATCTTTTCAAACAATAAATATGTCAAGTGGATAAAAAAGAAAATACATTGCAAGAGGCGTTTGTTGTTTCTATTTCTTATTAACAAATGGGAAATATACAAAAATCTGTCAATGCTTCAAACAACTTGCAATTTGAATACTGATATTTAAAAAAAAATTTTATAAATACTATATGAAATGCTCAAATCAAATCAAATATTTATTATTATATTTCATTACCGAAAATTAAAGAGTTTATTTCGCTAGAATTTGCAATCATAAAGCCCGCTTTGGAAAAAATACTATATTTTAAAAGGCACAGCTTATAATTTTTTACCTCTTTTTGCACTCACGGCATAACGTTTAAGCTGTCATAACTTTGTCAAGCAAAATGTCACTTTGATAATAATTTGAGCTCTTAATTCATTCCGCATTTAAATTTCATTAACTTTGTTAAACTAACGCAAAAGGGTCCCCTTTGAGATTTTCAAAAATTCAAGCCTTTAATCATGTCTTAACTTGTATAAGCATAAAACAACTCTATAAACTTGATTCTAAAATGGTTTTAAAAGTAAAAAACTTATCAAGTAAATGAACCTGAAAATCGCTTCCATGAAGATTGAATTGTTGATGAATCGTCTATCTTTTGCCTTGATTGTTCGAAGATGAAAAATGTGAGTTATTAAAGGGCTTTCTCTAATTAATGCATGACGCAGCGATTTGGTAAGACTTGATTCCTGTTGCCTTTCCCTAGATTAAAGTCGACCGATTGGAAAAAGTTGTGGCAACTAAAAATAGAAAAAAGTAATTGACATTTGTCTATGTGGGCTGTTATTTTTGACGGGTGAATGATATCAAAATCGATTAGGTGAAAGACGACAGAAATTCGCAGCTGTTCAGCTGCCTCATTGAGCAACACGGCGTATAAATGATAAGCGTAAACTTTTCATGTAATTATGGCAGCTTCTTTCCTATAACATTTATTGCAGGAAAGTCTTGGCCATGGTAATAATAACAAAACTTATGTGAAGCTTCTAAAATAAGTAGTCAAGACTTCTGAGTTCAGCATTGACTTTTTCAGTCAAAAGTCTGAATCATATTGAAACAAGGAATATCAGGCGAACTCTCTCAAACAACGGTAAAAAAAGGGTGTAATAAAAAAATGTGTAACGATATGTTTTAGACATTTCTTTGCCTTTCAATTGACAACTTAAGCTCAGTTTGTTATGTTGTCCTTTCCGCTCGAATTACCTTGTGCAAATTTATATGGACTCATGTGTTGTAACGCTTTCACTTCTGCTCCTTCTGAGCATTGCTGACGCAAGGCCAATTTTTTTATGACTGAGCAGCATTTGTTGTTGTCGGAGCTACAGCTGTTGCTGTCCTCCTTGATAATAATCCTCAGCTACGACTGGCTACAGTTGTTGATTTCTCCAATGTGACTTTGACGCTTTTCACCAGCAATAAAAATCCTTTGCGCTTAAGCGAACGTATCCCTTATGCTTGTAGTTTTGATTTGTTCCACTTTTTGCTGTTTAAGGTTTTCACATACACAAAATTATGCGTATACATATTTTGTAATACTCTCTCACATATATTTAGAAACCGTTTTCATAAAAAAGAGCTTACTGCTGTTAATTTCACAATTGTTAGACATAAATAACTTTTGTATTGGAACTTCGACAAGTTTATTGGTCGTTAGATAATTTATTTATATTTGTTTGATGGTTATTTACAACTAATTATTTCTCGTTTTTTGTTCAGATGTCCAAGAAAGTTTGCTTGAATTTAATAAACAAACAAAATTTTTCTTTATTAGTTATTGTGCAAGCATTAGTTACATGACTTTTGCACAGAATAATCTTTGCATATGTAATTTGTGTTTCTCAAAATATTCAGCACAAGTTTGTCAACAAATCAGCACTATTGATAACATATTAATATTGTCTGGTTAAAAATGTAAAAGTTAAAAAAACAAATACAAGCAACTTAAAGCCGAGAAAAATTCCGTTCTTAATAATAAATATTTAAAATTTAAAACTTTATTATTATTATTTGTTTTTTTTTTTAAATTTATTAAAATTTGTATCATTTTTTCCGATAATGAGCAAAACGAATTTTAGTTTAGATAAAGGCTTTCGGCTAAGAATTTGGATTATTTTTTATTTTCAATTAAAGTTTTTGGGATGTTTCTGTTTGCTTTCTGCTTTGTACGTTTTAAAAAAAAAGCATTTTGTTTAGCTGTTTCGTTATTCACGGTCTGTTCGTCAATCGTGTTGACGTGTGTACACTTTTCAAAGCGCGGCGATTAAAATTACAGCCGCGTAATTGCATTCAAGGCAAGCACACGAAATGACATGCAATCTTTAAGAACAAAAACGCGAACGTCAATGACCGTTAAGTTGAATGTGTGAGTGAGTGGGTTTGCGAATAGTGAGTGGGGAATGGGGTCGCATACTTTTAGTCGCCAATGTAACTCAAAGGACAACTCAGGCCGGCTGCCAAAGATAGCAATGATAATTATTATTCTGCTGAGATCAGCTAATCCAAGTCTTGGCACAGACACACACAAACACACACACACACCCACTCATTGACAGGTACACACAGTTTTTAATTTGCATGCATCTTAACTCTTTTTCACTTGCTAGATTTACTAGACATCTTAACATCTTTTGCTTTTTTATTTGCCATTTACCGCTTGGTAACCGTAAGCCGCACACACGAAAGACACACACACACACACATACCTATATACATTAGAGTAAATATATATATTCATATATATATGTATATATATGGGCAAACGCGCACAGAGGCTGTGAAGGATTCGCTTGTGTCCGCGACGCACGAATGAAATCCAACGACTGAAGTTGACTTTCAGTTTAGTCCAGGCAGAAGCAGTTGCTGTTATGTGGGTTAAGCTTCATTTTCAGACAGACAGCAAGAGAGAGAGAATGATAGAGAGCGAAGGAGAGAGAGTTAGAGAGCGTTGCTTTCCTGGAAGTGGAACGTATTCCGCATGTTAAGCTTTCTCTCTTACGCTCGGCTCTGCTCTTTTCTTCCTTCAACAGCTGTTTCGGCAGGCAGTTTCTGTTGCTCTAAAATTAACTTTATTTTTTTACTTCATGCATTCTTCTTCTTGTTCTAACGATTTGTGCCCTTATTATTGCCAACCGCCACAGAGAGTTTAAAAATTAGCTGCTGTTGAGGAAGGTTATGGTTAAAGTACTTGAACTTTAGCATTAAATTCCCAAATTGACCTCGAATTTTATGAATATAAATATTTAGTTTAATGAAAATATATAATCTCGTAACGGAAGCTCACATTTATTTGTAACTGAGAAGTTTGAAGCTGATAGCAATTTGTCTGGAGTATTAGGCACATATTTAAATGCTGTAAAAAGAAACCAAGAATGTTAAAAAAAAAATACTTAAACAAACAGAATATCGTATACGACACAGAAACAAAAGAGTTTAATTTTATTTCTTTACTTAAAGGTTTTTGATAAATGACCGAAAAATATATGTTGTGAACAGTGCTTAGTCGAATGATATCCATAAGTCATAATAGTTCCTCCATCTCTATACGAAAATTTAATTTTCAAAATCTATTCAATTAATAGATTTTGTGGTTGCTAACTGCGCCGAAGTTTATTCTTAATGTGCAAAAATCATTATGAAAAACTTGTGGCAGGACATTGAGAAGAAGCAGACATTGTCGGCAACACACACAAAAGGTTAATTTACGTCACAAAAATGTGTTATACTGACAGCAAATGGAGACAAAACGAGACGAGACACCAATCAATGAAAAGGGATGGACATCAAAGTGGGAGTTTAACAACGAAAAGGACTTGTAACAAATTAAATTTTTAATTAATGCCATTAACAAAAACAAGAAAAGCAGAACACCAGGTTCTTCATCAGGCAATGGGAAGAGACCAAAATGTCGACATGGAATATTTAACGCGCCATTGAAGTTTACAGCCGCAAATTGTAGCTGGCCTCCAGAGCCTGTCGAGGATATAACCACAAAAATGAAACGAAACGAAACTTTACAATTTGCAGCAAATTGGAAAATGTTTGCTGTAATTTTTGCGAATAGCAGACAATTAGGTTTTAATGCACAACCACAGCTGCGAGTCAAATCACGAGTCACTGTTAAATTGTTGATTATACATTTTGTTTGCCAATAAAATATTCAAATTGAAGAGTACGCATTAAATTGGCACAATTAAGGAGATGGATCTGAATCCTGAGGACATACCAGAATTAATTTCCAGTACAAGTGCAATTAAGTTCTCGTGTCGCGAAAGTTAATTGCCTTTTTTTATTTTTTATAAATAATAAAAAGGCAAATTCATTTAATATTATTTGAAAAATGTGAACAGCTGCATTTCATGGGTTGAAGATTGGAAATCGAAACCATGTGCTATCTGCTTTCCAATGATTGGCTCGTTTGACCACGAATTTGATCACTTTTCCGATTTTTCTCCTCATATTGAATTGAACGCTTGGTTACCAAATTAAAATAATTTAATTGCCTTTTCGTCGCTCACAGATTTTTATAAAAAATTCGATCCGAGTGTGTGGTCCAGTTGCAATTTCAATCAGTTTTTTTTGCGGCATCGGTTTTACCCGTAAAAGTGTATCTTTTGGCTTATGAATTGAATTTAACACTTGACATTAAGGGTAAATGGAGTTTTGCTGTTCTGATTTATTGCTCTTTTTCTTTCTTTTTCGAATTGCACAAAATTATAATTTTCACTCAAAAAAAGAACTGTAACTTGAGCGAATTGAATGAATAATTAAAAATACAAAATTTTATTGCCAAAAACTATTGAATGCTGTGTCTCAATTAGTTTCATCGCTAAGCATGGCGTATACTTCATATTGTATATATTGCCTCAACTTTCTATTATAACGTAGTTTATTTTGTTTTGCCTGGTGGATTCATTTATTTATTCTCTTGTTCACATTATTTAGAGACCTTGCCCCTGCGAGCGATTTTCAGTTATGTCGAATGGGTTTTTACTAAGTATGCTCTCGCAATTGAATTTCTATGTACATATTGATAGTGTGCCAGTCTATATTGAAATTTATCGGCAGTGGCTAGACTATTAAAAATCTATAATAAACAAAAATGGAGAAAACAATGATTTACGCGATGACAGCAGAGAATTATGTGATGGTGTCACAACACACACACCCAAACATTCTCTCATGCAAAGAAAGAGACACACATATATCGAATAACCCATCTAATACCCCATGTCCTCTCGTAAACGTACAGATATGTTTAGTATATTTTATAGAGTATGCAAATGAAAACAACTCGAAGGCAAATGGCGACACACAGTTGCTCGGTGGGGACAAGAGAGGTAAAGGGGAAAGTATCACAAAATGTGTGACCCAAAATGGCAGCGAACTCTGTCGACTTGACTCGACGGCCATTTCCGTCTAAGAATATGCTTCTGCGCCTTTGCTTCTGCTTATTGGCGCAGTTTGCTTCTTTTACGGTTGCATGAATTTTTGAACAGCTTCACTTCCGGTTATAGAAGCCGGAAATTGCAACAGAAATACTTTCGAATACACACATCCACAGAACCTCAATGAAATGAAGGCAGATGTATTGCATTTGTATGCAAATTTTTGTCGATTTTGCATAAGTTTATGTTTGGTAGAACCACGGTGCGTATGCGCTATGCGTTATTTTATGCGCCTGCCTAAGGCGTTTTCAGCTCGTTGGTGGCATTCACGTGCACTGTCAAGTTAGTAAACCAAGCTTATCCTGCCTCTATGTAAGGAGTATACAAAAACATCCTGGTCCTATTGATGTTGTTGATTTTTATACGACCCACATAAAAAAACAAATTTGTCGCCACAGTGGATGAATTGCAAATAAGATCAGGTCAGAAGACTCATATAAGTGTCAGTCACATTTACATATATTTGTCTATCAGGGAAAGTCAAAATAAAAACAAATAGATATAGATTTAGATATCTGGAAGTAAGCAAGCGGGCTTTGAAAGTGTCTGACCTAATTGAGCTTCAATTTAAAATCTGCCCACCAACATGTTAAGCTTGTTGAGCAGACAACATCAGACTAATAAGTGTCTGCCTTCTGCCGAAAATAAAATAGCGACAAAAGTATTTTAAACTGAGTAGAGGGAGAGAACAGCTTCGATAAATATACAAATTTATGTATATATGTACGTTGCCGTTGCCGGCATCAGCATTAAAGTTTAATTTAATGATTAAGTAACAGCCGAAAGTCTGCTTATAAGTTGGCAACGATATTTGTCAACATTATCTTAGCCACGTTACGTATACGACGTGTTGCCACACACTGGCCGGGGACTTTTGAATTTTTGATAGCCTTGAACTTGTATAATACTTACTACCTACCATACAACGCCTTCGCATTCATTTCTCCTTCGACTGAACGATGGCAAAGGCGATGTCATTGGCATTGGCGACACTCATGAATTATTCAGTGCGTAGCCTCTGATCCCTGTGCAGTTTCTTTTGTCTTTGCGGCTATCAAAACTCGCCTGACCTGCCGCTTCTTCTTCTACTTCATATTTGTGCTGCTTTCGCTGTTAATTTACATGTAAAAAATTCACTGCAGCTTATTTTAATAGGCTTTTTTTGTTGAAAAAAATATCTTCCTTGCTTTCTTTTGGCTCAGAATCTTTTCATAACCCGGCTGCCACTTTTCAGGAATTTGTCCATAAAATGCATTAAAAATTTTGTGAAATTCCTTGGCATACATGTATGAAAATGTGCTGTTGGAAGTGGCTCGCATTGTACTTTTACCTTTTCCCAATTTACTTCGAGGAAAGCAACCAAAGTTTAATTACTTTGAAAGCTTTGCATTTCGTGTCACACTTTCGCTTATGTCGCATAATTTAAACAGTTAATGGGCCAATTTTTTGGGGTCTTAAGAATTCATTAAATATGTAATATTAAGATGATTGGATGCAATTTTCTTTTTCGGTTGTTAATTAGAAAGAACTGCCAGTTAACTAAAAATCTGGCATGAGGTTACACTGGGAATAGAGCTAAAAATTGTGCTTGAAATTCCAAAGACTGAAATTGTTGAAATATTAAAATAGCTTTCTATAAATGTAAAAAGTTTAAATATTTTTGAATTTACCCGAGCACATTTATGCAGACTGTTAGTTAAATTTGAAAAATTAATAGAACAAATTTTTATTTGGAATAGATGTTGTGTTTGCGCCTTGGCGGCGATGTCTGCATGTGAATCAGCATGTTTTTGTGCTCAGCTGGCAAACAATTTTGACTGCCATAAATTTGCACGCATAAAACACGCCCACTAAATTATTCGGCGATAATTAAGGAGGAGCTGGCAAAGGACAAAATACCCATGTGATAAGAATAAGACTGAGAATGAATGAAAATAATTCGACAGACAAATTTGTAAAGCAGTCTAAACAATAATGCTAAACAATAATTTCCGCTGTGCGTTGAAACTTCCGTTTCCTGTCTGCTGTTGGTGTCAGAGCTGGTTGCAAGAAAAACAACAACAACAACAACAGTTATTCATGCTTTTAGGCTGCTCAAGACAAAACAAAAGGCACACATGTCTGTGTGAATTGTTGTGCACGTGTGTGTGCCTTCTCATAACATAATTTTGCGGGTTCTTTTCTTGACACTCAAACCACAAATTTACAGGCCAAAGAATTTTCAGCAGGGGTGTGTGTACACTTATGCACACAGTATTGGAAAATGAGCACTGAGCGCGATGTCAGGAGGGGAAAGACGTAGCTGCTGCAGATTGCATTTGTCTTTTGGGTGTCTGATAATTTATCGCACTTATCTGGCGGCTCTTGCTCATAATTTATGCATAAGCTTTTGTTTGTCTGTCCTCCGCCTGCAGCGCCAAGAGCAATTGCCACATGGGCGTGGCATTCACTGGGCGCATTGTTAATTGTATTCAGCAAAGCGACCGGAAACGGAAATGGTTTCAAGTTGTGCGTCGTGAATTGTCGCAGCAAATGCGGCGCTCGCTAATCTTGGCAAACGAAACATGGCCAGTTCCCGGTTGAGATATACATTTATGAAGATGAAGAGGGTAATTGTGGCATAGGAACCGTGCTCATCCCGACTCCCGTTACAGACATGAAGTCCCAGGCGGAAGCTTTGAGCTCAGTCAGTTATGATTCCGCTTTTAAAAGCTCTTGGTGAGCATTTGAGAGTTTTTGCAGACTTAATGTAAATGATTATAACATTGAATATAGGCAGTTGTTGATAAAATTATTTAAAAGGAAGTGTTCAATAAATATACAGTCACTCGAAAGATATTAGATTTTATTAGAGAATAAATTCTTTTTCGTTTTGGAAGAGATGTTTGGTCGATGCAACAGAGTTAAAAGTTACCATTGAAGTGCTGTGAATGCTTCAATTTGATTCTCATTACCGGAAGGGATTGAAATTGGCACTGGGCAAGGATAGAAAGAGGATGAGAAACATGTGCTTAGAGTTCATTAAACTAATAGCAATTGGATCGTTTTTTCGTGAGACGGCAGCAATTCACTTACATGGTCAGATCTGATACAGACACTGCACTTTAAGCTATTTAAATATTAATAAAAGTATATACACAAATACTTTCCCAAAAAAGGAAACATAGAACACTTAAATACTATGAGTAACGTTGCATTTTTGTATCATGGAAAATTTAAAGTAGGAGAATTTCGTATTCAATTTGTGTCGAGTCTTTTGTTGTAGATTTGCACTAAATGTGACAAGACGTCCGTCCAATTCAATCTCCATTTCTTTCTCTATCTCTGTTTCCATCTCGTTTGTTGTCTGACTGTCCCCAAAATAAAATTGCCTTCTTTTACAATGTGCAGTGGCTTCCTCGTTGCGTACAATTCTCCTCTGCAAACTTGACATTTTCTTTTCGTTGTAAAGTCTGTGACTCAGTCACTCCCAGTGTCCCTCCTTTATGCTTTGTCCTTCTCCTTTGTCAGTTGCTCAGTAGGACAATCTCTGTCGGCCAGGCTATGTAATTTACAGCACTTGACATTTGCCTCTCAGCCTTGCTTACTTTTTGACTCTGTTTATTTGCTATTTCAACTCTGGCCCAAATGGCTTCTGAAATTGTTATTTAAAGAGCGCTTGAAGACAGCAATTAGCTTTCACATGTTGAGTATTGCACAAGATGCGAAATAAATGTGAAATTCATTTGTTTAACATTGATAAATTTAGGTAGGAAAATCAACTATTTATTTACCATGCTCTGTAGTCAAAAGCAGAAGAAAGTAAACACTTTCGGATCTCACAGAGTGCATAAAGATGTTTATTTATCAGAAACAAATATGTGATCTGAAATAAATGGAAAAATTTGAATGGTCTGGTTGTTGTGTCAAAGCCGACAACATAAAAATAATGCGTTTTAAGCCCGTGTGATCCAACGGAAAAACACAACTTTAAATGTGAAAGAAAAGTTATTGTTGTGTCATCTATAAACAGTAAAGCCTAACCTACATACGATTTATTTATATATATATATTCATATTTATCCGTTTCCCGTTTATTCAATGTAACAACATGGACATTTGAGCTGTAGTAACAATATCAACATCAACACCAACAACAACAACATGGAGAATAACATGAATCTATGGCAAAGCTTAAATAATAGTGTTGATATTTGATGCACATGTGTGTGTGCGTGTGTGTTGTTAGTATAAAATGTCGGTCATTTATCCTACTAATGCAGAATGCAGAGTGTGGACGATGCATTGTGGAACGCTTTATGGGATTTACCTGTGTTTAACTTGGAGCGTAAATTAAACACAGCAGCTGCTGACATGCGACGATGCATCGACAAGAATACTCAACCCCTCCGAGGGGGATGGGGGATTTTTATAGAGCTGCTGATAGGAGAAATCCTCATGCCATATGCCACAGATAATTTATGCTAAAGACGCGTGCCGACCTGCAAGCGCAAGTTCCCTATGTGTGTGTGAGTGTGTGTGTATGGTTGCATGTGTGTGTGTGTGATCCAGTGTGTGTTTGTTTGACCAAAGACAAATGAAGCTCAAGTCCAGGTGAGGCAATAGCTCAGATTCCAGCTTTGAATCATTTGCAGCATTATAAACCAACTTGTTCGGCCGCATTTGGAATGCTGAGACGACTCTGTTTGAGCTTTTCCTAGTCCTCCTCCCACATTTTTCATCTTGCAGATTGTTTGAAGCTCTAGTGCTGCTGCATACAAATGAGCTCACAAACACTTGTAATACATCAAAATTCCCCCAATGGAAGGACTTTACGGATGCAGTTGCTAAATGATGTTCCTTTGTTACCTTGGATTCAACATCATCGGCTACGAGGGAAACTGTGAGCATCGTGTCATGTCGTATCGTATCGTGAGTAAGGCTTGACCACAAATAATATTGCAGTTCCAATTGATTGCATATATTGATTTCTATAAAAAGTTGCACCGAGTTCGCTTATTGAAAGTAAATGCAACAATTTAGTCTGGAGTACATTGTGTTGAGTTGCGTACAATGTTCGCTCAAGTATAAATATCTTTCATTATGTATAGTTATGTTCTCTCAAATAAAATAAACAAGCAAACTATGTACACAACAAGCTTAAACATTTATGTCGCAAACGAAAACACAAACAATGATTAATGCATTTCTCCTATGTGCCACATTTTTGAAATGTATTGTGGAAAGGGCTTGCCCCTCTTGGCACACTCTCCCCGCTGTTCTGCAACATTCGGCATTGTTTGGATACACACATTGGCATTGAAAATGTATTGATATGGACTTAAATTTGATTTTTGAATTTCCATAGGGAATTCCCCCGAACTTTTCCTAGAGAATTTTGCCGGACTTTCCTTGGAAAATTCCCCAAGGGAATTTTTCTGCATTTTTTCTACGGAATTTCCTTGGGAATTTTGCTGCAATTTCCCGTATTTTCCTAGGGGATTCCCCGGATATTTACTAGGAAATTTTACCGGATTTTACCTTAATAGTTACTAGGGTATTCTGCCGTATTTTCCGCCTTTGTTTATTTTAATTGTTTATTTGGACGTAAACTCTATCTGTCCTTATTTCATTTTTATTTTCAGCTAAGCATTTGACTATTATATAATTATTTAAGAATTATAATCTGAGAGACTTAATGAAATTACTAGTTAGCAAAGCAGAATTTAGAACATGGAGAGTGTTGGACTGACTGTGAATAAATGCATTCGCAACCAGTCAATCAAATAGCTTCAGCAGCAACAAAATTAAATGCAGCGAGCGAATCTGAATCCCTCCACATGGCCATGGGTGGCTTAGCTCTGAGCCAAAATGAATTAAAAGCGAATGTTGGGACAGAACATAAGCGCTAAATTCAATTTATTTAGTTTAAACTAAAGCCCAGCTTCTGCATTGCTTCCATCTCAATGGCAAGAACAACAACAGCAATGGGAATAGAATCAGAACGGGGAATCGTTGGCGTAGTTGCTTTTCATTTTCTGTTTATGCCAGGCAACTGCAACTTAACTCTCAGCGCGACCGGAAGTTACTCGGCCCGACACTGTCCGCCATTTTGCACGGTGCAAAAGCAGTCGAGACGAAAACGAGAAAGAAGCAAAACGAGAACGAAACGAAACGTAAAACCGTTTCCATCTACATAATGGGATCAATTCAATTATAAAACAAGTTTACCACGTCCAACCAGACGTCCCAGTTCCAGATGCACGAACCTATTTGAAAGCTAAATGTACCCATAGAGACCATTTTGACCCTGTTGTTGTTGCTGTTGCCAGGTTCTGCGATTTGCCCGCGTACATGCTGACATTTGATGAATAGCTTAAAGTGGATTTGATTCATTGAACTGTTTGCCGCCGGGTGTTCTACTACCTGCCTTAGCTTCAGTTCCTGTTCCTGCTGCTGTTGCTGCATACAATTTGTAAACACTGAATCACAGCGCAGCAAAAAAAAAACAACAGTACTTACAGCAACACCTATATCAAATAATATCAGTCTAAAAAACACTATTATGCGTATATTACTATAAAATTTAAATATATTCAAAGTGAAAGAAAATGGCTGTAAATACATATAAGTAGTTGTACAAATTTGCTTAGATTTTAATTCAGTTACATAATGTAACTTACATTTTAATTTAAAATATTTCCATTTCAGTCAATAATTTGATTATGTTAGCCAACCCATGTGAATTTCGCTTTTGTCTCGACAAATTCCACAGCATAACATTTATGCAATTTCAATTAAGCTTATTGGCAACGTGGACGTGTGACGGCATTCGGAGTTATGATTAATTAACTTCGCCTCCTGATGGGCGTTGCGCATACGCCATGTGTGGCATGTACAAGAATGTCATGTGCATTGGGCAGATTGTCTGCATTGATAGCTGGATAGATCTTCTCTTCAGGCCATGATGAAATATGCTTGAGCCGCTGGGATGCAATTACCCAATTGCTAGGCGACTTGTCTTTCTAACTAACTGTCAAAAGTGTCTGCAGCAGCAACAACTTTAAACTTGCTCCTTCAATGCGTTGTTGCTCAAACTTTTTCAGAACTCTTTTCATTCTATTGATGCTGAAAGAAGAAAAGTTTATATTTTTGCGGTTGTTGAATCAAGGACGATAGCAGCAACAATGAGTGCTTAGAAGCAGTTTTCTAGTGAAGCTGCCATTTTAATTGATCCAACAGTGCCATTGTTGTTGTGTTTGTTGTTGTTGTTCTGGATGCACACGCTCACTTATACTTCCATGAGCAGCGTGCATGCGAACAGCTCAGCAAAATTGTACAAGTGTGCGTGTTTTTGATTGCTGACTTGTTTATTTTAAAATGGTTTATAGATTTTTACTTGCTTACTTGCAAAAAAGTAAAGTTCCAAATAAATCTTGCAAGCTCTGACCACTTTTGTTGTGTGTGAGTTTTTAAGTCGAAACGCCTTCACCAAATTGACTGAGTTAAATGTTTTCAATGTGGCAATCACAAGTCTAGTTGATTTGCTGATTTGTTGCTTGTATTTTGGTTTTTTTTTAGACTTCGCATGTGCTTTGAAATAGCTTGTTTTGCTTAAATAGAGCAGGATTTTTAACAATTTTTAGAACATTTTGAGTCTTTTATTTGTTTTTTTTTTTCATGTTCCCTAATTTATTATTTTATGCCTACGGGAAGACTCACATCTCATAATTAATTGGCAGTTTGCTGTTATATTTATCGCTTCATTAGAATTCCACGTGGGTAACTCGAATCCCATCGCAATGCCTGAGTGTTTCTCTACGTGTCAGTGACTTGAGCAGTCTGAAAAGGACAGCATCGACGTCAAGTCCCCCTCAATTCTCACTCAGCTCGGCATCCTGCGTGTCAATTTCAACAACTTCGTCATGCGCGCGAAACTCATAAACAACATCGCAAACTATTAAATTGGCTAATTAAGCGACATATGGCCAAGAGTTTTGCACATTATGCAAACACGTATCGCGTCTCATTTGATGTGAGTATTTGACTCTGGCCTCTGCATATTTAATGCTACCTGCTCCTAGGCACTTTAATGACTCAACTGCTGGGTAGGTGAAGTATATTGAAGAATTTAAAATCATGTATTAGACTCTAAATGATATAAGAACATTAAAACTCTTGTTAAAATATGGATTACAAAAATATTAAATGTCTTTATGAACTAGCTGATGTTGGCATTATTTTTGTCTATATAAAAATTATAAATGTAGCTTCCTCTTCCTCTGGTCTATGAATTATGAATGTAATTAATATATGTATCTAATTTTTTTATACTCATACTTTATATTTTAAATGTCAAAATTGTTTATGGAAAATTACGACGCTTTAACTTCAGAAAGATGCAAAAGTTGCAGCTAAATTTGAATATATCATCCCTATGAGTTGAGTTCGCCTAAAGGCAGCTCAAATATTGTATCATACAAGGCAATTAGTGTGTGCTCCGTGAAACTCCGCACGCCACAGGATGCATCCTGTACCTTGCGGCAATTCGCAGGATGAACGAAATCGTCGGCAAATGCAAAGGCCATTAACATGACCCCCAAAGGGAGTAGCAAACTTACAACGGACTTACATGCTGCGTTTTCTGCCAATCTCCGGTTGTGAGATTGGGGTAAAGCCATGTGAGGACAGGTGAGGACAGGTGCTAGCAGCCATTGGAACACAGCGCCAGTCAATGCAACCCTTTGGCTTCGTTCTGTGCAATTGTTGCACAATCATTGCCCTCTCAACCACATCCCAAATCACAATTTCAGTCTATCACAATTGTCAGTGTGAATGTCGTGGCAGGTGAAGCACATCTTTGCCACAGACAGAAGCACAGCCTTAGGTGCTGAGTCTAAAGGAATGTGCAATGTTAGATGAAATTGAATGCGCTACGCGGATTTGTTGATTGCGAAACATGGTGATAGTGTTAATTGTCTTACAACTGATTGTTGTGATATAATTATCACTATTAAAACACTACAATTATCCACTAAGCTTATCATATACACAAACCAAAAGCACACAACAATTATCCGCTAAGCTTATCATGTACACAAGCCAAATTATCAACACATGATCTAAACGCTTATAATAGACACAAACCAAAAGCTCTGTAAGCATTAAAGCTTAACAACAACATATGCATGCAACCGAAGAGATGCAGCATACACGCATTTACAGTTAATTAAGCTTAGAATAAGATAACATTAAGATCTCCTCTAACCAATATAATTAAGTCTAGCCATAAGAACCCATGTAAACTCTGGGTATAAATCAGGCCCTTCGGCCGCAATAAAGCATTGAATTTAAAACAATCAAACCCTCGCCTTCCTTGTATGATATTGCTAGAGGCTGATTTCATTTATTTTTTAGTTATTTGTTATTTATTTTTTTATTTATTGATTTATTTATTTATTATTTATTTATTTATTTGATTATTTATTTAATTATATATTTATTTAATTATTTATTAAAAAATAATGCCGCGAATTAAATTACAAATACAATTTATAAAAAAAATATTAGCTTCAAATTCGAAATGATCTTAGTTAAACCAAGTTTGTTTCTCAAAGTGTCTTAACCCTTACTAAAATATCACTTTTAAAAGCTTCATCAGTCAAAGTACATAGTTTTGGCCTAGAAAGCAAAATCTCTGCTGTTTTCTGGGCAATCGACAAAGGCTAGTTAAATCTTGGTCCGTGACCTCCATTTTGCGTAGCCTCAGACTAACGAAGCCAATCGTTGCGTCAGCTCAGGGGTTAAAAAACTCAGCTTACAAAAGACAGATCGATAGTTGAACTGTTGCAAGAGACTCGAGGCAAAATCAACTGCAGTTTGTTTAAAATTCCCTGACAAAGGTCGGGAATGAATTGGGTTGGGAATGTGAACATTGTTGGATGCTCAGCTTTGAGTTGATTTTGATTAATTTGTTTGCTTTCACTAAGCAATTTGCACAGGGCGCCAGCATCAGACATAACACGACTCAACCCTAGACCAAAGATGGAAGGCAGATAACAGAGATGGAGTTATAGTCAGGTGATGGCAATAGAGCAGAAGTTCTGTGTGCTTAGCCCCATTTGGCCAACTGCAATGCGTATGTTTGCATTCTGCGTGTCGGGAAGAGTTGAAGTTGAGTTGAGTGGAGCTCGTCTTGTTTGCCTCAACTCTGGCTGTGGTTATGGAAAGGGGTTTTGGTTGAAATACGGATGTGCGGACATTTGTTAGCTGCCAGCGGGTTTTACTTGCTGTGAGAACTTTACCAAGAGAAATACAAACCAATTGGGGTTTGAGACTCTAAGTGAGGACTGTAAATTGTAATGCGTTGCGTGTCTTTGCAACAGCAGAAACTGAAGTATCGTGAAACGTGGAGATGTAAGACGGTTGTTAAGCAATTGTTTACAATTCATACAAATGAAATCGACGAAGCATCAACTTCCTTTTTTTCCCTCCCTGACCAAATCTTAGTTTCAACAACCACACCTACTAATTATTACTGAAGCCCGACATACATTTATCTGTAAAATTAATCAGAACAACGATGGCTAGGACTACAATAATTAAAATTCAGGAAAAAAGTTCAACTTTCCAACACATCAACAAGAAAGGCTCTTAACAACAAATTTTCTAGTTTACATAATTAATTAGCTGATTGGTCGACTTATAGTACATATGCCCTACATAAAAAAGTTTTTAAGTATATTATATTCTTAAATTGCTAGTCAAAATAAATCAAATTCCGAAGTTAATCGAGTTAATAAAATAATTTTATTTTTTTGCCAACCTTATAGAGCTGTATTATTTTTCTGCTCATTTCTATTTACATGTTTTACAAACTGCCACTCAATTAATTTATTTGTGGCCTCAGCAATAGGTGACAACACCTTTTCTATGTAAAGTTAAAAAGAAACTTTGACAGGAAGGAAAACTTTTAGGCTTCCACTTAATTTGATTTGGATTTATGGCATTTTTTCTGTGCTTTTTGCTTAAACTAATTAAGTACATTTGACGAGCAAAAAACCAACAATTTATGCAAGATTTAAGTTAAGTTAAAAAAATTAAAATATTTTATATACCAACAAGAATTCTATTGAAATTTTCTTTTAAATAAAATTACAACTTAGTGTGCTCAGAGCAAATCAGGGAAAAATCAGAGCACACTGAAAATTTTGTATAACCAAATCTAAAACTGTTTTCCGGAATATCTTTATTGTTTGCTATTTATATAATTATTAAATGTGAACAAGCATTCAGAAAACAATTTTTTCTTATGACCATATTTTAATACATTTTTAAATCTGTTTCATGTTTTGAAGTGAAGTGAAGTTGTTGTGTATTCACTTATTGTCGTGGCCTAATTGCTGGTCCCCAATCTCATTGCCAATTTCTCTCTAAGCAAACGTTTTCACCTCCGATGTAGCACAAGCATGACAAACACTCTACGAACCGGATAATCAGGTCACAGAGGGCAACAGCAAAGCGAGCGCTAAAATCAATGCAATCAATAAAAGTGCGACACACCTCAGCTTCGTTTCTCTTGTCATGACAAAAGGCAGCAAATTGTGAACTATTCTGTATTCAGGTTCCCCACACTGCAGTGGAATGCCAATCATGGATGTCGCATACAATTTCCACATACTGCAGCTCATTTGAGAGTCCTGGCTGAATATAGACCAGGCAACGGCATCGCTTGGCCTATTATAAATGTAGCTAAGACTTTGAGTTTGTCTATTGGAAGGAGTTCGACAAGGAGACAAATTTCAGGTAAATACACTACCGTTGCCAACAGCCGCAAGGACTGTCGGAAAAGCCATTACCTTGGCAGGAGGTGTCGCAGCGAAGGCGTGCCAAGGACTCGTGAAGGATGCTGATTCATTTATTTAGTCTGTGATGTGTACCATTAGTGGCTTGGCTTATAAGTTGGTTCCACCTCAGGTTAAATTAAGATAAATGCACTGTTGCCTAGAAGCTGCCTCCTGTAATGTGTGTGTGTGTGTGGCTGAGTGTGTGTGCGAGTGTATCTGTGACTGTTTGAGCAATATTGAAAGTGGCACGTGGGACAAATGAAAATGCGAGCGTGAGATATTTTATGCCAATATTTTTTGCCGCCATAACCCACCATTCCATTCATCGTGCTTTCACCTCAATGTATATAAATGTTGTCTATTTGCAGAGAAATTTGTTTTGCGGTTAACTGCCGCCCAAGCCTTCTTATGAATAACCTTAATGGGCCACCTGGCATCCATTCAATTTGCATTTCGCATGTGCGCCTTGGCAAAATGCGTTCTAAGGATTGTTTAAATATTTGTTGATTTGCAAAGGAAAATGGAGCGCAGACGGAACTGCAAGAAATGCCACTACTTTTGTCCGTCCGACTGTCCCTCTTGCTCCTCTCTCTCTGCTGGTTAGCGAGGTCAGTGGTCAATATCAGGTAAGTTACAATACTGAAGTGGGAAAATCTCTGAAGAACTTGAGTGGTTTGAACCCTCATGACACTTCAATTTAAATTTAAACTTTATCAAACAAAAAAATAATTCATTTAAAATCAAAAAAATTCTTGGATACATTGCATATGGTATCTAACATTAGTTGTTTATCTCTGAAGAAAATCAAAATCATTTCTGCTTTGACTGCTGTAGGCCTCAGCCAGAAAATTGGAAATTAGAATTGCAGACTTTTCCGACTCTGACTTTATAAATGTGTAAATGTTTGACAAACTGACCCCTGTGTTGATGGAATGCAGTAGTTTCAATTTTTAAAGTAATTGCAAATAGTTTCGTATGCAACTAATGGCCTAAATTTGGCCATTGTATTGTTCTTAAAAATGAAAACACAATGCTATAGTGGATTTCTGTTACTCTCAAACGAAAACTCATTCTCACAACAATCAACTACATACATATCTACAAGTAACGTCGTTCCCATGAGTTGTGCTTTCAAACATTTTCAACGAAATTTGAGATTGCGACGTCATACGCAAATTGGATCAGTGCGAATGCAAAACTAGAGACAATGCTCGCAAAAGTCGGATTCTAATACTTCTAAGAGGGCTGCTTAATAAATATGGGAAAGAGCTTGAATTCCATTCGATATGGCGCAATATAGTTTTGAGAAATGCTATTTATAAAATGTTTCTTAAAAAAGTAAGTATATAGTAAATGTTTTTGTTGTCTTAAAAGTTATTGTTCAAATCGATGTTTATTTGGATATAAGAATAAAAAATGTGAAAAATTGTAATCTATTTAAATCGAATTTAAATTGATTTTTGAAATTGTTTAAATACATTTTTATCTGATCTGTCCAATTACCTCTCCTCTACTTAGTTTGTGAATTGACTACTTTAAGAGCAGCCCTCGTACATGAAAATGGCCACTTACACATGCAGTTAGCTACAAGCCAAAGTCTGACAGGTGCACACACACACACACAATCACATGGAGAGGTAGGAAATACGAGTGCTTGGAATGCCAAAGGACTTGCAACGACCGATTTTGACAGCTGTCACTGAGCTAGACGACTGTATGGAAGTTTAGGGTGTGGCAGCATCCCACATTGTATTGAGTTGCCTTGAGACACACCATTTTTTGTAAGTCCTTCGCTCATTTTTCAGTACCTCAAACGTGTGTGTCCTTTTGAAAGCAAAGAACATTTCTGACAATGTCGGAAACGCGTTTTGTAATTTTGAGTGTGTTCGTAAATGCTATAGGAGAATGCTAGCTTTTCGAACATATCTAGTTTCATTTTTAACTTGTGTCAAGCGGTAAGAATCTTCATCATCTCTAAAGCGAATTGGTTTTCCAGTCCAAGGTTCATTGATTGAAACTAGTCATACGTTTTTTAAGTTAGCTTCACCCTGCACAGAATCAATATGCGTGTTTTAGAATAAACCAAGAAGGTGCCATTCTGACTATTTTACAAACACAAGTCTACCTCTCCATCAAACTCAATTCGTAACTGGAACACAATCATCGTCTGTAATGATTAAAGCTGCGGAAAGTGTTTGACTAAAGACCGCGTAATGTACAAAACTGTCGACAAACGAAGCGAATCGGCAATTTTGCCACACTCTCTAGAAGGCTCATCGCCACACCTGCAATACTCGAGGGACTTTTCAAACTCATTTCATTTGGCTCTGCGAATATTTTTCGCTGATTTTGCGCGTTTGCACGTAGAAAAGTTTTGACCCCAGAGAAATGAGTGCTCACACACACAAAAATACACCAAGTTCTCCTCGTTTGGGCCCGAACTAGAATTCAGCGCCATAAATATCTTGAACATAATCATTATCGCCAATATCGTTATGCATTTCGCATTAAAAAATAGTTTTCTAGGCTTGGATTGCACACCGAACGTAATTGTTCTGATCGGGCTTTGACGGTGTTAGTTATCCGCAATCTTTGAATGCCTCCGTTAGGTGCATTTAAGGGTGATTATTGTGCAGTCAAGCTGATGACTTTTCATGCAGTAAATAATTACTAAGCATGAACAAGTAGGCCAATTAGTTGATTATTGAGCTCAGGAACTTGTTTAACGAAATTGATCGATTTGATTGCGATTGAGGAAAAATAGTATTTCCTAATAATAAAATAGTACAAAATAATAAAACTTAAACAAACCGAAATTGAACTATGTATATCATCTTTAAATTCTTACTAAACACTGTATATTAAAAAGGTCGATTTAAAAAAAATATTTATCTACAGTAATTGCCCTAGAATCGATACTGTAAACTAATTAGAATAAAATGTTGCTAGCTAAGCATTTATTTGTTTATGTTAATTTAAAACGCACAAGTCATACGCTTCCATTAAATATCCACCTGCTGAATAAATAAACAATTTTAGCTGCCATCGTAATTGCAGTTTAATTATCTTAAATATGCAGATGACATTACGAAAAGAATCCAATTGTATGTGTTTGAGCCTCCCAGCGGAAAAGCTCATTTTCAATTTGTCCAATCTGTCTGTCTGTCTTGTTTGGCATGAAAGTTCCATCAGCGTCAAGTGCAAATGGTACTCAACTATTCATTAGCTGCATAAATGTATTTGCACTTGCACTCGCACATTCTCACACACACACACACACACACAGACGAGTTGAGTTGAGCGTTCGTTTGAGCGGGACGCTTTCGCAACAGCTCCCGCTTCAAAGCTCACCCGACGCGAGTCTCGTGGCGCCACCGGCCCTCCGCATAGCCGAGTGGTTGCCCATTAAAACGGGTACCGGTCGAAGTTGAAGGTCCGTTGTTGGAGAGTGTTGTTACCAACGTTAACGCACATAAATGTGCGACCGCAGCAGAACTACTGGCGTGCCCTCCACGACCCTGTAATGCAGTTGAACGGTTAGGAAACGTCACAATACTGCCTACTAGCTTACCTGAATCGCTCCAGAGTAGGATGCCCACAGGAGACTGGCATATAGCTGCCTTTCCAAGCCCTGGCACTATATGGCAAATATTGCAGCAAGTCGCTCAAGATGACAGTGAGTGTTTTATTCTTGTGAGCGCTTTGTTTTTGTACTTACAAACGGGCACCCACACTGATGCAACGCGCTGCACACAAAATAGTTGCCTCCCTCACTCTTAAATCGGAGTTGCCGCCGTCACGGGCGGATGACGCACTGTCGGCACTACGCTACATCGTTGGATCTCTTTTTATTTAAAGTTTTTATAAATAAACTTTGTAATGAAAATTCTGCACGTAATGGTTCAACCATATGATTGGATCAACTCAGTTCCGATGAACGCTCATCGATACACCGAACATCGATGCACCGAACATCGAACAAGCTCGAGCACGAACATCATCGAGAACGAACACCATCGATCACGCAAAATCAACAGATCGCATAAGTGGCGGGATTTTTAAAATTTGAATATTTGAATGAAGCAAACGAACTTTTATCTGAAATGCAAATCAGCGTGCACATTAATACGTACACAAATATACCAAAGTGAGAGCATGGTAATAATTTGCATATTAATATAAATAATTCGAAACGACAGCGGCATAATTATTATAATTATTATGATTGTATGTTTATTGCAATTATTAATTAATTATTGTAAAATTGGATAAGTGCGATGGCATTCTAGTCCATGCACGCAAAATTCTCTTAACAGGGCCAACGGGTATACATGGTCAGGAACCGACCTGCCAACCCCACCGCTACGGCGGCGTACCCAAAAACGGGGCTCTGGCGACCGAATCTGGCCGGTTAAAGCCCCACCGGTTAATCACCAGAAGGAAACTTTTGGTCAACGCTGGATGCCCAAATAGAGAATTTTGTTATCAAACGGAGACACTGGAATAAACTTTCCAATCCTAACTAAAACCCACGGAGCGTCTGTACTCACACTGAGCGGCTCCGCGGTCTGCGTCTGCGCTGTATCAGCCGGCAGTACTTATCCTGGCAGTAGGTAAAATGCACCAAAAACAAAATCAGGAATGTCTAGCTACAACATTACTACTCCAGGTGGCACCCACCATTGTGGAAATCCACCCGCGTCTACGGACACGGCTAGGGCACGGATTCTGGAGGCCCTAACTAACATTCCCCCAACCCCTGTTACACCAGTGGCCCACTTGGCTGGTGTATCAGTCACTGCGACAAGTGAACCCGAATCACCACCATCATCATCAACAGCAGTCACAGCAGCAAAAGCGATGGAAGAGGAGCTGGCAGCCTTTCAGAAAGTTTCTAGGCTCAAACGTACGCCCCCGTCGGCGGCTCAGGCGCCAGCGTCCGCCCCGCCCATAATGCAGCCACAGATCTACAACTTCAGCGGCATAACACCGAGCGAAGAGGACTCCACACCGAAACGGAATAGAAGCGCGATGAGCCCCACGATGAGTCCCTCAAACCACATCCAACCTCCCAAGAAGCCTAGAGAAAAAGCGCCAATCACGGAGATTGAAGAGATAGGCGTGATTTTGGACGACCTCCTCGTTAAAGTCAACGAGAACAAGGTTCGGAGCATAAACCAGGCGATGAAAAATATGTTTGCAAGGATGAAGGAGTTGCAGGTAATAGTGTACTCGCAAATAATTGCAAACAAGCAGGAGCTGACTGGAGCGGAACCCTCAAACAAAACGCTGGGCGTCGGTACGACTTGCGAAACGGCCGACAAAGAGCAGCAAACATCCCCCGTCTGCGGAAGGTCCGACAGGAGCCAGCAAACGACAGTGGCATTTTCAGCGGAGAAAGGCAAGCACTCCCAGCCTAAACCAGGGTCGTCAACCAGCAAAAAGGTGCCAAACGACAAACCGGCTGTAAGTGCACAACAGATGAAACCCCGACAACAAGCTAGCGGACGAGTAGGCGGTACACCTAAGCCTGCAGTGCATGCTCGTGGGCCGGATCCTCGCACAGACCCAACGAAGGCAGATACTACTGGGCCAAGGCAGCTAGGCCAGTGGCAGAAGCCTATGCCAAGGAGAGGGAAGAGCAAGATCCTAGGGAAGGAGACTCGCCGAGCCACAAGAGCCAAGCCTGATGCGCTCGTAATACGACCAACGGGCAACTTGACATATAGCGAGGTGCTCAGCTTAGTTACTCGTCGGCAGGACGACAAGCTGAAAGATGTCAGAGACAACGTTGCAAAGGTCCGGCGGACGGCGAAAGGGGACCTATTGCTCGAGCTGAAAGGTTCCGGACTCGAACTCACCCAAACGCTCAAGGAGGAGCTAGGGAAAGTCCTTGGTGAGAGCGCGGGAGTGCACAGTTTCGAGCAGCAGATCCAATTCCTAATTAGGGACTTGGACGAGCTTTCAAGCGAGACTGAGATCGCAGCAGCAGTAGCGGAACACGCGGGAATTCCACCCGAGGCAGTCAAAGTCAAGAGCCTTCGGCCCTCATACGCTGGAGCACAAGTGGCCATAGTCTCTGTACAAGGCAATCTTGCAAAGCGAATCAGAGAGATCGACAAGGTGCGCATTGGATGGACTCGTTGCAGGATAAAGGAGATTGAAGCCCGTGTGAGATGTTTCAGATGTCTGGAGCTAGGACACATCGCCGGCAGATGCAAGAGCAACATCGACAGGAGCGACTGTTGTATAAGATGCGGGGAAGCAGGTCACAAGGCTAAGGCATGCAAAAACGGGCCGAAATGTTTTCTTTGCACCAGCAGCGGTTGCAAAGACACTGATCACCAGGTAGGGAGTACCAAGTGCCCCCTGTCTGGACCTAGAGTATCAAAAAGCTCTGATAAATGCAACTGATTCAGCTAAACTTGAATCATTGCGTGGCAGCCCAGGATCTGCTGGCTCAGACCATCAGGGAACGGCCAACAGACCTGGCTATATTGAGTGAGCCCTACAGAGTTGGAGTCGACGCAACGTGGGCTGCGGACAGATCCAGGAAGGCAGCCCTGTGGCTATGTGGAGGTGCGGCTACGCAGCTCTCAAACGTATATCCGGAGGACGGCTTTGTCCGCTGCAAAGTTGGCTGTTTCTGGGTCTACAGCGTCTACCTGGCTCCGAGCCTAACTCTTGCGGAGTATACCACCATCCTCCATCGGTTGGTGAATGACGCCCGAGGACGTCACCCACTCATCATTGCCGGAGATTTTAACGCTTGGGCAGAGGACTGGGGCAGTCCTCGAACCAACGCTAGAGGTCACACACTTTTGGAAGCGTTCGCCGTACTCGATTTAGGTCTGTTGAACCAGGGCTCTCAGCACACCTTTAGTCGTGCAGGAATCGGGTCAGTAGTGGACCTCACGTTCGCCAGTGGCTCTCTTTGTCCGTCTTCAAGATGGGCAGTCAGTAACTGCTACACAGCTAGCGACCATGCAGCCATCTTTTGCACGGTGGGCGAGCGACTGCCGACAAGACTCTCCATGAGCAACCGTTGGAAGTCTTACCGCTCGGAAACGCTGGACACGCAGATGTTTGCTGGCATGATGGATGACCTCGCCGGTGACGAAAACCCCGAAAGTATGACGGAACAGGTCATGTCAAAGATTCAGGAAGCATGTGACGCGTGTATGAGTCGGCGGAGGGCGTATAACCGACACCACGAGCCAGTCTACTGGTGGTCGGAGACTATCGCCGAAGCCCGGCGAGCTTGCATCAAGGCACGACGGAGGTATCAACGCTCACGTGGGAGCCTGAGTTTCACAGAGCGAAAAGCCACGTACCAGTCGGCCAGGAGAGGTTTAAAGACGGCGATTCGGGATAGCAAACGCGAATGTTTCCTTGCCCTTTGCGATGCAGCGGAGCATGACCCATGGGGAAAAGCTTATAAAATAGTCTCCAAGAAGCTTAATCCAAACGGAAATCCTGTACCCTCGGATCCAGTGTCGATGAGGAGTATAGTGGAACACCTCTTTCCGTCTAGCAGCGAATCTGACTTTGGTGGTCTTCCAATCACACAGCGCATGCCAATAGAGGAGGTGACGGCCAACGAGGTGCTAGGGACGGCGGCTACGATTGGTGTTAGCAAGGCTCCAGGGCCAGATTTCATCCCAAACCGAGCCCTTCGAATTGCAGTGTCTCTTCGGCCCGATATTTTTGCAGACATGTTCAATAACTGTCTCCAAAAGGGCCAGTTTCCTCGGAGGTGGAAAACCCAGAGACTGGTGCTGATACCTAAGCCGGGAAAGCCTGCTAGCGATCCATCGGCATATAGGCCCATCTGTCTGCTGGACACAGCAGGTAAACTCCTGGAGAGGATTATCCACGCACGCCTCGAACGCGCCATTGCCGCAGCCGGGGACCTTTCCCAGCAACAGTTTGGCTTCCGCAAGGCAAAATCGACAATAGACGCCATAGGCAGGGTGGTGGACACCGCGTCGAAGGCAATTGAAGGCACCAGATGGAAGGGGGGCACCAAGAAGTATTGCCTTATAGTCACGCTGGACATCAAAAACGCTTTCAATTCTGCGAGATGGGGCTGCATACTCGATGCTCTATCAGGCTTTCGAGTTCCGCAGTATCTCAGCCAGATAATCAGGAGCTACTTCCAGGACAGAGTGCTTCTTTATGATACCGACCAAGGAATCGAGGAGTACCGCGTCACAGGGGGGGTGCCGCAAGGCTCAGTCTTGGGCCCCCTTCTGTGGAATGCAATGTATGATGGCATTCTGCGACTGGACCTACCCCCTGGCGTCAGTGCAGTCGGATTCGCAGACGATGTCGCTCTGGTGACAGTTGATAAAACGCTTCAAGGAACGGTCGCGAAGTGCAACGAGGCCATCGCGAGGATCGAGCAATGGCTCTCCTCCGCTGGCCTGGAACTCGCAGCTTCTAAAACCGAAGCAGTTCTGGTGAGCAGCCGAAAGTGCGTGGAAACGGCCTATATCACAGTGGGAAGCACCGAAATAGCCTCGAAAAGGGCAATCAAATATCTTGGAGTCATGCTGGACACTAGACTCAGTTTTCGGGAACATCTAGCCTACACCAGCACTAAGGCCGCGGTCACCAACAGGGCGCTATCCCGCATCATGCTGAACGCCAGAGGACCGAAGCAGGATCGGAGACGGCTACTGACAAGTGTGACGAGATCTATCATGCTGTACGCAGCCCCAATATGGTTCAAGGCTGTGGAAACAAGGAGCTACGTAAGAGGTATCGCCGCCATTCATCGCCTAAGTGCTATCCGCATGATATGCGCTTTTAGGACGGTTTCGGATGACGCGGCGCACGTGATCGCTGGGATACCCCCGATCGAGGAGCTGGTGGCGCAATGCACTTCGGTGTACCAGGGAACACATGGGTTGGAGCTCTCCCCGCTGGCCAAGAGATCAGTTCGGGAGGCAGCCAAGCAGCAGTCCCTGGAGAGATGGCAGGCTCGGTGGGACGCATCAACCAAGGGTCGTTGGACGCACCGTCTGGTGCCGCATATTAAGGAGTGGTCAAGCAGAGGACACGGGCAGGTAAATTTTTATCTGACCCAAATCCTAAGCGGTCACGGCTGCTTCCGCAGTTATCTGCATCGCTTCGGCCATGAACCGTCGGCAGAGTGCACATCGTGCAGAGGAGGTATGGTCGAGGACGCTGAGCACGTCGTCTTCGAATGTGGCAGGTTCTTGGAACGGAGGCGACAACTCGAGTCGACACTGGGTGAAACCCTGACAGTTGGCAATCTAGTGCCGCATATGCTACAAAGCCCTAGGAACTGGGAGTACATCAGCAGATTTGCAGCTTCAGTTATGATCGATCTGCGGAGGAGTGAGCGGGAGAGACGTGGTACGGAGTCTTAAGTAGAGCGGAGCTTTTGCGAAGCAATACTCACGGGTGGTTCCGCAAAAGTATCGCTCTATGGAACTCCACCCACCACATCACATAATATCATCCCCATTTAATAAGGTTAAATATGATATATTAGTAAATGTTTCAACTAGGTTAAGGGTTAATATAATAAAATGGAATTAAAAAAAAAAAAAAAAAAAAACACACACACACACACACACACACACACACACACACACACACACTCACGAAGCAGTTGGCAATGAAAATCCCTTTCACAAGTGCAATTACAATTAGAATAAATGGCCAGAGTCACGCCCACATTCACCAAGCAGCAATCGCAATGTGCTAATTGCAAATTTATTAACTGCTATAAATTTAAACGGACCAACAAAAATGATGCACTGAGAATTGAATGCGATAATGTCATTGATTGCTCGATTTCGCGACTCGGTTTAATTCAGTCAAATCGTCAACCAAATAAATTACTTAACATAGATTCATCATTAACTCTAATTGTCTTTTTTATCAGAAGTATTTTTTTTTAGTACATATCAGAATATTTAATTGTCAGTTCTGATTTCAAAGGGCAACCAATCCAACAATTATAATATCGAATTCGTTTCAATTCTGTTGAAACCTCAAACGCATACCGTTGACTGTGTTTACCGACAATGAAAGTATTATGACAGCCGATGTGCCAATGTAGTATTAATTAAAATTCTTTAATAAACCGCATTTGAGAGATTCTCATTCTACTTGTACAGAGTTCAGCTCTAGTTGAAAATTGACGACCGAGGGATACCCTAGAATTTGAAAATATAGACATTGCCATAGAAAAATAGTTTATAATAGATTGCTGAGCCGTTCTTAGAATCGCTTTCAGATAATAACTTCGTTTGAATATCTTTAATGTAATTTTTTATAGATACAAGGTACATTGACATCAATTTTGGTTTGTTGAAGATGTTAAGGTGCAGCATAAAAAATAAGAAAATCAATGAGGACTTTCACACAATTTTTTTGTACGTTTTTAAACATATTCTTAAATTGAAACATCATAGAAGAGATAAAACTTTCAAATTGACATATACATCTAAAGACTAAGTAAAAGTCAGGGCTTTACTTCTTACCTAAAAGGCAAAACAATGAATTCTCGGCTATAGAAAAAATGCAAGCACATAAATCAAGCCATGAGCTGTCTTTGGATTATTAATATTCCGTGAAAAAAGTACCTTATGATTTATTGGGATTAGACAAACGGCAGCGGGCAAACCCCAATGGCAATGCCACAAAGTTGGTTTGTAGGATTACCATGTAGAGCAGCTTCAGTTCAGGTTCCTGAGCGATGCCACAAGAGATTACACAGGTGTGTAGATATGGTTGTTCTTCGTATGTGAGTGTGTGTATGTGAATGGAAAAAGACAATTTGTAGTGCAAATTCACGCAGTTTATGCAAGCACAAATCATTTTCGTTAGCAGAACGTTGGTCGCAGGAGAGAATTGCGCGCATTTTAATGAATGTCCTGGCAAAAATACGTTTC
Organism: Drosophila limbata; assembly: GCA_963924055.1. NCBI lineage: Eukaryota > Metazoa > Arthropoda > Insecta > Diptera > Drosophilidae > Drosophila > Drosophila limbata. The sequence goes on from OZ001352.1 coordinate 18,859,761, forward strand.
TGCATTCAGAATAAGTAATCTCCTGTGAGTGTGTGTAATGTGGTTCTATGTTCCTCTTCAAATCGAGGTCATCGAGCAGTTGCAACCCGCCAGTAAGCCACTAACTATATATACCAAGTGAACTTTAAAAGCATGGTGCTGACTTGACTTAAATAGCCTTCGCTCAAATAAATTAGTCTTGAAGCTTATGTATTATCTTTAATTGACTTTTATGCTTTTATGAATGTATCGACTTACAAGACTTATAATTTTTTTGTTAATTTCGAACATTATATCATATGTAAAGATATATCCGTAACTTTTAAGTTAAAAAGCTGGACAAATTTCGAAGATCTCTGTCAAAAATAAAATGTCTGGCAAATTCATATTGCTCAGTAGCTTTTACTAATTGATGCTCAATCTTATATTATAAAAATAAAATTTCTGTCAATAAAAAAAAAGTACTGTATAGTGAATAGCGTCAACTTAATGAGCATCTCATATTCGATCACATGTTATGCAGAAACAGATTCATTTGTTACACTTGGTACTTGTTGTTGCCCAGTTTTGGATTCGTTGTTATGGCTTTCGACTGGAATTTGCCGTACTTGGTGTCAGGACAAGAGAAACGGCAACGGCAACGAGTACAACAACGGCTTCGACTCTGCGTTTGGTTATGGTTCCGGTTTTGGTTGTGTTTCTGTTTTGGGGTTCTGGTTCTGGGCATTGGCATGGTTGATTATTACAGCAAGGAGTTGGCCAGCAATTATTGGTGTGGATAGAGAGGAGAAGAAGGAGGAAGCACAACAGTTTAATGCGCATGGTTTAGTGCCATTTGGCATGCTGCTTTGTTTACAGTCATTGCGCACTTGAGCATGAAATATGTTTGAAGTGCTTGCACTCGGAGTTCTGAGTTCTTTGGGTCGAGGTCAGTTTTGTGCTTTTGGTAGATCACAAGTAAGGTTAACAATCCGTTGTAAAAATATGCACACCTTAGATACTTAAATAGCAAAATATTAAAAAGCAACTCGTCTGCAATTGGCCGAGTTTTGCCCAGCATGGACTTTTCCATTTACTACGAGTAAGACAAAAAAGCGGAATTGTCTGCATTTTAACTTAAAGTTCAACCACTGCATTGCAGCTATAAATTGTTACCAAGTTTCAGCAATTAGGTAAAAATATGTTGTGCATAGTTCTGCTTCTAGCCGCACCACAAGAAAAGCAACAACAATGTGGCTGACAGCACAATAAATGCCCTTGCATGTTTAAGCCAAATAAAAATAAAGAAAACAGCTGTATTGCTGTTGCTACAATCTACATTGGCCATATTCATGCACATATATCCATTCTAACTTCCAGACTGCTTTAGTTTTTCTATTTGTGTCGCCTTTTATTTTGTTGCTTGTTTTCTTGTAGAAAACTATGGCAAACAAATAATGCCCATGTAATTTAGCGGAAATCAACTAACATTCAAAGAAGGGGAAGGGAAATTGGCTATATCACTCAAATAATGATAAGCTTAAATATGACTATATAAGGACAATTGGGGTCATTGTCTAAAAATACACATGATTTTTTATTTAATCATTTTAATTAAAATGAATGCTTAAAACTAGTTTTTGCCTCGGGAAAATTAACGGTTTGATACACGAATTGCACCTTAGTTGATATATAAACAATTAACAATAGACAATAATAATGTTGTATGCAAACCAAATAAATCAAATTATGATAAAAAGATAACAATACAAAAAAATTAAACAATAATTCACATTAAAATTCTAAACAATTCAAATAAAATTTAAAATGATTTATAAACGCGTTCCTCTCCCTCGACACTTTTTCAGAAGGCTATTATACAAATTGCTGAACAACGTGTAAAAATCCATTCAATGCACTGAATGAAATAAATAATTACACCTATTGTCGATGCATTGCGTATTATAAAAAATACATGCAAAACATAGAAAAATCACCTCACTATAAATACAAACAACAATAAATAATAATATTGACCACAATAAATATAAATATAAATTAAATTCAATGGAGCAACTGACCCAGGAAAAAAGAATCCAACGAAAGAAGTAGAGAAAGACAACAATTGTCATTGTCAAGTTTTTCTGCCAATAAATTATATCATTAGAGCATACTTTTGTATGGAAAACCCTGCGGAAAACTATTTGTAATACAATCAGCATTTTTCCGAATTTATGTGACTCTCTCTCTCTGTCTCTCTCTTAATCCGATTGTGTCTGTGTCTGTGCGTGTATATCGCCGTGAGTATTTCGCACAACAATTGTCAACATAAATAAAATTAAATATATGTTGTAGAAGAACAAGGAATCTAACTGACATGCACGACACATTCACATGAATATTCTCTGCACACACCCACTAAGTAAGCACCTGTCACTAGCTGTCCAAGTGACCATTTCATTTAATACAAAAGCATCGTTCGTTTTTCCCTCGTCAAGTGGAAATTAAACACAATCTTTGCACGCAACACACACACACAGTTGATAGGTCTGTGGTAAGGTTATCTTCCTACTCCATCTCATTGTGGATATGTATGATTGTTGGGACAAACCTTTTGAGAACAAAGATACCCGTAACTGGCCCGCTGAGAATCACTAAATTGCCTTAAGGCGCCACTTGCCCATCGCCATTTGGATGTCTGGCGTTATTCGCATTTGCTTAGAATATTTGTTTTGCCACCTGCATTTTATTTGTAGTTTGTGCTTATCCCTTTTGCACAGCCTTTCAAAGGATACCTACATAACCGTTGGTAAACAGATACTTTACACTTTTAAAAACAAAAGTATTTAAAATTAATTAAAAGGTTTTACTCAAAAAATGTTTCAAATTAACCATAAGGTATAATTAATAGTTATTATTTAACTTAAATATAGTATTTAATAATAGCGATTTCCTAAATATTGAGTCGCATTCAAGGCAAGTTAGTCAAATCCCACAAAGTAAAAGTTAAAAACATTATTCGATAAAGTAATGACTTAACATTTAATAACATAAAATGGGTATCCTAAGAAATATGGGACATGATGAGCTCGACATTTGAAATTAAATTAATAATTATCCATACTGTTATGTGATGCGAATGAAATCTTAACCTGTTTCTCGCAGTGCAGTCAATCAGATAGATCCACCAGGTCTGCTTTGTCTCCTCCTCTGAGACATGGCCATGGTCATGGAAGGGAAAGTGCAAATACAAATGGCCTTGACATTTCTTATGCTTATCGCTGTCAGTGCAGGCGTTGAAATTGTAATTTGTGTAATCTCAGGTGGACAAAGAGTAGAGAAACTAAGACGTGCCACCCTACTCAGTGTATGTGTGTGTGTTGTGGCATGACTCTATTTGGATGGGGTGTGATGGGAGTGTGCTATGGAATGTGGACAGAACCACTTAATCCGCACTGCGGTTGTTGCGTGCTTTTTCCTAATTAACAAATTATGCTAACCCAACAGAAAAACACATTGCGTGATGTTTATTTTGTATTAAAATTAATTTATTTATTTATTTCATATAATATAAATTACATTTAGAGTGCCTCATGCGCTGTGCTGCGCAGCGGCTTAAACAATAAGAACTGACAAAAAAGTACAAATCAATTTGGCTTTAACTTAATTGTGTTTTTGGTGTACGTACTCCTCTAAGTGTGTGTGAAGTTGCGTGTGTGTGTTGAAGGGTGTAATAATTGCCAGCTTACATGTGGCGGGTGTTGCTGAAGCCACCATGGCCCGACTGGGAGGCGCCCTTGTTGTAGCCCATCTGCAGGTTGAGTTCACCCTCATGGGCACGGAGCTGTTCCTCGGTGAAGGTGCGCTCGTTCTTGTCGGCCATCTTGGGACCCAGAGTGGGGCCAGTGTACTCGGGATGCTTTTGAGTCTGTCAAGAACATAGAAAATGAAAAGTCTGTCTAAAAGAGAGCACTGAATGTCAAACTTACAATGCGACCCAGGGCATAAAGCGATAGGGTGACTTGTGGAATATTGCGACGCTCGAACAAATCGGCAGTTTGGAAAATTTCCTCCTCGGGCACACCGTATTTCTTGACCGCCGCCTGGAAGCGCTGAATGTTCTCCATCAGCTGGAAATTGGTGCCGCGTTCCTGGATCTTCTTTACGGAGCCAGGGGCCAGCTTGTTGGCCAACTTGCACAGCCAGATGCCGTCCTTAAGAATATCCTCGTACTGGCCGCTGGGCACTTTCTCGCCAATCACCTCGAAGACCCAGTTAAGGACTTCCTGTTCCTGTTCCTTGTTGCGTGGCTGAAAATAAAATAAAGTACCAGAAACCATATCATATATAAATCAAATTTCGATTGGTGTTGCCTCAGAATCAGCTTCTATATTGTGTAAGTAAACAGACAAATCTCACAGATTGTCCCCATTTACCCGTAAGTCAACTGAATTGGGGCTTAATTTACGTTTTTCATTTGCTTAAAGCGCACAAAGTTAAAAGCAAATAGGCAGTCTTCCCAGCGGAATGTTGGGGTCTCAACCCCCTTAGGGCATTTAGGACTTCGCTGTTTACCCTTAAGTTAAGACCAGAAAGCTTACCCACTTCAAATGTCAAGCAAATGCGTTGTGCATAATTGGAAGATGGTAAAGAAAAAACACAAGTGAAAGTGTAAAAATTTTCCAATTAATTAATTTCGATTTTAATAGCCAAGCTCGTAAAAAGTCGAGGTTAGAAACCCGACAGGCGTTGCAATTTATGTGACAGTTGACAGAGAAAACCGCCAACTGTTTATTTTATATTTACTGTGGGTCTGAGTTCAACTCAATTTGTAATTATTTACAAACTTTTGACTAGAAATGTAGCCAATTGATCTAAAGAAAAATAAAATGATCGAACTAATTTTAAAAACAAATGAGTTTATTAATTAATATATTCTTTATAGCAGTCGAATTTACTTTATTACTTTAATTTATTACTTTAAATTTTTGTTTGCTGCTTTATCGTCACTATGGTATTTAATTAAGCACACTAAAATTGCTAATTAAGGCCAATGTTGCCATTGCATATGTACATACATATATACGAATTTAAATTGAAATGCGGAACATGAATGTATTTATTAATAGTTTACATTAATTGGCTTATTTATCTCGAATTGTGGCAGATATTTCAAATTTTTATATAAAACAATTGAAATAAATTTTGTGGCAATCACGTTGCCAAAAACAAAACTAAGACATTCACAGAAATGTCAAACTTTAAAAAAAAACATCGTGCACTATTTAATATTACTTTTACCAGATGTAACCAGTACCCCAGTTTTCCGATGTTGTGAGAATTTATGCAGTTGAAAGTTGTACTCCCTGTTATTATATATTTATATATAAATTAAAGTTGTACTCCCTGTTATTATTTATTTATATATAAATTAAAATATATTATCCTTTTTATGTGCTTGTTTGCTTGACATTTCATCGTCATCCTCAGCTCGTTTAAATGACAGGCAACGAAGCGAAGGCATTTTAATGAATATTGCGTCAATTTGCATTTGCAGTGGGTTTAATTTTAATTCTATATATTTTATCGATTACCATAGACTGCAACTGCAACTTCAGTCTGCCCTTTGGTTCTTCATTTTTATTTTTAATTGAACAAAATAAAACTTTTTGCTACTGTTGTCGACAAGCGATAGATCCGCCCCTGGACATTGTTTATTGCCGCTGTCTGTTCTCTGACTGGGTATTTGATTAATTGATTTACTTTATACATGTACGGAATCCTTATATTTGAAGTACAATTTTTAATTGCCTGGCTTATATATTTTTTTTTTAAAGACTTTTTATCTCGGTTTTTAATACAAATTTAATAAATTTTGGTTTATCAATAAAACTCAAATATTTTAAGCGATATTCATTTTTTCGTATTTAATTTTTCAGTTCCGGGTATATTTATTATTTTATTATTTCCGAAATATTTTTTTATGCACTTGACCAACATCATAATGTGCGTTGGCTGCACGGACAGCCATGACCTTCAAATAACCCGCAATTTGTGCTGTTCTCAGTTCTCATTTTTTCAGCTGTTTGCCTTTTCCGGCCGCTCGCATAAATAAAAATTTTTATTTGAACATAAAGATAAACATTCATTTTTGAGCGCTTTTTCTTTTTTGTTGGGGGCCAAAAAGTGTTGGACGTTGTTGTGTTGTTCTTTTTCATATCTGTGGTTTTGTTGTTGATATTATTTCAATTTGTCATTTGGACTACTGCCAATTGGCGATCGCCGGCCAACATTAACCAGCAAATGAAATGAAAATTTACAGGCAGTGCCCATCAACAGTGAGATAATAAAACAATGCAATAAGTTTTTCATTTTTGCACTTCCTACAACTAAGTTTTGTATTTTGATTGCTATTCTCAAATTATAGGGTATATCCTGTACAAGTGACAGAGCAAATAAAAAGACTTAAAACTTAAAATAAATATATTATAGGGTAGATGAGAATAGGTTTCCTCAATTATAATCAATTTTAATATTTGTAAAAAACTTTAGCTTATCTAGTTCTAACAATATTCACTATTGAACAAGGGGTATTTCATATTCAGAAAAGCTCAGTGAATGTAGTAAAATGCATAGACTAAATCGCATTAAGATTGTTTGTTATGGATTTTTCGCTTTATGGTTTTTGTATTGTTGCCAAGAAATCGTTAGAACCAGGTCAAAAATTGCTCGTAACAGTCACCGATAAATTTAATGTCTGAGTAACATTTTGTTGAGCAAACTATAAACAAACAAAAATTATGCAGTAAAAAAAAAATTTAACCTGTAAATTAATTTAAATACTTATGTCATGGATTTTGCACAAACAACTTAGTTGAAATAAATTTTTGCAGAAATTTTAAAAATTTGTACAAAATACAAAGACACTTAAGAATGCTAACAATTCAATGAATTAATTATTACATAATTAAAATGTTTCTTCACATATATTTTTTTTTGATACCAGTTCTTAAACATTCAGACAGGAGAAACCGACAAAAAACCGTAATGTTTATAAGCGGCGTTCTAGGGCAATTTTACTTAAACTTTTTCTCATTTTTGAATATTTAATTAAAAAAGAAATGATTTTTTAATACCATAACCATTAGTCAATAGTTTTTTGAAACATTTGCATACGATTTTGGGCTGAAAGAAATGGTCAAATTATTTGAGAATTGAATTCGCAGAGCAAAAAAATCAAATAGTGCATGATAATTTATGCATTATTAAAATGCAAACAAATATTTATAGATGAAGTATTTGCATTTATCGGAGGTGAGTGATATGCAGACTATTTTGCGACTCTCATCGATCCAGACTGACAGCTCGATATTTATGACATGCGAATGGTAACTGAAACAGGTTCGAGGCTCAGACGGATTTGGCGCCATATCCCAGGGCCAAAGTGTCAACAAAGTGATTTTTTATTTCAATTTACAAAAGCGAAAAAAAAATTATACATTGTACAAGAATGAAATATGGCACGGCAGCTGTTGAGAGTGGGCGTGGAGTGCCGTTAAAATGTGCCAGAAATATATTCAGATATACACAGACCACAGGGCGTACAACAGATATGTGTTTGTACTTATGTATATAACTGAACCTATGCAAAGAAGGAATATGCTTTTATACATTTTGCTAATTGACTGGTTAAATATTTAATAGTAAGCATTGTGTGCTTTACAATTAAATGTTTACAGATAGCTTTCAATTTTAATTTGAAGTTCGCATTATATTTTAAATATTGCGGTGTTCCAATATCCTACAAACACTATGTTTAATATTTTATAATTTATGTAACTGGGTATTTTCTAGTCGAAAATTCTTGATTTTGGTAAAATCTTTATCCAGTATATGACGTTGGGGTGTTTTTCAGTTCGTGACTTTAAAGCATCTTTTACATTTACGTGCTATACTTTGTTTACAAAATATCCAAGTTTTCTTAAAGTGCATAATATGATTTTATTTCTGAATGGGTATTTTGAATGTCAACTGCTCTATTTTGATTTGGATTTCAGTACTATTTTCAAGAAAAAGATATGTCAAGTCAAAACTTTTACCACATTTGAACTTAAAATTGTTTCATTGAGATGCTTATATATATAACTATTATTTTACATATCCATTTACATGTTTAAAGATTTTAAACTCTTTTGACGTTTAGTCTGGATGATTGACATTAAGCGCACAGCAGCAATTCCAGAATACATAAACACATGTTGCACCCATTTGTTTTATAATAGTTTTCAGGACACTAAAATGCATTTACAAGAAGTTGATTTAACCTTTAAGAATAACAGAAATTTATTAGCGAACTAATTTTTAAAATTACTCAATAATTCTTAAAAGGGCATTTTGACTAATATTCACTCAAAAACTTTTCACAAAATCACCAAAACTTAAACTTTTGTTATTTTTAAATAATAATTATTTCGGGTTCTTTTTATTTTTCTTTGAGTTTAAATTTTCTAAAAAAATGTTATAAACACACTTACAGCCATTTTTATGATTGGAGTCTAAAATGCAAAAGTATCTACTGGGGTTGTGCGCGTCTTTAGCGAACAAAATATATTTTTCAACTGACGCAAATTGATGAAACAGTTTTCCATTTATTCTAAGAGCCCAAAGATAATTTACGAAAATGCACGAAAATGTTTTAGGTTAGACTAATGCCTCTGCCAGCGTCGACGCTGACAGCTACGCCAACGTCTACGTCAACGCCAACGCGAACAGACGCAGACTCGCCAGTTTTTGTGAATGCTAAAATCGCCAGAAATAAAGCCGACGTAGGCAGCGAACAAACAAATTTAGCTATGAGCAGAGGAAGCTATATACATATGACGTCACAGTGACATTAAAAACAATAACTAAGTACAACCACAACTACATCGAAAACAAAAACTAATATTGAAACGAAAAAAACGAAATTTAAATGAATCTCATGCTATTCATAAGTGTGCCTTGTTCAAGTGCCAGAAAACGCAAAATATTTGGTCCCCTTTCGATTTTAAAACAATTTGCCAGCAATGAGATGAAAGCCTGAATACATATTTGTTTCTAATAGATACATTCTTGTGATTGCAAGTCATTTCGATGTGGGCGACTTTAGATGCCAAGTTCAGGTGCATAAGTATCTCAAGCTATAACAAATTGCACTTGCCCATAAAATGTGAAATTATTTTTAAAAGCGATAGAAAGAGGATTAAAGGAAAATACATTAATTTTATGTCAAATGTAAAACCAATTCTATATTGTAAAGAAGTCAAATTAAGTTCTTACTGTTAATGATTAATTTCCTTTGTGAAAGCTTTACAAATAACGCGTAATATCGATGTAGTAGTGAATAAAACTTTAAAAATAATTTAAGTCAGCAATATGATAAACTATTTATTTTTCGGTATTCCAAAGCCAAGGCAATTCATTTTTGTTTATTTTTGATTAATTACCACACTTCTCAGCACTTGCAGCTAATTTTGTAAATGACGTTGACTTTGAGAGAATTCAGAGTCCGTTTATTTTTATGTTTTCCAATGTCATTTGTCAAAAAATGCGCTAATTTGTTTTTAGCTTGTGGCAAATTTATTTGATATGCTCGGTCTCGTAGCTGTTCACGCTTCATTTCAAGCAAATTGACGCCCCATATGAAGGTCACACGAAATGAAATTGTAATATTAATTAAAAGTTTTATGGCATTCAAAAATGTCAAAGTTTCTGCAAACAATTTCGCTAAAAGCAAAAACAGGTCCTCCGTCTATGGCATCTGAACCAAAGTGCCGAGGTACTGAAAAGTTTGTAATTCCTTTTGTTTATTTGAAAATAATTAAATTATCTGGCAAAACATTTTGATCAAGTTCAAGTTTAAGTGCCGGTAGTGAAAATATTTCTGAAATTCTGCCTCAAATAAATACAAACAAAAGCATCTGGAGGAGCGTTCAGTTCTTTTCACACCTGAGGCTCATAAATTTTCGCACCCCTGACGTTTTCTTCTGTTTGTTTGTATGATGATATTGACTGGGGTCAATGTTATGGACGATTAATAGACAAAATAAATTTGTAAATATATACGTAGTCTTCTTCTAGTCAGAGAAAACGTATCAACATTAAATTAGTTTATTATAATGTAATTATTTGATTTATGTGTGTATTTTTATAAATTTCTGCATCAGATTTAAGAAAAAAATGTTTTCGTATTATATTAAAAAACTTAATGGAAATTCTGATTTGACATACAAACTGAACATTTTGTATTTGAATAAATATGGAAAATTTATGGGCACATGAACTTTACAGTGAACTGTGATAATTTCAGAATATTGGTTTTTCTGCAGCCTCAAAATTTTCAATGAAAACACAAAAAGGATTTGGGGGGAAAATAACAGAAAAACACTTACGTACACATTTTCATAGAACTTTTTCGACAAACAGCTGCCAAGGCTGCAATCAAAATTAATTGAGCGACCCAGAGCTCAGTGCCAGTTCTTTAGTGTGTGTGTATGTTTTTGTGTATGAGTGTGTGTGTGAATGTATTGGGGCGTGTTATTGTGTTTGTCAAAGTGAAGGCGTTGGCGTGGGCGTCCACACATCGACCTAGAAAAAGAAAACACCGCACTCAGACAAGTGGCGAACCGTCTGCATGTTTATTCGGTAAGCGCCGAGTACCAGAATCATTTGTGTAAAAAGCATCAGATTTGTAAGAACATAATAGGGTACATATGCATTTGACAGTAAAACGAAACATGAATGCCCTTAAAAAAGTAAATATAGAATTCATCGAAAGTATATTTGGTTTAACATTGAAGAACTTGAGAAAGTGTTATTATTATTTTCGGACTTTTATATTATCCTAATGCTTGCATGTATGTCAGAGAATTTGTTATGCTCCGCGTTGAAAGGGTATTAAAAAAAGCAGACAGCTGCTTTTGTACATACAAACAACTGTTGCTCGTAAATAAGACCAAAATTTGATTTAAAAACAACCAACGGAAACAGAACTAAGCCACCTCCCCCTTTCCACAATCTTCATTCCTAATGACTTTCCAGATTTTCTTTTCGATAATTATGTTCAAGGAAAACCGCACTTGAATCGAGGTCAATTGCACATAGTTTGTATATAAAAGAGTAGATTCTTTAATTTGTATTTTGTATTTATTTTCAGTTCTCCTGCCAATGCCAGACACTGTGCTGTCCTATTTATTTCATTGTTCGCCCGGACAATTATTTAAATTATTTTAATGGATTTATTATTTAGTTACAATGGAGAAGAAATATATTAGTTATTTTTATGCTTATTTAAGGATGTGAACTTGGTATTATTAATATTGTATTTTTTTCAGAAAGTTGATAATACTTTTCCATGTAAAATCTAAAAGCCAAGCCGTCGTGTATATGTATCAAATTGTTGACAATGCTGGTCCACTAGAAATCACGGGTCCATTTAAATGAACCCTAAAGCGGTTTCTACTGGCACTGCTTTCTACGCTTATCTACTGACTTATGCAGTGTAGTTTTTTATTCTTTTTTTATTCTGCCCCTAAGTGGTTGCGAATAGAAATCTCGGCTGGCGCCAACAACTCTAAGATAAACAATTTGGAATTTAAATTATTTTTGAGCGCTTATTTTGTGCTCGTTTTCTTTTAGTGATATCGTTGAATAAATATTAATAAACAAATGTATTGTATATATTGCAGAAATAGAATATGCAAGCTGCAGGCAACAGACTCATATATATGAATATTTTCGTAATCACATAACTGTATCTGCTGCACTAGCAAGCATTTTATTTTCCCTTCAGGCTGTTGACTAATAAGTCGCACCATTTGCATTGCAGATTCGGGTCGCAACTTTTGTTTTCTCATTCCTTATGCAACTGCAGCATGTAAACAATATTTCTTATCTTGTTTTCTATTAGTAAACATTTATTGTGTTTATTTTCAAAATTTACCACCCATTTCCGTTGCCTGCCCACGCAACATTCTATCTCTTTCATTCATTCTTTATTCTCTAGCACAAATTATCGGACAGCTTCCATATGTTGCCCAGCGGATACGGGTTCTATACATATTAGTAAGTATCTACATAAATGTTGTGTTATGCTCATATATATATATTTTTTTTTCAAATGTAGCTAATTTCGCATTTCAGTCTGGGATTTTCCATGAAAATATCTGACATTTATCGCGTCGCGACGCGTGTGAATATATATTTTGTGTTTGTAGTTGTAAAAACATTGTTATTATGTATCATGACTAGTATAGTATACCATAACATTTTCCTGGGGAATTTTCGGCAAAATTCTCAAGAGTGTCCTTGGGAAGTTTTCGGCAGAATTCCCTGGAGAATCGTTGGGGAACTTTCGAAAGAATTGCCTAGGGAATCTCTAAGGTATTTTCGGCAGAATTCCCAATGGAATCAAAGGGGGATTTCGGCAGATCATTGGAAAATTTATATTCACACATTTTCATATTTGACAGTATATATTATAAATTAAATAAAATTTCTTTTACTTAATAATGTCAAGTGCTTTAAGGCACGCGTTCCCCAGTTCCGACAACAAAATCTCCATATCTCAGCTTTGGTAAAAGTGGAGATGACTGGGCCAGTGAATGTGTGTGTGTTGTATGTGTGTTAGTATGAGTGTTCAGTTTTTGTAATCACTTCATTTTGCATATGTGAATGCAGTTAAGTGCATAAGCATGTACGAGTCTCTTCGTATGTGTGCATCTGACATTCTACTCTGTAAATAAATTGCAAAAATATTTAAAAGGTTGCCACAATCACGCCGCTCTGAAGTCTCAGCCCCATGTCTTCTTCCTTCGATGGCAAATGAAATAAAGCTAAAGACAACGGCAAGGCGACATGGTTAGACAAGCAAGGAGTATAAACTTGCTCGAGGATCTGTAAAATTTATCGTAGACATCATTATGCAACAATTTCGTCTGCTGTGACACCCCAGCCGGGAATTCAGGCATGTGGTGAACGAATTCTGTACGGCCGCTGTACAGAAAGTTTCAGATTTAAGTTGCACATCCCTGATTCTGCAAACTTTCAGGAGCGCGTTCTGCAGTCAGAATCGATCGTCTCTAAGTGTGAAATCCCCGCAGCAAACTCCGCTATGAGTTCGCTCGTTTGCTTGAGTTTCTCATAGTGTTTGGTTGTACAAAACGCTGCTTAGAATCGTTTGCTTCGTGGTAAAAGTTCCCTGCAACAAAGTCCGCTACGAACTCGAACGTTTTAGTGAGTTTGTCATAGCGTTCGGCTGCACAAAACGCTGCACAGAATTGTTTCTGAGCTGTGTGAAATACATGCAACGAAGTCCGCTACGAACTCGAACGTTTTAGTGAGTTTGTCATAGCGTTCTGCTGCACAAAACGCTGCACAGAATTGTTTCTGAGCTGTGTGAAATACATGCAGCAAACTCCGCTATGAGTTCGCTCGTTTTAGTGAGTTCGACATAGCGTTCTGCTGCAGAAAACGCTGGTTGGATTTTTTCTTTGTTTCTTTTTTTGTATTAACTCTTGTAGGGTTGTCATAGGCGTTTGCAGCCGTTATTGCAGTGTACAAAAATACTCGATCAGCTACATTTTGTATGGGTTGCAACCCTTTTTGTGTGTATTTCTTGCAGTTTTTCTTTTGCGTTTTAGTTCAGTGTCAGCACATGTTGCGTAAACAACATATTTGGAGCGGTAAGATTAATATATTTATTGCGTATTTTAATATTATTTACTAATAAAGCTTTTTAAAAACCACAGTTTATATATTACATTCTACCACATTCGGCAGTGATACTGTTTTGTACATACAAGCCATGTAAGTAAAATACAAAACACATAAAATATCACATTTGTAATAAGTGTTTGTTTTTTCTTTCTTTTCAGTGTTATTATATATCTAAATTAGTTTAAGTAATTGTAAGAATGTAATAAAAGAATGTAAATCAATGTTTAAATAAAATAATTAAAAATATGTATAAACATTTTATTTCTACTGCCGTGCAGATTTGCCGCTCCGAAGGGGTGGGGTATTTCAATAATATTTCCAACTAGATTTCATACTAGAACCAGCCAGAACTCCAACTAGATTTTTCGTGCAGCGAAATACACATACAGAAAAGTATGCAGCAGAACCCTGCGAAGAACTCACTAAAACGTTCGACTTCGTAGCGGAGTCTGCCGCGCGGTTTTCTAAATTTCCTACAGAGAAATTTGGCCACGCATGTATAAAAGCGAATGAGGGTTTTACATGAACTCGGCGCGCAGAACTGTGAGCGCGCTGCATGAATTCTGTACAGTTTTCTGCGACAAATTTACCATTGGGACCCGCTCCTCCTGATGCTCGACTTCTTGCCCCTTTCCCTTTCTCCCCCGTGGCTTGGGAACAGCAGCTGCAACATGTAACTGACTCTCATGCTGCTGACATTTTTGCATTTCACGTTTCACATTGGCAAAACGATTTTTAAAATTCATAAGAAACACCTTCTAAATTATTCAAAACATAAGCAAGCCATGATGTATGATAAGAAAACTACCGCACAGGGAAAAACCCTGAGAGCTGAATGTCGCATTAATATTGTGTCCCTAACCAAAACTACAGATTAATCTAGTGAGGGCTTATTACAGACTTGTCTTAGAGCTTACTTAGAAAACTGCGGAAAAAAAAGGTTATTGTTTACAATTAAGTAATAACTTATTTTGGCAAAAATTATTAAATTTAAAAATAAAGCTAATTTAAGTATTGTATATTGATAACTTGTCATCGTCAGAAAAAAATAAAAATGATTTGTAATATATTTCAGAAAATCCTGATTTGCCTGTATAGATATAACCATTTTGCTTTTTTTTATTATTTTTACCAAACTTAAGTATTGTTACTAAAGTAAGTATTTAAGTGAAATGTTGTGAGAGCTGCTCAGCATAGAAGTTTCGGCTACCACTAAGCGACCTTTTTTAGCACTTGCACAACCATAAAAACGTGCAAAATAGATCATTATAAATAACAATAAATAAGACGTAAGCCATATTTTAGACATAATAGCTAATAAAACACACTGAGAAGTGAGCAACGCAGCCGTCGACCTGATAACCAAGGAAGCATAACAAAACATTGGCCAAAAAGGCTCCATGGCTAACAATAAACTGAGTCCACAAAATAACAAAAAATATAAATAAATATATATTTGAAGACGATCGCTGAAATGCCGAAGCTTGGATACTCTTTATTGAAACTTGAATTTATTGAAAATAAATGAACATTTATTTATTTAAATGCATCTTCCGATGTGTTTTTGGGTTGACAGCTATATGATATTGTTGTGACCATATGGAGTCAAGTTAAAGGGGAGATTTTAATAAATCACCTTATTCATTTATTTATTGATCAGCTTTTCGTTGTGATGCACTCTGCGAAATTGAGTTAAAGTACTCCGCGACAGACAGTAAAATAAACCCTGCCTTGACATTCAAACATAGTTAAGAAAAGGCCTCGAAAATAAACGAACACGACAGGTTTTCTTATTCATTCAGGCGTCGATTTCTGTGTCTTTTTCCGTCCGAGTGGCAACGTGTCATGGTCAGGACTGCATTGTTTGACCACTCCAAACTGGACATTAGAAGCAACCATGACTCGAAATGCGACTGTTACTCTAATATATTACGCTCGAATGTCTTTGGGGTCCCACAAATCCGATTTTCATGCAAATAAATTAATTTCATGTCAAACTTCGAGTTGCCGACAATAAATTTTTTGAGCACGTTTCAGCAGCTCTCAGGCATTCATTCGGCATTTCCAAAACAGAAGTGCACAAAAAAAAAGAATAAACTTTTGGGTTTGCTTACTCTTCATGTTGGAGCTGCTTTCACTTTAATACTTTATCTCTCTCTCTTTATCTGACCAGCAGACGCAACTACGGGCTGTGAAATTGTATTTTTAATGAGGCAAATGTGATCTGTTGATTTTCCACATGCTTGGCAACGCCACACACACATAAATATATCCAAGAATGTACGAATATGTATTTATGTGAATGTATGTAAGTCTCTTAAAGTGGCTACTTCAATTCGAAATAAGAAAGGAAATCTTTAAAGTTCAATCAACTGACTAGCCCATGACTTTCTTAAAAAATTATAATAATATGATGTTCTCCTACCAACATTATATTTATCAAACAAATTAATTACATTTGTTTAAATATTTAGATAAATTAAACTATTGCTCATTCTGTACTGTTAACAATAGTACATACATGAGAATTGTTCACAGAACTCATATTCCACTTTTCTCCATTTTTATTTCTCCCCAAATTTTCCGAAAATTATGCTTCAATATACCAAATATCCTTCGTGTCCACCAACATTTTTAACACTGAAATTTAAGATTCTGTTCTCACTGTCCGAAATCTTTATTGAAAAGAATACCAAGAAATTATGCGACCATTTTAATAAACTGTTAAAGTTCCTTGGGATCAAGAATGTTGGACTGAAATTTATGCACTTAATTTGTTGGTAGTAAAATGCACAACATCAACGACAAAGATATACATAAATAAAGAATGACAAACTGTTAAACTGTGGCTACTAAAACATAGAAGGAAAGGTGTAAGAAATGATTATTTTTTATTATTATTATAAAATTGTTGGAGAGGAAGAAATGAATGGCGAAATCTAGCTGACATTGTTGTTGCTACCTGCATCTCTGTGCTTGTTTGTCTGAGTATCCGAGTGTGTGCTGTGCTGTGATGAGAATGTAAATTACCCGGAAAATGCGACATATACAGGTACAGCCGCAACTACAGCAACAAGGGGAAAACACATCGTCTGCTGCAAGGACAACTAGCTGAAAAAGAGAAACTGGAAGGAAACTGGGAATGGGCAGAGGAATATGGCTGTTTTGCCACAAATGGCTGCCGCTGTCAACTAAAGTGTAAAAAATGGAAACAGAGGAAGCAACTCCCACTACCAAGGCGATGTGTCGCCGAGTTCGGAGTCTCAGTCCTCAGTTTGCAGTCGATCCCCGTAGCACAATGGCGTTAACATTGAGTGCCTACATAAGTCCTTTTAATTTGAATATTCAACGGTCGCCACTTGGGCGACTCACCTGTGCACTTTTGTGAGTAAGTGTGTGATTTAAGACGCCAATGGCGGAAAATGTGTCGTCAGAAATGGGCCTATCGTGTCTGCGCAAATAGGAGTAACAAGAAATGTTGAAATCTTGAGCACGTGTTGCAATCGTCAAGTGTCGGAAGCCGTGCCAAGTAGAGCGCGAACTAAGGCTAAGAGGGTGTGTGAGACACACCAACAACCGGAACCGGAACCGGAAATAGTGACTTAAATAAAATATTAGAGTTATCGCGGTGCCATTAACGTCATGTTGTCTTTGGCCTTGGCTTTCTATCTTTGGCTTTCTGTTGTATTCTCGTTTTTCATTCAACCTTCTGTTGCCAAAATTCTGCAAGTCTCAAGCAATTAATTTGAAGGTAGCGGAAATCCTTTGATTTAGCATCAATTAATCAATTAAAATGGGATTATTTTCTTTATATTTTATGTTAAATTTGATTTCCTACATTTGAAATCATTAAAAAAAAAGATATTCTGGTTCTGTCGACTTTGTCTTAGTGTGATAAGTAAATTGTAAGGAATCTATGAATTTTGTAGCTTCCCTTGAAATCAAAGTGAAATGGTTACCATGGCGACTTTGTTGCGAGTATTTTCAGTTTGTTTGTGTGAAATGGCTATAATAACAAGCTTGGCCTACATGTCAATGTATGAGTGCAGGTCTACGTACGCTCTTTACATATCAATATCCCTTAAGGCGGCTGATCAACAATTCGAAACGTGGCAAGCCTTGGGAATACTTTGGTGGGAATCAGGGAAAGAAATACCACGAAAACAGTAAACATGTTCATCATACGCCACGTAAACCGGATACAATAATAAATGAAACGAAGCTAAAGAAAAACATTAAAAAAGTCAAACAGGCAAGTAAACATCGCCACCATTGGCTTTCCTTTTGCATTTGCAACTCCTCCATTTGTTGTCACGATGCTGCTGGGTGTTTGTTTTTTCGGCAGTTCCTGTGAATTGTAGAGGCAAAACGTGTCGCAATAAGTCTTCCCTCTTCATTACCCGAAATTGTTTTATGGCAGGAAAATAATAGACTTTATTTGCTACAGTTGATTTACAATTTGTGTTTGCTTGTCAAATAACATTTATTAATTTCGACACATATCGAGAAATCATTTGGCAATGCAAATATGCAAAAATATCATGCATTGTTGTGCTTAATTTGAGAAGTAAATATTGGCAATGTACTTATTAATATTAGTGATTAATATATACGGCAATTTGCATAATTAGCAGAAGGCAGAATTAATTTAATAGCTATGCTGTTGCCAAAACATAAAAATGTCTGTTGATGTTTGCTTTAAAAGATTAGGCAATTATATATTTTATAACACTAATAAAATCTAATGATGTTAGTATAATGCCGTGTATATTTAT
Organism: Drosophila limbata; assembly: GCA_963924055.1. Lineage (NCBI taxonomy): Eukaryota > Metazoa > Arthropoda > Insecta > Diptera > Drosophilidae > Drosophila > Drosophila limbata. Next base: position 18,878,249 of record OZ001352.1, read on the forward strand.
AATTAATTACTCATCAATTTAAATATTTGGGAATTGTGGTTTAATAAAACGCTTTAATAAGTTACCTTTGCTGAATTCAAACCGCACTCAAATTAAATAGGATTCTAATTCAAAAACGTTTCCACGTGTTGTGTGTTATCTTGCGAATAAATTTCCCATTTATAATGACTCGAAGATTGGTGTAAATTTAACTTTAACCGGGTTTTCATTTTGTAAACTTTCAAATTACCACAAATTTGAAGGCATTTCTCACAATCTAATTAGAAGTCAGAGGTACACACTGGAAACTGTCCAAAGATACAGACTATGCGGGTGTTTTATTCTCGCAGCGGCATTCTGGAAAATGTTTTCAGTACTTTCGTATTTTCTAGCAGCATTGCCTTAAGCTCGTCGGCGTGTTAAATTGAATACTTTTGGCAATTTACACTGCGAGTGACGGTAGTGCTTCAAAAGATAGAGTGACAGAAGAGTGAAAATACAAGGGAAGTGGAAAGAGCGAAAAAGCGTTACAAAATTTCCGTTTTAGCTGCTCGTGTTCAAGTTTTTTCGTGCGTACGGCGATACGCAATTTAACTTGGCCTCCGGCGCAACTTTAATGACAGTGCTTCTACTCATTGTGACTCTTTGTCTTTTTCTTCTATTTAGCTTTTCTCTGTCTATCACTTATGCACACACATTTAGATTTTAAATACATTTCGTAGATGAAACTAAGCGCCACTGATTTATTTTTCATTGCTTACCTTTTGTCTGCACTTTATGATCTTCTCTTCCCTTTTACTTTAGTGGATCCATTGAAAAACATACGAAAAAGGAAGGAAACTTTAAGATTTATTTGCAGCCACTTGTTTCGCCTTTTCTTTTTAAGCATTAACTATAAATTAATGCCCTTTTTTTCAAAATAATGTTTTTAATAAAATAAATTCAAAGATATTTTAATTGTACATATTGAATGCGAATTCGTAATAATTGAATAGCAATTTTACATAAAATGGCGAACATGAAATCGAAGGCAAAGAGAAAAAGCATTCTTTGTTAACCGTTTAACGGGCGATTGTTGCTTGTTCTGTTCTTTTTTATACCCTTTAGTTGATAGCAGGGAGGGTATAACCAGCCAAGTGTAAACTTTGTTTAAATAAATTTTAAACATAATTTAACTAGAATTAATTTAATCAAGCCACCAGAATAATGTTATTACATTACTTGAGGGATATCTGACAGTCGGTTCTTAGCATTTTTAAAAGGTTTCACTTTTAAACTGGAGGCTCATGTGTCTGAGTCTGTGCGCCATATAAATGCAAATGGCTTGTGAAAACAATTTGCCAGTAAATTATAAATTTATGGTAAATTGCATATTGAGGGATATTTCATTTGCCATTGTCGCTGCCGTTGCCATTGTCTTTTAGTAGGCTCCATTGTTATTTGCCATAAAAAGAGCACATCCACTTGTAAGAGTCACTCTCTTTCTTTCGTTCTTTCTTTGCCCGCTAGCAGATGTTACATTTTATATGTTATCAGCTTGAAAGCGTTAAATGTGAATTTATCTTTGAAATGATTGCGTGTTTAAGGTGTGTTTTCTTGTGTTCCGGAAATGATTACAGTCCAAAGAAGGCAAAGTCGAGTAATGCAAATTCCTAGAGGCGAACATAAAGAGAAATCGCAAGGATAAAATAATCAGGCGGTCTTCAAAAAGTTTAAGTGCCACTCCCATTTCTCTCTGCGTCTTCTCTCCTGTCTTCCCCTCTTGTCATTTGAATAATGAATGCTTTATGTCAGCTCTCAATCTCAGTTAAACGGGAAATGTATTACTGATGGGTGACAATATGTAAAAGTGAACTAATTGCTTATGAAATGGGATAGGGAAACAATCAGATTCCACTCCTAAAGTTCCTCAAACCTATTGATGGTTAAAAATTAACGTAGAACCTGAAGTTAAAAGAAATGCTAGAGCTTAAATTAAAATGTCTATAAAGAAATACTCATTCATCCTTAAATTTTTTATGTTTAAAATTATTGCGGCAAAGAATTATTTTTGATCGAGTTGAAGAAGCTTCGGCGTGACATATCTAAAGTTATTACTTTATGTTTGGATTGCTATGACAGCTTGTATCTCTGAATCACAGAATCTTTTTCTGAATGTAGACCAAATCTGGCAAATCGAGAAATCTCGTGGACTATGTATACTACATGAAATACTAATTATATTAAGAAATTACTTCTTTGGCACAAGGAATATCTGAGCTAAAGTTGTAAGCATCAATGAAATTACCTATTTGCTTCAAACTCAATCGCAACCTTGCAGTCACATCCACTAACTGTCGATGGTGAATAAATCCCAGGGCGAAGTCAATTTATCTGAACGTTTGGGGATTCAATCAGGCAGCCAGCTAGATGCCGGGAGAAATAAATGTGCAGCAGTTTGATTGTCCAATACAGGAGGCACCTTTAACTTTTGTTCTCTTGCCAAAGTTCTGAGTAATTTTCCATGCTGTTTACAAAAGGATCGAAGCAAGAAGCAAACAAAACAAATTGCTGAAGAAAACTTTGCACGTTTTCGTGATTTTGGTTTCACTAAAGTGGAAGTGCAATTTCGCACAAGGTAAACCGAAATGCAACTGCAACTCGAAAGCTTTTCTATATATTTTATTATTTATTTTCACATCTCTTGCGGTGAAATTATTCCTCTGTTGGTCATTAAATTACTTTAAAATATCTCTTATTTTAGTTTTCCCTCTTTTAGATTTTGTTTTGTTCCTTTTACCCTCTTCAGCTTTTTAGATTGTCAGTCTGTGAGTCGTTTACGATTCATGGCGTATTCCATGCAGCTCTTCCACAAGCTTAAATTGTGTGTGGCAAGTATAGTACATACTAATCGCAAGCACACTTAACCAATTTAATTTCTCTAAATAGCTTTAAGACCATAGAAACAAACTAATTATCCACACTGAATGGTTTCGTTACAAACTTAACATACATTGAATGAAGTCTTTTTTATTCGCATTATTTATTACTGCAAATATGTATATTAATGGCGGAGATTCCCGCATAGATCACTTATAATTTACACATCCAATTGTTTTCATCATCATTCTACCTTCCCCATAAACGGTTTATATTTTTTTCCTACGCTGCTCACTAATTTATATGATGAAAGCAGCTGCTTCTTGTTGGCGTTGATTGCACGAAAAGAGGACTAAGAACTGAGGACGTCTGCTGGCCTTCATTAAGACCATTTGCAGAAATCGTTTGCAGCGAAGTAAAATTATGAGAACGCGAATAAAATTTGAAGAAATATGCATAAAGTAAAATTCATTGGAACGTTAAATTTAAATTAACATACTTAATTGTGAGCAAGCACACATACAGCGAGGGGAAAATAGGGAAGACAAAAATGAATTGCGACAATTGATTTTCAAGTAATTATCAATTTCAAGTCGACGCTCATTTGGCCAACGACTGTTGCTTCAATTGCCGTCTCCGTCTGGCAGAAAGCAACCTCCGATATTGGCAACATTTGTCAGGAAGTGCGTTAAATTTTACGGAAATTGCCGTTAATGAAAATGCCAAAAAGCAAATAGTTTCAATTACCGAAGCCTGTCGACCAAAAACGTGGCGTCGTTTTATGTTCTTAATGGTTTCATGTGGCGTATACGTGATTTTTGTTTACTTAAGCAACAGCAACAGCTGTTCAACTTATACAGTTTATTGAGTACTCATACGAATACACAAGTGTTAACGATTACCTCTAGCCAAATGATTATTAAATTCAGCTAAGGACGTTTCAAGGCCTGACTGGCTAAACAAGATTTTTGATAAATGTGTTTTTCCCATCGAGTAGACAAAGTAAATCGAGGGATTTAGCCCAGACGATTCTTGATTGATTGTGCGTCTTCTGCGGTCGGCGGCAAGGATTTAAGCGTCAAATGAGCGACTCTTAATTATAAGAGTTCAGTTAATTTGCCCTGCTGTTCAGCTTTTATTCTCGCCCTTGGTTGCGTCCTTGAAATTAGATGATAACAATGTTAGTAGCTGTGTTTATGAGAATTCGTGCTATTCAAATGAATGTCATGAGCAGACACACATATCTCACACTTACTCGACGGCAATGCCAATGACACTGGCTTTGGTCGCACTCGTTCACGCAACTGTCAGCTAACTAAGCGCAATTCACAGTTAACATTCTGTCAGATACACCCTCACACACACACACATACAAAAACATTAAGTGCTCTTGTCATGTGTCGGCCTTTGACTGAAGTTGATGCAAGTGTTGTAGTTGCGGATTTATACGCAGCTCTCATCTAGACAGCTGACGGATTGAGCCATGCTTAGTTCATGATACGCTCAGTTCAAATTATGAGAGCTCTTCTCAAGTGTTAGTTAGGCGATATTTGATGCAACAAAATTAACTCGTATGTACATTGAAATTATTGTACTCTCTTCTATCTGCACCTCATATGAATTAAATTGCTGTAATTTTAGAAGGTTAGATATTTGAACTATGGCATAAATCATCATCATTAAAATGTGTTAGGGAAAGTGACAGAATATAAAAGTTTCTTCTCGGTAAGCTTATTTTTTGTTCGACTGCTGAATTCGAACATGGATTAAATCTGCTATTGAAAATTGTCTGGAGACATATAAAACAAAAAAGACTTAAATTTATTAGGATTCTTAACATGAAATAATACTAGCACATTTGTTTACTTTATCAGACATAAGTTGGTTGCTGAATTGGCCCAATTCCAGTTAGATTAGAAGTGCCATTAGTGATAACACTTTTGCACTTACAGCATTAATGGCATTCTTGGCATCGTAATTGTATCTTTGACTCCATTTTGAATAGCAAATTGTAAGATAGAATAGATAGACAATGCCGTTTAGCGCCATTCCATTCACCTTATGACATTGCATAGAAGCGACCCAATCTTTGGCAATGAAAATGTTTTGGGTTATCTGCAGTGTCATCATTAACCGCAATCAGCGCTTATTTTCACTGAAATGGCCAACAATATATAATTCTTTATGCGACAGGTGCTTACCTCAGCTTCAACAGGGGAATTAGGGGAACGCCAACAAAACTTTCGTTTAATCTGTTGATCTGTTCAGGAGATGGAAAAAAGGAGTTTTGTGTTTGGGGATGTGTGGCAGATTTGGTCTTCTTTTTATTCTTTTCGCACTCAACTTTACCTTTGGAAATCTTAAAACAGCTTATAAATTTTTCCACACAACATTGCGAAAAAGAAGCAAAAAGAGATAAGTGCCATGAAAAAAAAGTCATAGCATTTACTTGATGAACTCTAGTCACACTATACAAAATATAAGAAATAAAGCATTAAAAATTTTAAAATTAATTTATGACACATAACTAAATTTATTGTAAAAAATTTTAAATACCGGATACCTGTATTTTACCACAGATTAATGGCATAATTAATTCATTTTTAATTTTTAATTTATTTTATGATTTAAATATATATAGTTTCTTAATTTTAATGTAATATTTTCAAATTAATTCTTGTGTCGGCTGCTTTTAGCCTGACAATAAATAAATACATATTGCAAAATCAGTCTAATATAGCCGCTTATCATGTAAGCCTTACATTGTAAGGTATATAAGCATACACATAGGATTCTTGTGAATTTGTTCTTGTTCTGTTACGGGTTGCAAAGAGGGCCAAAGGATCTCAGCTCCTTTTGGGCGCTTCTCTTCGTTGGGTTGTCTGTCGGCTTTCCTTCGACACTTTTCCAGGCGCGTTAGGCTTAAAAAGTTGGGCTGCCAGGGAAACTGCCGCTGGCGTCTACGGCCAAAAACTTTTTGGGCATGTTGCGAAAAAAACATGCGGCGTGTTAAAATCTTATCAACAACTGCAGGAGCCAGGGCCCTATAGGAGTACTACAGGAGTGCATGTGTAAGTGTGTGTTGGTGTGCTGGGGAAAATTAAAAGGAAAGTGCGTTAATCATGAGTGGAGCAGAGTTTTCTCACACAACGTAGCGCAACACAATTTAATTTGCGTTAAACGAGCGTACGTCGCTGATTAAAGCGCCAGCTGAGGGTGATGCTGAGGCTGAGGCAGCAGCTTCTCCTTCCTTGTGCTTCCCCTTCAACTGAGGCATTTAATTTTTGGCAACAACAGAAACTTTTACACGCGTCGTCGCCTCATGTGTATCAAATTCTTACTTTTGGCCAAAATTCTAGGGTTGCCAACACAGTAAACGTCAACAAAACGAACAAAGGCCAAAGGCAGATTCCAGGATAAGTGCCTAATCCAGGATGACAGCCTCACGTATCCAGGCACTGCCAACATGCCAAAGATAAGCCAATTGCAACTTTTCCTCCCAATTCCGACATGCAAACTTCTTAAATGTAAGTATTTCGACATGAGCTCATGATGTAATGAATTGTCGAAAGTGAATTTTGCGAATAAATCTTAACCATCTTAACTATTTATTTTCCATAATTGTGAAGTCGGCATACACCCATTTTTAAATGTTTTAAATTTGTTAGGATGTAATATATTTACCTATTTTCTATTTACAATTTCAATATAAATTTAATTAAAATATCTTTTTACACTAATTTAATTAAAAAAGCTTTTTTTACGGTTTATTTAAAATCTAATAAAAAAGTAAAAATAAAAAAATTAATTCAAATGGAGATGCGGGGCATCGATCCCCGTACCTCTCACATGCTAAGCGAGCGCTCTACCATCTGAGCTACATCCCCGTTGTCAACAATTGCAGCTATTGAGACTTTTGTGAATCACACTGTGATTTTTTGACATTACTGATTAAAACTAAAAAACAATTGATTGTAAGTTTTCAGTTTTTAGTTCTGACAACAGATACATATATCCATCATAATTCGTAGTCATACGCTGTATGACACCTTCAAAATCAATAAGTGAAGCAAGGGCCAGTAAAAGTGATCTCAAAGAAACAAAACAACAACAGCACCTGCTGAGCAGGTATATTTCGAAAGAGAAGAAAAGGAACTTTATACTTTGCTGCTGGATATGGATGTGGTCCCATTTCGAGACCAATTTCTCAGCCAGCCGTTACTATCTGGCGACCTTTAGACTATATAAATTGATTATCAATTCTAATATCATAGCCAAAAATATATTAAATACATTTATTAACTAAGCCTAAGCTTAAAATAAATATCTAAAGCAAATTTTGGTCAATTTCGTGGACGAAATGCCAAGCTAAACTAATTTTAAAGCTAACCTGTTAGGAGTGAAACGACTCACGTTAGTTGTACCAATTAACCCAACTGCAGAAATTTAATGACAGCGCATTCGAATGCAACATCCGTTGCCAAAGGGTGTTTACTCGTATTTGTTTAATTTGGTTACAGTTGCCATCCCACAGGTCACACTCGCCCACAAATGTGAGCTCGTTTTTTGTGTGGTATTTTGTTATTGCCTGACGAGCTTTTGGACAGCCGACTCCAAAGAAATTACTACAACTGCAACCACACAGATGAAGTGATACAAAAATATAAAGAGAGAAATGCTTCCATCCAAACATTTCACTCCACACTCAGTGCTCCAATCCGCACTCCACTCTAACCTGCACTTTACAAACTAAGCACACATATTATTTACACTTTTAAACGCGCAATGTTGCGTAACTTTGAGTTGAGTTTTGCATTTGCAACGCATTTGCCCCTAACACATTTTATGAATTCATTTCCGTTCATTTACGCCTGATGTGACGACGACAGCAGTTAACAGAGGCTGTAATTAAGTTAAACTGCCTGGCGAGTAGCGCGTTCAACCATTCTAAGGGGTTTGGCCTTTGCGGAAGCTCTGTTAGCTGCATCCCCCACAACCAACCCCTTCTCAAAAATGTGGCATTGTTGTTGCCAGGAGTCTAGTGTGAATTTGGATAATTAGTGCATAGCAGATTTAGAGCTCGCACCCCTTGGAGAGGTGGGTTTTCAAATGTTGACCGTACAGATTGTGGGAAAAATATTTAAGCTTTAAATAAAACAAGTTTAACAAACTTTTATTAAGTGTTAAACTACTTAATCTTTTCAACAATCACAATAAATTACCACAAGTAAATTTTGAGAACGATTGATAACCTCTAAATCCTTCTATTTCTTTGCAATATTTGTAGAATATTTTCTATGCTTTCAATATTATAGTAAACTAAGTAAACAATGCTTAGATGCTTAATAGAGGATTAACAAAGACTCAAGTTTAAATATTTGACAGCATCGAATTTTATTTCAGATTATAAAGTAAATCTGTCCGAGATATCTGAACGTATCTTATGAGAATGGTTGAAGTAATCCTCGAATTTAATATTTGTGATTTCGTAAAAATAAAAATGTAGGAAAATTTATTACAATTTAAGATTTTTGATTTGAATTAAGAAAAGAGTCTTAACTTAATGCAAACACGCATACAGAAATGTTAAATGTATGTAAAAAATTCAGATCCTCTGTATGTTCACATTTTCGTGTATACATAGAAGTGCTCTGATGTCAAAAACAATGTGCAAGTCTTCAGGCGACATACTATATTATAATGTACTTCAAAATACCCTGTACTAAAATTATACTCTCAAATTATTTCCTTTACATAACAGGGTATGTTATAAGGATCTCATATGCTAGGCACGATATAAGGACGGCAGAGACGATGTTCCATGGTTAAGGTTTTGTGTAAGCCTCAAGAAAAACACGACACAAATGCGCCATTATTAAACCCATCAACCAATGTGTGTGTGTGATTTTGTGTGCTGAGGGACAAAGCGCTGAGAAGAATATTAATTAATTTCTTTAACGCGCTCTCGAGCACCACAACAATGAGTGGCACAATGTTCTGTGATGTAGCAGCTCCTAGAGTTATGCTATAAATATTTCACTCGCCATATTAATGCGATGCTGGCGACAACGAAGACGCCATTTTAATGAATTTCAATATGGCGTCAGTCAGCGAAAAACGCGTCTCTCTTCTGCTCTCACTTCTACTCCATTTCTCTTTCTCTCTATCTGTGCCTATTTGTGTGTGGGGCTGCTACGAAAATCCTTGAAATCCTTGCACTTGATGGCTGTTAATTAAAAACCGCTTAGGAAACTTTCGCCATGGTGGTTCAAATGCCACAACTTTCAAGTGGTTCAGAATCGTCATGTGCATTTCGCAAATGGAACCTTGAGTAACGTCTGCATCGTGTAACTACTTAAAGTCCGCAACATTGAGTGGCGCCAGACACTTAGAGATACTTTGATATTCCTTAGATATCCATGCACTCTCAGGATATCAGCAATAAAGTTAATTATATAAAATTTTTACAAAAAAAATTATAAAAGTGAGCTTCTTAATTTTGGCTAGTATAATATAATTTATGGCTTATCTAATTGAAGAAGAAATAAGTTTTTGATATTAAGCCTTCTTCAACTGACTATCCAATCATTTAAATTTCGGATTTATTACTCTTCCAAAAAAACCACAAAAACTGTGGGGAAGAGTGCAAAAGTGTAAGCAAAAACCAGTGCTCGGCATGACTATGGTTTCATTGTTTTTCTTGGCACTGGCACCAACTAGCTAAGGCCTCAGTGGTAAATGACATTACGTTCCATTACCGGCCAAAAGACATTGGAAGAGCAAAGAAAGAACGGCAACAAAAAAGCAAATCTTGCTTTTTATAAGGGAGTCAAACATAGAGTTGGTAGTCACAATTCACGTTCTCTGGTACCAAATTTAAAGACCCACCAAATTCATTCAGACCCTGTTAGCCAACCAGACAGTCAGACAGCCAGTCAGCCAGCCAGAGGCATCGCCTTTCAGTCGAGAGTCCTTTTTGAGAGCGCGCATAAAAGTTACTTCCTGTCGCCTGCCTGCGGCTGAAAAAACGGCTAACAAAACTATTAAAACGCCGGCGACACCATATATTATTTATTTCTCTCCCTTTCTCCATTTCTTTCTTTTCGCTTCGATGTGTCAGTATGTCTCTTTCTGTTTTGTTTTGTTACGTTTGGTTTTCGTCTTTTTTTTTAGGCAATGTCTGCGGCCCTTTCCGGAAATAGAAATCCTTTAACAGAGAATTGTGAAATAAATTTTTCACTTTGCCAACAATTTCATGTTCTTCCCCGTTCACGTCCTCTGAGACTCATCCGTGCATTTGGCCCTAATGACGTGAAATGCCTGTTGGTGCTACCAATCCTCGTTTCCACCTTCATTTCCTTCTGTCTCTGTTCATCCTGCATGCGGATTTTGTTTCACTTTTGTTGGAGCTGCAGTTGGCAAGCGAAAAAGTAAATGGCCGTTGGCCTTTGGTCCGCGACCCATCGTCCTGTTCGTAGTCCGGTTTAAGTCCTGCTCTACTCTGGGAATCCCCTTGAGGCTATGTGACAACTTTATTTTGGTTTCGTCGAAGCCATCGTTGTTGTTGTTGGGCAGCGCAATAAGTTGCCTTTGTATTTATTTGTTGCATTTCCGTAGTGCCTGACTTAGTCATTAGGCTCAAGGCGTAAGATATTTATTTTAAAATCTGCTCAAAGGTTTCAATGGGAATTTAGTACAGGGATTAAGTATTAAAAAACCTAAAAGTTCGGATTAGAAAATGTAGATAAAGTAATTTAATTATTAAGGCACAACAATCATTAAGTTCGCTGATTGTTTAAAATTAGTTTGTGGTCTACTATTTCCCTCCACTTATGATAAGTCTTTGCATCAGCATTTATCATTTACTTTTGTTCTATTACGTAGACTAAATTGTCAATTTCTATAAGCTTTATTGTAGAATCTTTTTTTAATCAAAATTACAAAATCAACTTCTCGAAAAAAGAATGAAGTTCCTAATGCCTTTATGAATCTACTGAGCTTTGCAATTTAATATGAATTTAGCTCCTCTCATTGACATTAATTTAAATGTCTTATTTTCAAAAATGTATAAAAGTATTTAATTTTGCCAGTGCCTTTTAAGATTCAGAGCACAAGGACTTACCTGGAAGACCACCGTAATATTTAATTTAAATTGTTGTCGGACAAGCAGCAAGCTAGAAATTAATAAAATGAAAGAGAAAATCCGTCAAAAAGCAGAGAACGGACCAGATGACAGTCACCTGGGGCAGAAAGAGCATATGCCTCTAGCTAAATGGGGCTGGCTGACAGACGCCTGGCACTTAATTTGGCAGATTTACATAAGAGCTCCTGGCCGGACTCCGTCGTGGAAGACAACGGAAGATAAGTTGAAAGCAATGTCATTATGTATTGTATAGAAACTGTCAAGGTTGAGGCGACAGAGCTGCCCACAAAAGTTTACAATGGCGGTGAAAAGTTTGTGCTTTGAAAAAATTGTTTGGCATATGTTTTGGGTGCTTGGTAGCACCCCAGATTCTTTTACGTTTACTGTTTAATAAAAACAGAAAATGCGCTGAAGCTATTAAAAAAGTATTTAGGAAGTATTTTGAGCGAAGCCATCCTTGGGGGTCCAAAGCATTTTTCAGGCCCTGCAGGTGCGCGCCTTTGGCAAAGTTATTCAACTACCTTTGTTCGACTTATGGAATGAGTGAGAATAAAAAGCCAGTCTCAAGATAAATTACAGGACCCGCATGATTAATGATTCTAAATAGACCGACTTGAAAAAAATTGTCATCGTAACGTTATACGAGTTTTAATATATATTTTAGGACACGCATTTACAATTGGAAATAATCTGCATAAATTTATGCACATTTCCGCATATAATTATTATGTTAAGTAGAGAATGTATTTTAAATTTAATAAATTTTCTTTGGGTATAAGTTGTATTTAAATTTGATTTAACAATGCGGTCAGTTTTTTGTAATTCTATGATTTTTGCAAAAAAAGAAAAAACAAAGCTTGATACTAGCACGTTGATGTAGTTGTTGAGGACATTCCAAATGGTTTTATTGCAATAGACACAAATATTCTAGAACGAAAACAGCGGCGCAGGAAAACAAACAGACAAATGTACACAAACAGATAAATTTACACACACAAAGCAGGAAATTCAGCACAAAGACGAAGCAAAGAGATATTCGCATATAAACTCAAATGAAAACAAGGAATTTTTTTAATATTGCAGCACATTGCGTATACGACCCGACGGCGATAACAAACAACAAATAACAAATAAAACTAAACAAAAAAGCAGCAGAGGTGTCTTCGCGTAGTGTGGGTAGAAGGGCAACTAAAAGGCCATCGTTGAAGAAGCATGGGAGAATTGGCTAAAATGTTGGAAAGGAATAAAACAGAGAGTTTTTGCCTTGCAGTTGGCGCTCTATTCGTGCAATAAAACGGAAACAAAGCGCAGGCGGAAGTAATTGATTTGCGTGTATGTTTGTGAGTCTGCGTATGTGTATGTGAATGAGTGTGTGGATTTATGTACATATACATACTGTATACTGTATGTTCCGTCTGTATGTGAGTCCTATGCAAATGCCCCAAAATGCAGACAAACACAGACCAGCACTTTCAAAAGTTTTCTCAATATTGAGGAATTATAACCTCTTTATTTGGCTTGGAACAGAAATAATTTAACTTTAAATTTTATTGCAACCCTAATTACTAAGCTTAATTGTACCTTATTAATAAATCAGCTATTCATTGTTTATTGAAAATGTAAATAAATACATATTTGAATAAAATTAGCAAATTGTGCCAATGTTGTAAATGCTGAAACTGTGTTTCATTTTGTTCGATCGGCCAGCTGCATGCAAACTTAATTAACCATATATTATTAAACCACATTTATAATTAGTAAAACATGAACATACCATTGGAAAATGGTTGCGTACAGCTCTTCAACATGGAAAATGAAGATACACGCACATTGAATTTTCATTTCACTGTTGCTGAAAATTTGCCTAAGCCAAATGAGTCAGAAAAAAAATGTATGCCAATTGTTTTGCGTAAAATATTTCAGTACATTTAAATATTAAATTTCCACAAAGCTAATAAATATTGGAATTCTTTGAATTCTTATTTGGATGTAATTTTAAAATAATATTCGAAATAATTATTTAAGTTTCAAGCTGAGAGATTCAATTAATCTTATTTGCCTCTAGATGATTGAAATATAATGGTGATGGAAATTAAGCTTGGTGATTTGATTTCACTTCGATTTCGTGCAGTTGCTGAAAAAAACCCTAATTACCTAAGTGGTATTTTACTGTCTCATTTATCTTTTTTTTTCTTTTGTTGAATCACTTGACGTGTTGATTTGATGCTGACATATCTTCCTTTTGAACGGTTAGAAATTGGAAAATTATATGAAAATTATCTGTATTCCAAACTCAAAACGACAGAAAATAATACCTATACAGTTGAACTTCCATAACTCGAACTTCTGTTACTCGAATTTCTCTCTTATTCAAACTAAATGAGTGGCAGTAAAATTAATAAACTTAAGAAAAAGAACTCTATAAGTCGAATATCTCCATTACTCATACCATTTCTTTGGATAATAGTGATAAGAGTTAGGGAAGTTCGACTGTACATTTTTTTATGAGCATGTGCTGTTATTTACGCAAAAGACTTCAACAACTTCAGGACTAATCAAATACCACCTGAAACAATCCACATAAATTCACAGCGAGTATCAAACATAAACAAGAGAATTGGCAACAACAATGATTGATATCACTTGTCAATATTTCATAAGATGTTGATTTGTTCATTTTATTGATTACAAGCAGTATAAGTTACCACCCACATATACACACACACTAACAAAAAGGTACATAAACCGTGTGTTTCGGCCTATTTTTATTACCGTTGGAGTTGGAGGCAGAAAGCAACAACAATCAACACAATGCCTCCTGTCCACAACAGGCATACATAATTTGCGATTTCATCTTTGATTGTAAAATATGTGCAGACAGTTTGCCAGTTGTCCTTCACGTTGCTGTCGGTTTTTTTCATTTCTGTTTCGATTCTGTTATATTTTTTGTGCAGCATTCATCAATTTAACAGCAGGACATTGGCAAAGACAGCAGACGCCGCAAACACATACACTCCTCATAATACATTGCCAATTTTTAAAAGAATTACTTAGTTTTCTATTTAATTCGAGCATATATATTTATAAGCATAGAATTTCTTCAGAAGTTTGGCATTACTTTAGTTAAGAATCAATATTTCCTCGTCAACAAACTGAATCTCTCGCAACTGTTTGGTATAAGCTGACCTTCTTTTAAACAAACACATTCCGTGCTAAAAATTTGAAACGCTCTCTATTTATCTAGTTGAACTGATGGAATGTTAAACCTACACGCAACGAGAATATTTGGTTTGCATTGCAGGGTAAAATAAAAATTACGCATACGCACCGTGCTGCAATAAGAATCAGTTGGCACGCACATCTTCCTCTGTGTGAGAGTGTGTGAGTTGATGTATTTGTGTGCTCTCCACATGTGTTTGCGTAGCAATGAAAGTTGGCAAAGATAAATACAAATGGAAAAGTTTTTAAAGTTAACATCAAATGTGCTGGCGCTTACAGAAGAAAAACGCCAGGATCTGCCTGTGAATGGTTGAACTAAAAGCAGCAGACATGCAGGCTCTATTTTTACTTGTCTCTTGCATTCAGCAAATGCTAATTGAATTTCTTGACACGAGAGCATCCCAAATTTGTGTGCAACTAACCGCAGTATCCATTGTTATTGTGACCTGTTTCAGCTTCACGAATTCAGCAAAATATGGCCAGAAAACAACCAATGCTGCTGTGATAAACATCACAGTTTCCAGCTTTACTTCTGCTCCATTTTTGAAGTATTCCATGGTCATTTATCCTGTTGCAAGACACATGTGTATCTATGTCTCTGCATGTATGTCAACGCCAATTTCACTTTGGTCTGCACTCTGCAATTGATGGGCCAGCATTTATACTTGTCATTCATTGTCCTGCCGATACATATCGAGTCGCTGTGCTTGTTGTTGTCGTTGACCAAGTCTGTCTCATGCACTTGATGATGGCTTTTCAAAGTCTGTTTCACATTAAATCTAACGTGGGCGTTTAGATGTTTAAGTGTAGTCAAGCGATGCCGACAAAAAGACTGAGACTGCCTGTGATTTATAAATATTTCCAATACTGGATTTTAAATTACAGATCCTTCTCTTAGAACTTTGTCTGCTGTTTAAATATGTGTTTTCTACTCCAGTAACTGAAAATCTAGCGACTTTAAATTCAACAAGATTTAGCTTCGTCCTCTTCTCTGCAGATATTTTAGTTATGGATTTTGTTACGGGAAAAGTTGTTTTATCGTTTTGTTGGTGGCAACAAGCCGCTTATATATGGTATGTAATCCCCAGTCAGCGGTTTGTACGGATTTACCCAATACAACACGCAGTCATTTTTTTTTACCTTGCCCTGTTTTTTCTGTTTTCAATTTATTTCACTTTCTGTTTGATTGATCCGTTGACTATCGTTAGATAGTCAGTTAACAGTTGCAATGTGAATTCTGTCACTTAATCGCTTTCACCATCTCATAGTTTTCATCTATATTTCATGTCACTCGTCTGACAGCTAATTGCATTTAAAATCAAGTTGCATAACAGGCACTAACTAATGAGCCAGTTCAAAAAAGAAAAAGCTAAAAGTTTGAAAATCCGTATAATCTAAGAAAGATACGACTTACTTATAAGCTATATAAGCTTACTATAAGCATAGTTTCTCATTTTGCAGTTGCAGGTGAGCCTTTGATTAAAGGTCCTTCTATGAGTATGTGTTGCCTTCTCCTTTATCCTGATCTTCCAATACAAATAACAAGGAAAATGTGCTTCTTTGCTTTGTTCTAATGAAAAATGGTCTGTGACAACAATGTTTCTCAGCGGGTCATAAAACTTGTGCAGCTACAACAACAACAATGAGAACAGAGACAGTCCGCAAAATAAAGGACACTGCACTTGGTTATCTATACATCGTCTATTTTCTTAATTTAACCATCTCGTTGGCTGCTTTTCCCTTTTTTCGGATTTCCTGACTGGACAACTTCATTTTACAGGCTGGGCCATGAAGCAAAGGCTTTCAAACGCTTGCCATTTCTCTTCCCTTTCATCTTCGTTGTTTTTTTCTTTTTTTTCTCTTTCGATGTTCTTGTTGCCTCTGTATTTCGTAATTAACGCGCGTAATAAGATCACGATTAAGATTTTCTCGTGCTTTTATTTTCTTACTCTCTCTCTCTCTCTCTTCATTTACATTTCAGAACAGACTGCGCTTGGTGCTCATGAAATTGTTTGCTGCTTGCCGTACTTCATTAATTTTAATACCCATTTTTCTTCTTTTTTTTTGGCTCAAAGAAATGAAAACTGTCTGTCAACTGTCCACTGTCCACTGGGCATAAAGAAGATGAAAATTTGCATAGATTATTTGCGGCTCGAGTGTCAGTTTCTTTCTCCAGTGCATTTTCCCATGACAGGAAAAGTCAGTTGTTTGCACCGTGTTTATTATTGTTACACAGAATTAAGTTTAAATTCAAAAAATACAAAATTAAACCGATTGAAAAATGGAAGCCAATCAGTATTTAGCACTAAAGTCAGGCCGAAACTCAAATGATTGCATTTCAATTATGCTTTACAGCCTGCATGCATTTTTAGTTTCCATTTAGACTTTTTCAATTCATTTTCCGTTACAAGTGATGTCGACGTCATTTGCCAAATGTCTAAAGCAGACAGACAAGAAACCTTTCCATTAAGGACCAAAGACTCGTATTTTACTCGTCTGCTCTCAAGTACGTCATCTTTTTGTCCGACTGTTGTGAAAGTGTTTGCAATGATGAAGTGGCTAGCATCCTTGGTTTTATCAGTTGGGATGCATTTCCAACTCTATCCACACTCACTTGATTATGTGCATTTACAGCAAACAAAAACGCAAAGGAATAAATCCGAAAAAGTTTCGACTCGTTTGCGGCTATGCACTGACAATTAGCAAAAGTAAAGTAAACAAAAAATATTATCACTTGCCCATAAAAGCGCAAAAAATTGTTGCAAACGTTGCCACATCTATGGCGGAGCAGAGCGAGGGGCTTTTCACCGAAAGTAGTGACTACTGGTAAGCTGCTTATCAAAACTCGTTTTTATCGCTCTTTTTGGTGGAACTTTTGGTGCTCCGCCTTGTTCCCGCCTTCTATATCATGATAGCTGTGTGTTCGGGTATATTACATTCATTTTCGAGATTTTAACGAGCTTCACTTTGCTTTTGTACTGCAGTCCGATGAAAAATCTGATAAATTACATACGAAATGTCTGAATATTTCTCCTACATCAAAACTTTGCAGCAGCGACTATAAATAATCGGTGAATAATTGATAAATTTAAATTAGAAACTAGGTGTTGATTTAAAGAGTATTACATGTATTAATGTCGAGGGCATGAGGGTTTATAACAAAAATATATTATACATTTTTCTATTCAGCTTTCCAACACTGGTGATCATCAGAAGTTGAATGCATGTCCAAATAAAATCAAATGCTACACAAATTTATTTACAGCCTGTTACAGCGTCAATTCTAACACATACTTAAATGTAATTTTCCGTAAAACGCCATGCCAAAAGGTCAGCAAAATAACAAAGCAGAAAAAAAATGGAGGAAAAACAATGGAACATAATCCAAAAACGAAATGAGTAACGAGCCTGGCAAAGGATAAAGCGCGACCACAGAAACAGCGGCAGTAAACAAAATGATGGAGCAGGGGAAATTGGGGGGGGGGGGGGGGGAAAGCAACCTTTTTATTGATGCTTTCACATGTCATAAAATATTTTTATAACATACTTTCAGGCGCTGCCAGAAACATTTTGTAAATGCTCAGCAAAAGAACAAACATTAAAGAGAGAGACGAGCACACTCATACATACGAATATTTGCGTGCACACTCGTACTCCATTAAATCTCTCACACACACACAAAATGGTATAGTGGGCATTAGCATTAAGATGAAAGCCAAAACGAATGAGATTCCAACAATTTGAACCCTTTTTTTATTCTTCTGTAGTGTTTTCCTGGAAAACATCTGTTTGTTGCCAGTTGCCGAGATACGCATTCATTAAATGAACTCGTAAATCTACAAAGCATAATTTTCATAAGCCACAACCACCCAACTCTCACAAGCTTATTTGCATTAAATAAATCTACAAATCTGATTTGCACTCTTGCCTTTGCATATTTATTTTATAGTACGAGTATATTCAAAAATGTTACAATAAATGGTCAGAAAAAAATTTTAGAAAGGTAAAATTAAACCAAATAAATATTATAATATAAATGTTATATTATTTATTTAATTAGTTTAAAATTTATAAGTGATCCCAGAAATTTAAATAAATTCGATAATTGATATTATTTCGAAGCCAATTAAATTATTAAAATTATTATAATATCTAAGGATTAAATTTTTGACTCATCAGACAAATAAAGCCCCTTTCATCTCCAATATGTGTAGTATCAAAACATAGAGTAAAAGTCTGCAAATGATTCTCTCTGCTTTGCTGTGTACAAACATTTTTAAAATTCCAAGCAATGAATGCAAACATTCTGTTTGGTTTTTTTGGCTTAGATAAAGTTAAAGTTTTCAAAACAAAGGCACATCAAACAGAAGCAAAATTTGAAGGCACTGCACTATGCTAAATAGCTTTGGTAACCATTTCTGGAATTTAATTTTAGACTGCCGCAAAGTGTACTTAAAGAATAGCATCAAAATTGGCAGATGTACTCAGCTACAAATTCTACATTTAACAAGTTTTATTAATGGGAATTTCAATACGTCTCAAAGGGCTCGGTAATTTGAATGGCAGGCAACGTCGAACAGGGCGCATACTTAATAAACAACATACGTGCTGCTCGACCAAACAAGCATAATAAATGTCAGAGTGCCAAAAAAAAGGAAATAACACACAAATGGAAAACTGAAATGAAGGGTTGCCCTGCAACGAGCGTCAAAATGCCATAAAGCACATGTTGGCAAACCGATGAGGAGTCGACAACAGTGAAGGGGAAATACACAGAAGTGAATCAACTGCAGCCGTCTTAGCAAAAAATACACACACGATTTTTGGTGGTTTTTTCCCTGGAAGAAGTTGTCACGTCTTTGGCAGACATGCAGACGACAGAGGACACTGACACAGGATACGGGAGACAGGACACAGGACTTGCCGCAAGCCGATCGAGTGATAAGCATCACACACGCTCCTAAGGTTATAATTCTGCTTTTGGGATTGAGAATGTTCTAGACCCGGTCACAAAATGGCAGGACAGAGACCTGGAAGTTGAAATTTCTGTACTACGTGAGGTCATTTGGTAAATGTTTTTACAATTTAGATAAAGTTCACACATTTCTTTAGACGCTCTTGCCATTGCCAAAAATGTGAAAGGAAAGTCTGCAAATGGGCATAAAATTAGTTGGGTCACACACACGTCTTTCCCAGTCGGCGGATGTCCTTGACACACACAAATACACACAATGAACTTGGCCTTCAGTCGTTGGGTATGCACAAAACTGAATGCCACAAAAAAGGGAGAAAAAATGCCTTAAATTTAATGTTGAGCGTTCAAGGGACTGAAGCAGAGGGTTCTTTGTTTGACATGCAAATGGGATCGCAGTGGTCATAATTTACTCAAATTTACATCAAATCTGTCATGACAGTGGATTTAAGGTACAGTTACTTTAAGGTTCGCCTAGCTCGCTGACTTGCTTGGCTAAAAAATCATGAACCACGAAACTCTCTCTCTCTGATGCAAGCAATTTGCATAACGACCAACTGCCAACTGAATTGCGGAAATGCGAGGCCATAAATGTGCGATACTCGACTGTAAATGCGATTTGGCAAGTGCTTTGTTATAGCACACGGAATGTATGAGTGATTTTCAAGTATGTGCGTCACAGTCACAGTAGAAATATCAACGTTCAACCTATGAAAATAATATCAGGGACAGTCAGACAAATTATGGAATGAATGCAATCTACATGTTTTCTAGTGTATTAAATTGATTAACCAAAAATTTATTTAATTTTGATAAAAGTAAACCACTAAATTTTATACAATAAACTTCCATTTAAATTAGACATTCATTATAGTTGAGATTAAATTTACACTTACAATACTAGACATTATATTTGTTAAACTTGACTTTAAATTGGCTAATTAGTGATGTCAAAATCATTGAAGAAATCTGTGCCCATCAAAGTCAATATCGATATGCAACGCATAACTTGGAGACCTCAGACAGTAACAGCAGTCAGCAGTCACTCTGGAAATGAACAAAGCCATAATTGCAACTCGAATTCCTGATACGCATTTCTTGATTGCATTGTTTGCCTTTAGAAGCCTCTGCGGTGCCTCAAGAGGAATTAACTGCTGAGAGTTCCTGTTTTCCTTGGGCAGCACAATACATGGCACGTACACTGCACTCGGAAGCCTCTCGTTTAATCACGGACTTGCGTCTTAAATCTTTTCAAACCATCGATGTCGTGTATTTAAACAATTCGACAAGGTATAGGTGTAGGCACATAAAGCATTACACATGAATTGCATTCCATAATTTAGATTTATGGTTGCACTATCATGTCCTCCTTCTGAGAAGAGTATCGTGCTGCAATGGAAATGGTTGTTAGTAGCTTTTATCTGACATTTCCGTTGTAACTGCTGCTGCCGGAAGTTGTGCACTTCCATTGTGAAGATAAATTTTCAGATTAACCACAGCAATAGTGTGACTTTTTTATGCTTCTTAGTTCAATTAAATGTAATGAATAAACTTTTATAGATAAAACTTTTATATAAATGGAATTAGAAAAATTATAATAAACATTTGACAACACTGCGAACAGTATCCCAATTTCATTAAATAACCACAAATTGTGCTTTTATTATGCAGTGTTATCACAAATGGAAACTCATAAAGACTAAGGAAATGTATGCGGAAAGACTATAAGATGCCCGAGGCGTTTCATTCATTATGCAGGCCATGTGCAGAGTGCAAAGTCTTCAAGTGGCACGAACAAGACAATCCAAATGGATTGTGAGGAAGCTGCAGCTCCAACTGTTGTTACTCTGACTGCGATTCCAGCAATATTACCCTGCCACAAACATTTACATCGGAACAGTGCAGAAAAGAAAGGAAAAGATCTCCATTTGTGTGTACTTGAAAACAAAAACAAACAAATAGCTTTTGAAAAAATAACTTTAATTTTATTTCTCTTGGTCCTTACTGTTGGCAACTTGATTATACTGCCAAATGGAATTTGAAGAAATTAAGGAGCTAGTTGAATGTGGCATAAACTGCATTTAATTATTAAGATCGAGAAATAAAACGACCAAAGCGATGACCCAATGTGGTCCTAAATTCAACAACAATCGCTGGTAATATTTAAGTTTGCTTTCCAAAAAAAGAAAAATCGGAATAAAGTGCAAGAATTGCCATTGCATCAGTTGAGCTGCAATTTTTCGTGCTGTGAATTTTTCAAGTATTTCATTTAACATGAAGTAAGCAATAAATAACATTAATTTAAAATAATTAAAGTCATAATCATTTAATTAGAAATTGGAGATTTTCACATATGCACAAGATGCGTATACTTAATATGAGAAGGTTAGAAGAGTTCAGTTGCTACTAAACAAACGGACTTTTCCTGAATCAATTTCCCGATTCGATCCATTAAATTTTCATGTGGCCCACAGATTTTTTCTCCAACTCTCTTGCCAACTTGTCTGTTTATTTGTGGGCGTTCTGTGTTTTATGTTCAAGCGCATGTATTTAAACGGTGTTGTTTACACGAGTGTTAAATGATATTTGGGTCGAGTTCCCCCAGCATGATGGCATCATTGATGAGGGACTACATCGGCCGCATGTTAAATTGGTTTCATATGGGCGTAGTTTTTGACCGTGCTAACCAAAATCGGCTCCATGTTTCACTAAGACAAAGGCTTACTCGATTCACAGAAAATTACTCGATTCACAGAAAATGCGTAAAATGGTCCAATTTTATAAGAGTATATTAATGTTACATAACCTCAAGGGCAATTTAAGTGCTTGGCTGTTAACCCCTATGCAACATCAAGACCGAGAAAACGAGCAATAAAACTTTAACAAACGACAACGATGATAAAGATAATACACGCACTAAGTATGAAGAATATTAGAAAGCAAAACAAAGTTAGTTAGAGCAACAGCAAGAAAGATAAAAAGAAAAAGCAACAAAGTAGCCACGATGTCTACACTAAACCTGTATGTCTAGCAATTTGCCAAACAAGAAAATAATTGACTTGCGACAATGTAAGACATGCGAGGCAGACAACCAAGAGAAAAGTGAACATCAAGAGAGCAAGTTACAGGAACAACACTAAATTGAATTTTAGCTCTCGTAAGTATGAAACATTTTTTGCTGTCCAGAGTTAAAGTCTGTTGGCCACTTAAGACTCTAATGGGATAGAAAAACGGGTCGCGTGAAAAGCGCATGACATAAACATGAATGCGCTTAAATGAAGCTCTTGATGGTTATGATGCTGATGATGATGGTGACGATGCTGTTGCTGATGATGTTGATCCTGATGCTGATGAGATGGTGTTGATAGCCATTGTACTGCCTCTTACCGCTGTTGATGTTGGTAAGTGGAACTTGAGCGTCAACAACGCATAAGGCCCTAAATGCATCCAGTAATAAGATGAATTAATTCAAGTGTCCCGTTGAGCGTGCCTCAAAAAATGAACGTAATCTTTTGACCTCAGTCTCCTCCAAACTGTCTCGCTGGCGACAGGCATCAAAGGCATGCACAATGATTCGTCTGTCAGCTTATGAAATACGAAATTCATCGACCGCCCACGTTCCTACAGTGTCTCCTAAATTACGTTATCAGACGCTGACTTTGTCCTCCTGTGAGACTACTAGAGGGCGTCAGAGGTTATGGACCATGTGGGTACGTGGTCAATGCCATGTCAACAAGCCCGGGACACGCACCACAAATTGCCAAGTCCTGATTTAGCAGTCGACACAGGACTCCAGGCCCCTGACGAGCTACGCAAATTGGCAGCGCGTGGTAAACGTCAGTTGCCCGACCGCTATTCCATCGACACTAAATGGCTTATGGGACTAGGCCATGTCAAAAGCCCAGCACTCACTATGAGCTGCTAGTTGCAATTTTGCCAAACTGACGGGTAGATCAAAAAATCGTAGTCAGTTAACGTTACACATAATTTTTAAGAGAATTTAGTTAAGGGTTAATATAATATAAATTGTTCAAAAGCCTTTGGCTGGGATCATCGGATAAATATAAATTGATCTTCTTAATAGCTGTCTATAAATCTTGATTATCTGCTAAATCTGATCTAAAACTTAATATACATCTATTATACTCTATACGTTATGTAATCGTATATTTCAATACTCTGTGTTCTGGCTCATTTTCCACAAAAACAAACATATTTCCAGAGAGGAAATATTTCCAATCTTTTATTGATTCAAACTACAAATTTATAATGTTGTAAATTTAAAAGCATTCATGAAAACTATAGCCCAGTGACAAGTTGGCAATTGAAGATAAGAAGGAAATAAAGAACGTCATTTGTCTTGAATACAGCTGCGTCTGCAGGATTTTAAACTTCAGCTAAAGCACCAAAAGCGGAACTCTTATGCATTTATGGCAACCTCAATGTCATTGCTCAAGAGCAACATGCAAAGGACACAGAGACGGACACAGATACACATTCATATGCTGACTGAAGAGCTGAGGTTGAAAGCGGAGAGGACAAGCATAAGAGTTAAAATGCCATAAACTCAAAATGTCAGAGCAAAGTGCAACGGGAGCAACGACAGGACCGAGGAAAATGAAACAGAATGAGAACGAGTGTAAGTGAGTAAGCAACATCGTGATATATCATTGTTTTTGTTATTACTGCAAAAGTAGGAGGAGAGTGTAAAGCCAGAGAACAGAGAAAGTGAAATGTGGAGAACCACAATCAATGTCATTATCTTTGAGCATTGAGCTTTTATTGTCGACTCAAAAGGAACATTTTTTATCTATTGAAAACATTAGAGAATTTTAACAAATTTAATTTAACACAAAAATTTGATTTGCGCTCAGTTCAAGTAAATAAGTTGAAATTTGTTAAATGAAAGATGCGACATTCTTATAAATTAATCTTGTTGCCAGAGGCAATCAACAATACAAAACTACAGGAAAATAAGGGTAAGCCCGAGGCTCCCTCTTGTCATCATCATGACAAAGATGTCCGTCACAGGTTTGTGTTTAGATTCGGACCCATCCACAGTCTTTGTAAGACAATGTAAATTGGCTTAATTAATGCAAAATACTTTGGTAAATTAAGCACAGGCAAATGGGATCAAAGTTAAATCATTGTGATTTAATAAATTTTCGCAAAATTAGGTTTTTCGTAGTCCAATGCTCAGATATATTACGACAGTTTAAACTAACCCAAACTACTAATCGGATTACAAAAGAGATTCTCTTAAATATCTTCTGAAAATGACTCGAAAGCAAAATGAAATGGACCCCAAGTAATGCTCATAACGAGAAACAATCAGACATTTAACAGCATCCACATCCCAGCTTGGTCGTTATATCCATCTCTATCTATGACTTTTGATCCTGGTTATACTCTAATGAACATAAAACGTGAGGAGGGATTACTGCCAAGACAGACGGGATATTACCCAATAAACTACAATATATGTTGCATACGTACATAGCCATATTGTGTAGGTATGGTCGAGTGTGTTTCAGCCAAGTTAGCAGGAGGAAACACGCACAAATCCACCATTAATAATGAAAATTGGTTTTTGATGTTGCTCCTGCGTGAATTTTGCTAAATCATGTGGCGAAAGTTCATTTCTACAACCAGAGCCATTTAATTGAGCAATGGGCCAATTGTGTGTTTCACTATCTGCCTTTATGAGGAATGAATATTTAACATTTGTGACAGCTTCCACTTTTGATATTTTTAAATGATTATAATCAATTTTTGACTTTTATATTTCAACCAAAAATTAAATTTAATTTAATACTTTAATTGCAACACTACTAGCAAAGCAAGAATCAATTCTGAGATAAGAAAATTACTTTTACTCTGTAATACAAACTCAGCTTAAAACTCCTTTAAACTATTTTCTGTGCTAGTGAGCATTAAACCGTTCAAGTTATCAAAATTTATACATAGTATCCTGCTAACTAAATCGAAAATATCAATGGCTTGCAGAATTCTCCATCAGATAAAGTTGTCATTAATTTTTATGATGTTTGCCATGTAAAACGCATTTTGCTGATGCTGATGACGAAAGGGACAGACAACGAGAAGAGAATGTCGTAAAGGAACGGGAAGAAGGACTAAATATTCTGCATATTCTTTGCTTCACTCAACTCAACAGCCCACATGTGCCACAAATTCAAGAGTTTACAGAAAGCCCAGCACACACTCTGGCAAATGTTACTCAGAGTAACATGCCCAGCTACCTTGCGCTCAATAGTGATTGCACTCTTTCCAGAACATCCGGCGGAGACACGGATTCTTCACTCGTTTAACGCGGAGCTTGTTGATGGCGTGACGACGTTGGAATTAAAAGCCGCTAGTAGAAGCATTGGTGACAGGAAGGCCCCAGGACCGGATGGCATCCCTAATAAGGCACTAAAGGCGGCTCTAGCAGCTATGCCTGAAGCGTTTACACTAACGTTCACCCAGTGTCTAAGGGAAGGCGTATTTCCGAAGCAGTGGAAACTTCAACAGCTTCTGCTCCTACCAAAGGGAAAGAAGGCGACAGACGATCCCTCTGCATTTAGGCCAATCTGTCTGCTTGACACGACAGGCAAAATACTGGAGAGGATTGTCTATAATAGACTGTTGGCATTCTTGGAGGCCAGCGAAGGAATTTCTGAGCGGCAATTCGGATTCCGGAAAGCCCGATCCACGATAGATGCAATCCAGATGGTAGTCGGAATCGCTGCCAATGCGATCGAGGGCACTCGGTGGAGGTGGGGAACCAAGGAATACTGTGCGGTCGTCACCCTAGACATCCGCAACGCATTCAACTCCGCAAGGTGGAAATGCATCCTAGGAGCTTTAGGCCGCAAGATGGTACCCTACTACCTAAGAAGGATGGTATCCAGCTACCTATCCGAAAGGACCCTAGAGTATCAGACTAAGGACGGTCCTCGGCGCTACAAAGTCACAGCAGGAGTTCCACAAGGGTCGGTCCTTGGGCCACTCCTATGGAACATAATGTATGACGACGTATTGCGCATCCAGCTCCCTAAGGGATGTACCCTAGTGGGATTTGCCGACGATTTGGCACTAACGGTGGTAGCCAAGCATGTCAGCGAGGTTGAGGAGGCAGCTGAAAACGCTATCGCCATGGTTAGGAACTGGCTCACGGAGGCGGGTCTGCAGTTAGCAGGACACAAGACTGAAGCGGTACTAATCTCCAGCAGGAAAATAGTGGAAAGGATGCAGGTTAAGATTGGCGATGTCACCATACACTCGAAGCCAGCCATCAAATATCTGGGAGTTATGATTGACAACAGGCTAAGCTTCCGGGCACACACTGTGTATGCCAGCGCGAAGGCAGCAAAGACCCAGGCATCTCTGTCGCGCATGCTACCCAATATTGGTGGACCCCGAGCAGGAATCCGAAGGCTGCTCGCGAGAGTGGTGGCCTCAGTGCTGCTCTATGCAGCTCCCGTATGGGCTATGGCACTAGATAGGAGTCAGGAGATTCGCAGAAAAGTAGCGGCACCGTACCGACTGGCAGCAATTCGTGTCATATCAGGATTTCGAACCGTATCAGAGGATGCTGCTCTGGTACTGGCAGAAATGATCCCAATTGACCTCTTAGCAAGAGAGATGGTCGAGCTATATAGATGGAGACAGGAGAGGGGGCGTATTCCAACTGCGGAGGCGATCAGGCGTTCAGAGAGGGCAGCCACGATGGCAACATGGCAGGCAAGATGGGACGCATCTGAGAAAGGACGGTGGACACATCGCTTAGTTCCCAAGGTGCAGGATTGGGTAGACCGAGAGAGAGGAGAAGTCAACTTTTACCTCACTCAGTTTATCACCGGTCATGGAGGATTTAGAGACTACCTGTACAGGTTCAGGCATGAGGAGGTACCCTGGTGTCCGGTTTGCCCACAGCATAGGGAGAACCCAGAGCACGTGCTATTTCACTGCTCCAGATATGCGTCATGGACGACACAGGTGATCCCACCGGAGGAGCTTATTACATTCATGGTGGAATCTGAGGTGAACTGGACAGGCATTAGCAACCTCGTTATACGCATCCAGAGAGATTTGAGACGCTGTGAGGTTGAGCGGCGAATGATGGAGACTGCCTAGAAAGGCAACCCGTCCCCGTGAAGTGATACTGGTCGGTAGTTCCGCGGGGAATGAGGAGTGAGGAGTGGGGGGGTGGTTTTAGAGGATTTCCACCTCCCTTTCGCATGGGCCACTAGGTGTACTGCGTACATCTACGTCCTTGAAAAAAAAAAAAAAAAAAAAAAACACTCTGGCAAATAGAAGAGCAGGAGGAGGTGGATCCACCATGGAGACTGAGGAGATGACATGGAATGTTTCAAAAGCACTTTGCAGTTTGCCAGTAGACGAGCAACTAGACAGCGCTAAGGTTAATGCCATAAAGTTTATCTGTAATTACGATATGAGCTGATGGTAATCAATGGGAGGGAGGAAAGAGCTCCTCCATTCCACTCTACTCTACAGAAATGTGCAACTTTCCCTGCTTTCTTCCTCTCTTTCCCTTCCCCCCCCAATTTTAAAATGCACTTTAATGCATTCAAGTTGACGATGCCAGGGAGGAAAACGTTGATATCGATATTTATGATGATGTTGCCATGCTTATGGGCACTGATTGACATTATAATCAGCGAGCTTGATTTAAATTTTCTGCTACGATTGCTATTACGAATATGTGAAACTGTTCCGAAACACATTACATGCCAATTTCAACTTGATTTCTAAAAATTAATAATTGATTTCTTATGATTATAGCAAAGAAATTGCACTATTGGATTCTCTACCCTGGGTTTCACTTATATTTATTACTTTATAATCAGAGAAGAAATAACTTTATTATAAATTCCAAACAGTGTTATTTTTAATTTGCCAATCAATCATTCAGTTAAACCGTCAGTCTGTCTAACAACCTTAATCTGTCGATTGAAGTCAGGAAAAGTAAAGTTAGATTATCTAATTTCGGTAATTTGTCAAAATTAAACTAAATTAAATCCACATTTGCTTGGTAATCATTCAATTTGGAAATTTTGAAATATTCACACAAAAGTGTCAACACAAACTGTTGTCTGAGCAGAAAGAAGACTTCTATTTGTCTTAAAGTGAAATTAAATTAATCAAAAATACGGGACGAGATGAAGCCTTGGCCAGTGATAAAGACACAGACAAAGAAAGAGAAAAGGACAACGGAGTCCAGAGATCGTCTACATCACACGCAGCAGACGAAGGCGACAAGGACATCATATTGCATCAAAAAGTAGACAAGCGATAATTTATCATTTTCATAAACGAACCCACTTAGACACACACACATATACACAGAGGGAAGCAGGACACTTTTGAAATTAAAAGCATAAATAAAAGTGAGCCAAAGGGCTGCCTGGAAAACTGAAACAAAGTGACTCCGCCCAGGGCTTGTCATTGCAGTTGCCTGACTGGAACAAGTCTGCAAAGGATGACCAAACTGAAGTTGGCCACTGGCTGTTCCCTGTTTGTCCCTCCCACAATCTGTGTCACCCTGGAGGAGCCTCAAATATGTAGATATTATAAAATCATCATTTATCACATTATGTCAGACGACCTGCCATAGTCTGATGAGGCCTTATAGCCTTCCTTACTCTCCACATCTCCGGTTTACGGTGTACGCATGAAACTAAAATAAAGACATCTGGAGATATTTGTATGAACCACAGGCAGCTAAATTTAGAGCGCTTCAATAAGCACTCAATCATTTGGATAGACTTAAAAAACATGTTTATTAAAGAGAAAAAAAAATATATATATTTAAAACTTTCATATCTTTTACTTAAATAGGTAAAAGATACATTTTCTTAGCTTAGCTTAGCAGATTCCCTTAAAAATATAGTCAGTATTAGTTTCAGATTTTTTTAATAATACTAAAATAAAATAACTTCTAATTTAAAGCTTTCCTAACATCTAATCGTTCACCTTTTTATTATCAGAAGCAATCGAATTAATTTTATTAAAAACTAATGTATTTAACTTTTTGGAAATTTAAGAATGATTAACATTACTTGGAATTTTTTTATTACGATTACGAGAGAATATGCAAATATGTGATGCTCGCAGCAGCTGGTCCTTGAACTCTTTTTAACTGGAAAACAAAAGGCAAACTGAGCGACATTTTAAAGTGGAGCACAGAAAACGTCAACGTCGCAAAGTTCAGTGTAGACTGCAAAATGCCCCTAAGGAAATTCTTCAATGGCAGTGAGTAAAAGTAATTTTCTAACTATGTCTCTAGTCGCTTTTCTCACTTTTTCAGTGAAAAACTCCATTAAATGTACTTTTCACCTTTTGCATGCAACATTAAACGACGCGTCAATTATTTTTTTTTTTTTGCTTTTCTATGAGTTGTGTTGCTGTTTGGATTTTTTCAACTGTCAACCTAAAAATGTAGTCCGTTTTCGTGAAAGTTATCCAAAACAATGAATTAAAAAAAGTAACCCGCAGCAGTGTTGAGCAATGGCACTTGCAACACTGCCAATGTTAGGTCATCAAAGCAGAAAACATTTTAAGCTGAATGCATTTCTCAGACATTCCGTGTTCAATGTGTGTCAATCTTGAAACGGCGCCATGAACTGGGCTGCTGTTGTCAACACGACAGTCGGGTCCAAAAGCAATTTGTCAACCAGCTGTGATTGACAGCTAAGGCGACACACACACTAACATGTAGACACGTAGCTGTGTGGAAAATGGGAATTGCGCCACATCAACAAAATGGCGGCCCAGACACACGCATACAAATACACACAGAGCTCCTTCGAAAAGAAAACTCAATTGTTCGAACGTAATGGCAATCGAAGCGTGCAAATTAATATTTAATTATGTTCAAATGAGGTTAACAATAGTTGGTTGCTGAAAAGGAAATATAGGAAAAGAGAGATAGTGAGAAAGAGTGTTGAAGCAGCCACTTCATGCCAATCAATATTACACCAGGTGCTTCCCAAAGTTATTCAGTTTAAGTAATCGTATTTTAGGCCCTGCTGAACACACAAAATATATGGAATCGACAGCCTGTCAGGAGATAGAATCCTCACACAGGAGTTCATTAATTTAAGTGCATTTTATGAGAATTATTTTCACACACAGAGAACTTAATTCAAAAACTCAATGTACGAAATCGCACGGCAAACAATTTGATTACGAAATTACGAATTGACATAGGCTAAGATATTTAGTTAAATATTACTATTTTAGTATGGGGTAAAAATATCTTCATAAGAATATGTCTTCATATTAATTATTTTTTTACACTGATTTAAATTTTCCAATTCCTATTAAAGCCCCAATTGAAACTTTAATCAACTTACGATAAACTGAAATAGATGTAAATGAATTGCAATTGCAATCAATGAAAAGTCCAATCAGGAAAAACCAGGAAGTTTAAATGTTAACAAACTGTAATGAAATAAAATGCAGAAACATTAAAACATACAACTTTTTTGTTCATTCTCCTTTTTGCTTCAACGTCATTTCATGAAGATCTTCGTAAAAAATGGAAGAGTGCCTCACTGCTTTCAGAAATTCAATTCATTCATTCATTTAAAGAGAATCGAGATTGGTTCAACAGTTTTAGTTTATTTATTTGTACAGCTTTTTATTATAAAATCGATGAGATACCTGACTCTGTTCAGTGAACGGTGATGATGACGATGACTCCAAGGATTAAATTCTATAGCTTTCGTCTTGAGAGTTATCAAAAGTATGTCTGATAGCATCATCGGTCATGCAAGGCTTTTATTGGAGGCAAGATAGATGACCAAAAGCTGAAAATAGTGGTCAGCAAATGTCGAATATAAATTTAGACAATGTGAGGGAAAGCAGGACAATAAATAAAATAAAAATGCCTTGGCCTAAGTGCGCTTGCAACACATTTTGCAAAAATTAATTTAAACTTTTGCCACATTTACTCATTAGCGACAAGTCTTGGCCATATACTCAATGCACTAGAGCGCTGCAAACTTGCAACTCAACAAGTTTTCCCAGAGTTGCCAGGGGAGTCAACAGTGCGGGGGAGTAGCTAATTTGCCTCTGCACTTTTCCCAAGATTTATTCGAGTTGACTGAAGTAACATAATTTGCAAATAACGTGGTTCCACTCTCGGCCATGCCACAATGCAACATTGTTGCCAGTTTAAGCAAAGTGCGGAGGAAAACACCAATGTACCACATACAAAAATATTTTTAAAAGTTTGCAAGGTAGGCTTGAAACCCTGCCCCTCTTCTTCCGCAAATTACCCCTCAAAGCCCAGGCCGGAAGGCGCAGTAAACAACATTTCCCCACTTGGACCCCGACAACGACTTTCAGTTGCATTAGTTTCATAAGTCGACATGCGCCATGGCTCTGACTCTTTCTGTAGTTATGGCCGACTTCTGAAAGTCCACAACCAGGACTGGAAGCCCATAAATCAAGCATGCATTGTCGGCTTCACACTGTGTGTAAGTGCGTGTGAGCTTCTGAGTTCCGAGTAAATTTTAAGCCGATTTCCGTTTCATTTCCTTGCCGTTTTGTGGGTCATGTGAGGTCATCACAAGAATTGCCAGCATAAAACAAACAGAAGCTACAAGCAGATAAGTAACACCATAACACTTTATACACTATATTCTCAAAGAAGGATTTTTAAGCTTATCTTCTAGTTAATTTATAGGACTTTTTTTATATATTTATTTCCAATTTAAAATTATCGAAAAAAAGAAAAATCCGCTTGAAAAGTAACACATTAATTAAGGATAAAACCGCATAGTGTACAATTCATGCCAAGCTGGAACGGCATGGCGTGTATTCTATAATGTGTCTGTAAGAGCGATAACAACAACAATATTTAATAGAGTACTTATTGCATTGAATATGAGCATAAAAGTTGTGAACCTCTTGCCCTTCCTCCTGCGGGTCTTTCTCAAAACCCATAAAAAGTGCCAACAGCGAGCTGTTGCGCTGCATTTTGCCTTCTGGAGATGGAAGACCCACAACTTCGATTTAATTGCGTTCAAAATTGTGTAAATTGAATTTTTAACTCGCAGTTGAGTAATGGTTGGCAACACGCCCTCAGACATACATGCATATGTACATTCATACACACATATATACATAGTAACATGTGAAGATAGTGCTTCGTGGTTCGGGCCAAGAGGAAATTAAGTTATTTTACACTCTGATCGAGGACAGCGGGCAGACAGCTGGATATTCGACCAGTCGTAATTGCTTGCCATCTTGTTATGTGGCGTGTCGTAGGCCATGTTTTATTTGGAAACAGCGTGAATATTCGCTCTTTATCTTGGCCCTTATCGCACATGTTCGATAACAAATAAAAACGAAGGAAGGTTACGCCCCAAGGCCACCCATGGGTCAGATCTTACCACATTATGCAGACAAATGGCTTTTTAAATGGCTTGCGTGTGGCCAAAGCAGTCTGTTAGTTTGCCTTTCTTCGCTCTCTCTCTCTCTCTCCCTCTCTCTCTCTCTCACTGTTTGACATTTCTGGCAGCGACTGCGCATTTACATGTTGATTTTATTTGATATATGAGTCGCTGGCAGGCCATCAATCAGTTCATCTATTGGCAAATGACGTGTTTGATGCCCCAACATCCACCGCTGACATTGGCACGGATTGCGTTGCACATTTACGCACCTCGTTAGGCCACAGTGACTGTCATATTCATGAGCTTTCATTTACTTTCGCCACAGTATCCAATTTTTATCCACTATTCTGATTCACTTGTCAGCTCCATATTCAACTTGACTGCACTCAGCGTTTATTTCAACTGCACAAACTCTTTGACGCATGAATGGGGACATGTTAATAATATTAAATTATCTTATAAAGTCATCCAAAGCTATATTAAATTCAAGTGGATTTAATGTCTTCGTAGTCTGGATTGTATTATAACAACATTAATAAAACACTTTAACAAACACCAGCTGATAAATCAAGCAGACACACGTCAAATAAAACTGTTCAAAAGACCTTCAAATCAAATGAAATTCCAAAACCTATCATAATTTCTCGCTGAGAATGCGAAGCTCGATTCTGATTTTAAAGCCATGTTTTTTTGGGCACACCTTCTTAGAATTCGCCGATGATTACGATTTTGACAACAGTTTTTAAGTGAAGTGAAATTGACACACTCTAATGTCTAGCCATGTTGTTGCATATTCCTTCATTCGTTTGCAAGCATTAAGCCATCAAAAATTCCATTGAACTATTTCGATTCATTGACTAATTTCTTTAGAATTTAAAAATTCTTGACACTTCACGTCACTTCGTCCGTCATTCAATCAAAGGACAGTAGATATTTTTCCCTGTCGCATCGTGTTTCACAAGAACATGTTTTCCTGTGGGCGAACATGTGAATTGCTCTTGTTCTTTTATCCAAAAGTAAAAATTAAATTTACGAACTTTTTTTAGCCAACACCCACGCATCAAGGACCAAAAGCTTTTGACGCTCACTGAACGCACACTTTGTGGGGTGGGAGGAGGGAGGAGTGAATGTGGTACTGAAGCGTAGGCGCCAACAAATCGCTGGGCATTAAAATGCTTTTGAACTGCTTCACACACACACACACACACATGTTCTCTAACTCACACAAGCGGAGAACTGTAAATGCGCTTATAAAAACTTTAGTGCCCCGAAAAATGGCAGAAAATGCCTTTACAATCAAAGGTTATTTTCGGTTGTTTCCCCATCGAAAACTCGCCATGTATATATGTGTATGTGCAGTTTTTTGCCGGACTTTTACTACTGTTGATGCTTTAATTTATTTACTTTATTTATGTTTATGCTGTTTTCCCTTGACATGGTTATACTCCGTAATTACCCTGAATCGGCCAAACAACTGCCATAATAAAAAAAACTGCCCAGAAAAAGTCGAGCTAAAAAAAATTCGAGCTACAAAACGTAAGCAAAACAAATAAAAAATATTTAAGTTATAAAAATGTACAGATTGTTAGTTTCTCTTTAAAAATGTAAGCAACACACAAATTGAAGATAAATATTTTGTATTAATAAAACAATGAGTATTTTAATATTAAATATACTAAAATATAACTTTGCCCTTTGTTTATTTTGATATATTTGAAATACTTATATAATTTGCATTCGCCAGAACTCACAACGACTTCATTTGCTAGTTTCTTTTGACTTATCAAATTCCATTTTGACAAAATGCAGCTATGGTTTATGGTAAATGCGAAATTGTTAATGTGCAGCCATCATTTCTGCTTCGTTCATTGTTCGATTTCACATTCTTAGATGGAAAATGAGCGTGTCTGGCTGTCTGTATGTGTGTGTGTGTGTTGTCAACATGCTTTGTCATCATGCTTTTGTGCTGCTCCTTTGTCTATCTCATTGTTGCTTCACACCATTGTGTTCTTCAAATGCCATACACACAAACATTGTAAAGCACACTCACAAACAATAATTAGGAATAACACTTTTCATAGTCATTGGGAACGAAGCACTCGCTTCGCAATAAAAGCCAAAACTACAGAACAAGATTCATGAAAAGGCATTAGCACCCATGGCGTATACATAATGTTCTGCTATGACTTTAATATTATCATTATCATTTTAATAAGGCGATTATAAAAGATGCTGAATAATGAATGCTATCAGCAATAATTCAGTTGTTATCGGCTTGTCTTATTTATATTTTGGTTTTCTTCGATTAAATAACTTTTCTTACAAAAATTTGTGGTAGGAATTATAACATTCAAAATAAATGATCGAAAATATATTCAATGGTCAATGTAATCTGTATGAAATTACTCTCCATGCTCTCTTTGTTTATCTTATCAAAATAATCGCAAGGTGAAAAAGAGCGTTTAAAAAAAAATATTAACATATTATTGTATTTATTACTTCATCAGTTCATAACTTTACTATAAATTGAGCAAAAAAACAAGTTGATTTTCTGCTGTTAAATATTGAATTTCATCACTAAGTTTAGCAACACGCATGTTGCAACTTTACGCAATAGTTTGCAACATTGTGAAATTCATGTCCTATGCAAAAGCAACATCGATCGCCAAGTTGACTGTCGCGACGATAGTCTAGAAACATAATGTTGCTTGACGAATTTGACTAGCACGCATTGAATGTTGCTAAGTCTCTGTCTGTCTTGTTGCGATTCTTGAGCTGTGTAGATCGATGTGCTGTGCCGTGCTTAATTCAAATATAAATCATAACGTTAAACTAATTAACTACTGTGTTCTTATTTCGGGCCTGGTTTT
This sequence comes from Drosophila limbata, assembly GCA_963924055.1. NCBI lineage: Eukaryota > Metazoa > Arthropoda > Insecta > Diptera > Drosophilidae > Drosophila > Drosophila limbata. The sequence goes on from OZ001352.1 coordinate 18,913,718, forward strand.
TTTAACAGGTTATGGGCCCAGGCACGAATAAGTAGATTAAATTAAAAGTTAATTTTTTCGTTAGTTCTTTGAAATTGAATATACGTATATAATTCAGTGGCAGTGCATACATACACAAACATACATACATATACGCAAAAGAATTTTCGTCGCAACTCCGAGGCGAGGCGTGGACAGTTTTTGTGTGTACATACAATACATACATACATATATTTGTGTGCATGCTGTATGTGCAAGAATTGATTTGCAGTTTGTGTGTGTACATATATATGTGCATAGCTAGATCAGTGGCGCCGCAGTTCTTAGAAAAAGCATGGAAAAAGTGAAGCGCAATATCAAGCCGTTCGACGGCGAAAAATATTCTATTTGGAAATTTAGAATACGTTCATTGTTATTGGAACAGGGTTTGCTTAGTGTCGTGGATAGTGATGCTCCTCAAGAGGAAAGTGAAAGTTTTCTAAGAAAGGACAGTAAGGCAAAAGCAATTATAATAGAATACCTAAGTGATTCATTTTTGGGGTTTGCAACGAATAAAAATTCTGCAAAAAAAAAATTTTTTCGGATCTAGACGCAATCTACGAGCGGAAAAGTCTAGCGTCACAATTGTCTGTCCGAAAGCAGTTATTGTCTTTAAAGTTAAAAAGTGGCACACCTCTGATCAACCATTTTAATGTTTTCGACGATTTAGTCACAGAATTAATTTCATCAGGTGCAAAGGTTGAGGAGGTGGACAAAGTGAGTCATTTGTTGTTGACATTGTCGCCATGCTATGATGGTGTAATCACCGCTATTGAAACGTTGTCCGAAGATAATATTACTTTGCCTTTCGTGAAAAATCGGTTGCTTGATCATGAGATTAAGTTGGGAAATGACACAAAGGACACAAGCGCCCAAGTATTACAGGCTATTAAAGGTGAAGGTTTTTCTAAAAATAAACAAAATAGCAATTCGAATAAAAACCGCAAAATCTTTCGGACAAATAAATTCAAATCAAAGTCCAATATGAATTGTTATTTCTGTGGAAAAAAGGGGCACTTTCAGAAAGATTGTTTTAAATTTAAAAAGTTTAATAATAATGAAAACGAAAAGCAAGCACAAGCAGTATCGGTTGCACCAGAGCGAGGAATCGCCTTCATGATTAGACGGGAGATAAGTCATTCTGCCGTAAGTGGTGGTGTGTCGTTTATTTTGGACTCAGGAGCGTCCGATCATATCATAAACAACAAGAGTCTGTATGCTGATCACATCGATGTGGAATCACCGATTGGAATTGCAGCGGCAAAGTGTGGCGAATATGTATATGCCACATCAAAAGGCATAGTTAAACTACGCAGCAATTGCCAAGTCGATGTCACCCTGGAGGATGTTTTGTTCTGTAAAGAAATCCCTCAAAACTTGCTTTCTGTGAAACGAATGCAAGATTCTGGAATAACAATCGAGTTTCATCCAGGTGGTGTGAAGGCCACTAAAGATGGGCAAGTGATTCTGAAAGGTATTTGTGAGTATAACGTTCCCATTATTAACTTTGAACTATGTCATAGCACATATGTAATGGATAATAATAAAAATTAATAAAGAGTTTTCGATTGTGGCATGAAAGGTTAGGGCATTTAAGTAAAGGGAAATATTAAGAAATCAAAAGAAATAACATGTTTGAAGATAGTCATCTTTTGAAAAATGTGGAAATTAATGAAGAAATATGTATCGATGGAAAGCAATGTAGACTTTTATTTGAAAAATAAAAAAAAAATATAATTGTATTAAAAGACATTTGCTTATAATTTAGTCCGATGTTTTTGCAATGCTTAAAAGACTTTATAGTAAAAAGCGAGGCTCTTTTTTAGTTGGAAAGTTGCCAATGTTGGGTTCAACTGTGTGTGTTCATCAAGAAATTGAGGAAAAGAAAGTTCGATGAGAAATCATCTAAAGCATATCCATGTTGGATATGAGTCAAATGGTCTTCGACTTTGGGACTTGAGCGCAAGAAAGTTTGTGGTTGCAAGAGATGTTATTGTAGATGAAGCTACAATGAATTCTAGAGCTGATGTTAAAGAATCTGTTGCAGATTCTGGGTTCCTAAATGAGAATAAGGAACATGAAGCCCTTGACCTCATTGATTGCCCCAATGATAGTGGGGATCATAAAGGTCATGATGAAATCCTTAATGAGAGTAAGGATTGTGATAATTCAGATTTGCTGAATGTAGACCTCATTGACGTCCCTATTGAAGATAAGGAGCATAAAGGTCATGATGAAATCCTTAATGAGAGTAAGGATTGTGATAATTCAGACTTGCTGAATGTAGACCTCATTGACGTCCTTATTGAATATAAGGAGCATAAAGGTCAAAATGAAATCCTTAATGAAGGTATCCTTAATGAGAGTAAGGATTGTGAAAATTCAGATGTGCTGAATGTGGACCTCATTGCCATCCCTAATAAGGAGCATAAAGGCCAGAAGGGCATCCGTAATGAGAGTACGGAGGAAAGTGCTGATATATGTGTATCAGATGATCGGCCTAGAAATTCTCTTGAAACACCATGTGTTGGTGTGGAATCCATTGGTAAGCAATGTGATGTTAGACGAAGTGAAAGGCCACTATCGTCATACAAACTTTTAAACAGTTGTTTGCGCAGAATTTTCCCAATAATGTTCCCAAGTCATTTGATGAAATCGTGAATAGAGCTGATAAGTCAAGTTGGCAGAAAGCTACAAAAGATGAGCTGCAGTGTCATTATCAAAATGAAACATGGACTATAGTAGATAGACCAGAAAATAAGAACTTAGTCGATAGTAAGTAGGTTTTCTCGATAAAGCATGATGAATTCGGAAGTCCAACCAAATATAAGGCGAGACTTGTAGCACACAGGAATACATGCTTGATTATGAGGAAACGTTTGCTCCAGTAGCACGAATATCTAGCTTGCGACTTATTCTATCTTTGTCAAATCAATTTAATTTACAAGTTCGCCATATGGATGTTAAAACAGCATTTTTAAATGGTGAATTGAAGGAGGAAATTTATATGCTTGTTTCTCAAGGTTTATCATATGGAAATGATAAAGGATGTAAATTAAATAAAGCTCTATATGGATTAAAGCAAGCAGCTAGATGCTGGTTTCAGGTGTTTGAAAGAGCACTGAAAGAAATAGGATTTGTGAGCTCTGAAGTAAACAGTTGCATATACATAATTGATAATGGAGATATTTTGAAAAATATGTATGTACTTTTATATATAGACGATATAATTATAGCAACGGAAAATTTTGAAACTATGTCAAATTTTAAATCATACCTAATGAGAAAATGTAGGATGACTGACTTAATGGAAATAAAATTTTTTATTGGAATTAAAATATATAGAAATGGAGATAGATTAAGTCTTAGTCGGACAACTTATACTAAAAACGTTTTAGAAAGATTTAATATGAATGAGTCCAAGCCAGTTATTACCAAACTCGAAAATAAACTTAATTATGAAGCATTGAACTCAGAGGAGGAATGTATGCTCCTTGTCGAAACTTGATTGGTTGCCTAAAGTACATTATGTTATGTATATGTATATCAGTGAGCATTTTGAGCAGATATACCAGCAAAAGTAACAAAGAACTATGGCAATGCCTGAAAAGAGTTCTAAGGTACCTGAAAGGTACGGTTGGTTTGAAATTAACGTATGTTAAAAGTTCAAACTTTGAGAATGTCATTGTTGGATATGCTGACTCAGATTGGGCAAGTAGTGAAAATGACAGGAGAAGTACCACTGGGTACATATTTAAAATGTTTGACTTAAATCTTATTTGCTGGAATTGTAGGAAACAGAATTCAGTAGCAGCTTCTTCTACAGAAGCTGAGTACATGGCTTTGTTTGAAGCAGTCAAGGAAGCTTTATAGCTTAAGTCATTAATGCAAGGAATAAAGTTTAAAATAAATAAGCTAATTAAAATCTATGAAGACAACCACGGATGCATTAGCATAGCAAATAACCCAACATGTCACAAGCGAACGAAACATATTGATTGATTGCAAATAAACTAATTACTGTTGAGTTTATTTCTACAGATGATCAGCTGGCGGACATGATGACGAAGTCTCTACCAGCAGTGAGATTCCTGAGTCTGCGAAGTCAGATGTGTCTGACTGAAGATTAACAAAATGGTCTATGAATTTATAGTTACATTTGGAAAAACATTTGAATATTTAATTTTTCCTTTAAATGTTCCTTTTTATATGGAACCTATTAATTTTTGATTCTTAAATTCATATTGAATGTTAAAATTTTGTTATCTTATTTTAAATTTGAATGTTTAATTTTTCTATAATTTCAAAATTGAAATTTTAATATTACTTGAATAATATTAGTATTATTAAGAATGGTCTGGTTGGGTTTTGTCTGGGTTTCCCCAATCCATCGCAACGAATGTTGGACCATGGTATTGTAATTGCTCCCCAGAAGGTACAGCACATCAAGTTAAGAAATCATGTACAGTTGAATTAATGTATTATAATTTTTATCTTTTTTTTATCGATGTTTCTTTTGAGGAGGTGTGTTAAATATTGAATTTCATCACTAAGTTTAGCAACACGCATGTTGCAACTTTACGCAATAGTTTGCAACATTGTGAAATTCATGTCCTATGCAAAAGCAACATCGATCGCCAAGTTGACTGTCGCGACGATAGTCTAGAAACATAATGTTGCTTGACGAATTTGACTAGCACGCATTGAATGTTGCTAAGTCTCTGTCTGTCTTGTTGCGATTCTTGAGCTGTGTAGATCGATGTGCTGTGCCGTGCTTAATTCAAATATAAATCATAACGTTAAACTAATTAACTACTGTGTTCTTATTTCGGGCCTGGTTTTTTTAACATCTGCCAACACACGTTCGAGGTTTTATCCAAAAAACTCTTATAATAGTGATTTTTTTTGCAAAAATTAATAAAAAGTCTGTGTTCGAAAAGTCAACAAATAAAGTTTTCTTTTTCCATTTGCAGTGCTTCCATTTGAGCAGACCAATCAATAGAACGGCTGATATGTGTATAATAAATTATTAAAACGCAAGTAAAATGCAATATTCCATAAAGTTAACCAAAGGCAAAAAATTAAAACAAAGGCATATTACAAAGCAATAGAGCAACCGAACAATATATGGACAATAAACATGAATACACATACAATTATATGAGTATGAATATTAAGAACGCTTTTTGAAATTTCCGCTTGACCAAGCCAATTAAAATCATAAATTCTCAGCCCCTTTCAAAAAGTATCGTTCGAATACATCAAGAAGTGTTCGTTTTTGCGCTATGTATGTATGTAGCGAGCACCAAAAGGAACAATGGTTCACATGAAATACTTTTTCGATATTAAAAAAATTTGACGCCACAAGCATAAAAAATCAAATTGAATGCAAGTAATACTGGCAAAAATTTAAAAGATAGCAGAGACAGAAAAATACTCTGTGCTCAGATACTCAATTGAAAAAAGGTTCGAACTTAGTTGGAAGCTTACTATTCTATGCTTGTATATAAATATAAATTTCAAGTATGCTTCTTCTACTTTTTACTTAAATTATTATTTTCCTTTGCATGCTGTAGAATATTTACTGAGTATGTAAAAAATACATCAGACATCAGAGTAAGCTAAATATATCAGAATATTCAAACTAAGCAGAAATACTAAGCTTAAGGGGGTTAACATTTTTAAATAAAATAAAAACAAACTAAATGTTAACAAAATTAAACTAAATAAAACAAAAATAAGTCAATATTTTTAATAGTTATTTATTGAGGAGCATTTTAAGAATTATTAAATGCTGTTGAAACAAACAAAACTTTCTATTTGAAAGAACAATTTTAGCAGTTAAGCTTTTACTAGTACGACCAATTAGAGACGTATTGCTTTATCAACAAGTATTTGAGGAAATCGAAACATTGGCCATACAAAATCGTAATAATTGTCTGTAAATATAGACGTTGATTCTCCCGCCTCTCCCAGGGTCAAGTGAGTTTTTGTATTTTTTAAACCATTTATCGAAATGGGAGACTGAGGCAGAGTGAGATAGAAGGAGGCGGATATGTGCATAGGTGAGCTGGTCGTCATATTGTTTTGGACATGTACATGTTTTTTATGTCAATTTATTTTTTTTGTTTGCCCTCTGTGCTGAGGCTTTCGTTGTGCTCCTTCGATTGTTCTTCCTTCTGGCGGTTATTGTTGTTGTTTTCGAATTGCGTTCATAGTGTCAATTTTGTTGACGTCGTTATCAATTAGCTTGCCACAATTGGCGTCAATTGAGCTAAATTGGAACGGAGGCTGGAAACGGAGATGGAGAAATGGTGGTCAATGTTCAACAATATTAGTTTACAATCCTAACTAGCAAAAGACCTCAGGGATTTAAAGCGATATAAAGCTGTTTCTGTACATATTGCTGGCAATTGTAGAGAAAAAAACCCTTCACACTCATATAAATAAATATAAAATAAACGGCCATTTCGAATCAATTTCCTCACAAAATTAAATAATGAATTTGTATTTGTGATTATGATCAATTGCCTTTATCTTTGTGTTAAATTGTGCATTTAATTTACAATTTGCAACAAAACTAATAACAACCCATTTAATTGACTGTTTCTTACTTTTATCATATGAAGCTTGAAATTTATTATTATCATATGACACACAAACTTAGCTGAGATTGCCATGAATAAATAGGCCACACACACATTATGGCCTAATTTAGGTGACATTACAACATGATGGAGGTACTTAACGCCACGTGTGCTCCCTGTTGGGTCCAAAAGTAGTGTAAATAAAGTGGAAGACTCAAGAACTTTGGTATGACGACACACAAAGCATTGCCCATAATTATGCCTGTCAAATAAAAAGTAAGTACAGCATGATATCATGGGGAGTCGTAGCCGAGTGAGTTACCTTACGGAAGAGAGATGGATAGAGGGGAAACTGTTGCAAAGCCATAAATCTTCGATGTGGCAGCAAGAAATCAGCGAGAAGTAACTAATTATGTTCATAATTAGAGGCGCGTGTAAAAGGATATTGGCAGAATACTGATTAACAGCAGGGTTGGATGAGAAGCTGAAGATGTGGAGAGTGTGGTTAGAGACTGAGAGCTACAAACTCAACTAACCACAACTTCATTAAACGCAGCCACTTGCCAGCTGTGAGCTGTATGTGTGAGTGTGTATAACGGAAGTGTCAGTAGTGGACGCCATTAATTTAGCGGAAGTAAGCAAACAAAATCAACAAAGTAACACTAAAGCACAAACAGAAGGAAAATGTGGTAGAAAGTCAGAATGGAGCTGGAATGAATTCCAATCCAGTCCAATCCAATTCAATCCTGTGGTCTGTGCTCTCAGCAATTGCATGTACTCTAGTACTTGTTTGAACATGATACGCTTGAGCGCTGTCTGCTTATAATTGGGACATAAAGCGAAGCTGCAAGAAAACGCTCAGGCCGTAAAAGCACAAGAATCCAGAAAAGAGGCATGAAAGTGAAGCGAGTCGAGCAAAAGTCGGAAGTGGAAGTGAATGTGAATGTGAATGTGAGAGAAACATTTACAAGTTGTTGCCAACTTGGCCTCGTTTATTACAAACACACACACACTCACACACGAGGAAACAACAAGCTCATGTGGCATTCTTAAGTCCCGGATTCACATAAATAAAAGACAGAGGTTTCTGGCAAAAGTTCTTGCCGAGATTGCCGCGTTGTGCTTATTTATTATCAAAATTCAAGATGCAATACTCACTTGTTCACTCATTCTGAAAATTAAACAAAAAATAATTTATTTCCATATACTTTTTCTGCATTTATTTCTAAATATGTGTATAATTTAATTTGAACGCGTATTCGACATAAACAAATCTACGAGTCTAACTATAGGAACAACACACAGAGAAAAATTTTATTTTGTTGTTTTCTATTAAAAATGTGTGGACCTTAATTCAAAGTGCAATAAAAATAGACGAGAGCTACGAAAATACCTCGAAAACATTTATTGGTATGTATGCAATTATGTGGGTGTGTGAGAGTGTGTCTATGTGTGTGTGTGTGTATTTGCATTGGCAGACCAAACACTTTTATGGCTTTGGTCATTATTTTTTTTCTCCATAAATATTTATTAGATATTTGTGTACTCTCCTCCTCTAACACATGACTGAAAATGGAGAGGAAAACAGTCATTCCAAAAGCAATCAACAGGATAGAATGGAAATGGTGTATGCCTAATTGACAGCTGCCTGTTGATAGCCAAAACACTCAAAATAGCAAATTAATACATATTGAATCGTTGAGAAACTTATCTAGTTTATCTGGTATAAAAATAAGTATTCCTATAGATTCCTTGAGGTTGCTAAGCAACAACTAACTCTAAATAAATAGTCCTACTCTCAAGACCTGAGTAGTTTCGCAGAATCCACCATGCCAGAGTTGGAAAATGTTTTTACTTATGCATTCAAGCGTTTCTCTTTATGCAATTATTGGCTGAAAACGTCCCGCTTAATTATCCAAGCGTAACTTAAGAGACGCCAAGATACCCAAATCAGAAAACGAAATTGCTGATTCAATAAAATTGTTGTGATTCAATAAAACAGAATCAAATGCGGGTCACTCAAATTGGTTTGGAAGGGTGTCCAGTTTGGCAGAAAAACCATTGAGAAACGTTAAAAGGGAATAAACAAAGCCGAAAAACTTTTATTTACAGAAATGAAATTAAGCAAAAAGTGTGAGAAGGGTCAATAAATAATTTAACAACTCTCAAACTGCTGAGAGTTTTTAATTATTTGCAAATAAAGGCACCGAAAACTCTTCCAATTAACACTGCTCGCTTTCTGTCTCTCTCTCCTTCTTTCTGTCTCGCTCACTTAAAGAAGTTGAACTACAAAGAGGAAAAAGGCGACAGAAAAAAAATGGTGATAAATGAGCAAATCATAATGAATAAAATGTCACACCGGAAGCGACGGAAATCTGAGCTTGTTTCCCCATTTCCGACAAAGGATTAAGCAGTGGTAACAATCACGATGAAAAGTGTTAACGAGTCTTAGACGGGGGTTCTAGGAGTTCTTTTGTGCTATCAAAATAAAGTACCCACCGTGGCTCCTAATGGAAAACGCTGCTCGGCATAATAAACTCTCAGCTGTGAAAGCCAAAAGCGTGTTGACTTTGTTAATAAGTTCCGTAATAAGTTTTACAGCCAAAGGATGACCAAGGATAAAAAAAAGAAGCCGCAGGAGAATAAATAACGCAAAAAGCGGCTTAAAAAACTGTAACTTTAGTGCAAACCAAATACAAACAAGAAAAGCAAATCAGAAGAGAGAATGTTCAACAAACAGGAAAATGTGGCTAGCGAGCAAAATGGGAACGGGACCTTTTGATATCCAAAGAAAAAAAAAGATGTGCAACTAGACTATTTTAACTTATCAATTTAAATTAAAGAGCCAATATTTAGTGTTTGGTAAATCTATAAATAAGTTGCACTATTTTATTTCTTCTTTACTTAGCTGTAAGTAAGTTTATTTAAGTTCGAAAAACAATGCGCAGCAAAAAGAAAATCAACAATAGAAAATAAAAATATGAGTAATTTACACGACCATTCGTCTTCTTCCCTTTTTGTCTCTTTGTCTCACAGTTTCATTCACAAGTCCAGCCGAAACTTAATTTGATTAATTCTCAGCCAGCTCCAATCACCATTGTCTTGCCGGCTGCGGCTCATCAGGAATACCAACTTTGGTATTAACACTCCCCGTTGATAATGATGTGGCCAAGTTGCTCATCATCTATATGTCTGGCTTTTAAGTGTTCCACTCAGAAGAAAAAAACCGAGAGAGCACTGAGTGTTTATGGTGGGGGCGGAGAATTTCTGAAGGCGTTCGTAAATCGGAATTAGTGTGCTTAAATGTTATATACATTTTGTTAGTTTCCTTTGGCGAGCAGCTGATGGTCATACTTGTCTCTGCGAATGCGATTTAATGAACTATTTCTTTTATAGCTAATCTCTAAATCTAATATTTAAAGTGCAAAATTAAAACGTAGATAGTAGTTGTGTTTATCGTGCTTCTTTAGATAAAAAACAACGGCAGTTTAAAAACTTGATTGCCAAAAGTTCTTCCATATTCCCATAATCAAAAGCCTATTTAGGCAGCCATAAATTTAGATGCATATTCCATTCACGTATTTGGCCACATGTGAGCATCGAACGTAATTTGTTGGCTTTGCAGTTTAGCATTCAATTTATTAATTGGCTTGAGATACAACGATAACGATATAGATACAGATACATGTATAACGACATAAATAAACAAAAAAACATCAGCTGCACAAAGCAGACAACCAATTTGCAATCTGTTATGGAAAATGTCAACAAATGTAAGCGCAATTGATATTTATAGGCATTGCTACCTGCACAAACTATAACTCCACACAGATACACACACACACACACACATGGCAATCTGAAAAGTCAAGTGTATTCTTTGCCGCCTTCTTTTTGGTATTTGGCCCGCAGAGTGTCACAGTGTTTAGCCACCCACTGCACATGTGGCCATATCCAATTGGCTTTTATGCAGTTGACTGCAGTAAATGTGGCCCATATGTGGCCCAAAAACGAAGTCTCCCGTCCGGATTGCGCCTTGCTCCTGCTTCTTTCCGTGCTCCTTCTCCGGAGTGTAGACTCCGTTCCCAGCACGGTAATTGATTATCAAATTCAGCGCTGCATTTGCTGGCGCCGCCATTTTGCAGGCCACCGCATCGTTGGCCACACAGCTATTCTACATGCCATCTCACTCACACTTACACATTCTCTCTTTCGCACGCACACATACTCTCACATAAGGCACACACACACAGCTGCTGTTCGCGTTGATGCAATGCATATGATATTTTTTCTCTCTCTTTTTTATGTTGCCATAAACTTTAGCACGACATTTTTTGGCAACGCGGAAATCTAGTAAAGTAGCAAACATATTTTTAGTGTGCAAAAATCTGTAAAATTTTGTGCTATGTCGCTTTGATTGCACTTTTTAACATATTCTTATTGTTGTGTGCTCCTGGATTAAATTTTTATTTGTGCTGTTAACGGTTTTTAGCTTCAAAATGTTCAAATACAATATTTAAAATTTTTTTATTTGTTGACTACATTTTTTTATAATTAATTGAAAAACATATAAGGTCTTTGCTTTAAATTTGTTTGCAAAATTTGACGAAATTATGCGGCTTCTCTAATGAGAATTATTGTGTAACCCTTTTGGGACTTGTTTTTATAGAGACCGTAAACATTTTATGATATGTCTCCTAAAACAAAAACGAAAAAGCCATTAGAGCCATCAATTATTTAAGCGAGACCGTTATTGTTATCAATTCTAATTAATTAAAATGAAATTTCGCTTTGGTATAAACGAAATGTTTTCGCAATCAATTGAAATTCAATTAAAACGCGATGCCAGTTGGCACACACAAATACAAACTCCAAAAAAAAAGTTGGCGTTTTAGAAGTACGGACTATATATTTGTATAAATATATATATGCAGCCTAATGGCTTCCACACAAACATGCAAGCATATATAAACCAATATCTGCAGAGTGCAACACAATCCATTAAGTCCAATTTAATTTGTTCATCAATTAAATTCCAAGGCTAAATAACAAAGCAACATAAAAATGAACTCAAATTGATTACGAGCGGAGACGGAAATGCGTGAGCGTATTTTAACCCTTAGTAACTCGACGTCGCCTTCTCTGACTCTTTACTTTGTGCGCAATCAGTGGGAAAAGCTAAAGTTATGCCACAGACCCTCAAAGCATAATAAATTCAGTTATGGCGCGAATTATTCTGGGGAAGCACTTGAGTGAATCAATTTGGAAACAACGCCGTCAGCTACAAATAATCCGATGACCTCTCGTGGAACTGTACTCAACACCAAGTCTATCCTGGGACAGTTTTCTTTGTGGATACAACATAAGCAAAGTCCTCCCATCAGCACTCAGCAAGTCTGTCAGACATTTTAGGAGCTTCTGTTTATTAATTAGTTACAAATCACACGCGCTAACCTTTTAAGCAACCTAATCATCCAGCAAATATGTACGCAACTGTATATAAGGTTTATTTATTACACAAAAATATACATATTCATATATACGAATACAAACTGCAGTACATATCAATTGACAAAGAATTGTCAAAGAAGAGGCAACAGTGCGTATGCGTAATTAAGTATAACAACTTCGGTTATTTCTGCTAGAAATTCAATCCCAAACAGGCTTAAATTCAGGCTTAAAAAATTCAATCCCCAACAAGCTTGATTTCAGGATTGAAAAAATTCAATCCCGAATACTATTGAATTCAGGCTTACAAAATTCAAATGTACTTGGCCTTCTAAAGAATCGGAATATATTAGCTTACATAGGTCGTTATATCTCTTGTTCTCCGCCTGTCTGTCTGTGTGTCTTTAGTCCACTTTTGTTATGTAATTACTCCGACTGTGCATTGAACAGGAGAGAAGAGTGAACAGGATCCGCAAACTGTTAACTGGGCTGTGCTGACTTTGTGTCGCCAACTGTTACAGCTGTTTATGCTGGCGATGAGCAAACAGAATAGTTGCACACGTATCCTCACACATGAATAAGGTCAATATTCTGACACTGGCCCATCGTCAGTTTGGGCGTTGTTTCCAGTTTAGATGCTGGGTTTCCTCATATATTTGGCTATACCGCATTCGCAATTGTCAACAGCAAAGTGTGCAAATGCATTTCAAATTTTCCCCACTCATGTTGAATCTGGGCTTGCAACTGCAATGGAAGAAGCAACTACAATTGCAACTGAAACTGAACAACTTCTTCAATTGTTGGCTGAAAAGTTAAATATACAAGTTGGCTGTCTTTTTGGCGGGATTCGTTTTGTCTGTTTATCTGAGATAGGCTTTTGGGTTAGGGAATATAATATCTTTTGTAAATTAAAGAATCTTTATCAACAGTTTTTTCATTCATAGATGAAACAATATTTGTGAGTGTAAAGTATTTTAATTACATGTTAAAACTTTTAACAGTCTACCATAGTTGTAGGTAATTAATAATTAAAAAGAACCAAACAAATTGACTCTCGTTATACACTCAAAATATACTGCTACAAAGTGAAGGCATTTCATTTTAAAAGGGAAAGTCATTAAACCAGTTAAGATGATATGCATTTCATACTACACTAAAGTTCAAGTAGAGAACGGCGAGCCTAAGCATCATTGATATAATTAAACTTTGGGTCACGCTTAGAAAGAGTTAATTGCTAATATGAGGCAAAGACAACTTCCGCACAAACAGAATTAAACACAAAGAGAATTAGAAGGAGGCAAAACGCAGAGAAGATTTAGGTTTGATGACCGTCATGGCAATTAGAAAATCTTGTATCTGTCATGGCTTTATTTTAATAATAAAAGCCAAATGACATAAAATGTACATGGTCAAAATGTTAAGGCTGCAAATGTTTCCAAGATGTGAACATGTATGGAAATGTATAATGTGAGAGGGAATAACTTGCGGTTCTTTCTTTTGGAATGCCGTTGACAGCTGACACATGGTTTGGTCCAGAAGTCAGCATCTTTGTGGCGTATCATCATCATCATTACATAAATAAATTTGTGTAAGCTTAGCTGTATTATAGCCTTTAATTACTTGACCAGCTTTGCCAGGAGGCCTGCAAGTTTAATGTAATTTTGGACCTGTTTTCAGTGAGTTTGCTTGAATTTCAAAACCATTCGTGTTTGTGGCAGTTGCTTGTGATTTTATTACATGCCAGTCAGTTCATAAATAATGAATGCCTTCAAGGTAAGTTTGTGAGGAAAACAACTTTACATACATAATACGGGTGTTGAGTTTATGCCCTGTAAACAAATTTGAGTGCCTGACTGTAATTGTGTTTGGTTTAGTTTACAGCTATGCTATATTATGTCTCAGTGTGTTGCCTTAATGAGTGCCACTTAAACTAAAGCTATTTGTTCTCCAGTCTCGGTAATAACTGAAGAGATCACTTTCTGTCTGACCTGGAATTTCATTGCCAGGTGAAATTCCTTCAGCAAGGCAAAGTGTTGGACATAATTACTAAACAGTTTAAAGCCTCAACTACAGCAAGCCGTCTAATTGAAGTGCCAATATTGACTAAGCAATTCACAATGCAATCGACATTAATATGAACGTGATAAGAAGTCAAATATCGCTCAATAAGTATAATAATGCGATTCAAAATATGAGTAGGTATCTGCAATATCGACAAAGCAACATTGACCAGTTGCTGCAATGGCGTAAATTGGTGTCTAATAAACACATAATCAAGGTTCATTTGCTGCACAAACACTAAATTGCATTAGCACAAAGGACAAGCAACCTATAGGCCGATCCCACTCCGACCTCAGGCCCAACACACACAAGCACACACACAGTGGGGGTGTGACCTCTGGGCAGGTTCACCTTCTAAGCCCTGTCCAAAATAAAGCCAAATCGGTGACAGTTTAGTTTATGGCCCCCAACAAGTTAAGGCGTATCTGTTTTACATTTGAATGCATGTGAACAGCAACAACAACAACTGGAATGACAACAATAGCAATAATATCAACAACAATGACAATCACAAACACATGCTGTGCTATTGAAATTACCTCATGTAGATGAAGGGGAACAATTGTGTTCCGAGCTGCATGCGAGTGCAATATATATGTACATATAAGTCAATCAATATTTTGTATATAACAAGACACACTTAGGTATACATATACGGATTATAGTATACACTGAAATGTCCATTTTAATTTTTAGTATGTGCAAAATTCAAGCCATATTAAACTAAAATACAATGTTTTCAGCAAATTGTTATGAAATGAAATTATATTGTGTAGTTCTTCTTGTTAGTTAGTCAGCAGAGTAAATCTAACTATCATCCGACAGATTCATAAAATCGTTGTCACTTTCCTCAAAGTCGCTTCCCTCCTTGGTCAGCTCGATGTCCGCATTGCGATTGCTGCGATTAATGCCCGATTCATTCGAACCACTTGGATTGTCGAGATTGGCATTTAAGGGCTGCTGCACAGGAGCGTCTCCTTCGAAGTCATCTGCGGTGCAATGTCGCATTGGTTTCACGCTCGGCTTGCGTTGATTTTGCTGCTCGCGACGCTGCTGACACTTCTCCTTGCGGGTCTGGGCCCACTCCTCCTTGACCTTGCGCTCGCGATCGAGTACCGGATTGGTGGTGAGATCCGTGAGTATTTTCACACAATTACTCATGGGTTTGTAGAACGCACGTTTGCGCAGACCCTGCACATGACTCAGACCAAAGTTCGACTCGAGTTTGGGTCGCAGTGTGAGCTTCTCCTTGATGGAACACTGCCGCTGGTAATAGTTGCCCAGGCAGACATACAACTGATTCTGACCAACGGGCACTGGATGACGGATGACATCGAAGGCCTCGCCGCCCACGTGGAAGGTCTGAGAGCCGTCGGACCAGCGCACAAATCGTGCATTGGACTCCTTGTAGAGTGCTCCAGTCGATTTGTCTTGGCTCTCGCGCCAACGCACTGTCGTCTTCAGCTTCGTTATAAAAGCCTCACGGGCCTCGTTCTCCTTGAGGTCGTCCTGACTCATGGCATTCTTAAACGCGTGGTCCTCGTAGGCATCCAGCTCGACGGGCATAAAGTTGGGAATTCGTATGAGACTCGGTTGACTGTTGGTCAAATCAGTTTCAATTGTTGGCAACTCGGCCTTGAACTCCACAATCAGTTTGTCCTTGAACTTGTCCCGGAAATACTCATCGACCTGAAATGCTGCAGCATCTTCAGTTTCGCTCTTTGCAGAGGCATCATCCGAATTCTCAGACGAACTGTCACTTCCACTGCCGCTGCCGCTGCTGCTGCTACTGTTGTTGTCGCTGTCGCTGTCGTCGTCGCTGTCGTCGTTGCTGCTGCTGCTACTGAGGCTGCGTCCTCCCCACTTCCCACGGGCTGCATCTGCGGAAGTAGAAGGTGCATTCTCCTGCGACAATTCAATGCGACTCCCTTCGCTAAGTGTGAAATCATTGTTGAATTTTCTCGAAGAATTCTCTCTTTCAAGACTTACCAATTGGCAGCAGCGGAAGATCCACTTGTCATCTTCTTTCCAGCCGAATCTATAGGGAAAATTTATTTTCTTTTTCATTTCACGTATGCATTAATATACCATTTGATAGTTTCTGATTACCTAAGGTACGCGACATCGCCAATTGATCTTCAGATTTTAAATGCTGTTTTAAATTAGATTCGCACAGTGACAGGCGACAAAGTAAAAAGAAGGAAAATTCAGTGAATAGCTTTGTAACTTAATCCGATAAGTATCGATTGTGTATCGATATGCCAGCAGTAACTGTGACATTCAAATATCTGTAACTATGATTAAACTGTGATTACAAAAAAAACTTTTGGTGATTTGAAATCTCTGGATGTTAAAAGCTTCAATATTATCAATAATAATTCAGCGATAGAAATACGCCATTTCTGTATCGGTATATGAATATATCGATACTGTAAAAAGAAACCATGTCGATAAGCCGAATTTCAACACCATTTTTTGGAAAACATTTAACGCACTAATTTGTATTGTTGTGAAATTAAATATGTGAAATAAAGTGCATGAAAATGTGATGATTTGCTCACTCGAATTTAACAATGGAAGTAATTAAATTTGAAATGAATACAACATCTGACAGTCAAAGTCTGTTTAAAGCTGCATTAAAGCTTGGACGTTGAAATCTAAATGTACATACATACATATGTAGGTAAGTTATTACTTGAAAACATCTATCATAATTAATTAATTCTGCAGCTGGACAAATCTGTATCAGAGAATTATCAAATAATCAAGTGTTGCATAAAATGTACAAAACAGAAATATGTTTCAATTATTTAGAGTATATGTATTTTTACAGCGTAACATATAGCCCAATATAATAATTGATAGTGCTATTTTTAATTAGTATTTATTCATCTGAGCTCTGTTTTCGTCACATATCTATCTCTGTCATGCTCTTTTCATACTTATTTAATGCTTTAATGAGTTCTCAATTAATTAAAATCGACATCAATTGGGGCTCCAGAGACTGGAGTCGATGCCGGACGGTCTGTTCAATGTTCGACTGAACAAATTATTTATTCATAAATTCAGGATACGCTAAGTGGCCCAAAAGCAAATGAAAGAACACAAATTAATGTTCGCCAAATATTAATTCGAAAGTTAAAGTAGACAAGACTTGAGTATGAAAAAGTTCAGTTGCAAACTTTTTATTTGGCTAGAAGGGTGAATGACCCATTGAGAACCTGCTTAAACGCAACAAATAACTTTCAATATTTCGCAATAAAAAGTAGTATAAAAAAAGAGACTAAAAAATATATCCATGCTCAAGTAGACGGGCTAGTGGATTGACTCTAGAGTAAGGTAATCGGTGATCCTCATTCTAAGCCAATCCTTAAGCTCGTACAATCTGTTAAAATGCTGAATCTTAAATTCAACCATTTTCATGGAAAGTAGATAAAATCAAGAGCTTTGCTCAACTGCACTTAAAATGCGAGAAAAAGCAACAAAAAACAAAACAAACCCTTTCACAACTAAAAATAATTTCAACAAAGTTTTCCTAAAGAAACAGTAACGTAGAAAATAGAAAAGAAAAGTTGATAATGAATGTGTATAATCTTATTGTGGTTTTCTTTGTTTGCTTCGCCTTCAACGGCAAGTTTGTTAAACATTTAAATGTGGCTGTGGTGGAAAAATGCTAACTAAACGCCAACAGACAGTATTATTACGTATACGTACTTAAGGTGTGTATGAGTGTGTGTGGTTGTGTGTTTTGAGGCTACACATACGCACAGTAAGACTTTGGCAAACCAAGAGCTAAAATAAATATTAAAATTTGTGCAATAAAATGACGAACAAAAAAACGAAAACCTTGAGGGTGTGTGTTTGGGGTTTTACCTTCTTTTTTTTTCGTATAGAGCATGTGCGGAAGTGGCAAGTGCCTAAAGCTGAAAAATGTTAAATCTGCTGTTGGAAGTGCTGCCAAAGCCAAGGAAGTGAGACGAAGAAAAAGGGCAACTGAAGCAGTACAAGTATATGAGGCTGAAGGAGCATCGCAACATTGGAGAAATCGCCAATAAGTCGCTGTAAAAATCAATTTAATATATCCGTCTACTGTGGAAATGAGTTTGTTCCCAAAAGTGTGCAACGCTTTTTGCATTTTTAAACAGCGCAATGCAAACATCATGAAGGCTTAAAGAGGAAATTGCAAGTGTATGTGTGAGCATGGAAAGAAAGAAAGAATAACATCGGTCCAACTGAGGGTACAGGTAGAAAGTGGCATTACCTGAACACACACACTAGGAAAACTAAGCCCTGGATTCTTTAACTGCAAAAAAACGGAAATAATTGTAAGATATATTTGCCATTATTTGTGCATCTGAAGAATACACATAAAATTTAGATATGTATTCCTAATATTAAACTGAAAAATATTTGCCTAAAAATATAATTATCTTGTCTTGCCTCTTTCACTTTATATTAAAACTTATATTCTGATTAGTTTGCTTAAGTTGTCAGTTGAGTATGCAAAAATTAAGATCATTGACGCTAAATCGAAATTCTTTATTTTATGAGTATAAGAAATAAAGCGGAAAAAATAATTTTCTAAATCTCAACTCTCTATTTAGCCTGTATTTGTCAACATGCGCTGTTAAAAAGTGTAGAATTAATTCAAAAAACATTTTTCATAAATGCATTCAGTTGACCTGGGAATAGCCAGGGATATCTTGTAGTACAGTGTTTCATAATAACTTGATGCCAATTGTGTTTTAGATGCTGTACTGTTGTTAGTCAGTCAATGCTGTGTTGTTTGGCGGGGCTGGTCGTTGGGAGAAAGTGAGTTTATGTTTAGCCCCGGGGCGGTACATCAACGATAGCAGCACAAACAACAAACAACTAACAATAAAGTTTTATGGAACAACAAACATAAGGGTAACTAGTTTCTTTGCGATGTTGCTGCTATTGTTGCACTTGTTGTTCTTGTTGCATGTAGTTGTCATTGTTGTTGCTGTTGCTGATGCTGCTTGTTGTTTTTGTTGTTGCTGCTGCACCTGACTTTGCGTTGAGCTCATCTCCGTCTGTGTGCCATGGATTTGTTGCTTCTGGCCATTTCCGTCAGCGTGCTCACTAAGTGCCACACACACACACACACACACACACACATATATATACAGAACAACGATACAGTTGCAGACGCGTTGAGCATGAAAACTTTGCAGTTAATGACGCAACTGTGGCGTGTTTGCAAAGTGTTGAAATTGAAATTATACCTTAGGGGCTAGTTGAACCCACTGTTGTTGCTGTTGTTGTTGTTGTTGTTGTTACAGATGTTGCTGTTGTTGCCACTGCTGTTGTTGACGCTGCTGTTGCTTCAATGCACAAAATGCATTGGGGCGAAATTGCAGTTAGGATAAACAAAAACAAAGACATTAGGCAGCAGCTGCCTCAACACAACAACAACAACAACAATAATAATTTCACCAACTATTTTTGATATTCCATTTAGAAATTTTGCCATCATCAGAACTTAAGTATTTTAAGTATATATATTTTTTAAGTTTTAGTAAGGAAACTATTAAGCAATGACTTTATTTAAATGATCATTAAATTGAATATATTAAAGAACTTGTTTATTAAAATATATCATCATCATCAGTCTTTCACAATCCTATCCTTCCTGAAATTAATATTTCATTATTTATGCCTCATTTTCATTTTTAAATTTTGAATTAATAATGTGATTGTTCTTAATTAAATTATCATTCACATTCGAATGTCTTTTTCAGCTTGTGCGTGTATGTGTTTAAAGAGAATATCAGGAACAATTTTTGATCAAACTCAATAAATGAAAATTCACTATATTCCACTGAAATATTTTAATCAGCACCAGTTTCTGACGACAATTAGCACTGAGAATAAATATTAAAATGTGAATTGCAATACAAAATAGCAGTTTGACACATTTTCTCGTTATGCAAGCTCAGATTAACTAGAATAGCTTAAAGCCGTGAATATGTCTCAAGGGGAATCACATTCCACCGACTGCTAATCTTAATTAAATGTATGGGAATCTACTCAATCCTTCGCATGACATTCTCCTCCATTGGGAACACATTTGTAGTTGGACCCGTTGGAGTCATTCACCTTGTCATCAAAAAAGCTGTCACGCATCGAATCGAAATAATGTGTCATGCATCGCACTTCTCCTCCCCGACTTCGTAATTATTACACTACAATATACTTACTGGGCTAATATTACCACCCATGGCTACATATATTATACTTCTCTGGAAACACACAAATTGAGATGTTAGCGGGGCGGGGAGGGAGAAGGTTGAATTTAGGTGAATACATCACAACGCTGCTAAAAAGGCAAACAACGGGAATTCAATCTTTCCATGTACTTTCATCATATTGCTATGCTTATGCTCACACACATACATGTGTATATAGGAGCCTATGTGTAGGTGTGTGTGCGGCTTGGCGGGGGTATTAGGGAATATTTGCATGCTTTGTGGACTTTTTCCATATGATTTATGACCTGAATTGTAGGTACACAAAAACACACACCAGTGCCACATAATTACTCACTCACACACGCACATATGTATACGTATATATGCATGCGATGTCTGTCTGTATAAGAATACTTATGCATGTGTGTTTTCGAGCGCCTTGGGAACTCACAAAAGTATGCTATACTTTTTGCTTTATGAGTCCATAAAGGGGCGTGGCAAACAACTCAATTGCTTCACCTCAGCTTGGAATATTAGTATGAGCATGAAATACTCTGTATCTACAAAATATTCTATGATGAACAGTGCGCTGGCTTAACGTTGTAATCAGTGAAAATCTACAAAATTATGACAAGTTGCAATTATCAAATTTCAGATAAAAAACTATTATTTCGACTATTTTATCAACACAGCAATTTAAATTTTAGAATTTTAAATGTTTCAATCCTTTAGAACAACATTTTTTTCAAACCTACCTGGATTTTGATAATTTAAGAATTTAAAACGTAAATATTTTTTCAAAAATTTAAATAAAAATGTTATAATTTTTGTGCTTTGAAACAAATTACCTTGATAAAGCACTTATTATTTTCTCTTTTATTATTCTGCATTCATTTTGCATATAACATAAGTATTTTACACTTGGTTTAAGCAAGAAGTAGTTCCATTAAAGTAAAGTGAACTTGCGACCCTGTGACAAATGCCCATCAATTAAGGGGCTTAAGCAAAACGGAAATCGGGAAAACGGATTGCAAATTGAAGCGACTTGAATGGATGACCTCCTCGGGGAATTCAAAGCGAGAAAATCAATGCAAAACGGTGTGTTCAGCGAATTTGGCTAACAGATTAGGCCAATCCGCGTTGTAATCCACAAATGCTGATGCAGATATAAAGGTAATCCAATTCCGGCTAACGCGTTAACGGGCTAAACGAGCATATAAAGCTCAGGCCGAGCAGACAGTGATTTTGTCTTGGCCAACGACCGGGCCGGCAAAGTGGTTTATTATTTTATTTTGTTGGTTCGGCAATGGCAATGGCACTGGCCATGGAGTATAATATCAGTGGGATCGGCAATGTATCGACGGTGCTGCGACCGGAGGCACGAATCGCGGCCGAGTCCAGGCTGCTGGGCTGGAATGTGCCGCCGGAGGAGCTGCGTCACATACCCGAGCACTGGCTGACTTACGCCGAGCCGCCCGAGTCGATGAACTATCTGCTGGGCACACTCTACATATTCTTCACCATCATGTCGCTGATTGGCAACGGCCTCGTAATCTGGGTATTCTCGGCGGCCAAGTCGCTGCGAACGCCCTCGAACATTCTGGTCATCAATCTGGCCATCTGTGACTTCCTGATGATGTCCAAGACGCCCATCTTCATCTACAACAGCTTCAATCAGGGCTTTGCCCTGGGCAACCTGGGCTGCCAGATCTACGGCATCATTGGCTCCTACACGGGCATCGGAGCCGGGGCGACGAATGCATTCATCGCGTACGATCGCTACAATGTGATCACGCGGCCCATGGAGGGCAAGATGACGCATGGCAAGGCCATTGCCATGATCATCTTCATCTACATGTATGCCACGCCCTTTGTGGTCGCCTGCTACACGGAGACCTGGGGTCGCTTCGTGCCCGAGGGATACCTGACCTCCTGCACCTTTGACTATCTGACGGACAACTTTGATACGCGCATGTTTGTGGGCACCATATTCTTCTTCAGCTTCGTCTGTCCTACGACGATGATCCTGTACTACTACAGCCAGATTGTGGGCCATGTCTTTAGCCACGAGAAGGCGCTGCGGGATCAGGCCAAGAAGATGAATGTCGAGTCACTGCGCTCCAATGTGGACAAGAACAAGGAGACCGCTGAGATTCGCATTGCCAAGGCGGCCATTACCATTTGCTTCCTCTTCTTTGTGTCCTGGACGCCGTATGGCGTCATGTCACTGATTGGCGCCTTTGGGGACAAGAGTCTACTGACTCCGGGTGCCACAATGATCCCGGCGTGCACCTGCAAAATGGTGGCCTGCATCGACCCATTCGTGTACGCCATCAGCCATCCCAGATACCGCATGGAGCTGCAGAAGCGTTGTCCCTGGCTCGCGATCAGCGAGAAGAATCCCGAGTCCACCTCGGTGGCATCCACGTCCACCACACAGGAGCCACAACAAACAAGTGCAGCGTAGGAAAGATACTGAAAGATACTGATAACGACCTTAAACTGAACTCGTAATACAATATGCCAGGAAAATATATAATAATATGAACTTAACATAAAACAAACTGATGAAGAACAAGATTCATCTTTTAATTAAAAAATTATCATTTGTAGAAATATCCTTTGTTATACCATGAAATAAATAGTGAATTATTGCAAGCAATGAATGGAAAAAAGTGAAGTTAAAGCTTTATGTTGTCAGTCAATGTAAGTCGACCTCAAAAAAGAGTAGAAGAAAATAAAAGGAAAGCGAACTGCAGAGAAAACAAGTGAAAGACAATACGTGAATGTCAAAAATGCTGTGCTAGTTTCTGCTGCGAGCAACAATGCTGCATGCAATCCACACTCAATCCACTCCACATTCGCATTCCACAAGCAAGTAGTGAAGTTCTTTCTCTCTCTCTCTCTTGTGAGTGTCAACACACTCTACAACACATTCCATATTCGCATTCCACAGGCAAGCAGCGAAGCTCTCTCTTTCTCTCCCTCTCTCTTGTCAAGCTTGCGCTCACTGGAATGCGTATGCGCAATGAAGAGAGAGAAACGTTGTGGCATAGAAACAAAAGCGGAACATAACATAACACTGACAGAAATCGTAAGGTAATTATAGGGCGGGCAAAGTGAATACCAACTTGCCATCCACGGATTATCAGTCTCATGAATTAGAATGCTGAACTCTTGCTTATCTTCCACATGCATTCCACGCATCCATCATTTCTCTTGCGCTGTAAGAGCTGTAAATCATGCGCTGCACTTACAATCCACAAACAATCCACAAAACATATTTACATATTTAAGCTTGTATATATTATGTGTGTTCTTCTCGCTGTAGTTGCTATTCACACAGCATCCACGTGGCCCACGGCTCTGACCATTTTACATAATTTTTTAATTTTTGTTTGTTTTTTTTGTTGTTCTCCAAAGTGTTGCGCCGTCTGTTTGTATAGCGCCTCATTATTATATGTTTTTGTTTTTGTTTTGTTGCCCGTAGCCCTAAAATACTAGTTTCACGCTAGCCACAGTGCGTTTGAGTTGAGATCGGCCTTGAGCCGGGTTGCCCAGTCAGCGGCAGTTGCCTGGCGGCCAGCAGCCATTTCCAGGGCCTTTCCTGCCGCGCTTTGTGGCGGACCCAAAACCGCGCACAGACATCAGTAGCGAGTGGCAACCAGTGCGAGGAAAGCGGCAAGTGGCACAGGCCATAAACCAAAATCGTCCGCAGCCACCGAGACTCGCAAAAACAAAAACGAAGCAAAATGAATGAAAATCACCCATACACACACACACACATAGGCACAAAGGAAGACAATTAAAATGGCAGCCACAAACGTATTTGCGTTGCTCGGCAACTGAGTGACTGCCACAAGGACAAGCGACAACCACACAACCACACAGCCTGCCACATTTGTCTTAAACGAATTTCACTTTCGCACTCATTAATTAAGATAATTAGGCCTTTTCGACGCCTTCAAAGTTCAACGTGCAACAAACGAAACGGCAGCAAAGGACTTACTCGAAGGACAACAGCAACAGCAACGCCAACTGCGACTGCGACTGAGCCTTCGACTGTGACTGAGCATTTAGCGACAGTTCGAAGCTCGATGCTCGTCGTAATTATCCTGACCTGCAATTTGGCATTTGCTTGCGTGGACACTTGAAGCCTTTAATGAGTGCCATCGCCCACCTCCCCCCCCCCCCCCTCCCGTTGCCACTGTTCTTAAGTCTGTCTGACACACACACTTCCACATTCCACTTCCACATCTATATCCACAACTCTACTCGACAACCAACCTCAAGTTGCTTCTCACTTTTTGGCTTGCGTGTGACATACCAAGACCTCAGCTTAATAATTGCCTGTAATTTGCAAAACATAAAAAAGAAACCAAAGACACTTTAGAGCCAGAAAAGCACTTGATTTTAAATTGCAAGTAATATGCGAAAAGTCTGATTTTTGAATTATTACCAGATTAATATCTCACTTCTGTAATTTTCTATCAGGGACAATTCAAAAATTATTCAAATTTAATAAAACAGGAATTTCAATGCTTTCTGTCTCTTTACTCAATTTTGGTAGCACAATTTTTATGCTGCAAGCCCTAAAAAAATGTGTTTCTTAGCATTTAAGTGGCAATGTTTTTCGATTCTCAGACTGCTCTGCGAGGCAACATTGTGTACACGCCTGCTAGTCCCTCGTTAATTGCAATGTTTGTCATTTGTCTCTCAATTTGCATTTAAATTAAAAAATTTAAGCGATTTTTTTGTTTTGAAACATTGCTTAGTGCGTTGAGTCCTGTTACTTTATGACCAGCAGGAGACAGGAAACATAAAGCAGAGACAACACAGCGATTGTCAGAGTGACCACAGTGTGCTTTGGCTACATAAACTCCTTTAAGTATGTCCTTTATTTAACATTTTTGGTTTATACAGCCTGTCTAAAAAAAAGCATCGTGAAATTATTTTGGCTAATTTTGTTGTGATTGTTAAAAAGAGAAATAAAATTGCCGTGTTGTGAGTTGGCCCATAACCCATGCCACTTGTTTGACCTCGAACTCAGTTCTCTGACGCGAACGCGAACGCTCATCTCATGGTGTCCCTTTTGTCGTTTAATTAAAGCCAAGCAAACCACGCACCACCCATCAATCTACAGAGCCACCCAACCACCCACCGTCCCCCTGTGTCCACAGCTCGACATCGTCTCTTGGCCATCCTGTGCGTGTTGACCTTATTATGTTAACTTTGTGTACAGTGCATAAACTGTGATAAAAATCGCATATTCTACGCAGAGTTTTCAGTTTCGCCTTGCTTTTGCCCCTTTCTAAATGTCTATAATTTATGTTGGCCCTTAAACTCAAACTCGGAGTTCAGCTTGGCTTAACTTGGGCTGACTTGCTTTCGCTTTAACTTTTTTCGTATAGCTTACAACAATTTGATGGCATATAATTATTAGTTCGTATAATTTATGGCTTCATTTAAGCGGACAAAGTTGCCCCCTCCTCAGACGTGACTCGACGTCACGTCCCCTGCTGTCCATCGGGGGAACACAACTCTGCTGATTTATAACTAATTTAGCTGGCAGTTTTATGAGCTATCAAAATGGCTGCAGCTGTTTTTGGATTTTTATAAACATCGGCGATGCAATATGCAAGTTATTAAAATTGGTTTACAGTTGATTTGCCAACTGGTGAGAATAAGTTCATGTAATCATTTATAACTTAATAACATTCAACATCTATTGGGTTCCATACAAACATAATTTTCTTTAACAGCTTTATAGCCAATTTTTAGTTGTGCGTAGTGAAAACTTAAATATAAATATTATTTAACTATATCTAAATGAGACTTTAAAACTTAATTATGTAAATTTTAGCACTGTTATTTGAATGTTCATTGATTTTAACTATTTGAATACTTTTGTATACGCTATTAATTTGTTATTATGTAATAATCACAATACAAATATTACCAAAACAAAAAGATAAGTTTTAAAAAGGCTTCTATGGTTTCTTGATAGTTTGTAACAATACAAAAACAATTAGATATCTGATCAAAAGGCATCTATGGCTTCTTGACAGTTTGCAGACAATTTTGGCCCAAGACATTCGCCCGCATGCAAATAATTGCAACTATTCAGGCCGCAAACTCCTGCTGTTCTGGCCCCGTTGTGTCCATTTCTGCCATTTTCTGGCCTCTCCCCTTTTGGCCTGTTCATTTGGGCTCAAAGTGACACCAACTGCATTGCGGTTCAAGCGCGTCAAAAACTATTTGCTTGAGAATTTGTGTTTGTTGTTAGTTTTTGTGTGTCAACAAAACAAAAGGCCAAAGTGTTGGCCTGTCTAAGCCAGTAACTTGGCGTTTGGCCAATAAATGCATGCATAAATACAGCCATGTCTTTTGCTTGGCTTGCCAACTAAGTCAAATAGAAGAGGAGAGCTAAGTAAATTTGTTAGAGTGTTTAGAGTGCTCGGCAACTCTAGACCCCATAAACAAGCAAACTATGCGCTTAAAAAATATGCAATATACTTTGTTGTTCCTCAGTTAAATCATATTAACTGGAGCTGAGGCTTCAACCTGAAGCCAATATGCAAAGCCCTCTTAATTTATGCGCCTAATTGACTCAAAGTACAATTTGCAACACTTAACATTCGCTCATAGTAAAATTTAATCTCTCTCTGCAGTTGAGGCTTAGATAAATTTAGCAGAAAATAAACAAGTGTTGTTAACTTATGTAAATGGTTAAACTAAACACTTGAGGGGCATCAATTATTTCCTGTTTTTCATTATGAATAGCAACTTTTCGCATTTTATATTAAATTATGAAAAGTTTTTCCGTGTGGAATAACTTTTCCATAGTACTCATCTTTTTCTATATGACTGTGTGGAAATGTTGAGAAAATGAATAGTTTTTAGAGTTATGCCAAACTAACCCGTCATCTAGTTAGTTAAATGAATTTAAAAAGCTGGTTTTAGATTTACCATTTGTCTACAGTACAACTCATCAGCTTAAATCTGATCGTCAAGGGATTGTCGTCTTTAATTTTCAATGTTTTGTTGTCGAAAACAAAAGAGCTTGAAGCCCTAAAATGCATTTGCCGTGTAATGTGTTGCATTCGCAGAGTTGTAGGTTGAACGTGAAGCTGGTTGATTGCCTCTTTAGGCATATCACTCATACGCCGCGTTGTATTTATTTGCTCATAGTACTTTCAATGGCTGCACAAGTGCAAAAGTGAAACTCGTTAGCGATAGTCGTAAAAATCAAATGGCTTCTCCTTCCAAAGGATGCTTGTTAGGCACAAACGAAGTTGACGTTGTTAAAAGTTGTCCTTGGAGCGGCAGTTTGACGAGCTCAAGTTGTAGTAGAAACTGCCATTTGCTGCTTGTTAGCAGTTGCCAGTTGCCGGTTACCAGTTAGCAGTTAACAACTAGCAGTTGTCAGAGTTTCAGTTGACAATGTTGCATTAGGCAAACAGCAAGGCTTGTTACATTCACCATGAAGATAAAGTTTTGCATACGAGTGCAGGTCGATTGATTTCATTCATCGTTCAACGCGAATCATTTCAAGTTCAGTTTTTCATTTCAAGTTCAGGTTGTTACAAAAATTTTAAGCTCCGAAGCTTGACAAACTTTTATTGCTTTCTCTATTCGGCATTTTGATTTCGTTTGTTTGTGAATTGCCCTCAAGTACTTTTCAATTTTCTGTGCGTTGCAATTCCAAGATACATTTTATATTTTAAGCATCTTGTTATAGTTTACTTTCAAATTTCGCAAGACAAAAAGTTATTTTCTCTGTCAAGCTTATTGGGGAATTTGCTTTTGAATTGCTTCTACGCACAGTAGCCCTGAGTGGGAAACGTATTCGTAGATGGAAATCTTGGCTAATATGAAATTGATTTGTTATGCCACAAACTGGCCCCAAGCGGTTGCAAAACAAAACCGACAAAACCATTTTGTCCCCTTATCAATCTGTCAATAATTTGTGTAACAAGCCCTTCAACTATATGGTTATGACTTTGCTTTCAATAAAGAACGTAAATAACTTTTAATTTAGATAGTTTCCAACATTTATTGCAAATATTTCTCTATTTGTTTTTAATTGAACCCAATGTGTTAAGCTCATAAGAAATGCAAATAAAATCAAATTTTCATAACAAATGCAAAAAAAACTTACATATTTTTTAAACTTAATTTTCTTTCTATGTCGTTGAAAATTCTTAAAGCAAGAAAGACAAACAATGCATATAAAAACAATTTAACATATTCAGGCATGCCACATAAATCTCTTTCACTTGAGTTTCACGTCAATTTCATTTCTCCGTGCCACAGTCTCAATCACCTGCACAATTTTTGGTGAAACGAAATCATCGCTCAATTCACTGGCGTCCGATGCCATGAGAATAATGTCACAATTTTTGTCCGAATTTTAGAATTTAGAGTTTCCGAGTAACTTTCATTGTTTGTCGCGCCAATAACTTTTAAATTTTTGTAGGCTATACAATATCAATTATTAAATAAATAAATTAAATAATATTAATTAAAGAAGAAATAAAATAAAAACCTACTTTTCAGCAATAATAAACTTACAAAAATTGCTAAACAAACCCTTGGGAAATTTAATCTGAGAAGGGGCCAACCCTTAGCAGCCTAGTACGAAAAGGTTGATGAACATGCTTAAAAACCTAAATCACACGAATTTTTGTGGCACGGAGAAATTTTCGAAGTGGAATTGCTTTTTTCTGAAATCACTTTCACTAGTGTTTTTTGTGGCATGCCTGATTGTCATAGTCTAGAAAAGTAGAAATAAAACACACAGAAAACGAAAATCAATAAGCAGCATTGCATGGAAGCTCGAGTCAGTTTTGCACATGGACGAAAAATGAAATATAATATGAAAACTGAAAACTCTGACAATTCAAAGACTACAATGCCTGCATGACACGCATACACTCAGCTAGGGACAAAATACTACATACTTTATTGCTGGCAAGTGTTGCCAACATTTACTGAAAACAATTTATTTTTATGTGTCTATGCATAAAATTAAAATTTTCATATATTGAAGCGATTCGCAAACAAAGCTTCGGGCTGACAAACTGCCAGACTGACATCCAAGTTTTGGTTCTCGTTCTAGTTTAGTTGATGCACACCAAGTGGAGACCAAGTTATATATATTTTGCTTAAGAGGATAGTTTAATACAAATATAGGAAGAAATGTGTTTTCCCAATTGCTCTAATTTTTTTCTAATTCATTGTACATTTTATAATTCATTATTTATTATAAAGCTTTTCAAACATAAATCAGCATAAGAGAGTGAATGCCAACTTCTGATTACAGTCAAAAAGTCACTGACTGGAAAAGCAGCAGGATTTGTGGCTGTGTGTAGGTTTATAGCGTACTTAAATGATTTCAATAACTAGACATTTAGAATCATTAGCCATACTACTAGGAGGCACTTAGCTGGGACTTTGAGCATAAGCCAGGCACTCAGGCAGGCAGTTAGTGTCGTAAATGGATCTGCTGTTATTGAAATGATAAAACCATTTGGCAAAGCAACAAAAAGGCAGACTATTTGAGACGCAAGAAAGTCCCACTCGGGAAGCAACATGTCTGGTGATAACTAAATTCAAGCACCACAAGGGGAGAGAGATATCAGGGGTAGAAGAAGAAGCTCCTGCTTTAGTCTCACGCCTGTCAATGCCACCGCAAAAAAGGACAAAAGGATAACAGTCGAAGCAGCATCAGAAGCTGATGCAAATCACAATCACACGCGAACGTGCCTAGTCCTTGGATGGTCTGAACCAGTTATGGGTTTGGCTTTTCATTCGAAGCCCAGACACGTTGGCCAGGAAAAAAGGCTAAATTTATTGCTTACGTATCTCATGCAAATTGAATCCTTTTGCTGTTTGGTTTTCTTTCGTCGTCTCTTTAACAAGTCCAGTTTATGTTATTGTTTATCTGCAGGCTGTGATTCCTAAATTATTCCCATTATGACCAGCTCGGAGTTCGTAGTTTGACTTGAAAACAGCCTAATAAAGATTAGACATAAAATGGCATTTAAATTGTACTAAGTATTTCATCTAATTCTGAGGTTGTGAGTAGATAAAGAAACAAAGATAACTGCAGAAATCTTGAGAGCCCATTAAGCTCTTAAATTATTATTATAATATTATTCTATATTATACTATATAATTTGAGTAACGAAGTATTTTATAAATGGAAATCTATACTTTAATAGAATCAATTTAATTTTTTTTTTTTTTATTTCAATTCAATTGAAAGATATTCGATAAGAACAAAGGTTCTCCTATAGTCTTTAAACATTTTTATACAACTTACATTTAGCCTAGACAATCATCTGATATTCAGAAAATAATATAAAATATATGTATAAATTGACGATATGAAGTGTCTCCAATATATTTTTGTCTCAAATCATTAGTATAGTAAAAATAAATTTGTCCAAAACGTGCCGAATTATAATATTTATAATAGTGTAAAAAATCGACAAAATAATAAACTCATTTTGATAAGTTTCTGTTGTCAATAAAATTATGCACATGAGTGTATTCACAAGTTAAGCCGTTACCAATCGACATTGATTGAAAATGCGCATTATCTGATTAAATGGTGCCAGCCGAAGAGGACGGATTTGAATCTACAGTAAAGAGGGGAATTAACTATTCTCGAAATAACATTTGGTTGTAAGTGGCACACAAGGGGGCACACAAAATGTCCCAGCAGCCAATTTAATGGCAGCAGCGATTGAATTAAATTATCAATAATGGGAAGGGTCACAAGGGTCAGGGTCGGAAAATAGGAGCGCAATCCAATTGATTGTGTTTGCTTTGACACCAACATTTACAAACGACGGTCAATGTCCACGGTCATGAATTGGCCATTCTTGGAAGACCTCCTTCTGACTTAAATACCGCATTTGGCTCGTTAAGTGTAACTAACGAGCCTTCACTTTCCTACCCCGAAGCCGTTATCAGCCTTTTTAAATGTCCTTGGTTTTTATTGTTTTACTTTTGGCTCTCAACTTTGAAGTGTTGAAAAACAATTTGCTTTCTTTGGGAACCGAACTGAACTATAAGCAGGAATTAAAAAAAAAAAATACGCTTATAAATTGATACTAATAAATGGGAGGTTAAATATTTACTTTCACAGTTGGTTAGAGTGAAAACATCGACTAACTAGTAATTGATGCTATTTTTATTTGCCATAATTTAATGATAACATTTATTTGAACACTTATTGAGTTCTGATAAATTTGTTTATGCAATTTGCAATGCAGCGCATTAAATTTGTCGCCTATGAGTCCCGAAAAAACTCTCAGATTGATCACGAATATTCCGCAGGCAAGCTTTTAAAAGAATAACGGATAAAATAAAATAATAAAATGAATACACAATAAATAAAAGCAAAAAATAATCATGTCACGTGCGAATTGATTGAATTTCTTTTGACGCCATTTTGTTCCGAGCGGAAAAGAAAGACAGGAAGTCAGTTTGTCCTTTTAGCGCATCAGCCGCCCCCAAAAGTGCCCATGTTTTCTTTTAGCAATTCCCATACTTGTCCTCGTTCAACATTGTCGTTTCATTTAATAGCCACAGACAAAAGGTATTTAATTTAATTCCTAGCACTTGGCCAGGTAATTTGAGCTATGAGCATTTCCTACACTCGCAGAAAAATCGTATCGCTTCAGCTCCAACTTCAGCTTCAACTTGCAAAAAAACGTTGTGTTCAAATCGAAAAGTCAAGAATGCCAATATCCATGCCGGACACAATGCGAGCAATCAACAAAAACTGTGCCGTACATCGTGACAAAAAAACCAAAATCCCCAGACCACGTGTGCGTGTCCATCCAGCTTAAGGCATTAAACCATTTTATGCCATAAAGCAAAAATACAGCTCTTTTTCTGATTACCACACTCAACTTGGCTACACCCGTACCAGGCTATCGATTAGTGTTATTTCTTCAAAGTACCTAAACATAAGACAGGTTAAATTTTAGGTTAATTAAATTAATCAGTCTAAATTAATATAAAAATTAATAATAATTATTAATTAATTAAATTCAATTATCTAAATAATAATTACTTAATTAATTGATTAAATTAAATAATAACTTAATATTTAATTTAATTAAATAATAATAAAATAATTAATTAATAATTTAAATTAATTATTGTAGTTGTACTGAAAATACATAAAAGAATAAACAAAATTTTAACACCGCAAATTTTTGTTATTAGTCGTAGTTTTATGTGAAAGCGTGACAACCCTTGCAACTTCTGGGTTCGGGTATAAAAAACTCGCAACGTTCAACGAAAATGTCCAGAATTTTTCAAACGAATTTCAAAATTATTGTTTTTATGCTTCCGTCCCGAGAAAGTTGCCGAAAAAATGACCAACGAAATTGTTCAAGTCAGCGCGCATATAAAAGCCAACACTTTTGATGGCCACAACCTCGTCCCGGTCAAATTCTCAGCTCCGCGGTCCAATTCTGTCCCTTCTAGGGCTGCCATTGTAATTTTTTCACTTGCAATGAAAGTGTCATCATATTTTTTTCAATTTCATGCTGATTTTTTGTTTCGATTGTGTGTTTTTTACTTCCATTGAAATATGTGCAAATGAAAGCAGTTTTTCAGTTCAGTTCGCATAGTCTTATATGCTCTTTATGATATTTTATAAAAAATAAGAAAAAATAAGAAAACTGAAAGTATGTATAAATTGACAAATGAAGGTTGATAATATAGAATATTGACCGATAGGAATGCAAAGCAGAAGACTCTGATGATATTAACAAAACTCAGCAAACCAAAAAAAATATGATCCTAAAAAATGAATGAAATAACAACATCAATATTTAATTATTAAACGTTAATCTTCGATTTAGATACAAGTAGGAAAATTTTGCAGCGTACTATGATATCAGAAAAAATTTGAACGCTTGTTTGTTGAGGAAAACTGCTTGTTGAATTTTGTGGGCCAGTTCAGCATCCACAAATGCGCTGACCAGAAAAAGGGAAACTCACCAATGTGCATTTGTTGTGTGCGATTGAGACACATTCAAATGCAACACACACACTTTTCTACAGAGTGAAGACGAATCAAAAATATGAAACCTGGCAGTGAAAGCACGAAAAACTCGTTACAAAAACCGTTAGTTTTTCAATTATGGCGCGCAGATTAGTATTTGAAAGGACTTGGAGCCGAATGTATGGGTTTGATTGTGAGTGTGTGTAAATCTGCCGCAGAGTGCCATTATTGGATTTCAGCCTGCTCCAGTGCCTCTGTCCATTGGCTAAAGGTGATGGCAAAAACTTTCCGACAGCAGAACAATGACTTTGAACAAGAGAAACGTGCAACGTTCCGCATTCAGTGGGGACTGAACAAAATGTGGAACGAAACTCGGCAGCTGCAATTTTCCATTCCACTTGGGTTTGTGAGTTGGTCCCGGGTCCTTTTACGTAGTTAGAAGAGTTTATGTCAATGACAGAGCTTGACGAGCCCGGCGAGGGCCGTGCTAATTTTTTTACAATCGTTACGCATACGCCCTGTTACGCATCTGCGATATCAAGAGAGATGGAAGAGATAACAAAGGTTATGCCAATGGGATTCGGATTCAGATTGCAAATAACACAAAATCATGAAATGAATCGGCATATTTCTCACAATTATCTTTTAAAGATATTGCGTATTGCCCGAAATAATTTTCCATCTTTAAATGGGTCTGAAAATAAGAAGTCATGTCAAAATAGTTTTCATTTATTTGTGTCAAAATTTATTAAATTTTTATAAATTTAAATGGTTTATAAGATTGCAATTTAAGTGGGCCAAAAATTTACTGTTTCACTGCGGACGGCAGTCCGCGCTAGTGACGAAAGCAGCACGAAGGGTGCGAAAGGCGACTAGCATATATACACAGGAAGAATGGAAAATTTGCTATGACTGTCCGATGTGCATACTAAGACTTTTGAAAACTTACATGGTTCGTGAGATAAACAGGTGTAAGTGGGAGGGACAAAATTTAAATGATTGGAGCAAATGGGGCCGTTGGAGCCTTTTAGATTTTTTTTATAATTTTTCACTATACTTATCAAAAATACGCGTCGAATGACACCTTGATCATCAAAATCCGACCACTGGTTCAGAAGATAATTAATTTCGAAATTTTTGGTGCCCTTTTCAAAACGAGATGAAAAGTCAGTCTGTTTGTTTGTTTGTTTGTTTGTTTGTTTGTTTGTTTGTATAGATCAAAGCGTTGATTTAGCTTAAAAGTTTGAATGAGGACTTGTTCCCGATAAAAAATCTAGAAACGTTTGTTCTACGACTTTTTCGAAAAACCGCTAGTTTAGCGGGAAATCGCTAAAAGCCGCTAAAAGCCCATAGCATCCAAACGATAGGAGCTACAGATCTGTTCTATATGTCGTTGGAAAGGTGTTTTGAAGGGCTTTTAGGCATACCTTCAAAGTTTTTTTTTTAAGTAAAAAGGTAAACAGCTACAGGTGAAATAAGGTATTTATTTCCACATTTTGGCGATTTAAGAAAAATCTACACATCAAATCACTTTTAAATATACTGCATGTTGTAGAGAATTCAATTACGCGTTTTTTGACATATAACACATATCTGTCAAAATTCGTTTGGGCAAGATATTACCTATTAACTGAATATACCTTACACCTTTACACTACTGCATGTACATATGCAGTATGTATACTGCTTGCAGTGCATGTGGAAAGATACTGCTTGCAAGTGGTCAATTCTTTTTGCGGCAGATAAATCATTTTATAATCAAAAATATAGAAACTTTTGTTTTTCGACTTTTTCGAAAAATAGCTAGTTTAGCGGGAAATCACTAAAAACCGCTAAAATTGGAACCCCCATATCATCCAAACGATAAAAGCTACAGATGTGATATATATATCGTTGAAAAGGTATTTTAAAGGGCTCTTAGGAATACCTTTAGTGTTTTTTTAAGATAAAAGGTAAACAGCAACAGGTGAAATAAGGTATTTTTTCCCACATTAAGGCGATTTTTGTGAAAACGCAAGTAATGATTTTTTCTAATTTTCAATATATTGTAGTTTGTAAAATTTCGATGTGTTTGGAAGATATTACCTGTTAACAGAAAATATACGTTTTGCTTAGAATTGGAATAGGACAGCAGCAACAACGTGTCGTAGCAGCCAGAGCTTGAGAGTTCTGTTAGATTTTGACAAAATTGTACAGTCAAAATATATTGCAAATTTCAAAACTTTTGATATCCTACTCCAAAATTTCTGATATCTTATAAAAAAAAACTCTTTACGAGGTAAAAGTCTAGTGACGAAAACATTTGAATGCACCAAAATTTCTGACATCCAATTTTGTGACGAATAATATTAAGTTTTACTTAAAAATTACAAAAAAAAAATTTTTTTGTCACTCGGCACATTGCGCTAATTTCTTCATACCTAATAAATATATATTTTTTGCGCAGTGCCGAGTGACAAAAAAATTTTTTTGTAGTAATTTTTAAGTAAAACTTAATATTATTCGTCACCAAATTGGATATCAGAAATTTTGGTGCATTAAAATGTTTTCGTCACTAGACTTTTACCTCGTAAAGAGGTTTTTTTTATAAGATTGATTTTACCCACAATTTAAGAATTATTTTCGTTTGAGGGGTCACAATTTTCCTCTTTTGCTATAAATCTTCATCGTCGCTTTTAAACATCAAAGCTAACTTGTCATTTCCAGAAACAAACATTCCCATTGAAACTAATTTTGTTTGATGCTCATTTATTTACAACTATAGCACATGTCACACATTTAACTTGAATTACTCTGTTTCTGACAGTTTATGTGCCCCTAAAGGTAATCACTTCTCTTAATTGTTTGTTGAATATTTCACATTTTAAAATTAAAAAAAAACACATTTAAAACAAATCATATGAGATTGTGAAAAAAATCAAAATATAAATAATGTCTTTCAGCTAAATATTTAATTTATGGTATCTCTTTTTATGGACCACTCAGTCTCAGTTAGAGTCTCTGTTGGAATCAGAGTTTTTGCTAAGCCATTTTATTTTTCTTAAACGGACTTACGTGTGAACCACTAGGCGACAACAACTTGTGCCATTTCCGTTTCCGACGACCTGAGCTGAGCTACAGTGCCTGCAAGCACAGCCGCAACGACCAGTGCGACCAAGGAGCGAATCGAAACGGAATACAATTGTGAGGTCATGTTTGTGACAAACAATAAAGACGATAACTTAGTGTGCGCTGTTTGCGGTAAAAGCAAAGTTGAAAACGGAAACGGAAATGCCCGCATGAAGGTGTAGCTCTGATTCTTTGTGTATCTGTGTGTTTTGCTCCTGTCCGTGTGTGTATGCGATTACTTTAAAAATAAAAGTAAGTTTAAAATATTTCAAGTTTATTTTGTCAAAGAAACTACGTTTGCCGTCGTCATAAGCTTTGGCTTTTGTATAGCTGTGGCAGCACAAAAATCAATAACAACAACAACAACCAGCTGCGAGTAGCTGGAGTCATCCAGAGACTTGGACCAAAGTTGTGTTTGCCCTGACACTTAAAAAGTCGTAAAATGCACATTCAGCGTAAAAGCCACAGTTTGAAATTATGGCCTCACTGCAAATAGTAACACGGCCAAAGATGCTCCATTCACTAAATTCGCATTCACATTTAACATCTTTAACACTCTTTGCGAGTTGCCTCTTGTGTTTATCATATTTTCTTGTTTGAGTTTGGACCCGAGGCTTTTACCTTTAATGCATTCTTCCTGCACTTTTCCTTTTAGTCACACTAAACTATCGCGTTTTTTGTTTACTATCCGTCTACCTCTCTATTATTTATTATTAGATTTATTGCGAAACTAACAACTAAACCATTTTTCTAATGATCTTTGATTTAATTCAAAAAAATATATGTTTTATATTAAAAACGAAATAACAAAAAAATACTCAAGAAAAATTATCGAGAACAGTTAATAAACCTCATTAATCAGCTAAAAGTAAAGCTTTCAACTAAATTCCTGCAAAAACCGAAACAAAATTACATCAAAAGTGCGCAATAAAGTTTAATTTTAGGTGCTAATAAATAAATAAATAAATGTATGCAAAAATTTGACCAGTTTTCAATGTCAAAAACATATTTTATCATTCTTTCTGTTCTTTCTATTATGTTCGGGCAAAGGGCAAGTCAATTCTTGGGTAAAATCTTGCTCTTTCAACGACTCAAAACATATTGTAGAGCAATTTAAAATAAATAAAATTAACTTGAATTTATCGACGTATGAAAGGACAGCTTTGGTCGAGTGTCCTTGGAGGACAGGACATACACAAGCAGCCACTTCGAACAATGGAAGACGGACTGAAAGCAGCAAAGGAGAAACTTTTTCGGCTAAATTCAAGTATGAAGCTCATTGCTTTCCCAGACATTTTTAAAGTCTGTCTGTGTCCTGTGCTAGGAAAAATATGCTACAATTGCAACATAACTTGCAGCTTATTATTTTTTATTGCAGCTAATAAGCTTGAGTTGCCAGTTAATGGAAGACTTCCATCCCCGCTTACCACTGTACAGCAAAACCTGTCGTAAAGTTTATAATGAAAATAAATTCAGCTTAGTGTATTTCTCAGAAAGAGAAAATAGAAAATGGCACAAGTGAAAAGGGAAAATAGAAACACACTTTGGCAAATTGTAAAGTTTCTGTGTGTACAACTTTTTACACTATTTATTTATTTTATTTGCAACTTTAACTTCTTTTTATTTTACATATATTAGTAGAGATTTAATTAATTAAGCCCGTCGAGAGTTATAATCAGATTAATCAATTGGAATGCTGAAATCTTTTCACATTAAATGCTTTGTGCTCAACTGTGTCTGAGTTTACCTTTTACCAAATATATTTCAATTTATTGTCCAGCTTTGAACAGATAATTGCGCAATTATTTCATAAATTAACCCAAATGGTCAACCATCTGAAAATAAAAATCAACAATTTCAATACACCATAAACAAAATGCATTAATCTTATCATTTAATAGCGTTAAACAATAAAAAATACATACACATGCGTACAATAAATGCCGGCAGTCATATAAAACTAAACTTAAAATGCACAAAATGAAAAAATTAAATCATAAATTATTTGATGTGACAAACGAGCTCGTAAGTTAACTCCTGGGAATGGAATGTGAATGTTTGTGATCCAAGTGTCCTGAGAGACGCGATAAAAGCATTAAAAAGCCAAAAGTTGTGTGCAAAGTTGCGTTTACCAATTTGTCCGATAAGAGTTCCCAATAGCCCAAGCTGCTTCTGGCACGGAGTTTAATTTATTACAACAATCACATAACCGTGCCAAAAAAGGCTGCAAAATATCTGACACTTGCTCTGTGGTAGCATTATTTTATTTTGGCATTTGGTCAACAACAAATGTAAAAATTGCAATTTCTGCCCCCATTCCAACAACTCATGAAGTGAAACTTTTCTTGGTAAACAAACTACTTGGCCAGAAAGATTCTTGTCTTCCTTTTTTTGGTTAACAACAACGCAAATAAAGATAAAAGTGAACTGTAAAAATGGCAAATGCAGCAAAGGAAACTTGATAAAAACTCACTGCTGCTTTTATGCCATTTTCATATTTATGTTTCTCGATTACTTCTACTTGCATTCTTAGCTCCCATTTTCCAGTTTTCTACTATCGTTTACGAGTCATCACTTTGCAATTTGTCTTTTTTTTTCATTTTACTTTTGGTGACTTTCTGATTTTCCTCGCAACTTTTATCAGTTTGGTTTTATGCCTTAATTTTGCCATCATCCCACATATTTTTATTGGGCTGGCCTATTGATAATTTTTATGTTAACGATATATCAAATTCTCGAAAAGAAAACTTCTTAACACTTTTCTAAATTTTTATTTGCAATTGTGTAAAGAGTTTTATACCCTGACAATAATTAAAAGAAAACCCTGTAACACTAAGTCACAGA
The DNA here is from genome assembly GCA_963924055.1 of Drosophila limbata. NCBI lineage: Eukaryota > Metazoa > Arthropoda > Insecta > Diptera > Drosophilidae > Drosophila > Drosophila limbata. The sequence goes on from OZ001352.1 coordinate 18,953,029, forward strand.
TGTCTACACAACACATCGCATACAACTATCCAAGCTGTTCCACACTTTTAGACACTGTCCAAGCAGACAGGCAAATTAAGTATACGCACAAGCAATAACAATTTATAGGGCTGGAGACATTTTAGCTGCGGAGTACGTGCCGCTGAGCCACAGTGGAGCTGTGGAACTCCTGGGGGTCTTTAAAAGGTGCGACAACCTTGGTGAAGACAGGAGCTTTTCAAAACTAATGATAATTGACAGAATAAACGACAAGTTGAGCTGCTCAGCTGCTGGTTAACTGCTGCCACCAGGCTTTGCTCATGGGATATTGAAGTCAGTGACATCAGAAGCCAATTAATAAGGGAATAGAAATAGACTGCAACCCAACTGTGAATTGCTGGATTGCAACTTTTGAAAGGGACTCAAAACTACACTTCCTACATTTTATCTTATACTCTGCACATTATGGACACAAGTGGATATAATTAGTTTTGTGAAAATGTATGTAAAAGGCATAAATTATTTATTTTAACATTTTCTTATTTTTTTAATTACTAAAAAAAACACCCGAAGAAGTTCAGTGAGTCATTTCAGTTTTCTTTTGGAATTTAAGATTAAAAATAACAATTTGGCGTCTTTGTCAACTGACAATTGATATATAAGATTTCACTTACTAATTAGACAGTTAATGTCCAAGACCCTAATTAGTCTCTGTAAATCAAAGTTGATTTTATTATTATTTATTTATTTATTTTATTTATTATTGTTCAAGGAGCTGAGAGTACGACATTGTCTAAGAGTATAACTATAAAATGCCTATCATGCCAATTTCTTAAAATAATTAAAACTGATTTGTCGCAAATTATACTGAGCAGTCACCTTTAGGGAATCTCTTTTGGCCCGCTCAATTTAGTTCCGTTTGTTACGCACGAATTTCCCATTCAATTAGACGATACCCAAAGTCAATGGAATGTCAAGAAATGTGAATACGTGACTTGTGTTGTTTCATTTTCGGCATTTGGTTGTCATCTCAAGTTAACAAGTAACTACAAAGATTAAGAGAGAATATATTAGGTGACAACCAGGCAGCTTTAATTACATCTAACTATAGTTGGCGGTAAATAACAGAATAATTGGTTGCTAAAACAACGGAAATGTAAAGAACACTCTTTCATACTATATTTATAGCCAGAATTACTTGAGGATGAAGTAGGAGTAGGAGGCTTCTCGGAGTTGAGCACACAAGACTGCAGCGTCTTCACTTGCTTTCAATTTGATTCATTCTGACTCAAAGCTTCCACATGACTTGGCAATTAAATATTCACTAAATGCAAAAAGTCATAAACTTTGTTGCAAATTCATCGAACTATCAAATCGCAGGACCTGCCCCGAATGGAGATTGGCTCGGAATGGGGATTCGCCCAAGTGATTTGTGTGCTCGGAACAAGAGCAACTTTGGTAAGCTTTTGTTGCTTTGTTTTTGCGACTTATGAGCTCATATTTTGCAGCCAGAATTTGCGGCTTAGTTTCAAGCCGCCAAGCAACGAGTATTGGCCATTTTTGACTGTGTGCATTGAACAATTTTGAAGCGAATAAGTTTCCAAAGGATTTTCTGGCTATTCTTGTTTATTGGCAAAGAAATTCTTTCAGCTCACAAATGTTTTCCCTCCTTTTCACTTTCAAAACTGCAAGACAGACAAGTAAGCAGTCAAAGGCGCATCGAAAGAGACAAAAAAAACAGTAATCCAGAGACAACAACAATAAAATTAGCTCCAATTCCCCTTCGAATTGTGTTTTGATGCGCACAAAACCGGAAATGAAACTTTTGCCAATTAAATTATGGACAATAAATTGCGCATCAAGTCAGAGCTGATCCCAGATACAAGTTTACCTATTTGACTTCTTCGTTTATTTCTTATTCAAAGCGTTGTTTGAGGGCAACCTACCGCATTGACCTTTGTTTTGAGAGGCCGTAATAAATGACTGTTTAAATATTTGTGCTGCTCATATGTTACATTCACGTTTATACAAAATATTTTCAAGATAGGGAATGTTGCTGAGAATGTTTCCTATACCGGTATTCTCAAATTCGCATCAAATATTTCATATACTTATAATCCAAAATATGCATCATAATAATGCAAACTCTCTTATCCCAATTTGCAAGTGACATATTCAAAAGTCAAGGTCAAGAAGCCATTATATAATTATTGCCAAAAGTGCAGAAATCGGGTGAATATATTAAATTTTATCTAAAAAAAAAACTAGTTAAGGCCAGGTCCATAAATTTCCTATAAACCGAAAGGCAAATGTCTAAACTTGAAATGATTTAAATGCACAAACAATAAAAAAATGATTAACCTAATACTATTTCCATATGCTAAACTGATCACAAGCTTAGCACGAAAATGTATGTATATAAATCAAGAATTTACGAGGGCAGAGACTAAAGTTTTGTGTTAAAAAGTGTAAAATTGCTTCTCTCCAATTAAAGTACTTATCTGTATCTGTTAATATTTCAATAGCCTTCAAGTTCAAGATATTTTTGAATAGTTTGTGTGACTCGAAAACCCAAATGTTTATACGACAAAGTATTTCCCCAGATTTTAATTTCAAACGTAATGATTTTTATGGTACTCTTAGTAACTTAAGTTTATAGGCTCATTATTAACGATATTTCCCTCGACAAGATCATCAGTTGAAGGTGGCAGACCATTCATCATTTATTAATTTGGTTAATTATGTAGGAGCTGAGCAAACAAACTTTAGTTAAAGTTGTCTACACTAGCCAAAACATTGGATCTGTGCTTGATTTGGGACCGGTTTTACTTAATAGTAGCCACAACGAATTAAAAAATTATTAAGTATACGGCGCATCATATGGTAAACTTGGAAGTCGCCGTCGTCGTCGCCGTCGCCGTCGCCAGTCGACGCCTCTGTTGAGAATTCTATGCAGATCTTTGCTGTTGAATCGCGAGACGATTCCAACTCAGTCTCGATTGGGAACTTCAACGCGCATCAACATGACAGCTGCAAAATTGGTTAGTACTTGAAATATACGAGATGGAGCCAACTGTTTGATTGGCATTCAAAGTGGCCACATTGCAATTGAATAATAGTAATTAAAATGTTAAGCGCTTGAGCTACTGCAGCTGCAGTCTCAGCGAGTGTAATTGATCTATCAAACACAATTTGTAAATAAGTTTACCTCATACTCTTGTATTTTTATTATTACTTTTATAGATTCTTTTTTCCGCCTTGTTGGCTCTTACGGCCTCTTGCTGCTCAGCGGGTTTGTTGGACTATATATTTCCCACTCTGATGACGGAGTTTTATAATCAGTCGCCTACCAAAGAGGGCTACCGCTTCGAGTAAGCATTAACCCATTTGTTGTTTTGATAAGCTCTTAACAGATCTCTTATCTTCCAATAGTTTAAAGGAACCAAATGGCAGCTCTCGGGAGGAAATTGGTGTTATTATGAACCCGGATACGCCCGAAGAACAGTTGGTTGTTATGGGTAGCTACTCTACCTATGATGAGAAAACCGATACCGAAACCATTACCATGTACACGGCTGATAAGGATGGTTACAAGGCCCGCTACATGATTAAGAATCGCAAACTATCTCCTGGTAGTCTGAAGTCTGCTGCTGGCTAAAAAAACTACAAAAGTTTGTTAATTTGAAAAATTAAATGTGATAATCACAATATTTTGTTGGAATTTATTTATTTATTTCCTCTAATACTTACTTGCTTTTGAAACAAGTTTAATGAAATGGAACAAGCTATGTTTGGTGTTATGTCAAGATCAAGTTGATGTTTTTCATTATCATGCGGTCGTCTGGAAAGACAAGTTTACCCATATTACGTAATATTTTTTGACCTTTAAAATTCTTAAAGTTTACAAACTTGTCATTGGCCTAACATCAATTCCAATTGAAGACTTCTCTTCAGTCAAGAATATTCACTTTTTTGACTGAGTGCAACCATCGAGTTGTCTGCATGATTTGCATTATAATTAGCATATCTTGACAGACTTTAATTATTTTTTAGTCACGCTAATATTGAATGAATGAATTTTTATAACAGTCAAGATGACAAATAAGCTTTCTATGAAAATCAAATACCTAATTTTAACATTTACAATTCATTGACAGCCAAACGTAGTTAACAATTGAGATTTTAGCAGCTGATATAATTTGGATAATAGAAAAAAGGTTAAATCATTTTTTTAAATTAATAATATGATTAAAGCCTAAAGCTAATAGCATTTTCTAAAAACAAAAAATATGTATGCAAATATTATTTTAAAGTGACAAAGCTCGAGTCTCTGAAAATAAGATTATTTATTAATTTATGCAAATCTTCAGCTATTTAAAGGTTACGGAATAGTAAAACGAGTCGGAATTTTTTTTATGCTAAAATCCGGATTTTAAGTTAGCAACGAACAACTAACTAACTAACCATGCAAATTGTGCGAATATTCAGTTGTTAAACAATATCAAAAAAATAATAAAAACAATCAAATTTTTTAAATTAACGCTTCTTGTGTGCACGCTATTAAAAGCTACCTGACATGACGATATTCAGATCGTTATGCTGTTGAAAGACACCTGGCGTAAAAACGACGAACTAGAAAATATTCAAATTGCAATGGAAAACCAGCTTTCAGTGTGGTCACCGAATTACATAGCAATCAGAGTTTGCACATAGGAGCACAAAACTTTCTGTTAATTTAACATAAAGCTTTTCGTTCACATTTTGTTAAGTTAACATAATTCGGTTAAGTAACATTTTTTTTTTGTGCGCGCAAATTTGAAATTTTCAAAAATTAATTTAAAAAAATTGAGAAACAATTTCAAAAAAACAACAAAATCCAAAATTAACATAATTGCATAATTGCAAATGCTATTTTGAGAAAACTCGAGCTCAAAACTTGTCATACTTTAATAGTTTAGCAGATAAACAAGCTGAAACTGGAAAATGGTCAAAGGCAATAGAGGAAAACAATAGACGAATCTAGCGGCACATTGGTGTGTGTGAAAAACCAACAACAAAAAAAGCAGTGGAAGTGGAAATTGTGAATTGTTTATTAGAAGCGAGTTTGCTTGGATTGTTTGATTGTTGCCACAGGTAACTGACCAGACACAAAGCGGCCCAAACAGAGAGCGCTGAGTAAGCAAACAAACGTTACGTACATTCCATGCAAGTAACAACAACCAACATAACAACCACCATAATAAACCAAACCAGACCAGAATCAGAATCAGAGTGCGCCCCTAAGTTTGGATTAGAATTGTAGCGCTCAGTTCCCGGGCAACATTCAGCGATGCGAGAACGCGATGCAACGCGTCAAGAAAATTTTGATTCGAATTCTCAGTGAATAATATAAATAAAATATAATGAATTAAATTAAACAATGCTCGTAAACAATGTTCAGGTGTCGGCAACTCTTCTGCAAATATAAATAATTAATAAAAATCTAAAGTTTTTAATTGATATAAAATGAAAACACAATTTGTTAGTGTTGTGTCAATATTATTGCTTTTGAACAATCTACAGAAGTGCAGGGGTCGAGCGGGGGAGCTGCTTGGACAACCATTAATACAATTAAGTCACGGTAAGTTGAGCAACAAGCCAGTGAAATTATTTGTAGCACTCAGAGACTCTGAGAGATAAATATATGTATATAAGAGTACTCGTCATTGTATTCACGCTGAAATATTTTCACTGACCCTCAGTCTTTTGTTGTCGCTTGTGCTTATTTTGGTGGTACAAGCGATTTGACCTTTAGCTTAATGCGTCAGTGCTTTGGAAATTACTCGAGCTGCGGAGAATTTGGCCAACGAAAATCAAAATTTGGGACAATCAATATATATGTTCATCATTTACGAGTAATTGCAAGAAAACAATTGCCGCTGCCAAATCCAAAATCCACACAGGTGCACAAATATGTTTGTTAAGCGTTCAAGTTAATTGCCCCGCCAACACGCACACAAATTGGTCAACTTTGACACGGGTGTTACTATTTTGTGTTGTTTTTTGGAGCACACCACAAGTGCTAATCGATAAAATTATTGTTGTTTAGCTATGCATTGTTGGTCTTCGGTCATCATCATCATCATTGAGGCCAGGCCATCATAATGACGGGGCTGCTTTAAAGCATTCTCAGGAGAGGGGAAAACCCTTTTTCCTCCACTTGATAGGGCGACACATAATTTGGATCGATCAAACAAACTCCAAATACGGCATTAAAATAAGCAAAATAAACATAATGCAAACGAAATGCGATTCACTCTGTCTCTAGAAATATTGACTACGTTGGGTAGGTAACCAGACTTCATGATTTGTCGATAAATTCAACACTGGCATTTCATTTATTTTGGCTTCAACAATCTGTGGATACTCTACATACTTAGTATATTTAATTTATTCAAAACCTATCGAGTTGGAAGTAGACAATATTGAAATTTATTTGTTAAATTATTTAAAACTCTTTTCTTATGGAAATATTATTCTATAAATGTAGAAGATAATCGGGGGTGCCACAGAAATCGCTTTCGCTTGAATTTCACTTGAATTTCATACAAATTGAAGAGAAATTCAAGAGAAAGCGATTTCTGTGGCACCCTTGAATATCAAATCGAAAGTACTGATTTTGGTAGACTATATTCCATGTCGTTGAAACCTAAATATACTTCTCAGCATACTAATAGCCAACTTCCTGATAGTCGTAACTGTCTGTAAAGTTTTTTGCACCCGTCACCAATTGCTATAGAAACAACAATAAAGGTTCAAGAAACTCCAAAATAACAAGCAAATATAAACTTCAATTGAAGACATATCAATGATTAAAAGACGCACTTTTCAGATGATGATTTAGATGATGCTTACCCGGAAATTAAGGATGAGGTGCATTTGGAAGATTTCTTCTGGACAGGCTCCGGTGATGGACCCCCCGATTATCTCAAGAAGGTCCACACGGGCATCAGCAAGGGAAAGGATGTGATTGTCAAGACGGAAACTGTGGTGGCCACCGTCTATGTGGATGGTAATAATGTAAGTCTGGGAAGGAATAAAGCACATGATGAGCACATGCTATGAATTGTTTGGAAAATGTATTGCAGGAAATCGAGATACCAATTTGTCTGGACTGCAAGCCCGATGATGGAGGCGGCAGTTGGGATTTTGGAGGACCTGGAATGCCTCCACTAAACTACTCCTCAACGGATCGACGCTATTGGTTACTGACTGTCATGTCCGGTTTCTACAGTGCCAAGGATAATCCCATGCTTGAGGAGAAGCTGGCACGACTCTATCGCTTGGCATTCACCAGGTAAGATGGGTTCCAGGTACAGCCTGAACAGCTCAACTCTCAACTGGACTTTGCAGACAACAAACACGACACCTGGGCATAAATGGGGCACAACAAATCGCTGGCGTTTCAGTTTACACGCCACGTGAACGCCGCCAGCCAGCGTCAAAATCCACGTCCACATCGAGGCCAGCGACAACCACCACTTGGCCCAGCGATGATGTGGAATTACTGGATATGGATGTGGATAGTGAGCACCAAATCAAAAGGGTCTGGGAGGCGGGAGAGCGGCCCGAGTGGGAGGGTCACTGGGAGGAGTCGGGCGAGTCGCTAAGCAGCTCCACTTTGCCCACAACAACCAGCAGCGAGTCCATGGACTACAGCGCATATGTGACGCTGATCCCCTGGGAGCTCATACAGCAGAATGGCAAGTCGGAGAAGTTGCAGGAAATGCGTGCGGCGTTGTTAAGTCAACAACAGCAACAGGAACAGGAAAGGGAACAGGTACAAGAACAGGAACAACAACATCAGGCAATCTACAGGGAGGAGCGAGTTCGGGTTGTCATACACAACATCACGCGAATCAGCGAGTCTGATGTGCAAAAGTGGAACAAAAGTGGAAACGATGTCGATGCATCCGACGCGTATGTTAACCTCAAATTGTAAGACCAACATTTGTCAAAGAGAGAGCACTTTTGCTTAATTTAATTTGAATTTAATTTATTTAAAATTAAAATTTTAAATTAAGTTTAATTTTAATTAACATTTTAAATTTAACTTTTTTTATTTAATTTTTTTTAATTTTATTTACTTTTAACTAATTTAATTAATTTTAATTTAAATTAGACTAATTTTATTTTATTTAAATTAATTCAATTTATATTAATTTAGTTAAATCAATTATAATCAATCTAATTTAATTTAATTTAGCTTAATTCTATTCAATTTATATTAAGTTCATTTAGTTTAATACAATTTAAATTGATTAATTTTATTTATTTTAATTTCGCTTTTCTGTCTATTAAGCTACGATTTTAAATAGAATTAATATAATTTAATTCGTAATTCACATTCTTATTTTAAAATTCTATTTAAAGTCATCAATCAATCATTTTTTCTTTCTTACGATTGTTATCTGTCGACCTTTAATAAATAAATAAGCAATTGATCCACCCCCTACTCTATACCCTATTTCTCAACAGCAATGAGCGACCCGTTGCCAACCAGACTGAACTCATCTACACGGTGCTGGTGAATGGTCGCCCCGTTCTGGCCACAACCGCTGCCAAGGATATGGAGTTGGTAAGCGAGGCCGAGGCGGTCAACGCCTTGGGCAAGGCCATTTACATGAAGTCAGAACGTGAGTTCAACTACAGTTGAGTTGTTGAATGCTCTAAGATCCTCTCCATTCACAGCTTACATTAGGGAGCCAACGGCAACTGCCTTGGCGCCAGTTCCCCGCAGCAGCCAGGCGGGATTCTTCAACTCGGTGAAGAACAATGTGGCTCTGGTCGTAATCAGCTCCTTGGCCATCCTGCTGCTGATGCTGCTGCTCGTCGCGATCCTTCTACTAGGACGAACTCGTGCGCGCCAGCAGGAGCTCAGTGCTGTCAACAGGTGGGTCAAAGGAATGCCTTGGTTGATCACCATTTAATGTTGATCTCTTTCAGAACTTCCTCACGTAATGAGCTTCTGTCCGAGGGTCAATCCATGCGTCCCAGTTCACGTGGCACCTTGCTGGACAGCGCTGTGGGTGGTTCAGCTGTTGGCCATGCTGGTGACCAGAGCACTAACCGCTCCCGCTCTCGCGACGCTGGCGTGCAGAACTTCTCGTATGAGAGACAGCCTCGCATCAGTTTCCCAGCACCTCCTGCCACCGACGAGGCGCATCCGCGATCTCGTCGCGATTCAATCTCGTCGACGGACAACACCTCTGATTCGTCGGTTTACTGTCCCATCAATCCACCGAGTGCCGATGTGCAGCGCATTCTCGACGAGAAGGCAGCCCGACTTTTTGACGGTCACAAGCGACGGCGGCATCAGTACGACCGGGCTGAGGGGGGTCATCGGGGGGCTGAGGATACGATCTATGCATCCGTGGTGTCCGAGAAGAAGAACGACAAGTCGCGGCACAAGTCCAAGCGTCGCTATCTCAACGAGAATCGCGTTGGCTCGCTGGAAACCAGTCCGGTTCAGGGCTCCCTCAACAATCAGAGCAACTCCTCAACGGAGGAGGGCAACTCACCCACGGCCATGCGACGCAGCTATGAGAACTTCCAGCGGAACGAGGCCTACAATCCCCACAACAACTATCATCGCAACAAGCTGCTCCAGCAGCAGCAGACGGTGTTCACGGACAAGGAGTTCCACCAGGAGGACGACACGGTGGCGTCTCCTCAGGCCATTAACAGGGAAATTCTGCGCTCGCGAGGATTACATCCCTCGGAGAAGTCTTCGGACACGGCCAGTGTGGGCTCCTTTCTCTCCATGGCATCGGTGCGGGCTTTTCCCAAGAGCACTCTCCCCGAACCGCTGAATCGCGTCCTCGATCCCGTCTTTGTCACCTACTACGACAACGTCAATGCTGTTGCACCGCAGGCAGCGCAGAGCTCGACAAGATCACTCAAGTCACAGTCACAAAAATCGCTGGGAAGCCGGGAAAGCACCATTGCCACGATAGCCAGTTTTCCCAGCCCGAAGGCTCCGCCTCCCATACGGAATGTGCGTTCCGCTTCGCACAGCGACAATCCAGATCCGGGATTTGTGGGTCCCGTCGTCTGGGAGAGGCACAAGAAACGTCTCGGCAGCGCTGACAACCAGGGTGAGGCGGGTGGACACAATCATGATGATGATGATGTTAATGATGATGATAATGATGTGCAAATTGGGGCACGATCACGTTACTAACTTGGCAACCGTAGAAGTTGTTGTTGTTGTTGCATGCACACAACTAACATAGCTAACTAACAACTAAAATGTAAACTGTAATTAGAGACCATAGATTCCTAGATATCCACTTGCAGCCAGCAACACTTACCAACACTACACAACACTACACAACACAACTCAACTCAACTTCCTCAAACAATCTTCCGCAGAGGTCCGGAGCTATGCCGACTTTAGCCCCAGTCCCATGCACGATGCCTCGGCCATACGCAACCATTACGAGGGCCTCCTCGAGGGCGCCATCCAGATGTACGCCAGCCAGGACGATCTCCCCATGCCATTGCCCTCCCGCGACTTCACCAACAAGCGACGCACCACCACGAAGCGCGAGCATCGCGGCTCCTCCGCAGGATTGCCCAGGTGAATATCAGAATCTAGTGAAAAACACAAATCGATATCAAAGCAAGCGATTTTTTAGTACTATTACTCGATCATTTTTGTATATTTTTAAGAAATTATCCTGCCCCCTGCTCGCTTTGCTCGCCTCCCCTCGGCTCGCTTTGTTTTTTTTTTCGGAATTCTCGATATAAAACTCGATATATCGGTATTATTAGCGCATATATTGAAAACTCGATTTTATTTTGACGATTTTAACATTTCGATTTAAAACTCGGTCCATATTTTGAATTTACATTACTTCTAGAATCGAGCCCAAGTACTTTTAAAGTCTTGAAGGCTTCGCAGATTTTATACAATTTGAATTTAAGAATTTATCATATCAACTTTCTCCGCAGCTATCCTCCAAAGGCGTACAACACCGCCGAGCGACCTGCCACCGCCCAGCCGGAGAAGACTCCGAAGTCGGCGCAGTCCACGCAGCCTCCTTCGCCGACCTACAGTGCCTGGGGAAGCAGCAAGCACGGCTCCCACTCGCCGCTGGTGCGGCCCCTGAGTGCTGGTCACTTCCAACGACCCGACACCATATTGGAGATCTCACGGGGAGCCGTCTCCGGCTCGACAGCGAATACGCCGGGACATAAGCAAAAGTCCTCGACAGCCTCGGCAGCCCCTCTAATTGAGGCCATTCAAAGCGAGCTGCGAAAGTTCAAGACGCAGGAGAATTAATTCTCATCAGGACGATCGCATTTTCAATTTCGTAAAACCAAAACATACATTATGCTAATCTGTAACAATAATCTATTTAAATTTCATTCAAATAAAAAAAGCGGAAAGCTTAGTTTAGATAAATAATAATTGAATTTGTGAATTTAAAAAACTTATGTTTATAAATTTAAAAAAAAAAATTAAAATTGTTAGAACAATAAATAACCTTTACATACAGCTTCATTCTTTCCGAGCTTTATGCGATTAAATATGATTATAGATAATAATAATATTGATTTATTTTTGAGACTCACTCTGTTCCTTACTCATGAAAGTCCCTGAGATCTAGGTTATCACACGGACAGACGGACTGATGATGCTGATCAAGAGTCTCTATACGTTGTATAGACAGTTAAGCTTCCATCTCTAGTACACTTAATTTTTATGCAACGGGTATTCAAATGCACAAAATTTAGATACTTTTTTCAGTCAAATCTTTACGTAAATTCGCCATGCTATGCGTTTCAACTTTATTTGCATTTTATTTAATTTCATGTTGCGGCGACATAATTAATGTCATAATTATTTTATTTACATATTTTAAAGCGATTCGGAGAGTTAATACAAATATTTTATAGAGCCTTTCAATGAAAGTTCTCACCAGCCCAATAGTTAGTTTGTAATTATTACTGAATTATAGTCCCGTTTAAATATATTCTTTTATAAGTTGATCTCTTTAAGGGTTAATCAAGTAATCATAAATAGTATGAGTAAAATTGGAAAACCATGTAAAGGCAAATATTATCATATACAAGTGCGTTTTCTTTGTGGTCTCGAGCGTCTTTCAGTGTGTGTGGCATCTTTCGGGGGTTCAGCAGTGAAAATCATTTAGAACAATTCCTTTTGTCCTTTAGCGGCACCAGGATAATCCTTGGCATTGACACTACGCTTGCCTAGACGTGGCCCAAACCACAAGCCAGACGATGCACTTGGTCCGGTGCGTTTGTCCAGTGCCTGTTGCAAGGCCAAAAAATGGGCGAATTTCCGAATTTCAGCATCGTTGTGTGCCACATGTGGAAATGGCACAAAACTGTTGCGTTTCTGGTAATCTGTAAAAATTATTACTTATTTTAAAATACAATTCATAGCTGGATAGCCGTATAAACGTCAACGCACCTTCAAAGTCCTCCGTGGACACATCGCCAATGCCATAGATGCTCTCGTAGGCAAAGGAGTCGCTGGCATCTCGCAGGTTGTTGGCCAGACTTGGATCACTGCGTCCTACACGTGGAAAGGCATACAATCCCAAGTTGGCTCCACGGCGATTCTTGTCATGCTCCTTTTCTGAAGATCGAAAGTCAATTGTAATTCAATTAGTTAATGATGACGAAGACTTTTTTGTTCTTTAATATGTCTTTATTTATCTTATTTTATTTATTTATTTCATTATTTATTAAATGTCAACTAAGGGCAGTTGACTTTAAATAAGTAAAAAAAATTGTGAAACATAATACGATAATTTTAAATTTAATTTAAAACTAAAAGGATTAAAAAAAAAGAAATTCTTAAAAATTAATTATCTGTGGGTGTTAAAAAAATTGTATAATGACACTTTATAAATAGATGTCTTCATATGAATGACACATTGGCCAAGTAGAAGATAAAGCGAATTTCTCGGACCACATAAAGCTGCTCAAATGGCTAATAAATTATTCAAATTCAAATCGCAAGTGGGCTTAACTTTTTTAATGAAAACAAATGGAATCCTGCCCAGGAGTACTTTCTCAGTACTTTCAGCTGCACTGAGATTTATTGCCTTGGGATTAAATGCCCCTGGGTCAAATCTGTCTTTTGAAACTTCTCCTCTCGCCGACTGTATCCACCCAACAATTATATTATTGGACTCACCTGCAACGCCGAGTTTTGTGAGTAAAACGAGCAACAGAATTGTGTAGGCAATGTTAATCGCACCCAAAAACGACTTCATTTCTATTGTTGGAGATATTTCAAATTGTGGTCGACGGTTGTTGTTTACTTCTTGACGTCTGTTGGTATTATGCCTGATGCTGCTCAAAACTGTTGTCCTTTTATACAGCAGCAGTTGATGGGGCAAAGCTGGCAACAGGGCAACACTTGTTGCCACTGGCAACCAACTACCTGTGGGTGGTAAATGTTGCTAGAGCCGAGCACTTGTTGCATGGCTTAAACAAATGGCTCAAATAGAAATGTGCTTTGGGAATGCTTCAAGTAGCCGCCCTTAATTTATTAAAGAGTTCTTTTCAGTTTAGGCTTTGGTGATGAAACTGGGAGAAATTATTTTTTTTAATTTAACATGGATTTATTTATTTACTATATTTATTTAATGTAAAATACCAAAATAAAACAAGTGGGAAAGGCTATAGTCGAGCTCCCGACTATAGGATACCCGATACTTACTTTAATAAATTTAAAATATGTTTATTGCATGCTTTTTGGCACTTACATTGCTTAAAAGCTTTAATCAGCTATTAACACCTTTCTATTGGTCCGATCTTTTTACGATTTAGTAGGTAATAGGTAATAGGTAATAACAGTAGCTAACGGTAATTAGTAAAAAAAAATCCTAATATCTTGAAAAATGTGCGTGTGGTGGCTTTTCGCGATTTACGGAGGCGGAAAGGGGCGTGGCGACATTTTGAAACAAACTTGACATGCGTGGGGTTTATAGAAATCTGTGTGCCAAATTTGGTTGCTCTAGCTCTTATAGTCGCTGAGATCTAGGCCCTCACACGGACAGACAGACAGACGGACAGACGGACATGGCTATATCGACTCGGCTGTTGATGCTGAACAAGAATATATATACTTTATACCGTCGGAGATGCTTCCTTCTCCCTGTTACATACATTGCAGAGAATACAATATCCCCTTTTACTTAATTTTTTAATAAAAATGAAAAATTTTGATAAAAAAATTTAAAACAAATTTAAGCTTAAAATTCTGATTTGACAACATCGAGTCCGTTTTTCATCAATCAGCAAATAAAGATAGCAGACAATTGGTGGAACATTTCCTAAAATGTTTTTGCTCTGATTGCTTTTCCGGAACTGAAAGCAAATTACCCAACTTTAAGTGCTCACCCGTAAATTATTGTAGTTGCAACTTGTTCAACATTCGCTTTATTGGTTACACAAATTTGATTTACTTACATACGTTTATCTACTAGAATATCTATTGATAAATAATCCTTGGATTTGCCTACAGCCAGCCAGAGATCATGCGACCTGTGACCGTTGACTTGCCGCGTTCGCCACCCGCCGCTGCGCTGCTTTGACCCACCTTGATGGCGGGCTTGAGTGGGGCAGGGGCAGGGGCTGGTTTCTTATCATCGCCTGGTTTCTTATCGTCATCCGGTTTTTTGTCACCTGTCTTGGCATCACTGGGCTTTGCATCGCCCGCTGACTTGGCGCCCTCTTCCTTAGTCTTCGACTCGCCCGGCTTCTTATCGTCTGTTCCCTTCGGCTCCTGTCCACTCTTCTTATCATCCGGCTTGGATTCATTTGCCGCCTTGGTGCCGCTGGGCATTGTTGTGGAGGCTGTTGTTTTGGCGCTGGTGTCCGGCTTGGCATCTGCTGGAGCAGACGGTGCTGCACTCTTGGCAGCTGCTCCAGCTGCCGTTGGTGGCTTGGCCGCTTCCGTCTTGGCCGCTTCCTCCTTCTTGGCGGCTGCATCTGGCTTAGTAGTTTCGCCTGGCTTGGGAGCCGCTTGCTTAACATCCGTGGGCTTGGAAGGTGGAGCAGGTGCATTGGGCTTACTATCGCTGGGTTTCTGTTGCTCGTTGGACTTGGCGCCATTTGTTGCAGCGGAAGGTGGCTTATTGCCAGGTGGCATTGGTTTCTGTTCACCTGGCTTACCACCACCAACTGGTGGTTTATTATTGTCACTTGGCTTTTTGTCATCTGTTGGTTTCTTATCCTTATTATTATCCTTCTTACTATCTTTGTTTTTCTCATCAACGGTCTTAACAGAAGCCCGCGCAGCAGCTGCCGCCAACATGGAGCCACCTCCTCCGACTGCAGAAGCTGATTTTTTAGACTGAAAAGATATTATTATTTTTAAACATTTATTTTTATATTTATAGACAACTGTGAAAGGCGTCTTTAGAAACTTTCTGGCATTTGAGATACAATTAATAAGAAAAAGTAGATTTTCAAAGTTAAAAATAAAGAATTAGAAATATTTTGTTGACTAAATTTGTGTATTTTTTCATTCAAATAAAGTAAATATTAAAAAAAAAAATAAAATTAAATTTATAGCTGAACTCGTAAAAGAATTAAATATTTAAATAATTTGAAACTGCAAATTAAAAACATATAAAGAATTATTTTAAAAGAAGTATTCACAAAATTGTAATTTCAAATGTTCACAAATGTTAGCAAGAAATCAAATTTAAATCTTCAGGGGTGCCACAGAAATCGCTTTCGCTTGAATTTGACTTAAATTTGTATGAAATTGATGTCAAATTCAAGGGAAAGCGATTCCTGTGGCACCTGTGATTAATTATATTTGAATAATGATAAAAGTCTAGACGTAAATAAAAAAGATCTTTATTTCTAAATTTTAAGTATGCAAAGACAAAGGTTTTGGACTTACGCCGCTGGTATCTGACTTCTTGTCCCCCTCGTCCTTGGGTGGTTCCTCCCCCTCACCTACAGACACCTCATCAGCCGCCATCTTCTTGCGCATGAACTTGACATAGGCAACTCGCGTGGCTCTCGTAACTTCTCCCAAGTTCGGATTGAATTCTACAAATTGTCGCAGTGTAAAGTTGCAGAATTTAAGCAGTAAGATATATCTATGAATTTACCAATCAGTTGCCGCTGGTCCATCTGGAGTCCCTCGTTCGCCTGCTCGATGATCTTGCGCCTCAAGCTGCGCTGACTGTGACGCTGCATCGAAGAGCGCTTCGAGCCAATTGGATCAGCTGCGAAAGTGTTCTTCCTGGCAATGGCATTCCAGTCCTTTTCACTGGAAGTTGAATAAAGAGTTTGTCAGTTAGTTTTCCATAATATAATCACTTCTCTTACCCTTTTTGGGTACCCTTCTTTCGGCCAATAACTTTGGCCAGGGATGCGAAGATATCGCGTCCACTCTCGCTCTCACTCATCTCCTGCTTCAGATTCTCCACAAAACCGATCTGGAAGTCCTTCATGATACGACGTTCCATTACCTTGCCCTTGGTGGTGCGGGCAGCTGCTGAAAAGGGGAGGAGAAGTTGGGTGGGTTGCCTTGGCAACATGTTGTGCTCCTACCTTGCGTCTTCTTCTCAATGTCCGGCACTTCCCAGCTGTTATTGGTGAAAATCTCCAGCAGCTCGAATCGCAGGGAGCTAATATCCTGGCGCACCTCAATGATATCATCCTCGGTGATGCCGTAGTCGTCACGACGCCTCTGCTCGGCGGTAATGTAACGTCTCACCAGCAGCTTCATCACTTTGTCATGCAGCGTCTGTGCCCTTTCCATGGACTTGCGCTGTGGAGAGAGGGGAGAGTTGTCAGAGTCAGAATAGCCACAGGAGCTTTATTGAAACTGATTTGCCAAAGGATTTGTCTTCATTGAGTCTGGGATAGGCGAAAGGGTCAAAGTTCGCCACCCACAATACAAATACATACCATGAAACTCTTGGTGCGAGAAGGTCGCGTGCGACCAAGAGTCTTTTTCAACATCTTCATATTGGGGCAGAGATTGAAGGGCGGCGGAATGGTGCCCCCGTCCTCAAAGTAACTCATCCACAGCTGAGAGCGGGCAAATTTCCACTCAGTGTCGGCACGCTCCGAAATGATTTGGTACGAATTGGACATCATGGCAATCAACATGTTGAGCAACACAATAATGTTGATAACCGAATAAGATCCGAACATCAGAAGAGCCCAGAATCGAGTGAAACTCTTGATGCCAGCCAGATCAAAGGAGACCAAGTCCACGAGACCAAAGGAGGCCCAGAAAAGCGACTGCGATGTCTCAAATAAACTGAAATGCAATTCAAATTCACATATGGAGTTTAAATAGATAGATATTATAAAGAAGTCATACTTGGAGAATCGACGCCAGATGGTGCAGGCTTTTTCCTGGTCATCAAAGTCCGCCACATCGGGATGCAAGTGGTAGCATTTATTCTTCTCCAACTCCGCGTAGTACCAAAGCAACTGATTCAATCCGCAGCCAAAGGCGAACAGCACCAGAGTGTAGATAAAGAAGAACTTGATGATGTCGATAATCATGCGACCCAACGAGACTTGCAATGGTCCCAGATGCGGATTAATCGAGAAGATGTGAACCAGTTTCAAATAGGAGAAGACCATTCCCGCAGCAAAGGCGCCTTCTGAGAGCAGCATGGGATCAAACGGATGCCAATGTTCGCGTGGAAAGTAAGGATCAATCCCTCTGAACCAGAGATCCCGCTGATAATAAATGTAGTAGTATTTAAAAAGACTACAGAATCTGTAGGTGCCAGCTTACATGCACTATGATCCAAGCTGTGGCTCTACAGAGAATCCAAGTCACATAAAACATATTCGATATGTAATCCACAATGTTCCACAGATCCATAATGTATTCGAATAAGCCATCGGAATATAGGGCCTTGAGCTCCTCCAATATGAGAGCAGCTATATACATAATAATAGCCAGTTCTATAGGCCCTGGCAACGAGCCCCGTTCGTGCTTCCGCCAATCATCCAACATCGCTATCATCCAGGGGAAAGCCAACAATTCAAACGTGATTTGCACCACTCGCAAGGATGCAGCTCCCAAAAGCACTGAGAAATTATAACAATTAATCAAAGGAACTCTTGGGACTTTTTCAACTCACTCAGGAAGAACATGTAGGAACAGGAATGTGTGATGAACTTGACAAAGGGCTTGCGCATGAACTTAGCTCCATCGGAGTCTGGTGCCAGAATATACTTTAAGCTGTAAATGGGGAAGCTGCAGCCCAGTTTCATGACTTCCAGGAGCTGCTGCGAGGCTTGTTTGCGTCGAAATCCAGGCAAACCATCATACCAAATGGCAGCTAACAATTGTTGTACATTCGGATGAGCCACAAACTGATAGATAGATAGATAGATAGATAGAAAGATATATAGATAGATATATAGATATATAGATAGATATATAGATAGATAGATAGATGGATAGATGGATAGATGGATAGATAGACAGACAGATAGATAGATATATATATAGATAGATAGATAGATAAATAGATAGCTAAATAGATAGATAGATAGATAGATAGATAGATAGATAGATAGATAAATAGATAAATAGATAGATCGATAGATAAATAGATAGATAGATAGATAGATAGATAGATAGATAGATAGATAGATAGACATATAGATAGATAGATAAATAGATAGATAGGTAGATAGATAGATAGATAGATAGATAGATAGATAGATAGATGGATAGATGGATAGATAGATAGATAGATAGATAGACAGACATATAGATAGATAGGTAGATAGATAGATAGATAGATAGATAGATATATAGATAGATAGATAGATAGATAGATAGATAGATAGATAGATAGATAGATAGATAGATAGATAGATAGATAGATAGATAGATAGATAGATAGATAGACAGTTTGATCGTTAGATAAATGGATGATGAGTTGATAGATAGATTAATAAATAAATATCAATATTTAAAAAAATACATTAAAATAAAAGACACATTGATCAATTTTAATAAAAAGTCCACCCTTACCGTTTTCTGTTTATATCGAATGGCGAGTTTGAGACGTTCCAGGGTCTGTCGCTGGCCCGGATTCCAAATTTCATGCGATGGCTCGTGATTGAAGTTGAGCATCACTTCCAGTTCCATGGAGGTGCGAGCGTGATCCAATAAAGACGTCACAAAATCCTGCACCGCTTGCCGCATTTCCTGATCAATTCAGAATATTTCTATTAATTTAAAAGCTCATTATGTCAATTTACAGTCTTTCGCACCGTGTACTCTGCACGAAACTCCGATTCCATGGCCTGCAGACGCTTCAGTTCCCAGGACAGTTGAAATGCGGTTAGCACAGGATCACGTGAACTGAGGGCTATAAGCGAACTGGCCGAGAGAGCCCGATAGGCGTTGATTCGTGACTGGGAGTGGCGCAGAGAGTCGCTAGTCTGAGATGTCACACACTCATCACAGCCGCACCTAGGAAAGGAGGAATTTACAGAAAGAGACAAAAAAAAACCATTCGAAAGTTCAAGTCTAAAAAGAAGTATATATTCAGGATATTATTGTCAAATTAACACAATATGTGGCTAAAACTCAGCATTAAAATAGTTAGAACAAATTTAGGGCATTTGATTTCACTAAAAAAATTCTTATTGAATGCGATAATAAAAATCTGACTCAAATCAAAAAACCGTACTCGGTTTATAAAAATCCGAGAGTACCGAGCTTCTGACGCTTATCGCGGAATCCCGTATTTTTTATTTCTGTATAGTATTTCAACTCACTTGACGTCGTGCGGCATGGGAAGAGTTGCACCACGGTCCAGCAGGATCTTGAGTATCTCATAGTTGTTGCGATGTGCGGCCAAAATCAGAGGCGTTATGTCCGTGGTAAATGTAGATTTCGATCGATCCACCGATTCCCAGCTCTGTTTGAGTTGAACTCACTTAGGCTTAGTCTCTGTTCCCAGGAGTGTTCAAATTCAAAACTTACATAGGGCTCTCCCTCCTTGTGATGGGATTCCTCCCACTGCAGCAGCTCCTCCACGGCCTCAACGTACTCCTCAGATATGGCATGCAACAGGGCATCTCCAACTTCGATATTGTTCTCGAGAAGTATAACCATTAAATCAAAGTTCTCATTCTCAATGGCCGAAATGAGGCTGGATCGATTCATGGGATCAGTGCAGTTAATGTTGAACTTTTCCGATGGCGTTTCAGCGTATTCCTCAAGAATTCTATTAAATCATACAAATAACAACACTGAGCTGCAAGGACACAGCATGGATAATGGTACCAGGCAATACTGACTTCTTCACACCCGGCAAATCGCCACGCTCGCAAGCCAAAATAAAGTTCTTCTCAACATCACTCAGGATATACTCCTCGGCCATCATTAGATCGTAATCCAGGCGAGATCTTGCCGCCTTCTCGGCATCTGACTCAGTCATGATGAGGCAGAAAATCAAAGCAACCGATGAAGGATTCAAAAAAGTTGTCACATTTCTTTTTATCTATCACTGCACTGCACCGAATATCCTTGCACCATTGGCAAGGCTGTTGACCGAATCCTTTTCCTTTCTTTTCTTTTATCCGTTTGACCACCGTATTCCCTGGAATTCCGCGATGTTGAGTCTTCAATTAGCTACGTCGAACTGCAAGACAAATGGTCAATACGACTTGGTATATGGCGCTAATTACATTAGTGTCTGGCAAAAAGTCGGTCAACGCGTATGCAAATCAAGTCAATGGGCCCCTCAGGGCCCTATGCTAATCGCCAATTGACTTCAGTTTTCTGATTGTAAAAGAAAGAAAACACATTTTCATAGGCGCAGCACGTGAACATTGTAGGAAAACTGTGCAAAATGCGAGACCAATTATGTTCGATTTTCGATTTGAGAAGCCCTAGGAACGGGCTAAAAAACTCGTTCACTAAAATGTGAATGTGCACATACCTCTATAACTGGAGAATCGATGGTAGGCAAGACTAGAAATTGGCAAATACATTTAATCAAATTATTCTTTTTTCTTTGCACATAAAAGATGCATTAATTATAATTTGTTCATAATAATCTCCCATTTGCATATATTTTGCATACTCAAAACTGCATTCACTTTCATTTTCTCATAAATTGTTAATTTTCAATTGAACACATTCTTGTATTTATTTATCTATTTTCGATGAATATCAGCAAGAATCTATCTTCCAAAATCGAAAGGCTGTAAAATAATTTAATTTTGTTCAAGATCAGAAAATATGACCAGCGAAATTCGATCATTAAAATGTGCAATTATAAGTAATTTAATTTTATATCGTTTATTTACACCAACTTTTGGGGAATTAACTTGCTTGTGCAATTACGTATGCGGATCATTTCGTATTCTGGGACTAGAACTTGGCGATTAAACTTATAAGGTTTCTTGGAACGACGCAAAGATTTAAGCAGCGAGGTAAATGAACTTGGTTTAAAAATGTTACAGTAAGAGACTACCAATAATTGTGTAAGTTAATAATGATTAGATAAATAATATAAGCATTTTTACTTGTATTGTTGTTGTTAATTGTTAGTCATACTGCATATCGTTTTGTGTTATATGCTTGTCTGAGTGTTAGTATAAGAGTTAGTTTAGCTTAGTTTAAAACCTGGTCGTATAACAGCTAAGATTAGGAAAAAGCTTTGACCAAAGCTAACATGTAACTTGAAAGCTTCAAGCTTTTTTGGCGAAGTGGAGAAAAAAAAAATTGCATTAATTAACTAGAGTAAAACAACTTTAATTAATTCCAGCAACAAGTTGCACAGATTAATTGGTCAAAATCACATTGTAGTCCAATTAATAAACTTTCTTATGGCAGTTAATCAATTAAAGTGTAATTATAATTTATGGTAAACAGATAAAATCGATTGGAAACAACAAACACAGTGCACGACAATAATTGTTGCACACTGCAATCCTTGACTGCAATTCGTGTTGCACGTTGCCTACTTTTGTGCGTGTTTCTATGTCAATGCACTTGGAAATTAATGCGCTGCGTTGGATGTAACCTGGGAGGTGGGAAGAGCATCCTTTGATATGGATACGTATCGGAGTGTGTGGGTGTGTGTGTGTGTGTGTGGGGGCAGGGAAGGCAGCAAATATTACGCGTACGTGTTCAAGTTGTGGAGTGCAGAGTGCAATGCACTACACTGACATTTCTGTGTGGAGCTTGAAATGGAATTTTGAAATTAAAGATACGAATGCGAGTCAGTGCAATGTGGGCGAATGCGAATTAATTAAATGTGAATTAATGTTTGTGCACATTTGTAGTGTTAAGTGGAGTTGTGTATTGCACTGGGGAAACTTATTGACTGAGAATGTGAGTATACACAGTTAATCAACTAATTATTTTAACCAAAAAAAATAATATATGTATTTAAAAAAAAACATGCTTTGATTTTTATTATATAGCATTATTTTATATCTTACAACAAATTGAAAAATAATTTCAAATGTCTAAGCATTTTTAAAAATAATATTTTTATATTATAATTTTTTAATTCGATTAAATTTTTTTTGTTTATTTGGCAAACTTGCTTTTTTATCAAGCAGTTCTATAAGATAATACAGTAATGCCCATTAAGGATACATTTATTAGAGTGGATACATAAATATTAATGCACTGGGTGTGCCAAACTAGTTAAAATTACAGGAATGCCTTGCCTATATCCACCTTGTTATTGCACTGGAATAACTCGCAAGAGTCGCACACAAGTATTTCGCATTCGTATCCAGTATCCAGTTCCCCCTTAGGTGGCCATTTGTGTGTGCAGTGAGCATGGAGCGTGGTAAAAGCCGTTACACTTAATGAAACATTGGCCTCCACAAGAATGTCCCCTTCACCATCCTTTCTCTCGCCCCTTGTTGGCTTTCGCTTCAGCAGGCACTTGTAAGCGAGCAAAATGTATCTGCCAGCCCTTGACAAGGAGAGGACGTTTTGCAGATGCTTTTCAGCGCAAGTTACACTTTCACTGACTCAAAAGCCAAAGCAACAAATACACATTGTACAATATGTTTACATCGAGCTACTTTAGGGACAACATTATACTTGTTTCACTTGAAAACAAATTTATAAACGAACAAGTTTTTTAGAAGTTAATATGAGATCAAAATGGCGCTTACGTAAAAGTATATATGTTAAAATAATTACATCTTAACATAGTTTGTACTAATAATACATGTCTAGAAATTCATGTCCTTTAGTACCTAAATATTTAACGAAAATTTACAACAATTATTCTTGACTTGCGTGACTTTTTTATATTAGCTGAGGTGTCTTAAATACCTAGACATCAAAGTAAAAATACAAATAAATTACAAGAGTTTACTAATCGGACTGACGCGTCCGGGTTTCATGTGATATTCTTGATGTAAGCGAATTGTAAACAACAAAACTCCGGATGGGAGCGGAAAGTAAAACAACCAACTATGAGGATTAACATGGTATAACTAACACTCGCTTTCGCTCTCACCAGATAAATACCAACTGTTTGAAAGCCTATACAACTTCAAATACTTGAAATTATTGCGGCTATTCTATCTTTAAACGACACACGAGAGCCGCATCTCACTTGACCCAAACGTGGGCAACGTAAGGGAAAAACTCGCCCAAGGGCCACCCACAAGCTCTACAACTCTTTGCAGGAGCTCTCTGAGAGAAATTCACCACCTTTTGTGTTCGTTGGCAGGTATTAAAGCCGTTGTCAGGCTCGGAACGACGCTCAGTGCACAACTTGGTGGCCAGGCGAACACACCAATTCAAAGGATAATAACAAGCACACGAAGGATATCTCTCGCCGGCCAGTTTAAATTCTCGTAGATCTATATAAAATTTTACTTAGCTTTAATGTGATGTGAACAATTCTATATTATATATTCTTTATGTAATTATTATCAAAGAGCATCGAGCTATAAAGTACAAATAAAAACAGAAGCCAAGGATATTCAGACAGAACAAAACTAGCTTGTGAAGAAAGTGAAAGTTTGAAAGGATGTTTTTGTTGTGCTGTAAGTGTTGTTGCTTGAAACAGAACTACAATACTTAAAACAAATATTACACATACGCTCAGTAAACAAATTCAAATATAATTTTCCAACACCTTCGATTATCGGAATTTATATCTTGTGCTATTAATCCGTAAGATACGTGTTGTTATTTATTATTTATGACCTTCTGACCCTTGCTTATTGCTTGCCATAGGCTAAATTTTCACAGAGAGAAAAATACAATTTTCTCGTAATTCACAAAATATCTATCAAATATTTCACAGCAAATATTTGCGCCGACCAATTTTGCATGAACTTCAATTAAAAATTCCTTGAAAATGCACAGCTTATTGGATTATGCATATTTAATACTTTATTTATGATGGAAAATGTGGAATTTTACAATGATTTTTCACTTTCTATTTGCAGCTGCATAGAATAGAAAATAAACAGAGAGATGACTTGAGTTGAAGTACAATTGATACAATATAATGTTCCAATACAAATGATGCCATATGCAAGCCATTCAAATTATATTCATATCTAAGCTGTAAGCAGAGACAAAATCAAAGACAAAACCAAAATGCATCAGGTGCTGAGCTATGAGACTGCGGTGAGGACCAACAGTTCCCGTGACTATCGCGAATATATATCAAAGCGAACCTGCACCTCGTTGCTCTTGATGATTGCCTTCTTCATGCTCATCTTAGGTGGGCCAAGGGGACTAGAAGGATATGAGAAGGATACTAATGAGTCGTTTGTTTGCTTGCATTTCAGGCTACTTGCTGGGCAATTTTGTGACGGAACGCAAATATCACATACGCCAGCAGCTCACAAAAAAGGCAATTAAGGGCGGAGGCGGAGATGGGACTGTGGACGTGGATGGGAATAGGTCGGTGCAGTTGAATAGCGCGGATTATGGCAGCTTGCAGGAGCTGCGTGCCTACCAGAAAACCAAGGACCAACTGCTGTCCGCAGCTCAGGTGCTCAATAAACTGTTGCAGCAGGACGAGAGCGAGCGATATTTGGCCACATCATTGAACACGGAGATTTTCAACAAATACATTAGCTGCACCCAGGACATACCGCCCAATACGAATATAAAAGCCAGCCAGTTTATCGAACAACTTATCGATAACACGATTGCCAGGCAACGCGACTGCATGAGGATCATCCAAGTGGTCATCGACAATCATCTGGCCAATAGTCAGCTCTGAGACAAATCTTGACAAATCTGATTGAACCCAGTCTACAAATGTTAATCAATGTGTGTTTTTAGTTCCACTTATTTGTATGGATTTTTCATATTTATATATTTATGTGTGTATGCGTAGAGAGTTTTCACAATGTATTTTCAAAGCTAATAAAAGCCAAGCATAATCTGTATGAACTGTCATCTATTGCTCAGTCGAAAAAACCTTGTCAACTAGTAACTGACAAATGATGTGCCAGCATAACAATAGATCAGCTTAACATAAATATAACCTTTGTTTCTGGCTTAAGAGTTTTCACACGCAGTCATAGTCAAAATACGTGGGCGTTCTATTCCTCGATACAGTCATCACCCACTAAAGATTGGGCCAACAAAATGATCATCACTTAAAACGTTAAAGAAAACAAATTTATTTTCAGTTTGTATTTTGTTTTTTTTTTTTTATTTAATTATGTGAAGCAAAGTGCGCAAAGTTATTGCAACAGAAAGCATAAAGGCGAAACTATTGACAAGATTTATGATTTTATTAGCCTCAGCTATACATGTATATCGACATTTTGTTACATAAAGCCCAACAGGTCAATTTCGTGGTCAGATTGGGCTTGGCTGGGTTGGGCTGACCACATACATATAATTAATGGATACCACTAAGCATTTTGTTGTTTATGAATTGCGTGTTATTCACATAATTATCTCAGGTGTCAGTTTGAGATAAAAACGCGAGTAAATCAAGTGAAATTCTCAACTTTTGGACTTCAAATCTAAAGAAAGTTTCCGAGATTTAAGTGAATATTTCAATGTGTGTAAGTAAAAGTTTGTGCAACAAAAATCATTCAATCAAAGTCCAAGTGTCTATTTGGATATTTCAACGAATTTCAGAGCGCGCAGAGGCGGCTTTAAAAAATGACGGCGTGGAGAAGAAAAATGTCTGGGCATGACATTAAGCTGCAGACAATGGATGGTCAATAAATAGATGGTACAGGAGTTCATGTGGTCAAACAATGCCTACCATGTCAGTAGCCCAAACAAGAAGAAGACAATGTGAGCATCAAAAGTCAATCTGAATCTCAATCTGGCCTGGCGGGTGTGAGAAAACAGTATGACGCACAATTAGACGGCTGCCAAATGATTGATTTGGCTTATTTAAAAACTCATTTTATAAAAAAATTAAAAACTGAAAGCTGGCTCGCAGCCAAAGACTCTTGCAGCGATAGCTTCCAAAGCGTATCTGAAGATCCGTATCAAATTTCTATGACTATCATGATCATTATGATGACCTCCAAAAATTGAACGCAAATGCAAATGAGACCCAAAAGTGCGTTGGCAAATGTTGTGAGCTGTTTTTGTTGCTGTGATGCTTGTTCCTCTGGGCCAATCCATCTATATTTCACACCTTAAACGGGTAGATCAATGGATCCATTGCCATTTCTTTCTCTATTTGCATTTTAAATTATTGCTTGCCGGTCTTATTGACATGTTTATTTCATACTCGTGGCCAAGACAAAGGCCTTTGTCTCACTTGCGATTATACTTATTTTATGCACATCGATGTTTAAGCTGAACCTGCATATCATATTTATATTTATATCCATATACACAGAAATATTTAACAAATTTCTCAATTGTTTTTTCATCTTGTTTATTTTTGTGCCATTTATTGACCCAAGTCGCAACCAGTTGTTGATCGTTTGTTTAATTTGCCACTAATAAACATCAATGTCTGACTGACTGACTGCCTGAGTGAGTGACTTGTTGAGGCATTTGGACAGGGTCATGTCATAATAGAGCCGAGATCTAGGATTGGCTGATGACTTGAGAGATTATGCATACACGTGTCTAGCTTATCGAAACGGAAGTGATTAGTAAAGGGCGTGGCATCTGGCATTAATATATAAAATATTTAACATTTTAGTATAGTATCAGAAAATTTAATTGACATGATTTTGTTTTGTTAATGTCTCCTTTAAAATATTACAAAACTGCAAACCACAAAACTTCATTAAGAAATTATCAAAGCCAATTTACAGCGCTGCCAAAACTGGTTGCCAAAAAGTCTCAAATGTTGCCTCAAGTTGTTCACGTTTAGCCTGCAGTTGGCATCACCTGGTGATTCTGATCAGGCCACAATCAAAATTTGTTCAATGAACAAAATGCCAAAAGCCTGGCAGCAACTTGGCCTGACTACCTGACTATCTGACTGCCTGCTTACTCCTACTCTGTTGGCCAAAAGTCAAATTGAAAATTTGTTTGAAGCGAGGAGAGAAACGCATATATGCGCTACGTAAAGTATACGACATGTTTCCAAACGGAAAAGGGTGCAAACGGGTTCAAAAAAAGCGCACAAGGCATTGAGGCGGCTGCAGCGTTTAAATATCAAAAGTCACGCCGAAGAAAGCAGGTTTAGAGGCATCATGTTGGCCCGTCTTGGATATTTGGCTTTTGGTTTTGGTTTTGGGCGCAGGCTGCGCCTTACAATACATTTCGCAAATACGAATAATTTTATGCGGTAAATGATGCGATGCCTGCTGCTGCCGGTTTCAACTCCAGCTCTGGCCATGTGGTAACGTGTCATGCCGAAACGGCGCTTTTCACTAACTCTTTGCCTCTCCCCCCGGCCCTCCTTTACTGCCTATGGCCTGACGGGGTCGGCTGCGGAAGAGAGGCACATGTCAGGCAGGTAAATACTTCACAGCTTTGCGGTTGGTTAAATCAAAAATGCAAAGGGTATTATGCGCAATATCAACAACTTTGGAACACATGAGAGGTCATTTAATTGAATTGATTGAACAATTAGAAGTGCAATATAAAAGTTATATAGATAAAATGCAAATAAACAATTGTTAGTAGGAGTATCTTGTCAATCAATTTAGATTTAAGTCAAGAGAGTTCTTATTTAAGTATTTTATCGCTAGGAAGAAATACAAATATCGTACCGATCTGTATCATTATGATGATATCAATATCGCTTTGAAACGGAGAAACTATATTTAAGTAAAAACCATGAGTTTTTATGCGATGTATGTGTGTATGCACAATGGGAAAATATTCCCATCTATAGTGTCAATTTCATATTTGGAAAGAGTATTTTTAAAAACTTATAATTTATGTGCTTTTACTTTTTTTAGTGTACAAAATGGTGTCTTTGCTAAAATTATTAGTTCTCTCTACTTTTTCTTTTACTCGTATTTTTTATTTTTATTTAATAAATATCGTTGCTTACATCGATCTTATCATTATTCTTAATTTATTTATGTTCACTGCGTTATGACCGATACCTATTTATACTTTATATTAAAAAATAACTTAATTCGATTTTCCTTTTTTTAGAGAGTATACAGTATTCAATATATGTCTATAGATTATCTGTAGTTTTCTTAGTGCGTCGATCAACGCTTCCAGGTGCCAGTGATGGATCTGTAGTTCATCACTCATCAAAGCTCCATCAAGTCGCAATTGTTAGATGCAGACGAAGACTTGGTCATCAGTTGAATTGAACAAATGTCCGACACAGCAAATAAAAGTAAAAATGTGTGCATCTATATTATTTGCACACATTTTGCTGCACTGAAATCGAGGTCGAGCTGAGAGGAAGTGGCCAAGAAAAACGGAAATCAGTTGCAGACAAAGTGCGTATTCGAGAGCTAAACTAATTTGCATGCATAAGTGGCGCTAATCTGTAAGAAAATGAGAAATTTTACCGCGAAATGCACAGACAACCAGGCGGAAGTTTAGGCCTGGTCAACGTGGACTAAGGCAGATCTGTGGCGCGTGCTCCCGCTGGCCTTTAGACCGTGGTTGAGGTTGTCTATTTGGCTGTGGTTTTTCTTGTGCCTCATTAAGTTTTAGCGAACGCTGCGGGCAAGGATTGTGGCATGGCCAAAACCAGTTGCCGTTGCCGAAGATGCTCGACGTTGTTAAATAACTTGATAACGTCATAAGACAGAGCCAAAGTGAAATGGAAAGTGGCCAATGCCAAGTCGCCAAGTCGTCAAAATAAGACATGCACAAGAGTCAAATGAACAGCTTAATTCAATAACCGTTTCAGTTATTTTAAAGAATTAATATTGCAGCATTGAAATTTGCAAATGTTGCACTCCAAAGCCAAGTTCAAAAAGCCCATAAGGGCCACTTGTGTTATAACCAGACAAACGGCCAACAACAATTTAAATAGTACGAGTAACAACAACAACAACAACAATGTCTACAAATAACGCAGCTTTCATTCATTAGCCACAAGCAATGGCCAAAAGACACAGACACAGTCAGAGCCACAACCGTGATCAACAGTTGGCAACATTGATGCTAACTCTGACGTCGTGACGTCGACGTCGCGTCGCTGTCGACGTCAACTTCAACGTTGACTGCGGCAACATTGCGGCAGCATCTTCAGCCTGGTCTGGGTCTGGTCCGTTTGGGGCAGCTCTGAGGGAAACCTCAAAAATTGAACGCTTGCGCTTCGGTTTTGGTTTCGGTTTCAGTCTGCAGCGAGCATTCAGACGGTTCAGTTGTTCAGCGGCCGCTTTAAGCCGCCTTCAGCTTCCCCTCCAGAAATCAGCCAAAAAACAAACAAAACAAAATCTAATACTCGACCTATCGATCGGTTGGTGTGAACTGTGCGCTAATTTGATAGAAACGTTTGGAAATTTTGCAATTAAACGAAATTTAACACGCCGCTA
Organism: Drosophila limbata; assembly: GCA_963924055.1. Taxonomy (NCBI): domain Eukaryota; kingdom Metazoa; phylum Arthropoda; class Insecta; order Diptera; family Drosophilidae; genus Drosophila; species Drosophila limbata. Next base: position 18,982,945 of record OZ001352.1, read on the forward strand.
ATAAAGTGCATCGGAAATCATTTGGCTATAAGTCTTTTGACTATAAACAAATAAATAATTATTTCTGGCCATAAATGAACCTGTGCAACTCTAACAACTAATTTGCATTTAATTAGTTTTGATTCAAATATCATTAGATATTGTATAAACTTTCAGCAACCAGTTGGATTATAGCAATATTGAGTATGTCTTTGGTAAGTATGCGAATTATTCAATGATCCTCAACTCTCCCAGGGAACCTTTTATGGTCTTATAGAAAGTTTTATGGTCTGTCTACATGATGTTTGCTAATCAAAGTTAAGAAAAAGATATACGAACACGTTAATCAATTAGCCAAATTTCCTATTCATCCTATTCAAAATCCCACTTTTGGCACCTTGAAAGTCATGCTGAAGAGTGTGGGAGTTTTGATGATCTGTCGATCAATCGATCGATCATACATATGTATTTTTGCGCTTTTGTTTTTAGCCAAATCAAATTATGGATAGTCATTTGTGTAATGGCTTTTTAATGATTTCATTTCGAAGCGATGACCAACGGACCATAAAACAATTCAATTAGTGATATTTGAGATTCATTTGGTTCACATGGGAAAGCAGACAGACTCGTGTCATTGATTGTGATCATAAACCGCATTAGATTGGCTAAAAACAAATGTTACATTAACCACAAAAGGTAAAGATTAATGGAGTATTTTGTTGCCAATTTGTTTAACTTTAAACTAAATACTTTTAAAGTAGTTTACACACCAATCAGGTTTATCGCATTAAGTAATTTGTATGCCATGAAGGTTGTAGGTCTGGTTTCTGGTTCTTTGAATCGCCACTTTCATTATCGCCACAATGTCATGCCATTCCCGCATGTGGCATATCCGATTCCGTCTTATGCAATCATCTTGTCTGGCGACCTGTTGCAAACAGTTGAGAGTTGGCAACTGGATGCTGACCAACTGGGTGTCCAGTCATACAGTCAGTTGGACAGCCAGCCAACTGGCAAAGGCGGCAAGTCATCAGTGAAGACGTCCCAAAACGCGTTGCTGTTGACATGCAATAAAAATTTCACTTTTCGCCATTGCATAATTGCAGTTTGACAGTGCTTAAAATTGATTTTGTGTCTTTCTTTCTGTTTGCATCTCCCAAACTTCCTTGCCAAGTTGCCGCTGATTTCTCCAGCCAAAATTAGCAATAAGCAATCAAAGAGACTACTGTCCAGGGACATGTCGCCGGCTCCAACAAAGCAGCGAAGCATTTGCCCTTTAAACTTAGTGCAAGATAAGTGCATACATATTCGTGTTTAATTCAAATATGATAGCATCATTCGAGCGCATATAATTACTTAAAAAAATAAAAAACATTTAAAAATATGATAATTGAAATGAAGCAAAAGTAAAAGCGCCACACACACTCACGATCGGTTCATTCACAACAAGGTATTCAATTCATGAGTTTGCAACGCCCGCACAATCAGCTCGCCTGCTGAGAGAGTATCGTGTCCATAGATCTGTATCCAGATCCGCACAGGCTTTTGCACGATACACGTATTGTGCAACTGTCAAAATAACAATTTACCATACTAAAAAGGTCGCTTTTCCACACAAACAACACGCCGAGCACATAAATCATTCAGACGCAACAATAACAACAACAACAACAACAACATCGACACCGTCATCGACACCAAAACCGACACCGACACCTGATGTTAAAACTGCATCTTTTAAAGTCATCCACATTCATATTGTGTGGTGATTGTGCAGTTGAATTGTACTTGTTGAAATGTATTTGACAGTGCGCGTAAATAAATCTTGAATAAGTACAGCGCGCATAATTGTGAGCACGCAACAATGGATGGATGGAGGATTTGGTGGCAAGTTCGTTGCCTAAGTCTTTTGTTTTGTATGACCCTTTCATATAAACGATAAACGTTTTGATGGCTTTTCAAGCTATTACTGAATGCTGAAAGGTCAACAGCAAGTCCAAGATCTTATAGAAAGAGCCACAAAAAATAAACCTAAAGTGGCACACGACGCGACGCTGCACACAATGTAAGCGATTTTACATAATACACAATAATATGCAACAAAATAGCAAAACAAAGCAGCAACAGTGGCAGTGGCAACAACCACGGCGGTAAGCGCAGCGGCAACAATAACAACAACAAAACAGTTACCACTTTAGGTGGGCAAATGACAACGACTCGATCATCTTCATCTTCAACCTCAACTGCTGCTTCTTCTGCTTCAACCTAAAAGCCAGATGCTTTGGCGTCGATAAAAGTGAAACCGAAATTGCCCATGTGTCGAGTGCCGAGTGCCATTGACATTGCATTTTTACCTCAGCGCGTCATTAGATGCAAACAACAACAGCGACAACAACAACTGACAGCCAAAAAGAAAAAGAAAAGATTTGCCTCCTCCAACTGTTGATCATCCAAACACAACTGCCTCCCCGAAGATGTGCAAACAATGGGCAGGCCATTACGCGTCTTTTTGCCTCAGCAAAGCAAAAAATATATATATAAATACCAAAAGCAACAACTTTTTTTTCTTGCAACTTGTTGTTTGTTTTTCTTCGCTCTTTTTGAAAATTTATTGTAATACGCGCCCATTGGTAATTTTGTATTATTATTTATATATTTTTTTATTTTGATTATGAAACGCTGTGCGGATAAATAAATGGCATGAAATTTGCCTTGGCCAATCGTTGAGGCAGGTGATTAGGAGATTTTCTTTATCAAGTTGCCAGTTTGAGCAAATTTATTTGAGCCATTATGAACCTATCTGTTGATTAGATTATTCATATTAAAGTTGGAAACATGTCAAATGTGACGATTTTCAACTTGAACTTTAGCTCGTTATCGGTCTATCAAAAAGTCAAGCTGACCTCTGTCCAATTAACAAAGACAAACACCATTGTCTCTTGGGCCCTTTTGGTACTTAGCATAAAAACAATATGAGCAGAGTGGCAAAATGATGGGCCAAAGCCATATCCAAATGTATCTGTGCATCTATAAAAATATCAATGTATCTCTTGGCATCCAATGGCCATAGCGAAATGGGCAAAACGAAACCAAAGCTCAATTAAATGCACATAAATATGCAAATAAAGTCAGCATAATGACTGCTAAATGAATTGTAACAAGCTATGAATATGAATAGATCGCATATCGATAAAGAGATTACCCAATATACAAGCATCGATTGCCCATCGCCCATTGCCCATCAACGCCAATCAAAAGCCCAAAATGCATGTCAAAACATCGATGATCTTAGGCTCAAGTCAAAACTCAAGATTCAACTTGTCTCTGCCTCGCTTTTTAGTGTGAAATTATGCAAATGTCGTTAGCTTGTTATAGATATAGGTGGGCCACAAATACAATTTTAAAACACACACACATACACAATCATATGACACTTTATTGGGCTGCGCTTTTTGGTTCGACAAACAAAAGATGGTAGCAACAAAGATAGTTAAAAGCTCATAAAATACTGTAACAAATTTATTGGGCAACCTCATGTTGTGATGCAGACACACGAAACGTCAACGTCGAATTTGATATGCCCTTTCAGCAATTTAAATATGCAAAGTTATACTTATCAATACTTTAAATACACAAAATTATACTTACTTACATTATACTTACAATACAATACTTGGAATAAGTAAAAGAAATAGAGTAGAGTCCCTAAGTTTTTTTTTTATTTTGAAACATTTCTAAATAATAAGTAAAAATATAAATATAAAAATATATATCTAATATTAAATTAAAATTATGAAACTAAAAATATTTATTTTTTCCGAAACAATTTTAAAAATACAAAAGAAAATTATCCTTTCTCTTATTTTTCCATCACCGTATAATGCTTGTAAACAAAACTTTTTAAAAATTTGCAAGAAAAGAAGATTTCTTTATTATTGGGCGTCGACATTCGCGATTATTGCTATTTATTGTAATTTTTATAGCTAAATTATTTTTATGGCATTGATTTAACAGAGCTTACAAAATAATACGAGTAATAATATTTATGCTGGCCTACATAAAACACAAACAAGCATCAAATTTGCAAAAGACATCTGCCAATTGGCCAAAGATTGCGTTACCAGCTAAACAGCTTACGGCTAACAGTGTTTAAGCCGGTTTGTCTGTCTATAGAAATCCAAGTGACTTGGTGGCAACTGCTTAATAGTGCGTAGATTGTGGATGCCACTGGACGGTGTCCAGTGTTTGAGCAATCGCAACTAGCCAAAAATGCAAAGTGTGAAATGCATTTGCAGCTGTTCAAATGCAAAAATGTGAGATGATCAGCGGGCGTGAAACCAGAGAGACAAGGCGTATAAATTCCCCCCTTTTCCACCATTCCCCTTTCCCCGGTCAGCTCGAATTACTGCCATTTGCAATGTGTCTGTAGATGATGTGCCATTTTTCAATGGATCTGGGTAACCCAGTCTTACAGTCTTACGTGCTTACACATGCACATGAATGAACCTACCGAAAGTGAAGTTTCAATTTGGCCAGTTTATTATGTAAGCCGCACTTTTCACTCACTTTTTACTTGACTTTAACGTTGGCTTCTTTTGCCGCTGGCGCCTTAAGTGTAAAATAAGAAATAAATAAACAACAACATCCACAACAATTTCAACCCACATAATATACAATAAAACAATATATATTAGACAGCAGGGCCATTGTGGGCATTGATTCATTGATTTATTGCTAATTTATTGACGTTACTCGATTGTTGTTAATTCATTTTTACACTTTACCGCATGTTGTTGCGGAACTCGGCGGCCCCTCTCATAAATGAAGAGTAATTATACCAAATGTATTGAGCATTTTATTCATTGTTCGAAATGTAAGTGTAGCACGCGAATGAAATTACAAAAATCCAAAAAATGAGATAATCTGCCAGATTTGATTTAATATTAAAAAGGGGCTTAACTTTTGGGGGAAAGTATGCATTTTATTTAGTTAGTCTTTGGACAAATATCATAAATTTCTTATAATTTAATAGCGATGTGATCCAACTTTTATGATTATTGAAGTCTTCTGTGTTTTATGGTTTCTATTCCCTGAACTTTGTTAAAAAGAGAAAACTCATACTCGATGATTTGAGTAAATGAAGAGGAAACTCATATAGAGTTTTATAAACGTTATGCTTCCGCAAGCATTTCAAATATTTTCATAATACAAAAAACTAATGAAAATATAAAAAAAAATAATTTTCTTTTACTTTGGGGATAGCCCATGTTTGTGTTTCGGGTTTACTGGCATATTTGTTAGTGCCTCAAAATGAGTATTACAATTTATGATGATTACCATTTCTGACGGCATGTGAGTTGGGCTGGGCTTAAAGCAGGTAACTTGATTAGCGAAGAGGCAACAGATACAGACAGGTAACGGATTAACTTGATGACGGGGACTTGAGGCCAGTGATGATTTCCCAAGCGAAACACAGGCAAATGAGCAGCGAGTATTGATTTGGCTGCAAAAAAATAAAAATTAAAAAAAAACAGGCAAATCGAAGAGCCGGCAATAAATTTGTGGTAGAGCAACATGAAAAACAGCATGTAATATTTTTATTTGACTGCCAATAGTTAGTTTCCCATAGCATGTTGTTTGATCATAGCTTCGAGGGCAGTTGAACTGCAGTTGTTGTTGTTGTTGTTGGCTTTCAAGTTTTCTCCTCTTTGGCCTTTTGCAGAACTTGAACCTTAGCCTTGCGATTGGGGCGGAAGGTACAAACACTTTCATTGAAATCTGGAAAATTATTGTTATTATGATTGACTTGAGCTGAAACACAGCTATTGTGTGTAAATGGCCAAGTCATGTTGAAATTTGAAATTTGATTGATATTGTAGTTATTTAAGGGCAACACAATGGAAAGAAAGTTGCGTCTAATCAGCCAAACAAAATTGTTGATGAGCTGATGATGATATAATGAATATAAAGTTTATACGCAGTTCATAAGACTGATCATAAGTTAAAATACGATAATCTAATTTTGGCATTTCATTCCGCATTGCTGATTAAATAATTCGAGTGCTCTTAAATCGAAATGTATGCGCAACCAAATCGGGGCAGCAATTGTAAAATTTACCATAAACACTAAAATAGGCAAAGTGCCAAGTGGCAGAAACGTGACTGCCGAATCCTTTGGCAAGACCCAATGCTAACTGTGTTTAGACCAGGCTAATGTCGAGAGTCGAAGGCAACAGGTGGTCAGATAAGTTTGCTTTGGCCCGACACGATTGCTGTGGATCGGCAATCGCACCACTTGTTGATGCAACAATTAGTCTAAGCTTTCAGCAACAGCCAAACAAGCGTTGCAGACCAATTTACAAAAACATTTCCGAGCCACAGACTCTGCAGACTCCGCATTATAACCGCAGTTCGAGTTGAAGTTGCAGTTGCAAATGAAGTTGGAGTCGGAGTCGAAGTTGGAGTTGGCGTTGGAGTTGAAGGCAGAGCCAGGGCCAGAAATCAATCGTCAAGCTGTTGAAAATCGCAAATTGTGTAAAAGCAACGCAACATTCAACATTCCACAAAGCACCTCTTTCTCTGTGGAAGACCATGTACTAGCCATAATGCGTTATGATTTGCCGTCTTTACAAATGCCGGAAAGATGAACATGCATAGATTAGCCAACTTAAACATTGCCAAGCATTGCAGTTACTAACTCGTCTATGGGTGGAGCTGGGTACCAAATTATTCAACTCAAAAGCGAACATGTTACCAACACTTAAAAGCTGTCTATGGAAAAGATTTACGGAGCTACGAGGAGTTCAAAAACATGCTGCCAAGCATTCAAATTTAAATTAAATTGAATTAAAAGACTTACTTGTTAAAATTAAAACTTGATACCAATATCTTGCAGTTAATATAAAACGCCTTATATTTCAATTAAAACTTGTATTGTTGGTGTATTTAAAATAATAAATAAAAGCATTTACAATTTTATTTTTCTATTACAAACTATTTACAAACGAATTTAATATCATTTTATAAAATATGCATTTAATCAAACTTATCAAGCAAATAAGCATTTTTTCATATAAAAGCATTGGTTGCTTGGCTTTAGGACTACAGGAAAATCGTATTTCTTTTATAGTGAAATATTCAACTCCATGTTGTTTACCTTCTATTAACAGGCTTTGGGTTGCGGTATCTAACATATTTACAGTGCCAATTAAATTTAGGTAATGATTTGTATACACATCCACTTACAACAGATGATGCTCTTAAATACCCTTCAGCAATTAGACTATTCAAGTCTCGCTCTATTAACTAGCACTCAAGGCTGTCGTGTTAAAGTAACCAGGCAACTCTTGCCATTAACTCAAATGGGGCTTGAACTGCAAATGCATTTGATATTCATAAGACAGAGAATGTTGTGGATGGCTAATTCGAACTTTTGAAGTCATCAGACAAATGCCTCAATTACAAAAAGGGCGTCATAAGTCTTAATGCTAATTATGATGCGAGTACATTTAATGTTGCTTTGGAACTAACTCTAGTCTTTGACTTCTCCTCCCTCAGAGACATTTCAACACGCTGCCCTGGGCGCTGCTGCTGGCGCTGCTGTTGGCCGCGTTCATGCTCCAATTGGCAACAGTCAGTGCCAATGACGATGCGGCAGAGGCAACTGCGGAGAGCGTCAGCACCGAGAGCAACGAGATTATACCACGGGAGGCGATTCAGAAACTGGACTTCTCGGTGAGACAGGCTCTTTTAAGAGCCATCGATAAGCTGGAGCGGGAGGAAGCCACCGCCTCGGAAGGAAGCGTTTCCCGAGAGGCAGAAGGAGAGGAGTCGATTACGGCGGCTCCCCTAAGGATCACCACACTGCCCTCACCCCGCGAGCGGGAGGAGATCCTGGAGGAGAGCACCAGTCCGGCTGAGGCTGTGGTGCCCACTGTACAGTTCTACACGGCGACCTTTGATGAACGCAATGCCCAGGAGCAGTTGCTCTCCTCCTTCATCGATCGCTCCAAGTTGTGGCAAAAGAAGACAACGTCCAAGTCGGATGCGGATGCGGGTCCAGATTCGCGTCAACTCACACGCAGCGTTGACAGTTCGTTGGGCACTAACGAAATCACTCACGACGGCAGCAATGAGATCAAGTTTGAGATACGCAGCAATGTTAAAAGACTAACGACAACAGCAACACCCACACCAACAACAACCAGAGCAACAACGCCAACAACAACGACAACAACAACACCTCGACCACGCACCACAAGGCGTCGCACCACGACGACAACGACGACGACAACAACAACAACTCCACGTCCCACACACAACGAAGATGGCGAGAACATCGAACTCGTGGACAAACAGGACATTCGCATACAGGAGGCACCACTGGTGACCGCCTTTACCGTCGACCTGGACGAACGTGGCACCGCCCAGAAGTTCAGACCATTGCTGCAGGGGCAGCACGGCTTCCAGCAGCAGCAGCAGCAACAACAACAGCAGCAGGTGGCACTTCCCCACCTGCCCCACGTGGGACCCACAATAACGAAGCTGAGCGTACTGGAATCAGAGCTGGGTGCACCGCCACCTCTGACCACACAGAGCCCGAGCAGCAGCACCGCCAGCAGCAGCACCACCACACAGACCAGCATCAGTCAGGCTGCGTTCTCCACAACGCCCGCATTTATCGGTTCCAGCACCACCAATAACTACATCAAGGTAAGCCACCAATTGATCAAATGACATCACAATAAATTTGCCTTGTTGTTCTATTCTAATCTTTTGGCAGGAGCCGTTGAACAATCTGACACCCAATCTGACACCGCCCGGCGGCGTCAACAGCTACATCATTGAACGTCAGCGGGCGCTGGAGCAACAAATCTATCAGCTGAAGTTGCAGGCACAGCAGCAGCAGGCGTTGATCTTGCGGCAACTGCAGCTGCTCGAGGAGCAGAGTCAGACGCAGAGTCGATACCAAGCATCGCCCATTGCGCAATCGAGCACATTGCAACCACTGCAGCAACAGCAGCCACTGCAGCAACAACAGCAACAGCAACTGCCACAACAGCAACAACAACAGCATGCATCACTGGAGGCAATACAGACGTTGCAGCCTCCATCGCCGGGTTACTCGATTAGACCTTCAGTCGAATTTATACCTAGTACACATACCAAGACCATTATCTATCCCACATATCCAATTGAGCAGCAATTGCCGCTGCGCGATGCCGTTGCGGCTCATAAATTTGCTCTGCACAGCGGCAACAGCGGCAACAGCGTCACTAATAGCAACAACAACAACAACAACTATCAGAAATTGCCAACACCAACGAATGCAGTGCAACAAATTTTCCAAAACTTGCAACAAAATCTGCTAAAAACAACGGAACATGCTGTCAGCAATACACAAAACAGCAACAGCAATGCTGTGGGCAACAACAACAACCAGTTGCAGTTGCAAGCATCAAATCAGTTCAACTTTGCGCCTGCAGAGGCGTCGCTATTGCAAGCCCTGCCCCAGAATAATTACCAACAGTTTCAGCAGCAGCAACAACAACAACAGCAACAACAGCAGCAACAACAATTGCTGTTGCCTAGCTACGTAAGCAATGCACTATATCAACAGCAGCAGCAACAACAGCAGCAACAGCAGCAATCACATCATCGTTCGCGTCTGTTTCGACAGGAATCGGACACAGGCAACTTTGGTCTAAATAACAATAATGTTGAGATTCATCCAAGCAACTCGTTTGCCACCACAATTGTCAGCCAGCAAAACAATCTCGACAATCAGAACTTCTATCGACAACACTTGACGCCTCAGCTCAGCAGCCGATTGCAGCAAAATGCGCAGCAATATTTGCAACAGCAACAGCAGCAGCAACAGCAGCAGCAGTCAACATCGACGACGACGAGCTCAGGTAATCAAAACCATAGACTAAATAGACCCAATAATCATTTAAGTCAACAGTTTAACAGTTTAAGAAATCTTGACGAATTGAAAGTAATTAGTAAAGTTTTAGCTCTCAACCACGGCATTCCGCAATTTGCATCACAAAATCTGCACTTCAATGGCGCCTTTTGAGCACCACCAGCCACTGCACCACCAATCACCAACTACCAACCACCAAGTACCACTCCGTCTTCTGAGCCAGTACCACAACATCCAAAACTCCCAAAAAAATATGCACATCCAATAAACAACCATCACCAGCACTATCTACCAATCCTTTCCGGCCGGATGTCAGTCGTTCCATATTACTTTCCAGTTAATTAAGTCTTCTTGCAACAACTTTGTAAATACGCACCTTAAGGCATAAGCATATTGATAATGAACAACGAACAATACGACGAACAACAACTCTACAAGGACAGCCGAAGAGGAGCAACGATCTGAAGACAATGTGGCCGCCGTGACGATTTAATGCTTAATGTCAAATGTAATAATTATTTATTTTTTATGTGAATAAAGTTTATGATAAAGTACAATAAACTTATTTATATCTGTCTAGAATTTTGGGAATCATACCAGAATTTTTGTTGCATTTTTCTCGAATTTAAAATTTTTTGTTTTTCGATTTTTTCTCAACTTTGACACGCGAAGAGCAAAGTGCACCAAACCAATTTTAGAAAAAACTTCATTATTTTACAAAATTTTGCATTTTTATTTTTCTTAAATTGTTTTTTAATTTTTTTTAATTGATTTTTATTAAACTTTTTTAAAAAAAAGTAGTATTTGCTGAGGCAGCCTAGAAGTAGGCAGTGTTTTATTCGAAAGCTTTAAGTACTGAACTGGCGCCATCTGGAGACTAAGTGTTGAGCTAGGAATAGTTTGCGCCGGCAAAAGTATGCTACATTTAAAAATCGGCTGTCAACATCAATTTCTTTCTTTTTTAAAAGTTTAATAAAAACAATAATAAAATTAATAAAAATTTATATTATTGCCGACAATCTTAACCCAATATTTTTGAAAATATATGAGTATTGCTATAAACTGTTCCAGCGAATGGCATCAAAATGATTTACACAATATTATTTTCAGTTATGTCAGCAGAATTTTTTTTGTTGTTTATTGCACAATTACAATATACATGTTCTCATTCATATAATTTATTATAGCTAAATTCCTATCATATATATATATATATTTATAAAAATATGTGGGGTTTCTCTTCTGTTACTACTATTACTGAGTTGGGGGGAGCGGGGGCGCGGTTAATGTTAACAAAACAACAGCGATGCTTACAAAGAGCTGAGAGGGCCGAATCTAAAACTAATATATCTAGAGTTACAATCTTAAAAGTTAATATTTTGTTTCAAGTTCTTCAAATTCATAGCTCCCAGGGCAATAGTTTAACAATTTCAACAGGTTCGCTCTATAAAACATAACAGTATTTGTTTGTGAGCTTTCTTAGCAATGGCATATACCAAATTCGGCATATGAGTCTAACTAATATGGTAGATGCTCTTCTGTTTTTTTTTTGTGTATTTTCATAGGTTTTTTTTTATAAAAAAAATTAATAGAATTCGTTTTGAGCTTAACAAAAACGCAAGCTAATTAAACTAAGTAAACAGATTGGAGTAATATAAACTCATCCATCAATACGTCCATACATATATAATAAATATGTTTTTTTGTTATAGTTCTTTTTGTTTGTTTTCGTCTAAACTAAGATAAACCTTATCACTATCCTCTATATGCATATAAAAAATATTCCTCTACATTCGTATAATTTGCTCAAGTCTTAAGAATACAGTTGGTTTCAATATGAATTTGACAGTTTCGAACGCGCAATGTGCACGTTTTTTTTCAGTTTTGGGGCGGTTTGGGTTCGGGGCGGATCGGGACGTTGCGAAGTTCTAGAATAATTTGCTTCTCATTTATGGGGTCAATTAGTATCAACTGACTATGGATCTATTAATAAACTAAGACTTAATATATATGTTTTAAGTTTAATGTTTAAGTATTTATATCATTACTAGTATTATTGTTTAGCATTTGTTGCTGTTGTGTTGGCTGCTCCAACTCTCCAACTTTCTCTATAAGGCACAGATTTTTTGTTACATCAGTTTCATCTAGTTTCTCCTTTATATATGTACAGAAATACTTTTCGCTCAATGAAAATAAATACCAGAAAATAATTACAAATATGTACAGCGTAGGTGGGAAGGCAGGGACTACACCTCCACGCCATAGTTGCGATCGACGACATAGTCGAATCGCTGCTGCTCTGCATTGCCGTCCTCCTGTGGCGTTGGGACAGGAACAGCGGCTGGAGCAGCGACAGGGGCAGCGACTGGAGCTGGACCTGCAGCGATAGCTGGACTGGATGTAGCAGCCAGTTTGGCGACAGCACCGCTTGCAACTCGATGGTGATGCTCACTGAGATTCTTATTCCTGTTGCTGCTGGCCACCAGAGCCGTGTTAATTGCAATGGCTGTCTCGGCCACATTGTCCTCCTCATCATCATCATCCTCTTCCTCCTCCTCCTCTTCGATAGCATTCGCATCGGGCAGCATGAATTCGCTAGGCAGCTCTGGCACTGAGAGGCCCTTGCGTGTAAAGAACGAGATTTTCTCTCTGCAAGAAACAGGTTAAAGATTAAAATTCGTTCTCTAGTTGAGCGGATGAATTAACTTACTTGAATGACACCAAATCGGGGCAGCCTTTGGGCACCTTTGTTTTGCGTAGCTTGTGAATTTCTTTGGCGGTCTTCATCAGCAGCTTCTGCAGTTGCCGCTCCTCGGGGCACTTGGCGGGATCGGCACGTGCCACCAAACGCTGGAACTCCTCATTCTCAATGGCCCAGGCCGCAATTAGCGGATCCTTGTTGTCACAGGCCTTCTGCAGTCTGTTAATAAAAACAACAATAGGAAGCTTTATTAGTTTACTCTTTAAATAGTCAGATTTAAATATACTTACACTTCCTTAAGGTTCTGTAGCTTGGAGATTTGATCGTTGAGGAAGAAGAGCTTGCTGTGCTGCGCCTGCAGATCCAACTCCAAGTCCAAGCTGGTGCGCGGTATATGAGTATGATGTAGTTCTAAAATATGTTTAAATTGCAGTTAGACACAGTCAGTTACCATAAAAGAGTAGAGTTAACTTACTTGTGACTGACTTGGTCGCCTTGGGATGGAAGCGAAGTGAACGCCGCTCCACGGCGCCACGATGGAAGGTGTGCGGGGTGACACCAAAGTGCATCGCCGAGTCGGAGTCGCTGCGATTGAGGCGACAATTATAACGATTCTTGCTGATCGCCGCCGATGGTGTAAAGGTTTGGGAACGCTTCACGGGTCTATCGTCCAACAGCTGCGACTGACTGCGCAATTTCTCCGGCGGGAAGGCGCAATCTGTGTTGGTCTCCTTGTCGGCATACTCCTGTTTCATATTCTCCAGGTAGGCGTCCAGCATGCAGCTAGCTGTAAGTTACAAATACAGCCATTTAGTTTGAAGTTGATTATAAATAAATTAAATTACTACTCACAATGCGTTAGGCCAATGGTGCTGACAAGCTGCTGCTCGTCCTCCTCCTCCTCCTCCTCCTCATCCTCATCGTCGTCGTCCTCGTCGTCATCGCTGCCTTGCTGCTCATTGAGACGCACATGCTCCGGCAACTCCTCGACAATTTGTGCCTGCAGCTCCAATGGCGGCGCCTGGTTGCGTGTGAGCGTTGAAGTTTGTGACGACGTTATGGTTGACTCATCCGAGGATTCCTCTCTGTTGTTGTTGTTGTTGCTGTTGCTATTGTTGCTGGCGGCGACGGCAACAGCGGCAGCTGCTGCTGCTGCACTTGTGGAGGGCAAGTCCAGCGACTCAAAGCTGGGCATGAACTTGGAACTGAGCACGTTGTACCACTTCAGTGTGGAGTCTTCGGGATTGAACTCGGCCATGCTGATCTGCACAGTGCCCTGAAATATTGATAAAATAGGTATTAAAATGAAAATATCGCACAAAACTTTAATTATAATTTAAAAATAATAATAATCTACTTACGATGATCTCCTCCTTCTGTCCGGTCATGCTGACCACGGTCACCTGCAGGCTCTTGCTCAGCAGCTTGTCCAGCGAAATGGGCACCGCAAAGGTGTCATTGAAGACGGGCTTCTGGAAGTCGCCCAGTGCCTTGGTGCGAATGGAAGTCAGCGAGTTGGGCAGCAAAGCGGCGCGTAGATAACTGCAAGTAAAAGAGACAAGTCTAAGTGAGCAACTGCATCATTAATAGTTCTCTTTTCGGCACTTACACTTGCGAGTTGTCCGTGGTGGCGGTCCACAAGGCCGACAAATTGTTGGCCCGTTCCAGGGAGACGACGAGGACACCCTCCTGCTTCAGATACTTGAGTCCGATCTGGACTTGGGCCAACTCCTTGCGCGGCAGATGGGCACGGGATGCCTCAAAGACGCCGGAATCGCCGGCAACGGACTCATTGCTCACGGCAGCGGAGACGGAGCGCGTATTCGAGGTGGACGAGGAACGGCTGAGCATCTCCTGCGGCAGATCCAGCAGCGATGGCTTCTCAGAGATGGGTGACAGCGGCGCATTCAGATTGAGCGGCGAACTCATGTTGAGCTTCTGCAGCTTCGCCTCCAGCATCATGCAGTCCAGCACTGTGGAGTCCAGGTCATAGGGATGAGCTCGGACAGGGGCGGCTGGAGGAGCTGTGTAGGCGGGCGGTGCGGGCAGCGTGGGCAGAATGGGAAGAGCTGGAAGAGCGGGTAGTGCGTTGGCGTAGGTGGGTTCCTCCTTGAGCACATGGGGCTGTGCTTGATCCGCGTTCGCATTGTATTTCATCGGCGAGGCGGGCGGCGTTTCCATGGAGAGGCTGCTGCGTGGCGACAGTGACACCTCTGAGGAAGGTTGTTGTTGCAGCTGCGGTGGCAACTGTTGCTGCTGTGCCACTGTGGCTGGATGCACTGGTGGCAGCCGCTGATGCTGCTGGAATAGACGCTGCGATCGTCGCTGCAGATCGATCACATCGATGGGCGAGTCCACGGCAAAGGGATCGATGTAAATGTCCGTGAAGCTGAGAGCACTCTTGCTGCTCGCCGTGGACAGGGAGCCGAGGCTGCTGCCGCTGCTGATCGAGAAGGTGCTCTCCGAGGAGAATGACTTGAGGCGCTCCTCCAGCAGTTTGGTGGACTTGAGTGCCTCCTGCAGTTTGTCGAGCAGATGTTGCTTCTCCTCGTGGAATCGCAGGCGATTCGCAATGCAAGTGTTTGTGGCCTCATAGGCCTCCTTGAGGTCCTCCTCCAGCTTGTGGCGCGTCTGTTGAATCACCTGCTTCTCCTCCAAGCTGCGCGACTTGAGTGAAATGCTATTCAGGTCATTGAGCAGCTTCTCCTTCTCCTGTATCAACAGAATGCGATCCTTGTCCGACTCCAGTTGACCCGGCTCAATGCGCTCCACATGATCGGCCAGCTGCTGCTGCAGTTTCTTGATGTGCTTCCGCCACTCGGCATACTGCAGCTTCGTCTTGGCCATCTCGGCGAACCTCGCACCGCCATTCAAATGCTCCCCCGCCCCTCCGCACAGATCCGTCTGGCTGGCGACACAGACGCGATCGAAGGGCGAGGCGGCATTCAGGAGATCAGCGTTCTCCTCGTTGATCTGCTGCCGGCTCAGCTCATTCTTGATCTGCACCAGACTGCGCATCAGTTCCTCCCTCACCTTCTCACCCGACACCAGCGACTTGTGCACCTTGAGCATCTCCTCCCTTATTGCCTGCACCTCGGCAATGTCGTAGCAGCCATTCTGCCGAGCATTGATCTTCTCGCCCACCGAGTACAGTGTGTTCATGCCCCGCTCCGTGTACGAGATGTCATTGGTAATGTGATTCAACTCCTGCTTCAGCTGACGGACGCGTTCTCGGGCCAGCATCAAATCCGCTCGCAGCAGTTCAGGATCGTGTCGACTCATGGAGCTGGACGAGGAGCATACTGCAAAGAGATAAATTGTGGACACACACTTTTATTGAGGATATCAACTAATTTGATTTCAACTGAATTCGATTATCAGTTTTCTCTGAGAAACAGTAATTATCAGACTTTGGAAATCATTGAAAGATTCAAGATAATAAAAGTTATTCTATGCTGCAGATAAGAAATTCCAACACCAAGAATAGCAAAATTGAAAACACAAAACTAAGAACCTTGAAAATACAAACTAAAATTAGGAAAAGTTTGGAAATAAAAATGAGTTTGAAAATTGAGTCAATCGACAATTTAAAATGTAAAAATTAAATATTTTGGACTAACTTATGACTTTGCACTTTTTGCTATTTAAAGATAATATTAAAATATAGTCAGAAAATCAAATACATATTAATGAACTAGATTTATTATAATATTGCTTTTTTAAATGTTTGCCCTATTTAAATTTTCCAGTTCGTTGTCTTCCTTTTTAAGGTGATTTTAAATTGTCATAAATTGTTACTATTTTCGTTAATCTGTAATATTCAAAATTCAGAATACTTACAGCTGCTGCGACTGGCGGCCAGTTTGTTTAGGTGATTGTATTCCTCCTGGGCGAGGAGTAGACGCTGCTGCTTGACATCGAACATCTCGCGCTTGTTCTCCAGTTGATCCTGTGCCGCGGACAGATAGTCACTGAGCATCTGCTCCTGGACACTCTTCCACTCCTGGCGCGGATCCTCGAGCTGTGTGCTCTGCGCAATGTGATTGATGTAATAGCGCCCAATATTCGAGTCATATGCCTCCTCCCAGCCCACGGGCAGCTCATCGCCCACACAGTCCTCAAAAGATTGCGGCTTTGTGTATCTGTAAGAGAATCGAAAGAAAAGGAGAACAAATTAGCACAGAGCTAGCAATGTTTGCTATTTTGTTATTGTACGAAAATGTATCTTGTTTTGGCTTATCAGCTTCAGCTTGTTTGCATAAAGACAACAAATGGCTAATGAATTTCCGTCGAGCAGAAGATTTCGGTGTGCCCTATGTATCTGTATGTGTATCTGTATCTGTACCTGTATCTGCCGTGTATCGTAACCTGTTTATCGTATGTGACCAACTGTTCCCACGCCAGTTAATTGGAAGCTTTTCTCTCTGGGCCCCCATTCGATAAGATTAGCGACAACTTTGTCTGGTATTTCCTGTGTGCATTTTTTGGTAAAAGTGGGCAAAAAAGCAAAGTATTTCTAAGACTTGCAAATATTTACCATGCAGCAATGGAATGTCTATCTGTTCGCTTGTTGTTGCCATACGACATACTAAATAGCCCATATGCCATATGTCTAATCTTATCGAGGTCGCATTTGTCCGGTGCGGCATAAAATAAAATAAAAATAAAACAAAAAAAATGAGCTAATGACAATGACGTTGCTGTTGTCGTCGCTGCGGCTGAGAGATTCTCACTTCTTACTTCTTGTTTTGTCCAGTTATTTGTTGTTGTTTGCGAAATTCAATTTCAATATCAGCGCAGACAACAACATTTCGCATTCCAATGATAATTACTAATCTTCATAAATTAATTGCTCCAATACGAAATACACAGACACACACACATTCATACACAATCACACACACAGATAATGCGCTTCAATTGAAAAACATTTTTGTTTTCTTTAAGGCTGGCATATTTATATGATTTGTTAATTAATCATTGCTTTGGAATTCGCGCGGCCATTAAAAGCAAGCGTTAAAGGCAAAGGCTGCCCGCTACGATAATTAAATGTACACCATATGCGCAAGATATCGGAGCACACACACACACACACACACACGTACTCACAGCATGTGCGTCTGTAGATACAAAAGTATCTATATCTATATCGTGGCTCAACTGCCGGACAGTTGTGCATTCAATGAGAATTTTCCAAGAATAAACTTGCCGCAGAAGCAAGCTAAAATGTTATAATCACATACTATACATTGCCATAAATCTATGAATTTTCTAGCGTACTCTTACGTATCTCTTCTGGGTAATTGTTGATTTTTAGCTGTACTAATTTAGCTGGAACATCGTTGAAAGCGATTAACGCTTACACTTCGATCGATTCCCAAAGATCATCATATAGTATGTAAACAAATAGAACATACGAATTATACGATTCATATATCGACGGCTGACTAAGCATCGTTTACGTGAATCGATCACTGTGCTGATCAAACACTTTTATCAGAGTCGGAAATCTACCTTTTAATCATATATGCAAATATTTAAGCGCATTTCATCGCATTGAGCACTTTGAGGCCCATCTAAATAAAAGCTATAACAACCACTTTTAATTATATACTTATATCTATCGCTGGTAATTGACGATCGATTAATTAAATGCTAGTTATGACGTATTTGTGGGACGACGTGCTCTTGGTCAGGGACACAATTAGCGATTACTTAGACTTTAGCCGATAACCAATCATTAGAATTGCACGGGTTTTAACTTTTGCTAATACAAGTACAAATACAAATACGTGTACAAAAAATTGCACTTGAAGACCCACATAAAACTGCTTTGTTTCGATAAATGGAAAAAACAAATTGAGAAAGACAGCGGAAAATGGCACAGCAAATAAATAGAGAGTGGGGGGAATAGGGGAAAGGAAAAACACAAAAGCTGCAGCTGTAATAAATAAACAGAAAGACATGTCCCAATCCCAATCTCAAACCCAATCCCGGTCCAAGTCCAAGTTGTACGCTTTGACATAGAAAACAACGATCTGGCGATCGACAAAGGCAGTGACAGAACATGACGTTGATGTCAACAAAAGGTGCAGAAGATACAGCAAAAGAATATGAATATGAAATGGAGGGGAAGTGGAAACGACAGAGGGAAGAGAATAGCACGATAAACGGGGGATTCATAATTTGAAATCAACAAGTTTTGTATTTATTTTCATTGACTTTTCCAGCGGCGTTGGGCAATGGCACAGTTGCTATCTGCTTGAATTACGATTCGTCTTTGTTTATTTGCATTCGAACTTATTGTGTAAATAATAAATAATGATCGCGCAATCCAACTGAGACTACATGCACTACATATATTATTATGTACTCATACTCGTATATCTAAAATAGAATTCAATTCAATACGAGAACTCGTTGTGAGCCTAAAGTAAATGGATATCTGACTGTTTCCAACTAAAAAAAATAAATGAATTGTTTCATCGCATGTTCTTTTTATTATACGTATATTTAGTGCTTTACTTAGGATCAGTTCTCTCTCTGAATCCATCCCCTGACGACGATTAACGCGGAAGTTTACACAGGTGTCAAGCGTGGCAATCGCAGCTGCCAATAAATGAAACGAACGTTGCCTTTAATCAGCTCAATAAGAAAAGCGTATGCAAATTTTTATGGTTTTCCATTAGCGCATGAGTTGATTTGACTCGCTTTGACCTCAGCAAATCAAAAATCAATGAATACACACGCACACACACTTGGTGTGTGGGTGTGCCATCAAGTAATAGATAGGGCTTCCTCTGCTTACAGTTGCCGATGCAGGCAACTACAAGTTGTAGGCTTAACTAACTGGTCAACTGACTAACTGGCTAACTGATTGGCCACAATAAACGTGGCGTTTTACTCGTATTTTATATGCATACTGTAAGAGCGGTCAAGAAATCTGCATAAATTACAAAAAAATTGTAAACAAAATATTTATGGCTCCGATGCCGACGACGCTGTAATAAATTCGCGCTTTAATAAAAATACACACAAAAAAAAAACAGAGGCCCAAAAACCTGTTTTGGGCCAACAAGAAATATTTCAGCATGAATTTCGTTGTCACAATGCAAACAACAACAACAATATTCAGAGTGAGGCATAGACATGGTTGTTGTACATATTAAAAAAACTAAAAAAAACGTTAAATATGGCCATTGATGGTGACGACAACGCGACGCTTTGCAACTTCGAAGTTGTCATTAGGCAGCACTTAAATGAAATGCACATACACACAGATACAAACACTTATATGCAGATACAGATACAAATACATACGAGTATAGCATAGATACATTTGTATAAACAATATTATTTAACTGTTTACGACGCGTTTTATGCTAATTGGCGATCATAAAATGTGTTTCTTCTTTCTTGTCTTATCTTCTCTCGTCTCGTACATATTTTGATATCTGACTTTGAGTATATTTTTAGATATATGTAAATGGTAAAAAATAAATGGTCAAATTCAAGCCAGTTTCAAGCACGCATTCTTTCTTACAGACCAAGTTAACTTTTGTTTTCGGCAACCTTGTGACAAAAACAAATTTAAAAAACGCGTCTTCAAATTGTGTTTTTCTTTCTTTCGTCTATTTTAATAGTTAGTCATTAATTCAGTTGAAGAATTTCAATTTGATCGAGCGTTCATTCATTGTGAAGCCATTTAGCAATTCAAATTCAATCAAGAATCATAGAATAGTTTGGGCCGGTTTCAAAAAATTCCATAAATCGTTGGCCAGGACGGTGATTTTTAGCTCAACCAAATCACGTAGCCGCTGTCGAGAGATGACTGTCAAGTTCTGCTCTAATTGTTTACTCGATTTCTACGCTTGTTTTGTTTTTAACGGAACTGAGATAATAAACACACGCTCTTTTACTCTTAGAACGCGACAAAGACAGCAATTTCCGGTTTAAATAAATATATAAAAATGATAAATATACATACGTATACATATGTATATATGGCCCACTTCTCCTCAGCTCAAACCTCAGAATCACAACAACAAATATACATAAATAGTTATTTATGCAAAACAAAAATCAAGCCACATTCTCGAGTATCCACATAAGCATTAGAGCCAATTTATCAGGCAATCATCACATCACCTTGACATACCTACATTTATTTATAAGTTCGAGTCAATAAACAAACAGTTGACGCAATTGTTAGAGTAGATTCTACAGGGTATAGGAAGTACTTAATAAGTAGTAAGCAATGGTTGCATTTTTAAGATGCAAGATAGACACACAACACTTTTCAACTTATCACATTTGCAGATACAAGATAAAATGAAAAAAAAACTTGCTGTTGACCTACATAAGTATCTTTTTTCGAGCTTAAATAAAAACTTAAAAAACTATCCCATAACCAGAAATAATACTATTTTATTTTGGTTGATTAAATAACAATTGTTTTGTTTTATTATCACATATTTTTGTGGTTCGTAGAATTGGTTGCTTGCTTGGCTGCTCTTATCAGACATTGCTCAGAAATATTTCAGAGCTTAATCAAATTAAGCTATAAAGGTCGTACGTCGCTTTATCTTATCGCCATGATTTCGTGTTGATGTGTAAAAAATACAAATATTATTGCTTTACGATTTTGTTAACTTGTTTCAAGTGTCGTTCACACTGAAAAATGTATTTCTTACTCTTGTCGTTGCTGTCGTTGCCTGGGGCTGTGGCAAATTAAAAATATATTAACTGCATTTCCCGTCGCCCATGACTATCTCACACTTTAACTTCCTTCCGGCGCACTTTTCATAATTTCCCGCACAGGAGGCAGAGAGGCAGGTTGAGGGGGGGATTGACTGATAAAATCGGAAGCGCAACGATCAAGCAATTTGGTGTTTGAAGCTTAGCAAATGCATTTTATGGCCCGGCTCTATGTGCATTTTAAATAATTTCACAGCCCAAGTCAATGAACTGCGCATGCGTCAAACTTATTTTTCTTATTTTTTTTATACTCGTATTTCTCTTTTCATTTTTTTTATTATTTCCATGTCTCCAGACCCTAACCGAGATAAGCCCAAAGGCATTTGCTGGCTGTTCATTATCTATGAGAGGTATTTCATAATTTTTAACAGAACAAGCTGAGAAAGGAGAGAAGGGGTTTTTTATTTTATGTCAACTGTCTATGAAATAAATATGTGTACGCCTTTCTTTCTTTTCGAGCCTCGATATCATAGTTTCGTAAGTGGGTGTCAATTACAGCGCTAAGATCGGCCATTAAAATATGTGAACAGAGTTCGACCTCAGTCAAAAGTATCTGAAACTCAGTCTGAGTCTCGGGGGCCATTTGCATGGCGTGGGCCGATGACATTAGTCACAGCTACGATGGAAGACCCAATTCGAGCTCTGTTTTGAATAGACAGACAAGTCTTAAGAGCCAAATTGCCGCTTGTGGTGGCTCTTCTAGCTTTTAAGCGCTCATTTCGAAATCACAAAATGTCTACCATAAATTCCAAAGTGAACAATTCAAATAAATTTTTGCGCCATGCGCAATGCCAACTGCATACAAATGAACTATTAAAAAATTCATAGAATTTATACACAATATCACACACACACACAGACAACAAAAGCGCCCACTTGGAGTCCGATCCCCTCCTCCAACCCCTTTCCCTGGATCGCAGCAAAGGCAAAATAAACTTAAATTGAAATTTATGATATTTTATGACTTGTTGACGGGCATTTTTTTTTTTTGGTCTGTGCGCGTATAGATTTGGAAAAGCGCTTGTTTACTTTCAGCAGCCACTGTTCGAAATTCCAAAAACTTGCACGCCAAATGCCAAAGAATAGAAAACTAAACCATCTATGAGAATTGCCCATTGCAAAATTCCCAAGAAAAATAAATTTGCTGATATCAAAGATACCCTACACTTTCAATTAAAATAAAAGTCAGCAACCTGAGTACCCTTCTTGGATCTTGTCTACAGGGTATGATAACTTTCGAGTTATGCGGGCAAGTAGACAGGGCGAACTTTTATGCCTTCATCGTTGTGCCATTGATCGATGAACGTTTGACGTCTTTCGAGATACATTTGTATCTGCAATATGTATATACATATGTAGTTCTTTATGCCCCCATACATATGCTAATTGGCAACCATCTCAAGAAGAATGTATACTATATACATACATATATATATTAAATGTATGCCAATATTTTTAACTGTAACAAGCATACGAAATTGGTTTTGAAATTCTCATTTCACATTCTCAATTCTCATCTATTTATTATTGTATTTGTTGTTGTTCATTTTGGGGAAATATGCAAACGGTATTCGGGTACGTCAACAAAAATTCGTGGTATGCGCATTATAAAGCTTTAAATTCGACACGACAACTCGGAAACATTTTCGTGTGTTGTTCGAGAGACGCCCACATGGAACATGCCAAGGTAGATATATGTATATACATACAAAGATGCATACATATATATAAGAAAATATTTCACACAAAATTCCTGCTAAATACAACATGTATGTATATGTAGATTCATCTATGACTACTCTATAAAAAAAAGAAAACAAAGAAACCTTGACAACGTCAAGAGCAAATACAAACACAAAAAACAAAACTAAAAACAAAATAAAAAAAGTTTGCTTTGAACTTCTTTGGATTGCAAAGTGTTCACCTGTGCAGTTTCTTAAAGTTCTGACATTAGCTGATTCCCGGAATTCGTAAAGTAGCCATAAGAGACTGTTCTGCAGGCCAATAGATACTTTTTTAGTACGCTCTGCGCAATTTCAGCAAGTGATATGATATGATATGATATGATGGGCAGTGCAACAACATGAGTTTAGTAGTAGGCGCGATCGTGCGCCTCAAGTTGCCTCCTTGCCACCTCCCGTTGCCAGTGTTGCCCCATCGCCATTGCCATCGTCGTCGTCGTCGTTGCTGCTGTTGTTGTTGTACTCTGTCATTAACAAAACAACTGTTGCGACCTTCACATACCAGAGCAACCAACCGACTGAGTAGCGAGTAGCGAGCAATAAGCAATAAGCAGTGAGCTGAGCGCATGTGCACATACGTAGATACTCAGATACTTACATACATACACGATATGTACTTATGTATGTCGCATATTAAAATAAGGCGAAAAATCCAACTGAATAAAACGTGAATGCGAATCGCGAAATGACGACGACGACGTCAAAGTCTCAGACAGCAGTCGACAGCAGAAATTTGTTATAACATGTATATTTTTACATATGTATAAACATACATACTTATGCACTTGCATCTGTATGCAGCTCTGTGTGCTCTGTATCTGATAGAATATGCTGGTAATCATGCGCTGGAAAAGGGAAGTTGCATTGTAAATATGAAACGAGTACTTTAAGTTAAACTTGGGGCGCATTCCTCGCATAAGGTCGACCGTACAACTGGGGGAACTATTAACCCATGCTTTACATATACATTCATATATACATACAATGTATACATAATCCAGACAGATTTTATACTGCTGACAATTAGCTGGAAGCAAGCTGGGAATCCGGCCATGGGTATCAACATCTGACTAAAATTTCTTGGCATTTTCACTGTGAAATTCCAATAGAAACGAGTGAAAATTTCTATAGAATCATTTTTATACATTATATACATACGAGTATGTATTTATTTATTTCTTTTTTTAAATATTTCCAATATTTATTTATTGTTTTTTTGATTTTGCTATTGCTTTGTGTGCTTCCAAAATATATTTCTCATTTTAAAATTCTGTAGAAACATTTCGATTTCAAAATTTACGGCCAAAGAAAATAATTCAATATAATTTTTTCTTGCCAGACAATTTAGTGTTTGTATAATAATTTCGAAATACTAGAATAAAGTGCATTTAGCAATGTATTATAGAAAATACTTGACCAAAGTGTGTTCAAAATAAAATCAACATAAGTTTCTCGTGTTCGCATAGAATATGAAAATTATTTATAGACATTTAGATCTCTTTCGCAGACAGTTTGGAAATTCTCAGCAAGACCAACAACCAAAAACATTCCTCAAATATTTTTTTTTCATGATTTTTGTTCGTTTCGCACACTTTGTAGACAGTTTGGCAATTCGCATCACGGCCAAAATTATTTCAAATATTTATTCATTAAATTTATTTTAAATATGTATGTATATATTTATATATGCATACATGTCTTGAGTTTTGTTTTACATGCCAACTACTTTTCGACAACAACTACAACAATGCCAAAAAGAATGAAAGCTGCTGACCAAAATGCAAAAATAAAACAAAATAAATAATAAAATCGTAGTTTTTTTTTATTTTTTTCATTTAAATGCCGCATGTCAAATGGGCCAATTAACATTTCTGTTATTTGTTGCTTTTGTTTTTTACTTTTCGCGTCTTTTGTTTATAAATAACAAAAATGTTTTATTTAAGTTTCGTTGCTGTTGCTGTATGCGAAATATTTGTGCGCTGTTATTTTTAACGCCAGGTCATAAATAAAAAAAATTATGCAAGCATTTTGATAGCAGCTTATTTTGCTGCCCCAACTTGGCTGATTCCTTTAAAATAATTTCTAAATAAATCTGGTCGAAACAAAACCCCGAGCCCAAACAGAATTAAAAATTCCAAAAATTATTGTTTTTCATTTTTCGCTGTTGTTTTGTTTATCTTTTCCAATACACTTGATATACACACACGTAGTGAACGCGAAAGATTTCCAATTTTATGGTCAACGCTCGTGGCAAATTGTGGAATGCACAGTATAACCAATTGATTTGCGTTATGAGAATAATGGAAAATGTTAAGCACAGTAGCTAAATAAATACTAGGTATTCATATGTGTATGGAGATGGCGAAAACTGAAAGCAAATCAGAAATAAGTCAAATGTTATCGTCGCATTTGTGAAATACATTTTCAGCATTCAACATTGAATAAAGCATGCTGGATGAAGCTGCAGCTGCAGTAGTAATAGGGGGATTCTAATTGCGTATCTAGCAGATACATTTTCGATACATACACTCTGTATGCCAATTGAGATATTCATGTTGTAGTTGTTGTTGTTGTTGATCGAGCAAAATTGCACGACAAATGACACAAAGTACATACATATGTATGTACATACATATATTTTAAAGCAGCAGATGTGCTCACTATATAGATACATATGGGCATTTGTATGAGTGTGTACGCGATCATTTACTCCAAAGCAAACAAATAAACAAACGCACAAACATGCATAAATAACTATAACTCGTTGCAGTTGCAGCAACACAACAAAAATGCAGCAACAACAACGGCAACGACTCTTGCCTCCAGCAAAGCAACTCACACAGATTCTTGCTGACACAAACACATACACTCATACACAAGCAGCGACGTCGACTGTCGACTAGTTATCGACTGCGCAGCGGCAGCGACTCAGGAATGCGGTTTTGACAAGTTCTTCTAAAATTGTACGAGCAACTTTGCTATTTACGCTATGAAACGACAACAACAACAACAACGACAAGAGCTGGCGAGTGTGCGAAGGAGCGCGGAAAGCAGAACAGCCAAAAATGCAGCAGTCGGGTCAACCCAACAGCTGTGATACCCTAGAAGCTAGTGTGGAGTAACTTAATGTTAAAAAATGTTGAATATAAATACATTTATATCTATATCTGCAACTTTATCCAGATTTATATCGATAACTGTGACAACTTGAAGTGTTTTGTGCCTAGCTCATTTGTTGCTTAGTTTACAGGATATACAAGCTAGCAAGCCATAGCAGCAGTGGGAGCGGGAATGGCATCACGGAGATTGAGACAGAGGCAGAGAGAGAGAGAGACAGAGAGTGTGTGCAGCAAGCTGCTTGAGGCAAGCCCAACAACAACAACATCAGAGGCTACAGCAACATTGGCAGCAACTGCTGTTGTTGGAAAATATTTCAAAGTTGCAGTGAACTCGCAGCAAACGCGGCACCAATTGAATGCAATTTGCGTGTCTGTGTGTGTATCTGTGTGTATGTATAGTATGTTTGTATTTCTGTATCTGTGTGAATGCATTTATTGAAGCAATGCGCGCATTGCCTTAAATGCCAACTTACTACTACTATTTGCTGCTGCCATACTACGCTACGCCCAGCTTCGTGTTGTTGTTGTTGCTGCTGTTGTTGTTGTTGTTGTTGCTGCTGTTACTGCCTTTTGTATTTGGCAAACATTCCAAGCTGGCTATAAAATGTTCTTATTTATGTATGTATGCAGTTTGTGTCTCATAAGTATGTTTGTTTGTATCCATACGACAGCAGACTGCAACTGCTGCCACACAAGGGGGACAGGAGGACAGGGGGACAGGCAACAGAGTTGCTTTGACATGAATGTCAGCTTTGCGCATTTAAGCAGTTTAATCAACTTTTTTTTTTCTTCTTTTTATTTTTTATTCCTTATTCTGCCAGCCGCCTGTCTTTGCTGTCTCTTCTAAGACGCTGACGCTGCCAGAGAACCTGGAGCCGGTTTCTTGGCCATTTCATGCATGCATTTCTTAACCCTCCCCCGTCCCCATTCCCCTTCGCCTTCCTCATTCCCACCCCATCCACACTTTGCCCCTTTCCATTGATGGCATGCCCCCAACTCCTCATTGCATGGCATTCTATGTGCTTCACTTGAGTGCATGCATCTGTATCTGTATCTGTAGCCATAGAGCTATAGCTAATGCCAAGAGTATCTATGTATCTACATGTGTGTGTGTGTGTGAAGCTGTGTATCGTCGTTGTCGATTGTGGCACGTCGCAAATTCTATGCAACGTTCAAATGTGATTGCACTTTTCTCAACTTTGCACCAAAACCATGAGCATGGCGCATTTGGGCCGAAAGTGTTGCAATGCTGACCCACAAACCAATAAATTCCAGCTCGAATATCTGTGGAATGCAGCCAAAAAAAAAAAGAAACCAAAAGATACAACAAAAATAAAAAACAAATCAACGGGAACAAGAAGATCGGCAACAAAATGAATTATGCGCTCAGTGCTAAACATTTTGACAGCACACGCAGCAGAGATACTTTGCCAAAGCTAAAGATACAGCTACAGCTACAGATACAAATACGTATGTACTTATATATGCTGTGGCATTTGGGGAATGCAGCCGAGAGACGACCTCTGTCTGGTTAGCCTTATCACTTCATTAGGCCATAAATTCGACAACAAACATGAGCACAAAAAGCAACATGAAAATTCCACAGAGCTTTTTTTATTGAGTAGCAGGCAACACACAACTCAAGCACCTACATAAAAGATACACAGTTACAGATGCACATGCAGATGCAGATACTTTGTCCCCCTTCTCAGTTCCTCAGTCTCCCAGCTACGTTAATTATGCAGCATGCATCCAAAAGATACAGATACAAATATACGAATACGCGTGCGCAGAGGCCATAAGCCTCTACTTTATTCTCCTCTTCTCCTCACTTCTGAAGTCTCCTCTGCTCTGATCTTGAGGCTCGTCTTTGGGACCGACTTAAGAATATGTTATGCGCACTCAAATGGCATTCGGAAAGTGCTACTGAAAAATAATACAAGTTTCGTGCAGCCAACAAAAGAAAGAAAGAAAAGACATCGAGACAACGAGACAAACAAGGGCGGCAGCTGAAGAGTGGAGAAAAGAGAAGAGGAGAGAAGATAGCAGAGCTGCAGGCAGGCTGGTCTCTTCAGGAATGACTTTAAGCTGAAGTCTTCTCTTCTCCTACTTCTCCTTTCCTCCTTTTTCTGCTTCAGTCTTTGGGGAGCTCATAAAGTGTTTGGGCATCGTCGTCGTCTTGGAACAAACAGCTGATTGTGGCCAGTGCCTGATTAGGGCAATTAATTGCCAGCGATTGGAATGCAGATGCCAAAACAGGGACTCTCCAGCTTCCCCACAGCCAATGGCCAATAGCCACTAAGCAGGCATTTTGACCAACAAGGCAATAACATACCAGGCAGCTGCAACACATGGCACACATGCCATTTGTGGCATGGTATGTCATGGTATGGCATGAAATGGTATGGCATCGAATCGTTTGGTATGGCAGTATGTGCCATGGACTTTGTTCAGTTCGGATCGTATCGATTTTTGGGTTGGCCCAGGCAAGGGTATCACAACCTTTGGAAATTGGCCAACAGATCGCCATCAAGATCATATGATTATATGAAAATGTATATATTGTAATCAGTTCACTTGATTTTGATTACCTAATTAAGAAATTCTTCAATACAAGGGATCGCAAAATAGAGTTGTGAGTCGAAAACAATCGAATTATTTCCAATTTTTATATTTTTGATTTGTAAAACAAAGATTGAAAATAAAACTTATTTTTCAATTCAACTTTTTTTTTTCAATTTCAATTTCAATTTTTACTATAAAATTTAAAAATACAATTTTAATTTTTCCAATAAAACTTATAATCGTTACAATCCCTGATTAATACACACAGTCGATCAAGTAATTGGTTTAACAACACACAAAATTCACATATTTTATTAATGACTTTATATATTATTTTCTGAATATATTTTTACTATTTTATTTAGCTGCATATTCGTTATTTGAAGTTGATGGCTCTCATTTTTGGGCCTGTCTGTCTCCTTCCGCTTCAAAATGTGGCATAGCAACTGCAACAACTGCAACATAAACAATGCAAAAGTATCTCACAGCAATTTATCTTGAGTATGCACATTCCTGCGCTTGTTTCGTTTCATTTCACTTGAGTTTTTTTTTTTCATTTTTTGGTATTTTGTTTGTCTGTGTGTGTTTCTTTGCTTTATTATTTTTCATTGCATGCATGGAAAATTGCTACCTTTGCAGGCCAAGCTGCGAGCTGCGGGCACATAAACGCATATATCACGATCACTCAAGAGCCAGCTCAGCACATGGCGACGACGACGACGACGACGACGATCAGCAATGCAGACGACTACAAAAAAACCAAAAAAAAAATGTTAAGAAAACGCCTGCGGAACGCGCATTCAGGCAGCTCGAAATCCAAATCCACAGTCAGAGACAGAGACAGAGAAAGAATCAGAGACAGAGATAGAGCCCTTGTTGAAGTCCGAGTCTCAGTTGGAGCTACTTTACTATAGATATAGGAGACGGCCCCCATATGTTCCAGCTCCCTCCGACTTCCAATCCAATCCCAAACCCAATGGGCCCCACCAGAAAAAAGGGGCAACTTAATTTTCTGCTCACGTTTGCAGTTTTGCCGTTCGGACGAGTGAAAAATTGCCCAGCTGCGGGAATGACAGCTGAATTATTATAAATCGATATGGGGGATGGAGGAAGGGAATTTGAGGTACTTCAGTTCATAGCCAGATCGAGAGTAATAGGCAAACATTATTTGCTTTGCTTTGCTTTTGCTGGCCAGGGTATTTTCAAGGGTATCCCTGCAAGCCAGCCCTCTCTTAATTAGCACATGTTGAAAAGGAAATCATTATGCTTGATAAAAATCACAAGTGTTGATTGCGCCGAGACAGAGACTGAGACTGAGATGGAGTTGAAGATTGAGGGAAAGACGTGGCAGTAACAAGTGCGAGAGAGTTGACAGGAAAAACTCACAGATCGCTAAACTCAGATCGCAGTTGGTTGTGTTGCTAGTTTTGCAGTTTGCAGTTTGCAGTTCGCAGCTTGCAACTGGCAACTGGAAAAGCAGCCGCTAAAATGGGCAAAACATGCAGTGCGACCAGCAGCGCTTGTGTATCTGCCAGATACATTATGTATCTATGTGTATGTGGCATCGGGCTTACGCTGTGAAGTGTCGCTGTTGTTGTTGCTGCTGTTGCTGCTGTTGTTGCTGTTGTTGTTGTTGCTGCTGTTGCCAGCAAGTGCAAAGAAAATATTTTTTGACGCTTTGGGCCGCTGCAAACTAGAAAATGTTGCTGCTGGCGACGTTCGCGTTGCATTCATGCGCGTAATCAAATTGTAATCACGGCTCTGGACGAGACCAGCAACAGCAACAGCAACAACAGCATCAACAACAACGGCAACAGCAACAGCAGCAGCTTTTTCTTGTGTTGCTGTTGTTAAGTGGAAATACTTGTTGCACAAATGCAATGCAGGCTGTTGCCGTCGTTGCCACTGCATATCTGCATTGGTACGGTGAAGCTCGGCTAAGTACAACTGGTAATTCGACTATAGCTTATTATCAGACTTATATTAGTATGAGTCTGATATTAATATTAATTATAATGTTATGTCTATTTTTATATATACAAAAGATTCAAATAAAATATAGTTTCTTTGATTATATAAATGTATCTTTTTAATTTGTTGAATTAAACTTCAAGTGTTTCTGAGACTCGACGTTGCGAAGATAGTTTTACTTTTCTTGATTTTGCTGCAGTTGTTGTTGCATTTGCCTTGTGCAATTTATTAAATGAAAAATGCCGTTTTGCAGCTTTCCAAGTTGCATTGCCTCTCTGTACGGGTGTGTGTGTGTGTGTGTATAAATTTAAGTATGCCTGTACATTCGTTGGCATCTCTCGCAGCAGCCAAATTGAATTTTATGTAAATTTTACTGTTTCTACATTGGCAAAAAAATGAAGAAAAAAAAATCACCACATCTAATGTATAATGGCACGCATGCAGCACACACACACCACAGACACACCACACACACACATTAGCATTTAGCGGATTTTATGCAATTGGCAACGGATACGACTAAGAAATGGCACGATTCGAGCACCGGCTAAAGAATCAGAACGTCCGACGACGACGACTCAGAAATGCTATGCAGTTTGCCCATTTGAGATACAGATACGCATATCGATCAGATAATTGACGCAGCTCTTGCCACAGATTGCTTGCAACGGTTGCAACGATCGATAGTTCGATCACCCCCCGCCGCTGGCGCCACTGTGCTCGACTCTATCATAGCAATAATGGCCGCTTTCGCCTAGGCCCATTTTGGCGGCTTTGGCTCAGTCAACAACGATTTTTATGTTAAACAAGTTTAAGTTTATGTTATGTTTCAGATTGGGACTCCATCGGTAGCTGTAGTTACAATGAATCTCTGAATCCATCAGCAGATTTCAACTTTAAAAATGTATCTGATATTGAGAGACTAGAAGCTCTGTGTTGTATCTGAAATCATTTCTTTTCGTATCTACGCTTGTGCATAATTATTTATGCTTTTCACAATGATCGATGAATCGAGAAACTGTCACCAAAACACACACAAAAATCCACAACTCGTCGCTTTACAGTTTATTTTCATATATTTATATCTATATATATATACTCTTATGTATGCGTCTGAGTCTTCAGACTAAACAAAAAAAATTCCACTGTGTCGCTGGGTTATGGCTAACAATTGGCCAAAACTGGCCAAAAACGCTGTTAGCATGGCCAACAGCAACGCTGACTTTTGTTAACAAAATAAAAAAAAATAAAGAAATAAAACAACAAAAACAAAACAAAATAACGCCCTGTCGAAAAGTTGTACAGACAAGTGAAATACTCGAACATAAGCATAATAATAATACTCTAACGGGGTCGCTTGATTCTGTGAAGTAGTTGGTAAAAGATCATTTCATAAATTGTAAACATCACTGTTGAGATTATTCCATTAGCATACAAATGTATTTTGGATCAATATTAATACCAAGTACTTGTTGTCAAGGGTATGCAGGTTTCGGTCTTGATTTTCGTTTGGTTTGCATCATCTGAAATATTTGCTCGCTTCCAAATACGTCGAGACCCCCAAAAAAAAAGGCCCGAGGCCTGGCTCGCTTCGCCATCGCATGGTAGAAATTTATTTATGGCTTATTGGAATTTTTTCGCGCTACCGGCAGCAATTTTCAAAATTCAATAACAGCTCGCATGCCGGGAGAGAGTGAGAAAGCGATACTCTGATAGAGATATGGACAAAATTTAAAAAAAAAAGAGAAAGAGAGAAAAAGGCAGAGCCACAATAATTGTGCTTAGTCGAAACGTAAATTCCAAAGGCCAATAAATATAAATAAAAGCTTATAATAGAGCGATCATTGCTTTAAAATCAGTGCCTAAATTTTAACAGACTCGCTTCTTGTTTACCAAATATCGTTTCTATTCATATCCCGTACATTGTATCTTGGCCTTACATGCATGTGTGTATACAAAATCTAGTTGATGCATAATAACCCTAACAAATGCGCAGATGTTTCATTTTATTTCCAAGCAAAAACGAAACGAACGAAATTCCTCAACGTTTTCAGTTTGTTTAATTCAGTGAAACATTTTGAACAATGTCCATGCAATTTGAAACAAACAAAGGGAATGTTTGTGTTAATTGAAAGCGTGAAGCGCACACACAACCTCGCATTTATACACACACACACACACACACACACATTTAACAAAGTATATGTATGTATGCTTGTAGAAGAATTTGAGAAATCAATTATTTCGAAACTGCAAAATTCCTACATACATTTGCAATTGTTTATGTTAAAAAGATAGACAACTCGCGCGAAAGAGAGCGCAGATAGAGCGCGAGGGAGACACACTGCCAGAGAGCCTGAGCGCGAGAGCGAGAAAGAGAGCACAAAATGGAAAAAAAAAAATACACAAGAAATATGTGAGCGAACGTCGAGGCGAAACGACAAACGGCAAAAACGCTCGTGGGGCAAACTAAAATGTATCTATGCGATACATGGCCTGATGTGGACGCCGCACTTGCCCCGATCTTTCCCCCTTTGCCAGTACAAACTACTGTACCCATTGCAGCTCACTCTCTCGCTCTCTTCTGACGGTCGTCGTCTCTCTATCTCTATATTAGAGTGTGTGTGTGTGTGTGTGACATACACTCTCTCACAAATGTACACATTACGTATGAGGGGTTTTCAGTTTTGCTCGCCTTTAATTTTTTTTGAGTTGTACGTATCTTTTTTTTTTTTTGCAGATCATTTGCTGAGCTTTATTTAACTTTTGCTCTCTCAGTTTGGCCCCCACCATTTCAGTGCCCCCTTCTCTGCCTCCTCCTGCCCCCTGCCACGCTTTGTTGTCTGTGTCGCCGCTCGCTGTGCCGTTCGCTTTGCTGTACATTTGTTGTTGTTGTTGCTGTTGTTTTACATTTCAGTTTTTGTTTGTTGCTGTTGCCGTTGCCGTTGCTGCCGCTCAGTTCAGTTCAGTTATACTTGGAGTCTTAATCATCGCATTGGAATGTTTACATACTTAAAGTTTTTTCATTCTTTTTTTGGTTGTTGTTTTGTATTTTGTTTTGCTGCCCTGTTAAAATATGTAATTTATTTTGCTTTTATTGTTGTCGGTTTTGCTGTTGCGGCGGCTGCAGCTGCCTCTTCTTCTTCCCACATTCCAATGCACACACACACACACACTCGCACACGCACGCAGAGGGAGAGAGAGAGACGCACACACATACATACAGGCAGATGCACGACGCACCTTTTCTTTCCGGTTGGAGTTGGATCACTTGAGTTGGAATTTATATGGGTTTTTTCTTCAGGCTTTCTCGCCAAGATGTCTCTATAAACTTGTATGTATTTATATATATAGCATAGAATACGCTTACCGATCTCTGGGATCCAGCCATGTGGTCTTTTTGTTGATATGATCTATGTAGTAGGTCTTGCCATCAAAATCCCTGGCAATATCCCAGCCATCCGGCAATGGGAATTCACTGTGCTGTCCATGCTGATGATGATGATGATTATGTTGCTGTTGATGATGATGATTATGCGGATGTGGATGCTGTCGCGGTTGTTGTTGCTGCTGCTGGTGCTGCTGTTGATTCGACATTTTGGCAAACAAAAAATATAACAAAACCTTGTCAGTCACTTGGCGCGCGCTTTTTTATTTTTTGCTTTTTGCTTTTTTTGACGTATCGGTTTCTTTTGTTTATGCTATTGGTATTACTGTGCTTTGCTTTTGTCTTGTGCAATGTGCTACATACAACAACATACTTCCACGGACGCGCGATATACGATAAGAGACAGAGAGGAAGCGAGCTAGCTAGCGAGCGAGAGAGAGAGAGGCAGCTACCAAGGCGCGGGCGCGCGCTCTCAATTATTTATTTATTTTTTCATAACTGCATTCCATTCCAACACACACACACACTCGCGCACTCACAAGTCACACATACGCAGGCTGAAACTCTCGCGCACGACGCGCCATACGCGATCACTTATTGTTGGACTTTTTGTAGTTGTTGCTGGTGTTTTTGTTGCTTCTTTTTCACTCACAAGTCACACAGAAATTAGTGCAATTGAAATGCTGTTTGTTGGCTTGCTTTTAATGCTTAATTAAAACAAATTAAAAAATAATGCAGCTTCTGGTTTTTCGAGTCCCAAGTACGTCAGCTACCGATCGAAAAATATCCAAATTGCGTTCAGCGAGTATATAATTGATTGTGTTTCTTGTTATCTTATGTTTTATGGGCACATTTCTGAACTAATGCACATGTTATTCGAAATATTTGCTTGAGTTTAAATAAGTATTTCAAACTTTTCAACCGCGCAACCGACCGCACGCTTCAACAAGATATTCAACAATAACAAAATTGCAGTTGTCCGACATGTAGATGGGAATAGTCAGTGCTGCCAACTTTTTATAAAAAAAAGCTGTTTTTGACCGGAGAGAAGCAAAAAAAAAAAGCTGAAAATATTCTGAAAAAAGCCCAAAAAAGGGTTTTGTTGTTATATTGTGAAGAAAGTTTGCCGCAAAGTAGATGTAAGCGTATGAGTAAGCTGCCACTCTTACACACATTTGGTATATTCCTACCAAAACTGGTATATGTTTAGCGCGTTAGTAAACTTTTTTTTCCACTGACTTATTAAAAACGGTATTTTTTTTTAACAACATTTTTTTTCTTGCAAGTGCTGCCAAACGCATTTCTAAATAAGCAAGAATTGCGGCTTCCCGCAAATCCAAATTTTTCCAGCGATTGGTGTTCAAAAACAGACAAATTTGACGGGGAAAAAGCTAAATTGGCAGCACTGGGAACAGTATGTTGCTATGTTAAATTAACATTTGGAGCTGCTAACGCGCCTATGAACTCAAAATGGGACTGTTAATTTGCTGATCCATTTAAAATGCTTGCCCATTTTGAAGATAACTGATTTTAGGTTTAATATAGATTTTATTGCTGAAAGTTTAATTAATTTTGGGTGAACTTTCGACATTTTGATAAATACTTCAGTGGACTCTTGGTAAATTTGCTGCGACTCTTGAGCATAGGTGGAGCAACTCTGTTAAGTGTGGAGCAGTGCACAAATAAGTAAATTTCGTTAAGTTCGTAAAACAAGCAATTCGTTGAATTTGGAGTAAATGAAAGCCAGATGGCGCTATTTATTTAACAATATGGTAAAATTTAATACCATTTGTATTGTTGTTTTGTGTAATGTAGTTTATTACAATGTTTTTGGCTTATAACTAATATGTTAAAGTTTGCCCGAGCGCCAAAGCGCGATGAGTCGTGGTCGCTGTTGCTCGATGTGTGTAGACTGATGTATCGATCTGTTTCTGGTCTTTCAGTGTTGTGTATCGTTGACTGGTGTATTGGTAGTTTCAGCTTATGTCGATAGAGGCCGACACTGGACCGCCACAACAATTTAAATGGTCATTTGACACTGAAGAGTGCAAATATATATAAGTTTCCTTTATTTTGTTTATCTGATATCATCTGATTATCTTGTGTGATATATCGAGCAACTTTTGACAGCGTGCTTATTACACCAATGCCCAACTACCAGATACCCAGCAAGCACCAGAAAAAACATAAACTTCTGAGTAATGAGTACAATAAAATCGAAAACTCATTTTTGAATTTTCTATGTGTGTGTTGTGTTGACGTTGTTATTATTATAAGGCAGACTTTGAGATAATTTATTAAAAAAAACACATTTCCGCACTGTTGTAATGTAACTTTAATTAGTTCTCACAGTTGCTTGAGCCTTCATAATACATAAATACAAACATATGTATGCATAATACATAACACATGCACACAATTACACACGTAAAGACAAGGTAGACATTTTCGCATGTCTGCCTTTATTTCATGCCCTTTTCCTTTCCCCCTCTCGTTGCTCTGTGCTCTTTGCACTTGATTCATTGTGCGCCCCATCTCGCTTTCACTTTCACTTTGTGCTGTCGTCGCCTTTGTTACGCCTCGACCGCATTAATCAGATAAGGCAAGTGGAGTTACTGAAAGGCTGCCACGCCCACAAACGATGTGTTTAACGGGAGTTTGTTTTGATTTTGGCTGCTTGCTCAATTGTAAGAAACAGAACAGAATGGAAGAAATGGATAAATGAGGGATTCTTATTGTTCATAGTGTTCAAAAACGTTGCCATCTCATTTCATTATTTAAATGGGCTTTAACGCTTTTTTAAGTATACGAAAATATCGAAATCACAAAATTTTCATTCTGTTTTGAATGAATTTAAGCTAAGCATTTTTATTTTTATTTATTTCAACTTTTTATACCATGTGCCCATTGAAAATGGTCAAAGAGGGTAGATTAGATTTGTGTGATTTTCTATAAATTTCTTTATTAAAATCTGTCCTGTTTTAACGGTCGAATTCTGGCAACAGTAGTGTTGAATAACAATTAAAACTGTATTTAATCTGTTCTTTATAATTAATTCTCTATTGAATAATTCTCTATTAATAAAGTCTTTCCTAAAGCAATTTCACAAGCCTGTGTAATTGTGGATTTCCCCGAAAAATTCGACTTACAGAAGCACGGGCCAATATTTTTATTCGAGTTATGTAGAGATTCGACTTCTAGAAGTTCGAGTTGCGGAAGCAGAATTGTAAGTAAGTAATGGCTCAGTAAACGCTATTGCCACTCGATTTAGTTGGGGTTAGAGAAAATTCGAGTTTTAGAAGTTCGAGTTATGGAAGTTCGACTGCAATTAGCACTCTTGAGTGGAATCTAAATTCATCACAGAATTCGCAATTCGTCTCGGAATGTAAGTTCCCAGGAAAAGCGGAAAATAAAGTATTATGTTAGTTTCTCGTATTTTGCTCGGTAATTGAATCCCAATTTTGTCGGTGAAACTTTCCTTATCGAAATCCTATTATCATCAAAGCCACAAATTTTTGGGGGGTGGCGTGAATATTTATTATGCTTCGAATTTGGGGGGAGGTGAAGAGAAATAAAGTTTCCTCAATGCAGAAATGCAAAAAAAAAGACCTGATATTAATGACACACACGGAGTCTCGACATTCTCATGCGGCACATAAACCAATAACAAGAGTAACCAGAAAGTTAGCAAACACAAACACAAACACACACAAATACAGTGACACACGCACGTGCGGGTTGAGAGTGGCATTTGAGTAGGTGGACAGGTGGCAGACAGGTGGGGACCAGATGGCATTGGCATGCAGTTTCTAAAGTGAAACTTAAGCTACAGGACACGCATACATATAGGAGAATGTGCCCAGGTGCACACGTGGGCGGCACCTGACCAGATCAGGGTCATAATCCGCTTTCCCAAATACCAAAACAACAACAACAACAACAACAGGACAATCAACTTCGACTGAAGCAACGTTACACAAAAAGTGGCAGCGAATTGAACCCACCAGAGTCTACAGGGTATGAGGACTACCAACTGTCGTCTCTACAGAGTATGAGTAGTTCCCTAGCAGTACTCGTATTTGCTGTGTACTCTTCTGGCTGTGAGCATGGCTTTGGGTTTCGTTCATTCTGGCCACAAATCGTTTGCTAAAACCCATTTTGACTTTCGTCGTGCTCTCGGCACGCCCCTGAGACAGCAGACTGCAGACATGGACGTGGACTGGCAAGACTGGCCACAAATTAGATTTCAGCGCAGTTTTCATTTTCATTTTCGGGCTTGTTGCGGTTAAAGTGAAGTTGCCCCAAAAGATACCAAAAAAAATGCATGTGAACCCCGTGGTCCAAATCCAAGGTGACATCGGCTCGCCAGAAAGCAACGCAACACAACGCAACCTAACGCAACACAGCCAAAAACATTTTAAAAGCATCTTCATTATAAATCCACAATGTGAAACTAGGAGAGTTTACTTGAGAGTTGTGTCTGATCGACTAGGAGATACCTATTGATTTATTTAAGCCAGTGCAAATATATTAAATAAATTCTTGGAAACTAAGGAATAATTTTATTTCACTCTTGCATTTCACTTCATATTACTTAGACTAAAATAAACTCTAACAAATTTAAGCAACTGGTAATGTATTTACTATGGTTAGATTGGGGTTTCAATGTTAATATTACAAATTTATTTAATTTTTTTTTTAATTTTATGACTCAAAGTTTTGGAGCAAACTTTAGTTTTGATTCTGCATCTTAAACTTAAATAATCGAAATCGGATGATTCGGAGATGATAGTATTTCTAGGCATATTAATAATCATATATTTTACTTTTAAGTATTACTCTTAAATTTTTAATTTTTTATAACTTATTTAAATTCAAGTTTCTTATTAACAAAATTTGTTTATATTATTTGTGTTTTAACTTACCAAATTAAAAGCTATATTCTTGTGTCAACTTGTTAAGTGTAAGTACTAAAATAAGTAAAAAACTAGGGTACTTAGTAGTCGGTCATTCAAATTAAATGCTAGTTTCTTGTTATCTTTGGGATTATCATTGCTGTCGAGTTGAGGGTATTAAATCTTCGTAGATAGCCACTTTCTCGTTCTCTTGTTTATATAGATACAAGTCACAAAAAGGATGCAACCACACACTCATACACCCACACACACATCCGCACCTACACACATACACACACACAGGAGCAGCATACATTTATGAACTATGAGGATTGGGAACAAATTCAGTTATATATTTTTGTTATTGTTTGGTTGTTCTCGTTGTTGTTGCTACGGTTGTTGTTGCTGTTGAGTTGCTCCTGCTGCTCCTTGCCAAGCTGCTGGCAAAGTGATATTGGTCCTTGGTGGCTTAACTTGTCATGCGAATGCTGACAAAGGACAACGACAACGTGTGCGAACCCTTTTTGCATTTCTGCTGAGCTCCCTAATACAGTTAGAGTCACAGCTACATTCACAGTTACAGTTAAAGTTACGGCTATAGATACCGAGTACAGGTAACTACCTAACTGACTGCCACATTCCGATTCCATGAGATTATACGAAATGATCATAATAAATTCTGGTTAATTGATACTCGCATGCTCGTCCTCTAATACTCGTATCTGAGAAATTGGAGCTTGGTGCTAGCCAACTTTAAGTAGCCACTTTCGTGTCCATTTAGCGGATAAAATGTTTTATGGTCTTGGCTCCCAAGGATGCAACACTGTTGGGCCATTGATTGCACCCACTGTTAGCTGAGGGTCCCACGTCGTCCTGGGAACGGACAGGATCCACCAGACAAGTTATTATCTCAAGTGCCGAGTTCTGAGTTCTGAGTTGGTTTTTCGGGCAACTTTGTGTCCTAATTGTGTGTGGATGCAACTTTGTGTATTCTCTGACAATGGCAGAGTGTTTTTAATGTGTGTCTAATTTGAAAACTATTTCCCCAACATTGTTAAACGGAAATAATCTTACATTTCACATCACACAAAAAGTATAAAATTAAACTACAGTTGAGCTTCCATAACTCGAACGTCTATAACTCGAATTCTCTCTAACTCGGACTAAATTGAGTGGCAAAGCGTATACTAAACTTAACGAAAAGACTTCCATAAGTCGAAATCTCCATAACTCGTACTTTTTTTTTTGGATAATGGTGATTCGAGTTTTATATTTATAGATTTTCACTTAAATATGAGATTTTATTAATTAATCCGAAATGTAGAATGAGGGACAATTATAATGAAGACATCAACTTTTTTCCAATTTTCCTTGATTTTTTTAATATATATATATATTTTGTAAAAGAGTTTTCTATTGTTATTAAGTTTTTCGATTAAATTGATTTTGTATTTTTCAAAAATCAAAATTAGCAAAGAGCTTTAATGGAGACCATTTAAATAGCTTAAAACAGGACGAGGGAACGGAAAGAAACGTGAATGCAGCAAATGAAATACAGAAACTAGAATTCGTTCAATGATTGATTATGAACACCGATTGGCACTCAAAGTACTTTGTGGCTTAGACTTTGAATAATGTTGGGCATTACCAGGCAGCTAGTCAATCGGCAGTCCATTACCACAATGTGATTGGATCTGTTTCAACGAGGTCAAGTGGCATGTGGAATGCTTCGGAAACTACAAACTATCGTATATCAGATTCAGGCATTTGCATGAAATTCTTGAGAACGGGAATAAAAAGACATGTTCTAAGAAATGGAATATTATTATAATTTATTTAACCCTAAACTAAAAGTCAGCACTCACTTGTTCTATAATTACTTGGGAGTTGCATTTAATAATTTGGTTACTCGATTAGATTCACTCAGCAAAGTCACAGAATTGTTAATGTCTCCTGCAATCAGAGTACTCGTAACAACAATGCAAAATATATGAGCACAATGGCCGGAAGTCCTCGAACTTCCTTCCTTTGGGGTCGGCTAATTAGACAACTTCATTGTTCCATTTGTGGATAACTTGGCCAGCTTGTGCTTCGCATTCCAACTAATGAGTTTTGCACAATTTGGCACGCCCTCAATTCCAATTGACTCCGCCCAAAATACAATTTATGCCCATTGTGCCTGCTGTTGGTTTATTAAAAAATTAGTTTATGTGTTGTGGGTCTTAAGAAATCCGAAAGGATTACAGCATAAGCCTTCGGCAACAGGTAACCCGAATTTAGGCCAGGTGCGGATCCACAAAAGGACCTCTGCCAGTTGCTGATTGCCACATTAATTCCGCCCTCCTGTCGGGACTAAATTAAAAGCAAATGAAATAACCTTCATCTGGCTTTTGTGACTTGCCTTCTTTGTTGAACGTCACAAAGCGACCAAAATTGGCAACAGCTACCAACATGGCCAAAACACGTTTGATAGGACGGCTTGATGAGTCTTTTGGGTGAAAAGAATGAGCATTAAAAGAATCCTAAATATCAAAAGACATTTCTGAATAAAAGTAACGACTTAACTGACCGAACCGAGAGTATCTAGAAGTAAATGTCTTTTAGAAGACCATCGAGGGACGCATTGTCTAATGAACTTGTCTTGACCAGCAGCAGTTCGATAAACTATAAAGCCCAATTAATAACAATTTGGCAAAGAAAGTTTTGCTCGACTTATGTAAAGAGTGTGTCCACAAGTTCTTGTTCTTGACTGTTCTTGTTGGCTTCTCTTCGCAGCTGAGACCAAATGCTTACGGCTCTTTGTCCTCTTCAAGTCGTGAAATTTAATGTTTTATAACAATGCAGCAGACTTATTCTCCATCTGTTGCTGTTGTTGTTGCTGCTGCTG
Organism: Drosophila limbata; assembly: GCA_963924055.1. Classification (NCBI taxonomy): domain Eukaryota; kingdom Metazoa; phylum Arthropoda; class Insecta; order Diptera; family Drosophilidae; genus Drosophila; species Drosophila limbata. The sequence continues at coordinate 19,024,874 of OZ001352.1, forward strand.
CTGTTGTTTCTACTTCGATTTACCTTTGTTTTTTATGATGCCACTGGGAGCCATACGGCAAAAAAGTAAAAGCCATTTAAAAGCCAAAACTTTTGCAACAAAACAGCAACCATGGCTACGTGTGTGTATATGTATGTGTGTGTGTGTGTGTGTGTATGTGTGCAGGGTGTGTGGTAAAAGTTTCTGGCAAAGCGCACACTTCCGCATTTATGGCAAATTTTGAGCGCTGGACTTTTGTTTTGTTGGCCCTCTCAGCGCATTAAGACACACACTTGACGGAGAGATCCATTGAATTGATGGCATCGTCTGGCTAAAATGCCAACACGCACACCAACCTATACATCATCTCCTTCTTCCTTATCCTCTCTCTCTCTCCAACAGTCCTTATTTCATATTCCGGATGCAGTCGCTGCTGACTGCAACTTTTAGTTTTGCCCACCTGGTTGACTTCTCGACAAAACCTCTGGATCCGGATCCGGATCCGGTAAACAGCAACTGCACAGGCAGCTCAGTTAATAATCAATAAATAATTTTGCTGTAATTAATGCACATTCTTTGTGGTATTACGCGGATAATTACAAATTGCTGCATTGAAAAATTCATAATTGAATTATATGCGCATACTAGTGAAGGGATAAGGCATAATAAATAATCATACTCTATGCAGCGGAAGTTGAGAATACTTATAGTTAAAAGGTTCATTTATATAAGGTTATATTTGCAGATTTAGTTGATTACTCTGTATTGTTTACATCAATGTCTTAATTGTTGTCCAACTATTGCGTATACGCAATATCTAAATATATTTGCGTGTTAATAAAAAGTACAGGGTATTTTGCTATAAATCCCTTTATCATTTAGTATTGGCTTCAACTCAATAATGGCGCAATTAATCATTTTATCGTTAATAGACTTATTGTTTTGTCTTTTGTCTATAATTTTAAATGTTGCAAAAATTAAAATCGAGGTTTATTGTCAATTTACAAAGTAATTTTAACCTCTCACAGCAGATTTAAATAGTATGTATAACTAAACAAAGCCCGTTAAATCTGGTTTAAGAATTTTATTGAAGCTGGCAAAGTTATTCTGGTCTAAGCTGGTGCTAATCTTTTAAGTAGCTCGTTTCAGTGACAGAAACACATTAAAAGCAGAAGCACAATAATAAAATTTTGGTGCGGCACTTTTTAAAATTAACCAGAGATACGTTTTTTTTTTGTTGTATTTGTATTTTGTTTTGTTCTGTTTGGTTGCTGACAAATGCTTTTAAAAGCAAAACATTTTGCCATGGGACATGTGTCCTTTTATGTTGCAGGACTTGCTACTTTTGATTTTACTTGGACTTCGAGCAAAGCAAAGCAAGGCAAATAAAACAGGAAGGGAAAGAAGACAAGTTGAGAAATGGGAAAGAAGAAAAGAAGGGAATGCGGAGGAAAAAGAGGGGAAGAAGCTGCGCATACCACAAACATGTTTACACTTGAAGAGCGCAGGAGGCGGTCAACATTCAACATTCTCTCAACTTTGCCACTTTGTGCCTGTGTGTGTGTGTGTGTGTGTTAACGAAAGGACATTTCAGTGTGCCAACATTGTTGCCTTTATTGTTGTGGCTGAGCTACTTTTGTTGCCTGCCCTGGCAGAAGTTTGTGGCGCCTGGCGCGTGTGTTAAATATTTGTGCAACATTCACAAATAACTTTAAAATAAATGCATTAAAAGCACTCTAAACTCCAAGTAATGACATCCACATAGGCGAAACTCTTTAAAAGAATTGCAATGAAATTGCCTTTACATCCGAAGTTGAAATACTCACAGATAACGTATACGCAGGGTGTGCACATTCAACTGCAACTGCTACTGTCAATTTCCGCTAACTAACTGTTAGCCATTAAAGTGCACTCCCGTCCTCTGTCCTATCCTGTCCTGTTCTGTCTTTTTTCTGGCCCAGTCTCCGCTCAGTTTCAGTTGCAAGTGTCCATTGTTGTCTCCGCTGAGTGTGTTTTTGAGCTGCCTTAGCAATTTTCAGCCTCTTTGACGCTTTGGCTCTCTTTGTGACTGAGCACACGTTGCATTCTATCCGCACTGCACTATGGGAAAAGTGTCAAAAATTTGGAAAAAAATACAATTTCTTATACTTATATTTATTTTTTTTTGTTTTATTTTTTTATATCTGAATACTCAAGATGAAAGCTCTTAAAATTTGTATAACTTACATGTTTGTTATTCGATCCTTAAAAATATTTTGCTTATTATACCCGTTACTTATTTAAAATAAGTAAAAGGGGATATTGTATTCGTTGCAATGTATGTAACAGGGAGAAGGAAGCATCTCTGACCCTATAAAGTATATATACTCTTGATCAGCATCAACAGCCGAGTCGATATAGCCATGTCCGTCTGTCCGTCCGTGCGTCTGTCCGTCTGTCCGTCCGTCCGTCTGTCCGTCTGTCCGTCTGTGTGAGCGCCTAGATCTCAGAGACTATAAGAGCTGGAGCAACCAAATTTGGCACACAGATTTCTATAAACCCCTCCGTAAATCGCGAAAATCCACCACACGCACAGTTTTCAAGATATTCGGTTTTTTTAAACGGTGAACGTTAGCTACTGTTATTACCTATCATCCTACTAAATCCCAACAAGATCGGACAAATAGAAAGGTGGTACTGGCTGATTAAAGCTTTTAAGCAACTAAAGTGCCTAAAAGCATGCAATACAAAATTTTAATTTGTTTATGTAAGAAACGGGTATCCTATAGTCGGGAGCTCCACTGTAGCCTTTCCCACTTGTTTTTTTGCTAACACTAAAATTCATAGTTTTAATTTGCTTTTATTGGATTTGTGGACGTAAAGTTTGTTGCTTCAAAAATTAGAAATAAGCTTTATCTGAATATGGTATACAGGAACCTACACTACAAATTTCGTTATTCTAGCTCTTATAGTCTTAGAGATTATTCTGAAATTCCTGAAAAGTTTCAAGTCTTTAGCTATGTTTTTAAAATTTTTGACAAAGCATTGGACTTGTTTCCCATAGTGCACTGATGGCACTTACTTCCGACATTTTTTTATCCTTTGTCGACTCTGGGCAAAAGTACACTGCAATCTTTGCCTGGTCGAGTCGGCATACTCGCAGTTTACCTTTTGATGTTACCACTTTTTGCACATATTTGAAGCAAAGGGCTTTCAGATGCCATTATCTATTCACTTTTAAGAGTTTCTGGCACTAAGCTGATAAAAACAGCTCTGCACTTCTGTATAATACTCACAGTTATGATATTTGATATTGTCTATTTGTTTGTTCGATCCAATTCGCTGTGTTTGAGTTAAAACTTTGCCGGACATTCGTTTTCGTTTCACATGGTTCAACTTTAGTTTATGTTTTTGTTTCTGTCTGCCGGAATGGCAGCAGCTGTGCAACTGTCCAGACTTTAAAGTTTTTCATGCTCTATACTCATTGAAATTATTTAAAATGGGGCATGCGAATTGAGTATAAAAAGGGAAGAGATAGATACAGGGTAATTCCAATGCTATCAAATTTGACTAACTTTAGTTGTAAGAGTTTGAAAATGTTTTCTTGTTAACAGTGTTTTGTTTTTCCATTATTTTTTTTCCAATTGCTGTAAAACTTTAACTATTTCTCACTGCAGTTTTTATTTTTATAGTCATTTCTGGCAAAGTCGCAAGTTTTGTTTCCATTCAAACGACTTTCAACTGTAGATATAGCTAATTTTCTTCAAGTACGCTATAATTAAATGGTTGTGCAGCTGCAACAATAAACCCTCTGTGTTAATTAAGTATCCCACTTGACTCGGTTGCCACTAATGAGCCACTTTCACGACCTCCCAGCGACGATGCTTATCTAAATTTTTGCTGTTCTTACTCGCAATGCTAATGCAGCGAGCTGATTCAGTGGCAACAACAACCACATTATCATGCAACAAATGCGAGCAGCTTGCCAAAAATATTCGAGTGAAATACAGCACTGTGCAGCGGAAATGAAATAAAAGCAGTCAAAATACACACACATATGCATTTAGATAATTTCAGTGGTAGCAGCTGAATGCCGCGGGGGGCAGAGGGAGGAAAAGAGCATTAATGTGCTTTTGGTGGTAATTATGTGTGCATCAGCATGAGAACATCACTGCGGATTGTTGCACCCCCCCTCCCTGTTGCACCTGCTGCAATCTGCTGCCAATGGCAAACATGCCATGCCGACATTATCTCCAAGTACCGGAGAGTATTACGCCCACTAATTCAATCTAGCACAGCTGTTTAGGATACTATTTAATCCTTTGCATGGTTGTAATTTATTTATTTATTTATTTATTAATTTATTTAAAGCAAACATTGCTGCCTCTAGTTAATTAACCAATACAATATAAATATACAATATACAATAAATATTACAATTATATAATAGGATATTATTGTTACCATAAAAACTTTTTATTATACTCTTTTATAAAGATTAAAATTTCATCAGCATCACTTATAAATACTTATAAATACTCATTCGTCATGTAATCAGTCTTTATAATTTATATCAAGGTCTTTCGAATTTTTAAAAAAGTTATGAAAAATTAATGCGGCTTAAAAATAGTTAGGCTACAAGAAGATTAAGATAGTTTTAATGTGTTTGGATAATTTATTAGCTGAAATTTCTAACAAGCTCTCATCTGAGGCTACTCGTAATTGTCTCCTTTTATTTTTGTTATATATGGTTTAAAAATATGTATAAATTTGGGCAGCAAGCTGTTAAATTTATACTAAGTTTCTAAACAAATAATAAAAAAATAACAAAAACTAATAATATACTTTAAAGATGTTTACAGTTCACATCTTTGTAGATCAGTTAACAAATTAACAATTGTTGAGTGCTTTAATATCAGCAGGAAATATTAAAGCACTAAACAATTGTTGAACTCTCTCTTAAACCAATATCTAGATTTCAAGTTGACACTTCCGGTAGAATACGACACGGCCAATAGAGTCCAGCTAGTGAATTGGCCAACTGTTTGTGCTGCAGCTTTCAGCATTGTTTGCATTTCAAATTTTGGCTGCTTGCATATTTTAAAATCCCACCTGCGCCCACGATTAGATTGTGAGATAGAGATAGATAGAGAGCTGCACTTCTACGCGTGCTCTTCACATTTTAGCTTTTTTTTGTTTTTTGGCCAGTTGCCGTTGGAGGCTGCCAATTGGCAGTGCAACTGGCAACTGGCAACTGGCAACGGTAACGACAACAACTGTCAAATGTTGCATATTTCATGTTTAATTTCAGTTAGTGCGCGCCATGTGCAACGTCGAAACGCTGCCTGTTGCATAACTTTTGGCGCTCAGTGTCGGCAGTATCTGTACTAGTATTTTACATGTGTGTGTGTCTATTTACATTGGCTTAGGGGAGTGAGCCAAGGTGAGGGGATACTAAACCTGTTTGCTATTTTTGCCTTTTTGGCCAGGTCGTGTCATTTTGAAGCTGCTATCATTGGGCCAACATTGCGTTTGCTTTTTGTATAGTGTAAGTGCTAGTGTTGCAGCTTGTTGTCAGATTGTTGTTGTGCCAATTGCAACTTGTAGCTGAGAATTCTCTAGAGATTCAAATACGCATTCTAACTCGTATGGACTCCGCAACTTGTCTATCAATTCTCAGTAAGAACTTTACAAAGGAATTTGAAATAGCAAAGCAAATTGCTTTGGTGTTCTTCACTTGCTAAGAAATTGGCTCTTTGTGTTGCAGTTGCACTTCAATTAACCAAATTACTTGGTAGCCAAACAATTCAAGGGGTTTTCAATGGAACTGCAAACTTCTTCTTCTACGAATTTATTACTTCCACATCAATGATATTTACTTAACTTAAGAAGAAATTAAAAATTTTTAAATTTACTATTTTTAACATATTTTCCACTTTTACTTTGTGTACACTTATTTTTCACCACAAAATATTATTTTTGCAACTTTTTCCTTTTACTTTACATTTTGTGAGCTGTAAAAATATTTGTTCATAATTTTGCCAAGGGCATTGTCTGCTCGAGATACCCTGTTCTTTGCTGACGTAAAGCATGTTAAGCTAATATAAATATTCACACATGAATAGTGAGTATAGGTTTATTTTTGAGGACATTTTGTTCCTTTTGTTACAGGGTATGTGAAAACAAAAGGATGAAAAGAGCACAACTAACCCGCAAAACAGCCAAAGCTCATGGCTTAACTTAAGTGGCATTTTACAGTGCTGGGCACTCAAGTGCGGGTAAAACACACACACACTCGCACACACATCTAAGCACACACATTCTCTTAGAGTCGGCCCCAGTTGCTGTTAAGTGAAATTCAATAACGCATAAAATAGCAAGTCACTAAGCCCACGCCTCACTTTATGTTTAACCAGACTAAGGACTCTGAGGGAACTCACAAAATATACACTCTCATATACATATAAACAGATTCCACTTATATACATATATACAAGTGAGTCTCTTGTGTATAAAGTAAGTATTTAAGCATTCACTTACATATTTCGAATAACTGTTTGGCCTGAAAATATGTCCACAATTTGTAAGCGCCCCTCAAATTAGCTACACTTATTTAAGCTGACTGAGAGTTTCTCGCAAAATGTTTGCTTAACTTAAGTCTGTTGATAAGCGATGAGCAAGTTATCATAATTTCTTTAGCAGTTTTATAGTATTTAAAATGTGACGCGCTTAGACCTTTTAATTGGTTTTTGGTTTAATCCACGGTTTGAATGTGGAAATCCTCGACTTATCTGTTGCGCTGCCTGGCCCAAAAGATTAACTAAATATGCAAAATATATTTTGCAAATAAAAAAAGGAACTTCTGTGCTCAGCAAGTCAACAAGAAGTCGACAGACTTTTTGCCTAAGACAAATTAAATTTGAAAACAAATGGCGGAGGAAGCTGAAAGTCTGCTTTTGCTCAGAGGCCTGAGGCTTCAACAAGTACAACAACAATAACGACAGTAACAACAGTAACAACAACAACTGACATCATAAGAGCACATGTCAGTCGTTTTCTTATGCGAGCTTTTTTTGCGTTTACATTAACCAAAAACTGTTGAATGATGTGCGCCGCCTTCCGAATGCCTTAAAAATGTTTCACTTAAATAGCATTAGAGAAGAAGAGAATCAAAGGCAGAGGGAACAAGATGAGTTACTGGGGCTGCAATAAAAACAAAATGTGTACATGACAAGCAAACATAAAGTTAGAAGCTCGTTAAATTTCGCCAAGGGGTAAAGGTGAACCAAAAGATACAGATACATATACAGATACACGGACTAAACAATATGAGCAGGTAGCGGATACAGGATATACAACAAGCTTTCACTTTTAGCTTCTGTCTGTCACGCTGTGTGGTAATATTTTTAACGAAGAATATTAAAGTTGTCGTGCAACAGTTTAACTTTGAAATCTAGGGATATAACTCAAGTGTATCTATAAGATACGTGTGTTCTTGGTAAATTCACATTCGTGGTGTTGTGGGGAAAACGCCCACAAAACGATTTAGCTGCGACTTCCTTAGCATAAGCCTAGCTTGCGGAATTTACGCGCCTCCAGCCGGAAAGTCAATGAAAATCTACAGAGACTCTTCCTCTATATTCCTATTCCAATGTTGCTGATTCAGTGGAGCGCAAATTGCTAGACGTTAGGAAAAACAAACGAACGCGTTCAAGCGCAAAGTCAGAAAGGATAACATGAAAAGGAGTCACTAGATTTGACACGTTAACTTTGGAAGCGCAAGGTCATGTCACTCCTAGGTGGACAGATCAGTAAGTGAAACTGACAATGTCCAGTGCCCAATCCCCAGTCTCTCAATTCTTCCCACTCGCCATATTGTCCTCACTGATGTCCTTTGTAGATGCGCTCAGGCATTAAAAACAATACGCGTATCATGTGAGCTTTATTCCCCAAATTTTTTGAACATATTTTAATTAAAACTCGCCACCATATATGCAAATTCCGCGCTTTGTGCTCTTTATTTTGAAAGCGCATTGAATATTTGAGGACAATGGTTTCAATGCTTTAATTAAATTTTTTTTTAATTTTAAAAGGAGAACAAAATTAATCAAAATGGTATTTCAATTGAGTTAAATTGATTAAATTAATTGATCATAATATATGTGCTTTCAAAAGTAGAAGTAAAAAGTAAAATGACGTTAATGAAATAAGGTAAATTATTATTTAAGAAATTAAAATTTACGATTGCTCAATAAAAGTAAAATGAAATCAGAAAAGGAGTTGGAACCAGATCAAATATACATTTGTGTGTGTCTTTCTTCCAGCTCTTGAGAGTAAAAGTTGACGAGTATTTTATGTGCTTTAAAAAAGTTGAATAAGGTAGTAAATTTATTTATTTTATTCGCTTTAAACTTGTGCTCGTTTTTTTTAGCACATTCTCTCAGAAGATTACTCGGAAAGTGTATTAATTGTTCCTTAACCCGTATACTCCAAAAAAACGGGTGTTTAATCTCGATTGTTTATTTTTGATGACGCTTCAAAGTGATGAAAAAAACAGCGGCATTTAAATTGAGTACTCACCTGGTGCCCACAGCAAAAACCTTCAATACTTTAGCGCCTGTGAAGCAAAGCACAGGAAAAGCACATATTGCTAGAGGCAGTTTAATATCCTTGATATATGGGAATGGCGATGGCGATAAGTATACATGACAATGCGAGCAGGCGTATCTATTATTAAGATCTCTCACGTGCAAAAGGCCGAAAACTAACGCAAATCGACTAAAACACATGCCAATTGTCAACGGTGTGTTGGGGGAGGAAGAGGCAGAACTAAGCCGGGTCCCGAGCTCGGATTCAGCTTTTTGGGTTCGAGCCATTAACATAAACAGCTCTGCAGGCGTCAGGCACGTGTCGTAAGCAGAGCAGAAAGTGACAGGCAAACGAAAAGAAAACTAGGGAAAGCACTTCAAGCTCTCCATTTAGGCCAGAAACGAGCTGGGAGGAGGGATGGCATATGGTGAATGGTGGCCAAAAACTGTCAACCAGGCAACGCATAAATCATTTTGGGCCACCCGATGAGCCTACTTCATACTCGTGATCTCAGCAACGACAGCAGTGCTGTCATTTTCTAAAGAATTTAATTGACAGTCGAATGTGGAAAGTCATAAATTATTGGCCAGGCATTGGCAACAATCTCGTTAGTTCGCTAGTCGGTTTATGCCAATTGTAAACTCAAGCTCAACAAAAATAGCCAAAAGGCAGCAAACACACACACACATACCCAGAAACAGAACAACGGGAAGAACGGCACGTGTGTCCTGCGTGTCCTGTAAACAAACTGCTGACTGTTTGTTGTCTGAGCCTGATTGTTGTCGCCTATTTGGTTTGCTAATAAATTAATGATGTACTTCTGCGGGCTAAGGAAATGACAACAGGCCAGCAAATTGCCACAAACACTTGGTAACAACCACACACACACACACACACACTGAGGCCAAAGGCCCATTAAAAGCCATTTCAGACCCAATGGACATTTCTTGTCAACCATTAAATTCTTAAAGCAGAAAACGAACAATTAAATTGGTTTTATTTGATTTTCAATTAAAAATATTTATCACAAGGCTACATCATTTTGGAGATTTTTCTTATTGTTTGAACCTTGATTCAATTTAATATACAAATATTTTAATTTTCCTTATTATTTTCTGATTTTCAATGATTTTAATAATTATAAGATTAATTTTTTTTTATAATTTTATTTTCACTGTTTTTAATCTAATTTAATGGTGGATAGTAAAATATGTATTGACAATAGCATGAAACATATGTAATAATCGATTTTTGTGTCACTTTTAATTCCTTCTTTTTCTGGTAAGTTTTCAATAGTTCGTCTCTCAATACAAGTGTGTATTTTGTAAGATGGTTAAATTTTTATTAAAATCGTCAAATCAACGTGACAACTTTTTTTAGCAGGGTATCTTATAGTCGAGAGCCAACTTTTTCTCATTTTCACCAACTGTGACAGCACTTGAAATTTTTGTGATTTGAAACTCTTTTAAAAGCTTCGATTGTCCCAACTAAATTAATTTGGTAGTTTTGGACTTTGGAAATGCAATATTCGGAGGATGCAGAAACTGTGCAGCAGATGCGGCACATTCAGCGGCTGATTCGGGACAGGATTGGGCAAACCGCCACAAGGATTGGCCTGCAGCCGCTGTGGTATCGATGCCTGTCCGATAGCCAAATGGAAGCGGCGGATTCTTTGGACGTGGCATTGGGGGACGACATTCTGGAGGGGACAGCATATCGGGTGAATTATGTGCTGCATTGCTTGGGCGTGCATCCAATGCCGCCAAAGAACGGACTGCGTCGACTGTTTCCGATTAGTCGTGGTAATGATGTGGCATTTCTCTGGTTTTTAATGGAAGCCTATTACACGTCGGAGCATCACGACAATTTCTATGGCAGCAACGAGCAGATCCTGATGTCCACCATCTTCTGGCTGGATCTCTTTCCGACCCTGCGTGAGCTGGACCGAGTGCTGCCCCTGCCGCATCCCTCGGCGGAGACGAGGCGGAAAGAGATCCAAGCCGAAACACATCGCATCCAGCAGGCGGAGAGAAAGAAGCGCAAAGCGGCACAGAAACGACATCAATCTCAATTAAACTCGGAACAGTCCACACATTCCATACTACCCTACTTCGAGAATCCGCTGAAACGAAAGATTCGACGCCGAAACTTGTTTGCCACGAACCCAAAACGACCAGCGACTCTTCCAATTGTGCCCCCCGAGACGCCGAGTTCCACACTCAGCTCGAGATGGTTCGGCGACTTTGACTTTGACGATGGCAATCGCATCGCCAAAACGGTGCTCCAGAAGGAAGTCGACAGCATTTTGTTGTCATTGCAGGCGGCCAAGCTGAACTCGAGTCAGGTGGAGATTATGTGCACGCACCACAAAATGGTTAACGAGGTGGAGAACTCGTTGCGCCTGAATCTGGAGAAGATCAAGCAGGAGAAGCGGCATGAGCTTATAAACGTCGACTATCGCACCAAAGAGCGTAATCGCCGAAGGACTCTGGAGCAACTGGATCGCATGACGGACTATTACCGCTCGCAGTTCCATGACATGGCCATCAAGACGAGAATGGCATCCACGCGAAAGCAACTCTGTGCGGAAACACTTGATCCGGAATTCATTTGTGTGGATATTGCTGATGACGATGCGAAAGATTGGACCGGGGACGTCAAGCTACTGGAAGGCTGCGAGCCTTTGCCCCCAAGTTGTCGGGATAACACACCGAATCCAAATCGATACGAATCGAAGCCCGGCTGTAAATGTAAACTGAATAGAGCGAAAGTCTGCTTGGCCAAGCAAACATTGAGTCATCGTCCAAGCACCTTGATGCGCTTTCTGCGAATGGGAGGCACCGATATTGAGCAGGAGCGGAAGTGCGAAGAGAACTCACTAGATCAGTGCTCCAGTCGCAGAGAAGGCAACAAATACTTTGAATGGCAACATGGCAACAATTATAGATTCAACTATCAAAAGCTTTTCGCACCTTGCAAGTCCAAACTACTCAACAGCGATCAGTTGCGACTCAGGGCAGAGTTCTTAAAGGCATTGGACGCGGATGTGGAATACCTGAATGCGGTGTTGGAGGGCGAAAGGGGCGGATCAATGGACTCACTTGTGGATCGATCGGCAAAGCACATGTTTCGGGAAGGAACTGAGCTGTTTCAGCAGGAATACGACGGACTCATGGCCGAGGAGGCGGCCAATAAGGAGCCAGACTATCGTTTGGACTTTGGCCAAAAGTACTTCGATGCCGATAATATCGAGCTAATGAAGGAAATGCTGAGAGTGGGATTGGAGCGTGTCGCCCAGGATCGTCGCTACATTCTGCCAACTCTGCCCGATGTGCACTCGGTGCCCTTGCTCATCAAATGGATTTGCACTCGATATGGAAAACTCTATACATCGGCTGAACGCAAGCAGAATTATAATCAGGCCAAACATCTAATGAATCATCTGATGATCATCTTAACAAAGGAAATTGTGAGCAGTCATTGCCGCAGACCGATTCCTCTTCCCCGAAGGGTTTCAAGTATTCGGGAACAGAATAAGATGAGTCGCATGCTGAAATTGTACTGGACCCATTATATGAAATACTTTGTGCTGTCCATGATGGAGCTGGGCCGGATCTTTCACTCCACCATGGAGGCGGAGCCGGGCACCAAAGCGACTTCCTTATACTATGCCTACATGCCCGCCCATATTAAGGATATTGAATTCAGCCGGACCAGGCCCTTTCTCAATTGTCGAAAGACTTCGAAATTATAGCTTAATTCAAATATTCGGTTCACCACAAAATAAATTTGTTATGAAATTGCTAAGAGGGCTTTTTTCTGCCAATCTATTATTCAGATATTTTAAATACAAGAAAAATATTTTACTTCAATAATAATAAATAATATCACTGCGGACGGCAGTCCGCGCTAGTGACGAAAGCAGCACGATGGGTGCGAAGGCGACTAGCATATATACACAGGAAGAAAGGAAAATTTGCTATGACTGTCGGATCAGGTCGAGTTATATACCGATCGAAAGGTATCAATTTAACTTACAAATGTGCATACTAAGACTTTAGGAAACTCACCTAGTTCGTGAGAAAAACAGGTGTAAGTGGGAGGGGCAAAATTTAAATGATTGGAGAAAATGGGGCCGTTGTGACGAAACCATTTTCATGCGCCAAAATTTCTGATATCCAATTTTGTGTCGAATAATATTAAGTTTTACTTATAAATTACTAATAAAAATTTTTGTCGCTCGGCACATTGCGCTTATTTTTTCATACCTAATAAATATTTATTTTTTGTATCAGATTTTTTATATCAGAAATTTTAACGCATGAAAATGGTTTCGTCACTAGACTTTTATCTCGTAAAGAGGTTTTTTATAAGATATTTAATTAAGCTGAGTGCACACGACCAATTTTCCACTGACATATTTTGTTAAAAATCCGTCGTATCGTGTGAACATTCAAAATTTTAAAGCGTGCATGAAATAAAATTGTGTAGAGTGTGACCAGCTTCCGTGAGAAAAAAAAAACCAATGGGAGTTTGGTGTGAGCACCGATGCGAATTGCGTGAATGCCAGAATGGGATTTATTTTCATATTGAAAATGAAGAATAAAATAAGCTTGAAAAACGATATCTGAAACCGGCAGAAGATAAGGTCAGTGATACTTTTAAAGTTGAAGTTTAGATAATGAACTAATGGCATTCCTTTAAATCGTCTTTCAATGCAAATATGCATTAACTCGGTTGTAAAGATGTCAGCTGGTTAAGCAGTCGCTTTCGGACAGATTCATGTTTCACGTTCATTAAGCAGTCATAATTCACTGCCGCATGATTCATAATAGCCCTGTAGAGTTCTGTATGTCTGCGTATGTCTGTCCATTAGCCAGTTTCAATAAGTGGACGAGACTGAGAGCTGAATTCTATGGCCGGCCTCGATGACGAGTAAAATTGTTATGCATGAACGAACGCATTTCCGCTTCCGCATTTCGCTTTGAGGCATAACATGGCCCTCCCATAGGTCAAGTTTTACGGCCCACACACACACATGTGAATGTGTGTGAATTATTAAAGCTGCTTTTGGTTTGGTTGAGACTCCGACTGCTTTTGCGACTGCGACTGCGCTTCGTGTTTTCATGTGCAACGTGGCGTATTAAAGCCAAATTGCGTTATCCGCTTGCAAAATGGCATAAAGGCAGCTTATTAAAATATTAATTGAATGTTATTCAATGCTGATAACTGGCCTCTGGTATCGCGAGCAACCTGGTCCAACCTGGCTTTATCACCCTCATAATTGCAGCATTATGAAAATGGCCAGACACACAAACAAATAAACGCCAGGCTGTCTGTCCGTCTGTCTGTTTGACCAGGTATCCGGCTCGTAAAACAGCTATAAAGCCAGAGATAAAAAAAAGAAGATAATGTGCGGAATGGCAATGGATGAAATTGAACAAGTTTGGCCTACCCAGCAAACAGATGCTGTCAGAGCGAGTCCTTTTAAGGATTCGGAATAGGACAATGTTTTTCTAAGAGCAGCCGCCAAGGGATGAGACCCTGCTTTCCCGTGGATGAATCCTTTTTAGCCAATTTGCTGATGGCTATATGCAGTCACTGTTTTACGAGCCATAAACATGAACAATTAGGCTGTGGACTGTCTGTTTTGTTATAATTTTTACAGCTTGGTTTAATTAGAAAAACACATTAACACAAAACTCATCATATGGGGAGGATGCTTAGCAGTGGAATGAAAACGAAATTAAAAGAAAGCCTCAGTTGCAATGCTCCGTAATGCTCTCGTCTCCCACAAAGAATAGAAAATAGCCAAATCCAGCGCCCAGGACAACGGACAGACAAAGCCAAACGTTGAAAGTCATGAATACGAGCATCAGCATGAAGGATATTGTCACCTGGATTATATGGAGTAGTGTTTGGAGCCAATGCATGGGCCTTAACCACGGTAGGCGCAAACGGAGACCAGTTCGTGAACTGCCCGGTGCCACCGCTGTTGAGGCCATCGACAAGGACATCGTCAAGTCAACGGACGGAGCATCCGTGCCCCTGGATTTTGAGCGATGACGTCGTCGATGGCGAGAGGATCGACGACGGTGAGCCCCTCCCTCCAGTCGGCTACTTTCCCTTCGCTTCAGCCACTCTCTGAAAAACTTGAGCAGCTCGTACAGTACGGCCACAATAAAAACGACCAGACAGGAGGCAATCATCGCCAGAGTAGAGCTCGTCTGCCAGAACTTGAAGAGAATCGTCTCCATGTCGCCGAAATGGAAGAACATTGCCATAGATGAATCCGAGCTGTCCTCCGAGGATCGTGCACTTCCGGTTGCGTCATCACCCTGATGATGATGATGATGATGATGTTCGTGTTGTCGCGTCTCGCGTATGTATGGAGTATCCATTTCAACTACATTATAACGCAAATCCATCAAGTATTTGGCTCACGGATGCGTCATATGTTTAACTATTGATTCTGATTTTACAATTACACATTTACAATTCTTAAAACTGTCAAACGAAAAATTTGAAAGATAATTTTGTACGAGTTAAAATGATAAAATGAGAAAAATTTACAACAGTTCGTTTCTGTCTAAAAGCATGGAGTAAAATGTAGCAATATTTTTTTAGAATTTCACATAATTGTGTTCTTAACTAGTTTGATTTATTGAAGCATCGATTGTTTGAATATAGTTAATGATTTTCTGTCCCTATAATTGTCACTCGCGATCGTAGAAAATACATTTAAGAAGAATGTGAATGATTTTCTTAATAACTACTCCTTTATTAAAACAAACAAAAAGCTAAATAAATATACAAAAATTGTTGTCAATTTGTTGGGTTAATGTCGGTCTCTATAAATTAACTTCCCTTAAGGATTATGCGATTCACCGAAACCAAATGTCCTGGTACATATTTCTAGGCAATACAAGTTGTAATTAAATCAAATATAGAGGTCTAGAGGTGGTTTATGCCTCGTTACTTACTCTTCCATTGCACATCTACATACTTAGTTATCGTGCAAATGCAATCAGCATTATTTTGCCAGTCAGCAAAATTGAGTCGCGCCAATCAGCGTTGAATTTATGTCTTCACATCCACGAGATGCGCCGCAATTTGTTGGCAATATGAAATTCTAAAGCGGATGGCAATGGCGAAATGCCTGCCACAACATTAACATAAATGGAATCTGGGTTTGGTTTGGACTTTTTGGGTTTCAGGCGACGGCCACGTGCTGCAAATCAATGCAGTTACTGCGGTTGTTGTTGTTGTTGCTGATGCTGATGCTGTGGCAGAAGCCAAGCAAATTTGCTGGCCCTAATGGAGGTCATTTTTCATTCGGCTCAGTGATGAAACAGGACGAGCTATGGCTCCATGCATATTAATAAAGATTTAAGCAAGAAGATCGTGTGCCTTTAAATTAAGTTGGCTGAAAGGGAGCTGTGCTGGCAAGCTGAAGCTTCACTTCACTGACAGCTCACTTCAAGTGGCGCACGAGCCATGGCCATTAGATTGTGTAATACAACAGATTAATCATACGCCGTGTTGTGCGTGCTACTTTAATTTATGTTCCCCCTTCGTCTCGCCTAACGTGCAGGAATCTTAAGCATTCGCCTGTTCTCGTACTCGCACTCGGTAAGTGCCGCAATTTGCTAGAGTTTTGGAACATCTAGAAGTCCTACGCGACGAGCTTCTGCGAAAACAGCACGTAAAAAATGAAGCTAAGCTCTGGGCATCCCCACTTGGATGCATTCCACTGACCAGCCATTAATGCCTGTCCCTATGCTCTTGCCCAGGCCTCTGCCTCAGCCACATTAATCATTCCCTCCAAACCCCTTTAGACGCAAAGAACGAGGAGTTGGAGCAACAGCAACAGCGGCAACAGCATCCGCAGCACATTTTTGAGCTGGCTAAAACAATGCCAACACTGCCACCAACTAAAAGAATAACAAGAAGAATGAAAACACAAGAGAAGCGCTAAAACAATGTAAGCGCTGCATTAAATGCTCTTTTTCTATGGCTGTTTGAGGGTTTCCGTTTCCGTCACCGCTCAATTGTCAAGAGAGAAACAGAAAGCCGCGCTATCGGAAAAGTGTACTGCTAAATACCCCAAGTACTCGTAAAGAGTTTGACAATACCTAACACAATTAAATTTAATATTGAATTAAATTTAATTAATTTATTTATATATTACCTCTTTAGGGCTACAAGGGTTTCCTTATAAATTAATACTCTATACATTATTATTAACATATTCTTTATATATTCTATATATAATATTATTAATACTATTTCATTTTATTTATTTTTTGTATTTTCTATTTTTAAATTCATATATTTAAAGTAGTTTAATTAGCTTTGGTTTCCCACAATAAATGCTTTAGCTCAATCGCAATGATAATGAAGTTACTGTCTTGATACAAATAAATGAGCAGCCGTTTATTCTAGTGTCGCTTACAAATTTTCTTAGCAAGTTTTCCTTCCATTTTACTGTTTTCGTGGAGCATTTTGAGGATAGCTGCATTGCCATTGTTTCGACGAGGGCGGTGGAAAAGAGAGAGCTCAGCTTTTATTTTCGGATTCTGCCTTTTCGTGGCTGGCAGCTGCTGTTTTTCTATTCTTTATCAATTGTCTTGTAGAGCAAAGCGTTAATCATGCGACATTTAATGGCTCTAATGCCCACGTTTCCCAAGGGACTGTGATTTCAATGGTCAAAGTTTCGCTTCGTTGCTGTTGTTGTTGATCCCTTGTTTAGTTGTTCAGCTCCTCAGTTGTTCGGTTGTTTGGTTGTTCGGTTGTTCACTTGAGCGTCTGTCAATGGCCAGAATGATGAAAAGGGAATGAATTGAAAAATACGTTCTTTCTTTTTGTACTGCTGTTTGGGACTTTTACCATGAAAAGAATACTCTCGTAAGCCAGACAACACGCATAGCATTTCAGACCCAAAGCCGAAGCAACTCCCCCCCTTGCCCCTCTTACCCACCCAAGTGCCGCAGTCTTGCGTGTAATCGCGCTGCTAAGTCCATTTAATCAACTTAATTTTGTACAAATTCTCAGATATTTCATTTCGTCTCTCGTTTTCGTTATTTTTGTATTTTTTCTGCCTTTTTTGGGTGACGCAAGTCCCTTGGGTTGACGACGCACTTAACAAAATATTTCCACAATTACAACAGGCACGAGAGGTGCAGGGGGAGGGGAAGGGGGAGAGGGATCGCTCTGTCGGGGGGTAGCTAATGGCCAGGTTCGTGTTTTGCTCTTGATTTCAATCGCTGTTGAAATAAAGTTGTTAGCGCTCCAAATATTTTACATAATTCGTTTTGAATACATTTTGTACACATCATGTGTGTGTGTGTGTGTGTACAACAGTGTTCGGTTTTGGGTTGCTCTTTTACCTCTGCAAGTTCAACACCCATTTGAAGCCTTGTTGTGACGCCCTGTCGTATACGCAATCTTTTGTTGTATTTTATTTTAAAGAACCTTACCCCATTGTGTTCTGTAATTATCACAAGCTCATCTTACATTTTATAAAATATAATAATTATGCCAAAAATTAAAATCATGTCATTAAAATCATGTGTCAAATGGGAAGTACTTAGGGCCGTTTTTTCAATGTACATTTAAGTTTTATTTAACAAATAATTACATATTTGACATTAATTTCTATACATTTCACGTCAAATTCTCTTTTATTGATATTTTTATATATGTATGTGTTTATTATTTATATATGTTGTCATATTTACTGGCATTTAAATTGTATTTATTATTACGAATGGTTCGGAGCTCTTCGGACTTCGATTATTTTTCAATATTCATCAAATCAAATCTAAATTTTCCGTTGTATTATTGACCAAAATCAGCAACCAAATAATCCCTATTCAAAATTGAAAAATAATCTCCATTTTCCAGAGCAATGTGATATTAATATCGGGTATATCGTAGTCGTGCAATCTCAGTTGTAGCGTCGCACTTGTTTTATTTGAAGAAAAAACGCCTTGTAACCTTTTGTTCATAAGATCAAATACTTAACAATACATTTATTTCCCATTGAGTAATTGAATTTCACAAAATATCAAATTGCATCTAAGTTGCTGCTCTTATATTTATTGAATTTTAGATGAAACATGAGAGCTTTGCCCTCAATATAATTGAGTAGCCCCTATATCAATTGATGTACCAAACGAATGCTGAAATTTAAGCTCTTCTCGTTAGGCCATTTTCAGTAGAAAGTGCTTGAACAACATTTCGAAATACTCGTAAATCATCGCAGTTGCCACTTTTAACAGTCTATCGCTTATCGAATGTGTTATCAGTCATTTAAGCGGGCCCTTGTCATGCAACATTTTGTTGCCAAATTGGCACACATGAACTTGGCCAATTGGGGTTTCAGTTACGTGATGCTTGCCATTTTGTGCTCTGTTCCCATTAAATTGTGAAACTGGATCTGTGAGCATTTGTGAGTAAGAGTATCTTTTTATTTGCTCATTTTCATTTAACTTCTGTCTGCTGATTTATGAGTCGATATTTGTTAGCACTTTGTGTCTGTGGCATCGCTGACAATTGCAGAAAACATTTCTGAGCACATTTTTTTCCAACTGACAAATAGTATTGTTTCCCTTCTTTTTTTTCAATAGTCTGCACGTTGCTCCTGACGACAATTCGCTGTTGCGATATTTCATAAACGTCGCATTAGCGTCACAAAAAAGTGAAAAGAAGCCAAAAATGTTCATAAAACTGCAGACTTTTGGGGCTTACGATATGAAGTTAGTATGAAAAAAAAAAACGGGACGGTAAATTTGCTGCAATCGTCAGCTTGATTTTTTTTTGTCCCTGGTTTTTCCTATGAGTCGCTTGCATTGCTATTTAAATACAAAATCCGCTTAGCTGCAGGGAGAATTGGCCCAACCAAAAAAAAAAAACACACACACACATACGTCGTGGATGCCATACCGTTGTTAAACGAAAAATATATGTATGTATGTATATAGTTGATATGGCAAGAGCTGCATTGAATGTCCTTGGCATCGTCGCCGTTCAGTCTGGCTGTTGGAGGCGCTCATAAAGTGTAATGGTAACATGGCTGGGGCTGGCCAACAAACAACGAGCGAGCGTAAAATCATCATTTATCAGCAGGCAGCAAGCGGCAAAGCAGCCACAGGAAGAGCAGCAGCAGCAATGGCAACACGGAGCAGGAGGAGAAGCTGGAGCTGACGCCGGAAGATCACTTTGTCATTGTCAAACCCTTTTAGGGAGTGGCTCCCAGCTACATCTACAGCTACAGCTACTCCCACACCTACAGCTGCATCAAAATCACCCAAAAAACATAGATGAATCTCAGTCAAGTGGTTGCTTTAGGTCCTTAACTCAACAGTTTACACAGTTGCGATACACGATTCATTCACATACGCGATACTCTATACACTTGCACTTAATGAAACACATGTACACGTATTTGCATGACACTCAGTGTGTGTTAGTTTTGTTTGCTCCAGCTCTTTGTTATTCCTGTTTGCTTTTAAATATTTTTCACCAGTTAGCTTTGTCTTCCATTTCCACGTCTGCTCAACTTGTCAAGCTCACTAACAAATAAGCACTATATATTTCCATATTTTTTATTTGATTTTTTCTCAACTTAAGAGTCTGTGAAACTTTGCGTTGCGTTGACATTTGAACATCTGAACATTTTTTGACGCATACAAGTTGCTCCACTTTAGTATTTTCTCTTCTGCAATGTTTCTTTAATTTATTTATTTATTCTTGTTTGGCTAATCAAGAATAAATTTATCTCCAGGTTTTTAATGAATCATTACGTGTAAAAGAAAATGGATTTAATATTTTTAATTTTTTTTTGTTGATGGGCTCAAATAAATAAAACTCAGTGTCTGATAGTGATTGATGACTCTTATTAATTATAATCATAAATAACTCTTATTATAAGGTTAATAAAGTAAAAGTCAGAGATAATTGCTGTTGTTTAAGTTGTTGAATAAAATATTTTAATTATTATAATTTTAGTTTAATAAAAAAAATAAAAAAAAAAAAAAATCTGAGTCCAAGTTTGTAAAAATATAAAAGCTAGCTAAAAATCAATTTCCACCAATAATATTTGATATTATTTATCCAGTGATATTCATTGTAATAGTTGATTGTTAAATAACTTTGTTTGATATATAATGGATTACAAGTGAAACCAAATTCCTGGTTGTGCATTTGTTGAGCCCGTTTCATCTTGAGAATGTCAAAAACTCCATCAAGTTTACCAACTAAACAAGAAGAACAAATATGTTAAGGGACATGTCAAGAATTAAGTGCTTCAAAAACTTGTTAGGAATTTGCCTGTATAAGCTTAGCCTGTTGTGGAATGCATAATTTTCATAAAAGTTGGGAAAACTTGCACACGACGATGACGAGATAATTTGTTGCACTTCACAGCTGTTTCCGAAGGATAAAACTGTGAAAGTTAGAAAGACAAGTAAATAAGTAAGATAAATAAGAAAGCCTTTGGAATTACATTTATATGGTTGCGTTTTATTTGATGCTTTAATTTCTGCTCTTTTCGCTTTTGTATGTATTTCGTGTTTACTTTCATTTTACACTTGCACAGAATTCGAATGCAGTTTACATTTTAAGTTTTACAGTTTGTAAGCTTCACTCGGTTGAGTTTTTTTATCTAAATGTTTGTATATATACTATATATATGTATTTTTATATGTTTTTCATTTTTTGGTATTCTTACTGAACTTTAGTTCTATGTTGCATCGCATTAGATGCGCTTAGTTTGTCATGCTCTTTTCTTTCTTTGTTTGTGTTTTAAGTTTGTGGTTTGGGGGAAGTGGGAAGAGTAGAGGGAGGGAGGAGGGGAATTAATTTTAGTTATTTATCTTTCATTTTGTTCAACATTCAATTACACATACAGATGTGATTCGGCTTATTTCTTTTGAATATCATGTGCTTATCCGTAGACATACATTAAAAACACACACACTTAGTAGACTTAACAGACTAAATATTTTATATATATTTATGTATATTTAGATAGTACTCGTTTATACTACAGTTAGTTAAAAGTAATTAGTTATTAGCATTAAATGTATATTAATGTAGTTTGTTTTGTTGTTCTAAACATAAAATTAATGCTTAATGTTTGGTATCACAGAGAGGCGTGACTTTTGTTACAAATACAAAAACAATACAAAAAATGAATAATGCAGGAAGTTTCTTAACTTGTTTGTTGTGTAAATACATTCATGTATTTGACTTGAGCTTTAGCTTTAGCCGTACGAGTATAGTAAATATACGCTTTGAGACAGTTTCGAGCTGCATACATATACATATGTATATATACAGTCGAACTTCCATAACTTGAACATCTATAACGCGAATTTTCTGGCAATTGCGTATATTGAATTTAAAAAGTTAAGAATTCCATAAGTCCAAGTCTCCATAATTCGAACTTTTTCTTTGGATAATGGTAATTCGAGTTAGCGAGGTTCGACTGTATATATCTTAGCTTTGGTATTGCGGTTATTTACAGTTTTTGACCTTCATTTTGTCATGCTTTAAGATCTATGTATACACTTATACATACTCGTATGTATATATTATGTGATTTAATATATATTATTAAATGTGATTTTAGTTTAGTTTAATTTAATTTTTGGCTCAGTTTTGAGTATCGCAAATGAACTGCGCTCGCAGTGGGCTCAATAGATTCGATATCGATTGTGATTGTGATCGGAAAAAGGAACCGTGAAAACCTGTCCTGGGTTAACACTACTACAACCATGTGTGTAGGTGTGTGTGTGTGTGGGTGTGTGTGTGGGATGTTTTTTGTAATCTTAGCCCATTTCATTGCTTAGCGCTACATTTAAAAATTACAACGTTTAGTTACACTTAGAGAAGTCGTCTACATATATGTATGTATGTATGTGTATGTATGTATTTATCAAATATATCGTATCATATGGATTTGCAGTATGCGCTATCAACACACAACTACATACAAAAAATACTCATTGGTTTGACTTTGTGTGTGTATGAATGGAATTCTTAAAATATTTTCCAAGTTGACACACAGTTGAATTGAGGACAACGAATGATTCCATTGATGACTCAATGAGTTCACAGAAAACTCTCCCGGGCGCCATGGCGCTCGTCTCCCAGCATCACCCGCTGGGAGGGCGGCTCGCCATACTGATCCTGGTAGTAGTTCTCTCGCATCATGCTGTTGAGACTGGAGCAGCGGAAGAAGAGGATCTCCTGGAAGGGCTTGCGAAAGTCGCGATTCAGTGTGGCATAGATGATGGGATTCAGCAGGGAGTTGGCATAGCCCAGCCACAGGAAGAGGGACGAGAGCGAGGGCGGCACATGCATCGTCTCGAAGGGCCGGATCAGGGCGAGAATGAAGAAGGGCAGCCAGCAGATGGTGAAGGCGGACATGATGATGCCCAGCGTGGTGGATGCCTTCTTCTCCTTGGCCAGCTGAAAGCGCAGCTTCTTGTGGTGCGGCGAGCCCAGCAGACCCGTGGAGCCACTGCCATGATGGCCATGGGGAATGCCCACAATGCCGCCGCCTCCGCCTCCACCTCCCCCTCCCCCGCTGGTGCTGAGTCCCCCGCAGGTGGAGTAGGTCAGAGACGTGTTGCCCACACTGCTATGCCGATGTCCATGACCCGCTCCATTACCACTGCCCAAATCCGTGTGGCCCAGGGACGGAGCTGTGGCGGTCTGCGGTGACCCAGTGCCATTGAGGGCCTGCTGCAGATGCGTCTGGGCGCGCTTCTCCTCCAGGACGATGCGACGGGCGGCTCGAAAGATCTGATAGTAGACGAAAAGCATCACGGACAGCGGGATGTAGAAGGAACCGAGTGTCGCATAGATCTGATAGGCGAAATTCTGGCACACCGTGCATATGGGCTGACCATCCTCATCCTCGTGCTCGTTGCCCAGTATTAAAAGCGGTGGCAGCGAGATGCAGGCGGCTGCCAACCAAACGACTCCCACACACAACATCATGCGACGTGGCGTCCGCTTCACTCCGTACTCCAGGGGCTTGGTAATCGCCAGGTATCTGTCCACCGAGATGGCACACAGATTCAGTATGGAGGCGGTGCAGCACAGTACATCGAACGACACCCAAATGTCGCAGAGCAAAGTGCCAAAGCTCCAGCGTTCGAGGACCTCATAAAGCAGGGCCATCGGCATGACCAGGAGCGCCACACAGAGATCGGATAACGCCAGCGAGACGAGCAGATAATTGCAGGGTCTTCTCAGCTTGCGAACCATGCAGACGGCAATGCAGACCAGAACATTGCCCACCACTGTGCCCAGGATGACAATCAGCAGGATAATGCTCACAATGACCGACTGCAGTGCCGGCAACTCGAATTCATCCTCGTCTGCTGCGAGCTCCTCCGACAGTCGCGGCGTGTCCGACATGGACTCCAAAGTGCTGCCATTGGAAGTGCTGCCATTTGGAGTGCTGACAATGGCAATAGGGCTGCTGATTGAACCAACCGCAGCAATGGCGCCCAAAAAGGCGCTGCTGCTATTGAAATCCTCCCCCAAATCCGTGACAGTTGCCGTCTTTATGGCTGTTGTTGCTGTTATTGCAGTGACTGTTGTTGTTGCTGTTGCTATTGCTATTGTTGCCGTTGTTGTTGTCGCCGTTGCATAGGCTATCCAGCTGCTGAGGAAGAGAATGAGCAGCGTTAAAGTTGCCGTGGAGATCAGTTTGTTGCTCTGTTCTGTCCAGTTCCGAGTTCCAGTTTGATGGCGTCTTTTGCGGGCTGCGGCTGCTGCGCAATCTTGCCCGTTTGAAGCCATCAAATTAACAATTGCCTTGCTTATTAATTTATGTATAGTTCAATTTGGAACTTTAATAGTTTTCTTATATTCTTTTTTGTACAACGTGTCGTATGTGTAACGAATTTCAATAGTAGTAGCTGTAATTCGGCAACACACGGGCGACAGGGATGACACCCACTGAACTGCCTTCGATCAACATCATCATCATCATAACTGTCAACAATTTTATCATCATCGTTATTATCGTAATGATGATAAAAACACCTTCAAAGCTGCTTGCTCCATTACTCTATTGTTATGGCTTGATAATGGCATAAGAAATTGTGTCATGGCAGAGTCATTTCATAATCATCTTTTTCATAATTATTATCAACATCGTCATCATCGTCATCATCGTCATCAGCCTTAGCTCGATGATTATCATGAGCTTTGCCCTTAATTCGCTGCAATGCTTAAAGCGACTTGATTCTACATCACTGTCGTCCAATATTCCTGTCATTAATCATAATTTCAATAAAAATAAAGTCGTCTTATTAGTTTGTCTGCCTTTTGCCTCAGTCGTCCGGCATCAGCTTCGGGCGCTGCTTTTGTGCCGCTTGATAACTAATTTTATGCGAGTCCGTCCGCCTGTCCGGCCCACGCAGCGTATGCTTAATAAAGCTCTATTTGCGGACACAGCTTAATAAATGTTTTGTGCTCTGGGGCGATTATTATTGTGGCCGCCTCAATTTCAGTTGATCTTAAAGATTGTTTCTGTTTGCTGTGTATTTTAAACAGCTGTCATCGGAGCAATAAATAGATGGTTATGTAGCTAGATCTCTGATGAATCCGATAATTTGTGATTTGAAACCGCTCTTCTGGGCACTGATTGTCGCTCTGCTGAAAAGAGAATAAAGTATACAAATTCATTAGTTTTTAAATTAATTTAAATTAAAAAAATGTATAACTAAAAGCAAATTTAAAACAATATACAAAAAAAAAGCGACACAGAATTTTTGGACGCACATTTCAAATACCCCCTCGGCAATAACCAGATGTTTTATATGACTTTTTTTCTGTTCATTATCATATCATCATCGACATCTTCTTTTCTTCTTATTGTTGGGCGCATTTAAGACAAGTGAAGCAGAAGGCGACCGCACTCAATACTGCTTCCCTTTGTATTAATTTCTTATTATACATCTTCTCATTATTGAATTGTTTGCCTTGTTTGTCCCAATGACCTGAAGACTTCCTCGAACTTTCTGCCCTTGGCAAGCACTTGAAAATGCGTTGCAAATTAACAAAAGACAGTCAAAATGGCAGCCAACGTGGTTTTCTTTTACATAGTTGTTGCTTCCGTTCTGTTTACGGTCATTTATGTATTTTTTTTTTTGACTGTCGCCCTTTTGTGTGGTCAATGGCCGATGTGGAAGTCGCAAAAAGCCGCGAACCAAAATAAAATTTATACATTTTGCACTTAATTGAATTCTTTTGCCATTGCCAATGTCATTTCTACTGCCGTTACCACGTTCCAAGGGGCTGTGAAAAACATTTGGCCTCACGTGTCTCCTCCAAAATTTATTAAACTCTACAGACGGCAAGTGCTCGTCTAGACGGCCAGACGTTGGTGATGTCGGTGTTGGTGTCACACCTGCTACCTGGCCGTTAGATTGAAACAAAAGCTGCGCCTGAATTATCAAATTCACATTAGAAATTGTTACTCAAATAAAGGAGCACAAGAACAATTCAGGTATAATTTAAATCAAACCAGATTAAGGGACACTCACAATGCAGAGGGAATATTTCAATTAAACTAAACAAATATTTGTTTAGTAAAAAAAAATCTATGCTGACGCACACGCATCATTCAATATGTATAATTTACAACTGGTCGACTTGAAAATTCACTTTAAATGATGAAAATAAAAAGATTATTATATTTTTAAATTAAGAATTATTTGTTCAAATGTGAAGGATGATATAAGTAAGAACCTCAGTCACTTCTTGCTCATTTAAATTATAAATATTTAATACTTTTGTTTATATAATGTATTTTTTATCGCAAATTGCCTTAATTATGACAATTGGATAC
The DNA here is from genome assembly GCA_963924055.1 of Drosophila limbata. NCBI lineage: Eukaryota > Metazoa > Arthropoda > Insecta > Diptera > Drosophilidae > Drosophila > Drosophila limbata. Next base: position 19,051,299 of record OZ001352.1, read on the forward strand.
AAAAATTAAAAATAATATATACAGCCTTTGCAAATGGATTCACTGAATAAAAGTACACAGCTTAGAAAAATATATCCAGGAAGCGTATTTAATAAACTGAAAAACTATGCAACAAAATTGGATGAAAACAAATAGTGCATGTGTTTTGATACGCTAATAAAACGCCCGTATTTATTTATTTTTGTGTCGTAGGTATAATTATTATTTGTTGTTGTTAAACAATTTTCAGATCGATTTTAATATCACAGAAAATGCCAACAAATTGTTTTGCCACTTGACACTAACGAGGCGAGTGGGAAAATGGAAAACTGAAATGGAATTAGCTGAACTAAGAGCTTGTTGTGGTTTAGATAAACACATAGCACACTGTCGAGCATGTTAGTATATATAAAATGCGCTCGAATAATTTTGCTGGTTGATTATGTTAATCAACTAACTAGTGGCAGCGGAGGGAGGGATGGGCAGATTGTTGACCAAAATGCCAGAAAATGGTGCAATTATTTGGCCAACAAATAAACTGTAAGTCGCTTAAAGCGTTTGTGGACAATTCGTAAGCCATGTCCCAAATGTTGACTCGCATTTGGATCTGACAGTCAGAGGAGAATCACATAAACAATTTAATTTAATTATACGTTTCAAATACAGCTCGAAATTATTACATTATTTCTTCCTTCGGCTGTTTACGCGTATTGTGAGTCTTAAAGCTCATAAGGCGCCTTCAGTGGATCATAAATAATTTGGCTTTTCAAGTTTCAGCCGTGGTGACAATGCTGCGTATGCGCGATATTTTTTCGTCTGACGCTTTTACCTGACTGTCTAAACATTTGACTTTGGCGACCACGCCCTGTGCAATTTACCGCAGGTTTTACTCTGGTTGACAGCTCGGCAACAACCTCGGCTCTGCAGAACTTTTCAAATATTTAGTAGTTTTCTTGGTTCTCTCTAAAACCCCAAGTCGTGGTCGTCGTCTTGGGGTTTGCCGCAGTTGCTCCGAAAGTTTACTTGTCTATCTGGGTTCTTTACGGCCAGAAAACACGCAGTGCATTGGAAATACTGCGAGGACAGAAAGGACCTCCTCTTGCGTAAATAAGTACAGTTCTACTTGCGACAGGAAGCAACCGAAAATGTAAGTTTTGTTATTGGTTTCAAAACTATTTGTTGTTGCAGCTAAGTGTTCAGTGCGCTTAAACTTTGATTAAACAAAACGAACAAATTGGGTAAAGCTCAAGGACTAACTTGCCCCAAACTATCATGCTGCTATTTATAGAGCTTCGATGGCAAAATAACTTTTCAAATGTATTCCTAAGATGCAAGTGTCTGACTTTATTCAATTTATTTCTTTAGGGTCAAATAAAATATAGAGTTTAAAGTTCCTTTTATTGGTTTATTGTACACAGCACATTTTGTAAATTATTATGTGTAAAGTCATTTTAAATCCTTTTATATTTTCCACAAATTGTTTTTGGCAATTACCGTTTAATTAGTAGTATAAAGCCATAATAAGTCTGAAGCATTCCATTGTGCATGGCTTAGCAACCAATGGCCAAGCTTGTGTCTTAGAGAATAATTAAATTTAAGCTCGTTTGCCCACAGAAAATTTCTGAAATATTTACTCACTGCACTTTACTTAAAGCCAACAAAGTAAATAAGCTTAGCGTATCTCATGCAGATTGCAGCTGCGTTTTAAGTATGGGCGAAAAAAACCCATCAACTGTAAATAAAATCAGCAAGCGTAAACTTAATTTTTCCCGATATGCCAAGCAATTGTTTTAACAACATTAAATCCCCTGCAAGGGAATGGAGCCAAGCATTGTTTGGGGGACAAAGGGGAAAGGATGAGAGGGCAATGAGAAGAAGAGAATGCAATGCAGTTGGTTGGCTTGGTGCATCATGGTCTGTTGCCCTTTGCGTTCATTTTAAACCCACAGCGTAGTCGACTTTTCAGGCAACACATTAAAATTTTCCTTCTTCTTTATTTTACTATTTTGTGGTAGTAAATAGCTTTTGCAAGTGGCGGGAATTTATGGCTGCAACGCAAAATGCGTGAAATAAGCAATCAAACAAATGTGGGAAAAAGAAGTTCTAGTGATAAGACCACATTGAAGGCTTAGAAGTTTAAGTTGGAAATCTTCTTTCTACTCAAAAAAGCGAGTTATCATGACAATTAAGCATTATGCGAAATCTCAGAAATCAGATAAATCAAAGAAATCAGTGCGTGCCACGCGGCGAATACGCAATGTGTCTTAACTGCGTGGGCTGCGTTTGCTGCTCATTTCAAATGCTCGTGTGCGCATTTCAATTATTGAGTCATCAAATTTGATTTCTTTAACATGTCTGCAACCTTTTTCAATTTTTGTTGGCATGTTGCTTATTTATGCAGCATTTCTCGTCATTCGCCAGTCGCCATTTGGAAAGTGCTTGATGTAATTTCAATCTGACACTTCACACGAGGGACGATACACAGATACATGTAAGAGTCAATCTGGAGGGGGGGGGGGGACCTTAGGCACGGGGATCACGCAAAATTGCTGTAAATGGATGCGAGTTAAAAAGGCAGCAATTTGAAATTGCCGCTGCCGACATTGGCGCCCTTTTGGCAGCAGTTTTCTGACAGCTACCAGCTTGTCATCCTTCGACGCACTGCCGTCGAGTTCCCTTTTATTTTTTTTAAATATTTATTTTTATATTTTACGTTGAGGGCGTGTTGCGAGCTTGATGTTTATGTGTCAAGCATCTGCTGAGTTATTTTGTTTTCGTGTTGGCACACGACTTCAAATAATGAATACGTTGATTTTGAGTCATATTTTAATGCTAGCTCACTTAAGTACACCAGCCAACAAGGTGGCAACTTAAAGAAAAAAAGATTTTATTTAGCATTTTACGTAATTTCTTTTAGGATATATCTATAAGATAGAGATGAAAGCCATCAAAGGTTGAATAAGTAAAATAAGATGAACTGAGTAAAGTTTATAAATTTTTTTTTTTGAATTATTTTTCAAGTTTATATCAACGAAGTTCTCCTAGAAATTAAAAAAAAGAGTGGAAAACAAACAATGATTGTCCTATTTAAATATTTAGCAATCCTTTTCCGATGTTAGTATCTAAATTTAAATTTCACACTTGTAGCACAGTGTAGCACAATTTCTGGCATTAAATGGCTGCACAGTGGCATGTGTAAGTATTTGTATGCTTGCGTTTGTGTGTGCGTGTTGAATTTGTTGTGTGCATAATAAAATTTGTGTACAAAACATGTGTAGAGAGACGCCTAACGGTGAAAACATTTGGAAACGAGGAAATTGCTTATCTTTACTGTTATCTTTGTTGCTGTGTTTGTTTTATGCCTCTGACATTTTCATTGGTGTTTCATTTTTGATAATGCGTCGCGTATGTATTTGACTGATATGATTTGCATATGTCTCTCTGTATGTGTATGTGTGGGCGTGCCGATTGTGAGTGTATGTCGTAATAAAGCATTAAATTTTACATAAATTGCGGGTACAGTGTGGCAGCATCCTGCCACCGAGGAAAAGAAAATAAATGTATTTACGCATACGCATTTGCGTTTTCTTTGCGAACACGACAGGAGAAAAAGCAAATGCTTACATGATTTCTACGTTTCTTACGTTGCCCTGTACTCATAAAATGGCAGTAAAGGGTATAATCGCATAAGAAAAATATTCAGCAGAGACAGAAAAAGACGAATTTAATGCTATAAAATACAGTAGCATATTTATAACATTAATTATTCTGTTAAACTTAAACTAAAAATGTAAAATTTCTTATTTATGATATAATATAATCTCTATAAACCTTTTTTTTTTTTTAAATTCTAAAAAGTTTATTGAAATTGCTTAACAAGCAATACATTTTAACTTAAAATTATCTCTTCATAGATTCGGCCTATTCCAAAGTATTTCTTAGCTGAGCACTCACAACAAAAACATTCTTACTTACAAATTTTATGTGATAATTTATGATGGCGACTTGGTGGAAAAGCCAAGAAATCTATTCTTGAGACTGTACTGATGTTTTCCACTTGTGCTTTTTATTATAAATTTATGTTTGCTGTTTTGTTGATAGGCAAAACCATAAATGTTAATTTTCCAAACTCAAGCTAGACACATCTCATATATTATGCTGCCAAATAATATTTTAGCACAGATATTTATTCGCATTTAAATCGTTTCTGAAAAGAAAAGTCATAGAAATGTTTGTAATAAATATCCAGACAATAGGTTTCCATTCTATATCGCAGTAGAGATAAACATTTCCCTTGTGATCAATTTAAAATCGAAATGAAATTGTACTGGTTGCAAGTAATATTAGTAGCCAAGTCATCTTCTTTCAAGGAAACTAGCAACGAAAATTCGCCGGCATCATTATCTATGATTTCGTTGAACATCGACCTTGCAGCGTCAGATTTCAATCTTTAGTCTCTTACTTCTCAGTCCTTGTTTTTCTGTCAACATGTACAGACAATTTCCTCAAAGCTGAGCTGCTACTCGTTTGATAACATGAACACATACTATACATCTACTCGCATTAAGCAATATCTACAGATGCAGCTGCACACAAATAGTGAGTTTTTTTTTTTTGACAACAATTTTTCACAAAATAAACTTTAGGGATTTTATGGGCGTGTCTTTAGTGCAATGTTGGCCAAGATTGAAGAGTGACACATACAATTTTTGTATGTGTCAAGCAAAATTCATGCTGCTAATTGAATTCTAAGTCTTTCAGCTACTTTTTCACTTAATACGCTTATTCTAATCATGTAAACATATATAATTATATATACAATTATATATATTTCAAAAAGTAAATATCCCATCAACTTATGTCTGTGAAGCAACTTAATATGCTTGGCTTAATAAAGTCTACTTAGAAAATTAAATATATTTAATTCCAAGGATAACATAAATAATTCATCAAGAGCTCAGACTAACCTGATTCTTAATCTCCTTGTCGGCGATTTTGCGACTTTATTAATGTTGAGACAACTTGAATGGAAATGTAATTCAAATAATTAAAGAAACTTTACGTATAATAAAATTTACACAAATTCACAAACACCTCAACAATGGTAACCACTCAACGCCTCTGCGATATCCCTTAGATAATATATATTAGCATAAAATCTCACGCCTTAGTTTCTCTTTCTCTCTCTCTGTTTATCTCTCTCTCAGCTTCACGCACACTTAGACAGGCAAATTTTGTTTTTATGGTAATATAATAATTTGTCTGCTGTCTTCATATTTGTGTGTGTATGTTGCTGGTGTTTTAAGCAGGGCAAAGTCTGCAGACGGCATCAATCATACGCCATGTTGTGCGCTGCGCTGAAGTGTGGCTAAAATGCGGAAATGTTAAAGGCAGCACATACTTACTTACACAGTAAGACTTGTGTAAGTTGGAAAATTGAAAATTTATCGACTAGAACGCACACAGAGACAGACAGAGACAGAGAGTGAGAGCGGGGGAGAGATGGAAGTGAGACAGGCAAATGGTGAGTGAAACCACAGCATGAACAGCGCTAACAAGAAATTGTCAGCAACAAACTTGCAATGGGCAACAACATTAGAAACAACAACAAGAAGTAACTGCAACTGCAACAACAAAGTGAAACCACCAAGTCACCGCTCAGTGTGTGCCACACACACACACACACACACTCCTCACCTTCCTCCCCTCATTCCCACTAACCAGTTGAGTTGTTGCATGCGCTTCGTCAACGTCACGCTTAGCCGCATTTGAGACATTGTGGGCCTAGGATATGCATCGAAGCAGCCAACTGACTAGGATCAGAAGGGGAAGGGCCAACAAAAAAGGCCCCCACCGACTGTCAACAATTGCAACAACGGCTGCAATTGGAGCAGCAACAACTGTCAGCAGCAACACCATCATGTTCTTTCTATTGCTCGCATTACAAACGCCTCAATAAACATTCTCTCAATTTACACTGATTTCCATGTACTTTACACTTGCTACAAGGAGATAACATTGTACTGCACTTGCAACAACAATATAATGCGATTAACTGGGATTTACACATCCTTACTATGTTAAGGTATTTAACATGTCATTCTAGACTACTAATAGGGGAAAATACTCAAATACAGAGATGTAAAGGCAAACAGTGATTCAAGTTTAAGTTTATAAAACATTGTATTTTTGCTGAGAACATTTAATAATTGAAAAATTTTTGTAGCTGCTCTAATTCTCATTACCCTATCGCAATCTAATCTGTGTTTCAAATTGCCTATGGAATATATGATAATACGCTTTTAATACATATTTTATGAGTGGAAAAGAAATTCGTCAAGAAAATACATATTAATCTCGTTGAAAAATTAGTTTCTTTGGTGTCATGCAGCTAATTTAAAAGTTCTTCTAGATATCAAAGACCAAAAATTATAAAAAAGCAGTGAAAACTAAAATCATAATGGATTCTGCAAAAGCTCAGACTGTGTTCACAATGACGAAAAGCCTGCTGCAAATTTTCTGAGCATGCGGGTGTTAAGATAAAAAATGAAAGAAAAAAATACGAAAAGCAAATGGAAAATAGAACAAACAAATGCATTTAGCACGCAGCTGCGAACTAAGCGAAATGTGTGTGCCAGGATGTGTAACGGTGCCAGGCACTGGATAAGGATAATATGAGGAAAATCAACCGCTGTCATCGCATCGCATCGGTCGTGAGCGGTGTGTCGGCAACTACTCGACAGTTTTTAATTGAGTTTACGCTTCGTGTGAGACAGCATTGCGACAGCGGTCGCGATGTGGCATGCAACATGAGCGTTATGAATGCCACATTACGCCCTTTACCCCCTCCCGCAAGTCAGAAGAGACCTGGCAACTTCACACATAACTCTCTCGCTTATCACTCTGTATATTACTTGGGTGGAAACTCAGCTGGAAGTGACTCGCTTTGCGGTTCTTGTGCTTACAATTCACACACTCGCCTCAACATGAAGAAACCACGACAATCAGAGTAATGATGTTGGTGCTACAGATGATGATGATGTTGATGATGATAACCATGATGCTGACACAAAGATTTTTAATTAAGTTAATGAAGTGCATCCTGTGGTTTTTTGGCCACCGTGCAGCAGCCAGAGAGTAATCATCTTACTCATAATGATGTCAATTTGGTGTGCACACCATTGCAATGTGCTCTGTGCCAGTTTCACTGTCTGTGGCTTATTGAAAATTGCTGACAGCTTACCGATGCCACAGCCTGATACCGCCACTCTCAAACGATTTCAAGTTTTGAGTTTCTGTATATACTATAAATGGCAACTGTTATATTGCCATTTCTGTTCACAGTTTCACTGGCAAACTTCGCATAAATGAAAAAGCCATAAATGCGACTATTTTTCGCCTCTCTCTTTTTCAAATATACATTACAAAGATAAATGTGCAGAGATCTTCACTAAAGAGACGCTTAAATGCTGCTGTGAAGTAAACATTAAATATTTATGACGCTGCACAACAAATGCAATCAAAAACGTGAGAAAAGTTTCTATTGCATATTTATGCGCGCAACGAACGAAAAGCGTTGAAAAAAAGGGAAAAATAACAAAAGGAATGACAAAGTAACGTTTATCAACTATGCAATACACTGCAAATTGCATAAAAGGAATGCTTCAGAGCCTATTTAATGAACTTGTTATAAGATTATTCAAATAATGATAAGCAGTTTCACAATTCAGAAACTAATCAAATAAGTATTAAATGAAAATAAGTTACAAATAGTTTTAAAATAATTCTAAAGTTTCTTTTGATATTCAAAGCTATTCAAAGATTCATTATATTATTAAATTTAAAGAAAGTCAATCCAAAAACAGGGCAATCGACGGAATTTACCGGAGTAAAATAAGAATTTTATCAGCATCATCTTTATAAATCGCAAGTATACGTCTACTCTCTTTTTATTATGTGTATATTTCTATAGTGACCAACTTTTTAATATTGAAATAGTCGTCATACTCCATTTGTGAATTTCATTAATGCAGTGTATATTGAAACTGGCGTTCTGTATGAAATGTAATGAATATAAAAGTGTGTCTGCTCAATTGCTGTGTGGGACAGAGGGTTGTAGCGTAAGCACTGGAAAAGCTGCCCCAAAATGGGGCAGAATGGTTTTCAATTTAGGTAATTTATGGGCGCGCATTGTTCGGCATTGAGGCAGCCAAGAGAAGAGAAGACTGAGCTGGCACAATGGCCATATTTATTGTCGTTTTATTTGGCCATTTCAACGCAATTTCGCATATACTAGATGCTTTATATATACTAAATATAAATCCAACTGCAACAGCAACAACAACAAGTGTTGTCTAGCCAACAAACATCTGTGAACGCTCGAAATGCACTTTGAATGAGACGGCACAAAACTTTTGCACCAAAAATGTGTTAAAAAAATAAAGAAGACACTGTGAGTGAGAGAAAAGGAGAAAGCGAGAGAGTGTGTGTATCTCATTTGCACTTATGAAGCTTATCTGTGCGAGATGCAGAACACAGAAAAAAAGCTCGGGATTCCAGAATAATAACAATCCAAACGGATTGATAAATAAATTTAAGCCTTTTCTGACTATTTTTATGGTTGCCATTTTATCCGCATATGGTATTAATTTAAAAATAATATACCGAATTCATACATAAGATCGACAAGAGTTTTACACATGAATTTTAGTATGATTTTTTTTTCTCTGTTCGAGTGTCTGTGAGTTTTTCAGGTGAGACGCATTAGGACTCTGGCTGGCAAGTTAACAACGAATCTAACTCGTTAGCAGCTGCTAATTAGCATAAAGTTGAGCCAACTTTTGAGTCTGGCAAAAAACATTAACTGGCCAGTTCTGTGTGGACGAGAACGAGGATACTCTAGTTGGGAAAACAAGGACGTGTCCATTCATTTCGTATGACAGCTTATGCGAGCTTGACAGCGTTTCACTCTTCTTCTTGGTCAGCGTCCATCCATGAAGCTGCACTTTTGTCTCCATCTCGGTAGCTGTCTCATATTTCTGGGTTTGTCTCTTCTGTTGCTTTCCGGCCACTTTGCCTTGGCACCGGCAATTCTTTTGTTCACTTTTAAAGCACGTCTCGCTCATCTTTTTGATAAATATTAGTTTAATTCTTTTTCAGATGGCAGACGGAGCTCGAAGTAGCAGTTCCAAGGTCATTTGGCTTGCTGTCACGGCATAAAGATATTTTTCTGTTTCATTAACTATATTTATGTTGCTTGTGCTTATACAAAAACAAACCAATCCACACTTGGCGTCTAAATCAAATTATTATTTTCCTTATATTATTGGTTATGATGAAACTTGTATACTTGGATTTATCTACTTCTGATTTGTCCATTACTAAAAGTACAGGGTATTTTCTCATCAAACATCTCTCCATTATCGATTTGGCATTAAAACAATTTAAGTGTGCTTCACTGATTTGGGCACGAGCAAGTTTGCTTTGATTTTCTCATCTTTTTCTTTTTGACAAAATGGAAAATGTAAATATTGGCTTTTGATTGAAATTTGAGAAATTCTGTTGATCCAAACTGAGTGAAATATGATTAAATTTCGACAGGAAAAGCGATAAGCGATACAAAGTGTAATAAATTGCTTGGTTTTATATCTAAACTGCTGAAACTTGTTAAAAAAGAAAACAGAAGCTTACAAAACTATTTCAATATTTTTTGCTAGCTAGCACCAAAGAAAGTGGCAAATTGCGACTGCTAAAGGGATACAAATAATTGACAGCTGTCAAATGGCAGATCCTGAATGCATATCTTCTGCTGCCTTTTAGATGTTGTTATCCTGTTATAGGTGGTAAATATCTGGGGTTTTTCACGATTCATTCATGAGATTCACATCCCATTCACAATGCGCACGTTGGTGGCACTCTGACAAGCTGTCTGACATTTGCCAAATTTGCGAAATTTGACAGACACGTTTCTTGAATTGAATATCACAAAACCTTACACATAAACACTACTAACACACTGACACACACTGACACACACACACACACACACACATTGGGAGCGAAAGTCAAGAAAAATTATGATTTTTTTATGACGCGCGAATGTGACGTTTTTATTGAATTTGGATATTTTTCGCATTTCATGTGGCTTCGTCGAAATCGGTTTAAAATTTTACTTTGTCCCATGACAAAACAAAGATAAAACTTTTCTAAATATAGTGCAAAGCTAGACGAAAATTGTTTTGAAAATTCTGTTTGTGTGTAGAGAATAGCAAATTGAATAAAATAAAAGAAAGTCAAAGTTAAAGCATACATAATAAAATGGTAAAAGAAAAAATATATAAGTATTTGAGTTTTTTCTAAATACTGAATAAACATTTGACTTTTGCGACAAATGTAAATTCGGTTCGTCTTTGGAAAAAGTAGCACCAAATAATCCGGTGACAGCTGCTAATGTCATCTACGGGTCACGCAATTTGCCGGAGAAAGTTCAGGAAGTTGACGTTTTAGTCATTTGTTGATGGCTTCTAACCTGGTACCTCCTGACCACTTTACGTAATTGCCAGCAGACACAAACTTTTCAACTTGTCATGCAGCCTTCGGTGCTATAAATAAACAAGAAGCCACTTTGCCAGCCAACACCTGAATTCTTGTGAATTAATAATTAATAGGGATAGAATTCTGCACATAATGTAATATTTGCCCCTTGTTCTTATTAACTGACGCCTTTGAATAAATAGGAAAAACAAATAAGAGTGCTGTAGTCGAGTTCCCGACTAAGAGATACCCTTTAATCAATTAATTATTTTATTAACATTTAATCAATAAATTTATAAACTGCATAAGAAATACTTTGAATCGAATATTTCTTTAGCGACTCGGATCTTGATGCTTTTAAAAATATAAATATGCCCTCTGTTCCCTGTTACACGCAATGCAACGAATACAACATACCTTTATACTCCGTCAGCTATTTACTGCGGCTGCAGGGAAATATTTATACATTTTCATTTGCCTTTTTAATGGATTTCCTTGTTGAGTGCTGCATTCCATGTTTGCAAACCTCGGGCAATATATGTACATATAAGTATATATATAATATGTACCATAAAAATGTAAAATGCGAGGAGAAGCCCGACTCGGACTTGAAAATGCAGCTGCTCGTCAGACCACACAGCCAACGGGTTTTTGTTGCAAACAGGCAGGAAGCAACCTGTTGCATTTGATTATTACGTTGAAGGAAAACAATTTACATAGCTAAAGCGACCACATACTGCTGAAAACATGCGAAAATGTTCTGCCAGTGAAGTACGCAATTTCATTAGCGCTAAGAAGCTCTTGAAAGCCAGCAAACACTCGTAGGTTTCCTCTTGTAAAGGTAGAATACAGTTTAGCAAATCCTCTTCAAGAATATTTTATTAAAAATTAATTTGAAATGCAACTAAGAAGAGCTCTTAAGTAGCTGTTTCAATTTATTTTAAGTTCAATGAGGTGTTTAGTTAATCTCTTCACAATGCGGAAATTTGGTAACCGCTTAACAACTTAACAAATAAAAATACTACCTTGCAACTGATTGCAAACTTGTCAGCAAAAAACTGCTCGAAGCAAAAGAAACAAACGGTCGATGCTTCTGGTACGGGAATTTAATTAAAAAGTTTTTGTGCTCCACCATCAACAACGAGAATAACGACAACGAAAACAAATGTCTGAGACCTGTGGAAACTTGTGTGCCTATGTGCGGGTGTAATGTTTGCAAATGAAACTTTGTTGCAAGAATAGTTGCTAGTGGGCTTGTTGCCACTTTTTAGTGGCATATAAATTTTGGTGATGTCAGTAGCACACAACGCAAATCCGTAACAAACGAATGACGCTGCAAATTTATAAAAGTTTTACGACAACCTCTTGAAAATTGCACATTGTTGTGGATGAAAAAGCAGCGTCTTTGAGCAAACACAAATTTGTATGCGTACGAGAGTAGACGCCAAGTTGGACAACATTCATAAGAAAGGCTCTGCCCCAAACCTATTGACAAGGGCAACCACAATAAAGGTTAATAGCAGAGTAGAGCAAGGAATCTTGAGAACGACGGGCACTTGAAGTGGCAACAACTCAACCCAACCAACCACAAGACAAAATACAGCAGCCTCTGCTGTTCAAGCTACGCCAAAATTACAATGGCTGCGTAAATAGTGAAAAGCCAAATTAAACTGTTAAGCTGAGAATGAAACTCAGTCACTCACTCACTGGCCAAGAACTCACTTGGACACAATCCACTGAGTCCAATTGAGTTAGTATTTGTTTTCCAAGTGCCAATTAGTCGAGGTTTCATTTGTAGCTGCATTTTGTTCGACATCAAGTGAACTATTCCCCTTCCACTTCCTGCCACCATCGACGCACTTACCTGACTAGCCGACTATACAAAGTGCTCATCTTGGCCCAGCAATCGTGGCACGAGTTCAGTTCACCTAATAGCCCACAATTGACTCTATGAAATCAAGGTGCAATCCCTGCAGTTTTTCTCCCCCAAGCTGATCAGCTCACACAATTTCCGCCTCTCAGAACATAAACCGCAATAAGCTGATTTTCCATTTGTATCTGCATCTAGCTAATTAGCTGGGAAACAACCAGGACGGAAGCGTTTTAATTGAAACACTTTTAGAAGGCTTCAGGGCTTTTGTTTGGCTTGCAACTCGATTTACTTGGTGCACTTTCCTGTTGACCAAATATCCCTAATAGCCTGCTGACCACTGTCCTGCAACAACTGATTTTCTAGAGAGTTTTTATATTATTTTTCGTGTTTCTGTGTATTTTTTGTAGTCTAGTGTAAAGATAAACCCACAAGTTGCTCAGCTGACATGTTGACTGTCACTCATTTGACATTAGCACAAATTATGTCACGTACCAAGTTGGTCAGAAACTTTTAAACGGCTTAAGTTCCGCTACAGTTAGGAAAAAGGTTTCGTTCTGTTAAGCTGACTTTCGTTCGGTTTTACTTGGTTAGAGCGATAGAGCAAATGGAAACCAAAAAAAGTAAAGTTGTGACTGTCAATATAGACACACTTTGCACTGCGACTGCTGCTTTTCCCTGCTGCTGCTGTTGTTGTTGTTGGGCAAACAAAAAGGCACTCATGATGCGCAGAAAGCCGGGAGATAGTCATGCAAGTGCCAGCGAATCGCCAATCAGCATCAACATCCACATCATCGGCATCGTCAAATGCGACGCCAATGGGGATGGCTACCATAACCGCAGCCATCACAAATGCCATTAGAGAGGCAGTCAAGCAGGGCATCCAACGCCAGTCACTGGCATCCAACTACAACAACAACAACAACAGGACTAGATTCTCCTGTAGCCTTCTTCTCCTGACGTTTTGCCTGGTGCCGTGAGACGCAGGACTAACGCGTCGTAAATTGAGATTTCTATTTATTGTTAGCGACTTTGGTGATGCGACAACCACCGCCACCGACACCGCCAATGCCACAGCTCGACAATGGACACACGCCCAGCACCAGCTCAAATATCTGCCAGTCCAGCTGTAAGTATGATACTAAGAGACCAGGAGAGGGACAGAGAATGAGTTGGATACGTGACTAACTCGACTCGTGGCTTGCCAATTTCACAATGACGCTCGAGCATTTTTAATGGACTTTTAAGTCTGCTTTTATTGCTATTTGTTTGCATACTCACACTCATACTCATGTGGGCGCTCAGCTTTAGTTATTGTCGTCGCCACACTATTCACCCATCTCCCATTTAACCATCTAAGTTTACTCTGAATATGCTCTCCCCTAGGGCATTTACACTTTGTCAGGCAGTCAATAATATTTAAATAAATGCAAAACTTAAACGCTTTTAGTGACCATTCTAAGATCTAGTATGAAGTATTTGAAAAATAATCTTTATACATAAAATTCATATTAAATTGTTGCTGTGCATTTAAGGGCAAGTTTGTAGTTTAATAGACTCGATAACTCAACGACTTTGTTTACAATTCAATCAAACATAATATTAATAAATAATTTTATAAGATAATATTTATACTTTCAACTTTCTTTTGTAAACGTTTAAATTTAAAATAGAAAAACAAATCAAATAAATATTTGAAAGCAGATGAATGTGTAAACTTTATAGGGAAAATAAAGTTCGGTGTCCTGCAAATAGTTGAATTACTTTCTTGGTTCAGTGTTTGTTTTGTTTTAGCAGCACTTTTGTTCCAAGTTTCCTGCGCTAAGCGCTAAGCAAATAGAATTAACATTAGTTGCACTTAGCCCGAGTCTTTCATGAAACTGATTGTTGTCTTCTATTATCATAATATTTGATCACAAACCAAAAACGTGTTCAAACTCAACACTCAGCTCCAATATCCAGTGCAGGGTATATGCCAAATGGTTGCTAGCTATTCTTAGCCAAGTGTCAATCACAAGCCAAATCCCTGGAGAATTCGCTGTCAGTTGGTCGATAACAATAAATTGGTTTGCCCTTTGTGTGTGTCTGTGTGTGTGTGTGTGTGTGTGTGTGTGCGTCTGCTTTTAGGGACCTATTATGGAAATTAAATTGATATTTAAGTGACATGGATAAATTTCAGAACGCAGCCACAACAATGTATTGACGACAAATTTTGTAGCCGCAATTCTATTGAAAATTTGATGGGCTCAAAGGCTGCTTAGCTGCTTTATGAAGCGGCTATAAAGTTGGCGACTCTGCCACGTGTCAAGTCGCCGAACTGAGCTGAGGTTGTTGCATTGTTCTGGCCACACCCAAAAGTATGCCACACAATCTAATGAGGTGTCTAGTAAAGAATTGTGACCTTTATTCAAACTGTGTTGTGTGTGGGTTGTTGGTCAGCTAATGCTTGCGGTTTAGTCTCGGGTTAGTGCTGGTATTTGACCTTTTGGCTGTAGGGCTTGCCTGTTGTTTTCTTTTGGCCAAAAGGTTTAATTAATATGCAAATGATTACGAACACGACACGACAAGCGAAGCGAAGGGGGTCTAGTTCAGTTTATTTCAGTTTAGTTTACTGTTTAATTAAGACGCTTCATTGCAAACTCAACTAGTTGGGCGCACATTGCATATGCGTGATGGCAAGAAATTAAACTCTATATATGGCGTTTCATTAGCCAGCTGACCCAAACCAGTTAAAGTATATGCTGAAAATGTGCAACTTTAAAATATTTATTGAATATTTAACTTGGCTCTTTGTAGCTGGTTCCGTTCGGGCCACAATCGCTAAATTTGTGTGGTCAGATACACAGACAGCTGGGCCAAAAAGTGGACTCTTTCCATATTTCCATATTCATTTGCAACTTTCAGTTCTTGCTGCTGCTGGCAGTCAGAGCGACTGACAGACAGAGGGGCAGAGAGAGTGAGAGAGAACAACTTGCTGACTGTGAAAAGCTGAAGAAATTTTAAAATGTCTGTCGCTTGGACAGAACAGAGACGCCTTTTGCCATTTTGTTGGCTTGGCCTTTTGCATATGTATGCTCATATTTATTAAGTTACCTTCCTCCAGCTTTCTCTACCATTCTCTATCCCCCTTCCTCTCTCTCTCTCTCTCTCTCTCTCTCTCTCTGTGTCTCCACCTCTTTCAGCCTCTATAAGTCTGTATCTCTGGTGATTACATACGCTTGGCTTGGATATCGTTCATTTCAAAAGTGAAGTTCATAAATGTTGCAGCTGGTCAACTTTTTTTGTTTTTTTTTGAGAATGGAGAGGTGGCATCGCCATTTGCAATACGCATGGCAAGAACATTTCCGGTTTTCGGAAATGCATTTCCGTTTCCGCCGGCGCTGACAAAGTTTTGCCACTGCAAACTCGGCTGCACATAAATTTCAGTTTGACTCAAATGCCAAAGTGACACGCCCAACAAGAACAGCAACAACAACAACAACACACAGACAGATTATATACACACACACACATAATATCTATGCACGACAAATGCACTTATTGGCCATTCAACCAATTTGGTTACACAATTTTGATGCAATTTATTGCATTGCATGCCTCAGTGGGCTGCCCACTTGGAAATTTATTGGATTTCATTTGATTTGGTTTTCATTAGCATATTCATGCTGATTGATTATAGAGTGCATTTCAAACCCGTTATCTATGACAGACGACAACATAAAAAAGGGAAAATGAAAAAACGAAAGATAAAAAAAAGAATGTGCAATCATCATTTACAAATTGAATTAAATTCCAAATTTAGTTTCATTTTAAAGTGTCACAAATGAAGCCAATCCAATCCCAGTCCCAATCCCGCTTCTTATTCAGCCCACCGTCAGTCGTTTTTCATTGTTTGCTTGCGGCCCCGCCCACCAATTGCGACACAAAAGGCGGTGCAATAAAAACGAACTCTGGACTTCGCATTGTCCTTTGATTGCGCCGTGTTTGCCACTTCATATTTCACACTCAGCGAGTGTATGGAGTGTGTCCACAACAAAAAGTGCTCGGCTGATTGCCGTTTTAATATTTTCGCAGTTTTCAGCACTGCATCCATTTTTATCTTTTTTTTATTTTTGGTATTGCGAGCAGAGCGCGCACGGAAAATGTCAGCGAGGTTTTCACCTGATAGCGTTGGCATCGTCCTTTTAAGGCTATTAATGACACCACCCCATGGAGATATTGCAAGTGAGCCAAGAGTTCTTTTTATTGGATTCATGACCGCTCTTTGCTATCATAAAAAGTAGGTATAATTCACTGTCCAAACTATTTGGAAATATTATTTAATGCGCCACATTTATCTCAAATTTAAAGGCAGCTTTAAAATTAATTTTCTGCTTAAATCACTTGTAAATATAATAAAAAAATGTCGCCAATATTTGAATGAATGAAAATGAATGGCTTTAAATCTTAACAATTTAAAAATAATTGTATAGTCAACACTCCACGTCCTTAATTCTGATTTATATTTTGGCAACCGGCCTGCCAGCACCTGTTTAATCTTAAATCTAAATTGAGGCAAGCTCTGCGATCTGGGAATTCCCAGAAACATAATAAATATTTATTAGCTGCTTTGCAGCTGAAAAAAAAGTTAAATTTGTTTTCATCAGGGCAGACAAAGCGTTTAGGCCAACAACCAAATATATGCTTAACACATTTCTTCAGTCTCCGGTTTAAACTCCTCTTAAGTATACGCGAATACGCATCTAAAATTAATAAAGGGTATCGTCTCGGGGGGAAAAGGCGACGCGAAGTTGCTGTTACCAAAACATTTCACAAGCTTAATTGCGCACAAGCCAAGCAGATAAAAAAAATAAGAAAATCGCGACGGGAAAACCTAATGAAAAAGTTTCACTCTGTCTTTGAAAAGCGCGTTCAACGCGAAAATCGTTAGAAAAACGAAACAACAAAATTTAAGTAAATATGCGACAGAGAGCAGACAAAATGCCAACACAAACAAAAGCCAAAGGGGGATGGGGGCTGAGCACCAGGGATGGCAGTAAACAAAATCACAATTAACTAAGAATGTCAAGAAAAAACAACAAGGATAAAAGTAAAATTCTAGGCGGGTCGATTGAAAAATACCCTAAAAGCGAATAAACAAGTTAAGAAGTTGATTTATACATTTACTGTGAAAATTCCCTAATCATGTTAAAAAAAAGTAAATTGACTTTGATAATTTTTTGGATAATGCGGAACACCTAAAAAAAAAAAAGAATTATTAAAAAGAGGCCTATTTATAATGAATATTTTTTTTAGGTGTTCCGCAAAGACTAGAAATTTACCTTGATTTTTTGTTGACTTAAAAATGAAAAAATTCCCTTAGAGATGGACATGATTATCATATATAATTTAGAGTATTCTTTGATAGGAAAATCCTAATACCCTCGTTACACAATGGATGTAAACGTGGCACAAAGCAGCTGCGGCATATCGTATGAAAACAAAGGGAAACAAAGGACTTCAAGGATGTGCAGCAGTCAGCTAGAAAGTGTTGAAAATAAATTGCGATGGTTGGAGGCAGTGACAGTGAAGAGGGCCAACACACATAAAACATTTTAATTGCTAACCCTTGGCTTTTATATGATGTATGTTCTGATTTGGTCAGAACAGGACAAAGCAGTGCAGAACTTAAAACTGAACTATAAGGGCAGCGATAAAGAATTTAAAGTTGACTAATAGAGTCAATTAATATGCTCGGTAATTTGTAATGCCGAAATGCTTATATTTGCTTCGATTAAATCAACTAAATGTCTTTCATTTTTTTTTTGGTAAAACGCCTCTCTCATCCAGATGCTTGATTTATAGATTGTAACGCTGTCGACATTGTCTCAATGCCTCATTGAAGCCCTGACAAACTGACAGATCGCTGTTCTCCTCGCTGCATTTCAGAAACTGGCGGATCTCATAGGCACAGGGTCCATCTTCGTCCAGTTCTCTGCGATTCCTCCGCTCCTCAGCAGGAGGCGCCTGTGATGTCTGCGGTGCAGCTGTGCAACCACCACCTCCACTGAATGCACCTGTTATGCCAGCGCCCACAGCATGACCCACAGCTGAGCCGACGGCGACGCCTGCTGCAGTCGCTGCCATATCCTTCATCAGATCCCCCGTCGAACGTCCAGAGCTGGGAGCAGCTGGCGCTGGAGCCGGAGCTGCAGCTGTTGCCGGTTTCTTCTCAGCCTTGGGCTGCACAGCTGGCAAATTGCTGCTCGACTTGCGAGTGAATGGAGTGTATCCGGACCGATTGCTGCTGCTGCTGCTGCTCCTGGTGCTGCCACCTCCACTGCTGTAACGTCCTGCTCCAGATGCTGGTTTGCTCGACCTTTGACGTGGCATCGTTGACCAATTTCCGAAATGTGTATAGTGTTGCTATGTCAGCGACTTGAATTAACCAATTATTATTCAGGCGATCTCAGTTTGAGAGCATAATTTTGAATATATTTTCGAAGCTTTTGATGTGGCACCAACTGAATTTAAAACCTTGGGTAGCTTTGTGACTTGTTGCAACTCTTAACATTTTTTAAAATTAACACACACTAACCTGCTATTCATACTCAGCCATTTCCCCAAGGACTTGCAATTGGCCTTTGTCTGCTTTTTAGCCATCAACTAATTTATATAAAATTGGCAGCGCAGACCAGTTAACTGCGAGTGTGCACGCTCGAGGCGCCACCTGCCGGCAGCTAGTGGCAGCTGTTGTTTAACCCTTGGCGATTTGACTAGCAACCAAAAAGAGAATTCATAGTTTTCATTTCCCACACTAATTAAGAGAGCACAAAGTTAAAATAATGTAAATGCATGTTGGCAAAATTCTTTTTTTTACTCTCTTTTTACCTTTTGTTAGATATATTACACCCTGAAGTCTGCAGTTTATATAGGTCAACATAAATCATGTAATACAGTTTTACAATATTCCGATTTAGCACAGACCTTTTCCCAATCGAGTTTATCCACTTGGAGTATTTAGTCCCCTCATGAAAGTGCTGCGGAAATGCTTTAATTACTGCAGCACATGCAAAAGGTGCCTTTTCTGCTATTCTCGGCTTAGCCAGAAATGAAAATACATGACTGAAATTAGCCAAAATGCCAGCCAAAAATGTAAAGTGCAATACAAATTAGTCAGAATTGCTTATTTGACTGGGGACAGGATGGCAGGCAGTCGCTCCATCCATCAGCGGGGAATAGGAATACATTGCCAGTGACATATGAGCTAATGTGTCAAACAGAATATTTCATTAAATTATTGCCAAACCGCAAATTGGGGGCTGCAAATTCCGCTTGATTGATGCTGCAGCACAATAAACATTCCCTCCCTCAGCGAACGTGTTAGTCATCAGAATATATGAGTATTCTCGAACAATATTCACTCACACTCTGTTTTGAATAATTAAGCAAATTATGTTTGGGTATACGGTAAATATGAGAATACTCGAACAATATTCACTCACACTCCGTTATGAATATTTAAGTAAATTATGTTTTGGTATACGGCAAATTTCGCGTTTCTGTCTGCAGCTGCCTGTTGAATGGTTGTGACAGCAACTGATGATGTTGCTGTTGTTGCTGTTGTTGCTGCTGCTACTTTTTGGTGGATAGAAGCAAATATCCATCTGCGGCTCAATTGCTAATTTCATTTTGTTTATTGTTTTGGCTACAATTTAATTTGCCTGTCTGCGGTACTGAAATGTTTATAAATCAATCAACATCAATAACGCGGTGAAACCTTTTTCAAACTGCTCCGAGATGGATAGACTTCAGCTATCGTAGATTCCTAAAGTGGCAAGATGTGGGCAATGGCCTGTCTATTGACGACGAAGCACTAATTTAAAGTGCTATTTGTTTGGCCCACGCTGCGTATGATGAGTACTTAGGAATTTTTTCGTGTTTTGCATAGACAATTGAGGCGCTAACAAATCGTTAAGCGCAGTACAATATAAACAAAGAAAGAATACTTACTATACATCATCGTTAATATCAGCTTAAAACTACTGTGTAAATTAAAAATTTCCTCATTCGACTATTTTTCTTTGCTCATTTTCTGCCTTTTTTAGCTAGCATGAATTTCGGAGCTTTAAATGCTTTGCTCTTAGCGATGTCAAATAACTTTTGGCAGCCACTTTAGCAGCTTGTAAGTATAAGTTTCTAAGTGCTCACATAGTAGAAAATTTTTAACAGAGTGCACTTCAGTTCCATATGTGCTTTTGATTAATGTTTTTTGGTTTTCAGAAAGGCAAATGATTTAACGAATTGTGTTAGTCAACAAATACTTCAATTGTAGCTCTAATAGAACATTGCACGTAGCACAACATTATGCATAATTCAATTCCTCAATTAAATAAAAGTTTGCTGTTGTGGGAATTGTAAATATGTTTAACTGGTTGCCAAAGTAAACGAAAAGAGTGAGAGAGAAAAATGCAATTAAATTTAGATTGTGGCCCGAAGGACCGAAGACCGAGGCCACGACGATGTATCCTTCATTCATAACCGCATGCAATTTCTAGAATTGCCCGAATGTGAATGAGAATGAGAATGGAAAAGAATAGGCCACGTTTCAAATGCGGTAAATTACAGTTAACGATTTTGTAGCACAGCAATTTGCTTTATCTTTAGATTTCTATCTACGGGTTTTGTAAATGTGGCGTCGGCGTTTCTGTCGGTTTGTTTTGCATGCCATTCTGGCACCTCCGTGCAACATTCTGTGTCCACCTTTCGACTTGCCACTCGCCACTTGCCACGAGCCTAGCCAAGCCAATGGTCATTGGCCAGAGCCATTGTGGTAGTAAATACATACGTCCTCACTCTCTTCTTCCCTCTTTCTCTATTTTTTTGCTCTCTATATCTGTGCGTATATGAGTGTGTGTTTTGTGGTGGCACACAAATGTTGCACCATAAAGGTGTTGAAATAACTACCTCAAAGTTGTTTTTGCACACTCGGAGTAGGGTATATCATTCACAACATGTTACTCATTAAAATACAACGTTATTAAAAGGCAGAGTAGTACAAAGATTTGTTTAGAAATATTTTATATAATTATAAAAAATTAATAATATGAAAATTAAATTATTCATTTTATTTTCTAGATCTCTTACAATGGAATTTATTCTTAGAATTTGTATTTCTTTTTTTAAATATCAATATTCAATAATACCTACAGTTGAATGTAAAGTCCCAAATTTATATAATATTGTGAAAATGAAATTAATCATATTCTAAGCTAGATTTTTTACAATGGAATTAATTCTAAGAATATGTTTCTAATTTCAAAAAATCAATATTCAATAATTTATACGTTTAATTCACACATTTGATTTCCAATTTTACAAGGGTATTTGAAGTTCTATACACCTTGAAGTTGTTGATCATTGCAGTTATTCTACAAACATTTTTATATTTAATAATTTTTATGATAATGAAATTAATCATATTATTTTACTACATCTTTCACAATAGAATTAATTCTAAGATTATGTTTCTAAATTCAAAAAGTCAATATTCAATATTTCAATTTCTTTCGCAACTAAACGAGGGTATTTTAAGTTCTATACACCTCAAAGTTGTTGATCATTGCAGTTATTCTGCCGTTGCGTTGCCGTGTGCCTCAATTGTTATGGCCTTTTATGGCGATTGTGTTGATGTTGTGGGCGCAATGCAAATTGCTGGCACATAATTATGTCGCTGTTAGGGGCACAATACAGGTACATATAATAGAATTCAAGTAGGATTACAGGAACAGTAACATGAGCGGCCCTGCAATATTTACGTGGCAGTTGGAGTAGCAAACTTTTGGTTTGATTTGGCTTTGCTTTGCTTTGCTTGGGTCAAAAGTTGCTTCCATAGTTTGTTTTGCTCGAGCTGGAAAACTTTCAGCTGTCTCTAATTAGCAAAACTGTCGTTCAAACAACTAATTTATATAAAATACACTTTATCATGACAATATAAAGTAGAATAGGAAAAAAACTTTTAATTTGCTGTTGTCATATAAAAACACGCAATCTAAAAGCTCGGAGGGAATTCGAAAAAATAAAACTAGTTAACTAACGCTGTACGTTTTAGAAATCAAATTTCAGCTGAGCATAGATAGTACAGTAATCCCCCTTTAGAAGTGGCAGCACTTATTGTCCATTGGCCAGCAGGTGGCGATTTCATGTGCCATGTTGAGCTTTCATCAAGTGACAAGTCAAGGAGTTGAGCTGACTAATGATCGCGTGCCAATGCAATGGCAAACTGCCAAGGGGACAATCAGTGAGGAATGCAGTGAAGCTTGGTTAGAAACGAGCAAAGGACACAACGCCCAGGCAAACAAATGAAATTGAGGATTTCAGCGAACCGGCATAAAATATTGCCCAACGATGGCGAAGGCCAAGGCTTAAAGCGGCAGCCATTTTTTAAGCTTTGCTCTGGCTCTGGCCGTAACCATTAAGACGGCTGCATAATTATACTTACATTTTTTGCATATTACGCTTTGGCCACGCCTTGAAGGCGGCTGCTGCTGCTTCTGTCTCATTCTCTGCTGCTTTGCTCTAAGCTGGAAATTAATGACTGCATTTTCAAGTGAGAGGTGCCAAAAGGATGCAGAGGCAAGCGTCAGGCAGTCAGCTTCTTTGTTCGTGCTTCACTTTCTCATTTTTCGAAACTTTGTAATGTGCAGATTAAAAATTTCCGCTGAGTTTAGCACTTTTATTCCATCTTCATCTCATTCGACCTATTTTATAGAAAACTTTTGCGGCGTCTTTTTTTTTTTGCCCGTTCGCCGCGCAAATTGTGTGTTTAAGAAGCCAAGTTTCGAATGTAAATAAATCATGCGCACCCTTGACTCGCCTACAGACTCAAGAACTCTCAATGGACTAGGTATACGAGCGAGCACCCAGGGTATCTGAACTATTCCCAGCTCCGATTTATATTATCCACCGAACCAGTGAAAATTTATGGAACCCGAGTACTCAATAAATCAAGATAGCCTGACACTTGAGCTGCTGCATTGCTGTAAGTTTAGTTTGTGAAGAGGACTGGCAACAATTGATCTATTGTCTTGGGTTTTGCGTCTGTTTAATACTGTTCCATTAAGTTATCTCTTGATGGCAGCTACTTAATACTTGTATTGTCTTAACGGGTAGAAAGACACAGGTGTTCATTTCATTAAACCAAGCCGTTGTCAATCCATATCACTGCGGACGGCAGTCCGCGCTAGTGACGAAAGCAGCACGAAGGGTGCGAAGGCGACTAGCATATATACACAGGAAGAATGGAAAATTTGCTATGACCGTCCGATCGGGTCGAGTTATATACCGATCGAAAGGTATCAATTTAACTTACAAATGTGCATATTAAGACTTTTGGAAACTCACCTGGTTCGTGAGATAAACAGGTGTAAGTGGGAGGGAAAAAATTTAAATGATTGGGGCAAATGGGGCCGTTGGGGTCTTTTTGATTTTTTTTTTAATTTTTTAACTATTCTAATCAAAAATACGCGTCGAATGACACCTCGATCATCGAAATCCGATTACTGGTTCAAAAAATAATTAATTTTGAAATTTTTAGTCGCCTTTCGAAAATGAGATGAAAAGTCAGTATGTCTGTTTGTTTGTTTGTTAGTATCAAAGCGATGATTTAGCTAAAATGTTTGAATGAGGACTTGTTCCCGCTCAAAAATATAGAAACGTTTGTTCTACGACTTTTTCGAAAAATAGCTAGTTTAGCGGGAAATCGCTAAAAACCGCTAAAATTAAAACCCTCATAGCATCCAAGCGATAGAAGCTACAGATATGATCTATATATCGATGAAAAGGTATTTTGAAGGGCTCTTAGGCATACCTTCAAAGTTTTTTTTTAAAGTAAAAAGGTAAACAGCTACAGGTGAAATAATTTTTTTTTTTTAATTTATGAAAAATCTACAAATGAATTCACTTTTAAATATGTAGTATGTTGTAGACAATTCAATTCCGCGTCTTTTGACATGTAACACCTATCTCTCAAAATTCGTTTAGGCAAGATATTACCTGTTAATTGAATATACCTTTTACCTATACACTACTGCATGTATACTACTGCATGTACACTACTTGCACTGCTTGCAGTGCATGTGGAAAGATACTGCTTGCAAGTGGTGAATTCTTTTTGCGGCAGATGAAACATTTTGTAATTCCAATTACAGCAAGATCGAAATATATTTATAAATATATATAATATTGAAACGTCTCTGATTGAATGTGTTTTTAATTCTCTTAATTATATAATTATTGAATTGTTTAAAAAAATATTGCAATTGTCAAAATTTCCGATGTCTTATTAAAAAATTTCTGATATCTTATAAAAAAAACCTCTTTACGAGGTAAAAGTCTAGTGCCGAAAACATTTTCATGCCCCAAAATTTCTGATATCCAATTTTGTGACGAAAAATATTAAATTTTACACATGAATTATTAAAAATTAAATTTTTGTCACTGGGCACATTGCGCTAAATTTTTCATACCTAATAAATAGTACTTTTTTGCGAAGTGCCAGTGACAAAAAATTTTATTTTTAATAATTCATGTGTAAAATTTAATATTTTTCGTCACAAAATTGGATATCAGAAATTTTGGGGCATGAAAATGTTTTCGGCACTAGACTTTTACCTCGTAAAGAGGTTTTTTTTATAAGATATCAATACACTTAACTTACTAATATGTAAATAATTTACAATTTATAATATAAAAGGCAATACACACACGCAAGGGCTTTGTTTCTAATTAAATGCATAATACTTTCAATATAATACGCGTTTAATTATAATTCAATTACGAGGCATTTATCCGCATTGTGGTTGTGTCCGTGTAAGCATGGCGTATACGCAATATGCATTGAAAACATTCGATTATTGATTATGCCAGCATGTGAATTAGCCAACTCTTTTAACCTCTGTCTCTTGCAGTTTAGGATATTGTAAACATAATAAATAGCTTAATAATATATTCAAAATATTAGCCAAATTGTATGCCCTTTAACAGCTTGATAAGGCATGTGTATGACTTGGACCAAGGAACTTTAACTAATTGCCTGTCTTTTTAGTCTCCTTTCACCAAATAAAGCATGACAAGACATGCAAATAACATATCGTTCTCCTGCTACCTGGGAAATCAATTTGAGTTATTGTATTTAGCTTTCAATGTGGCCCGACCAAAGCACAAAGTAAAATAAAATAAATATTTTAAAGCTGAACGCACGCACACATACAAACACACACATATGTACGCACATATGGGAATTGGAAACGTTGAACAAGACTCATGCAGTTTTGTCGATGATTGATATGCGATTGCTGGATGAGAAGCACGGGGAAGAAACGGTGGAGACGTTGTCAAACTTTGGCTCTGCCTTCTACCCACTGATCCCCTGCATGCCTCTTACCACACACACACTCACACACATATGCAAACACAAACGTCGAGTGTCAACGTTTTTTGTGTGCGCTTAGCGCATTTGATGAATTGTTAAAAGAAAATCGCGCGTATGTGTAAACATTTTGGTCTATGCCGAGAGTTGGGACAAGAGGAGAAGGAGGAAGGAGCGAAACAGAAAGAAATGGTTAGCAGGGGCAAGCGAAACAGCTGCCGTTGACGATACGTGTTGCCTGTTGGCAAACAGGTAGAACAAACAACACAAGGGGCCAACGAACCGAAAATTCTCTTGTTAACTGGAATTACAGTTCATTTAAAATTGTGATACTTTAAGCCTCATGTAACAAATTGTCAGCTTGAAAATGGAAAAATGCCATGCATCTGAGATATTAACAATGCACTTAAATAGATCAAGTACACATTTGAGAAACATAGATAAATGAGGAATACTTTGAGAAATCCATCAAGTTGTTAACTTCCAAAAATAGGAGCAAATCACAGATGAATTAGTATCGTATAAAATATAAGTAAGAGTAAGTTTATATAAGCAGGAGTTAGTGTACCTAATCAAAGGCAACAATATCACTAAGAAAACCCCATGAGGATAGAGTATAGCACATGCGTACGTGATTCGTATTGGAGGCTTTGACGTGGCAACGTTTTTGCAAGCTCTTCACTTTTAATCTGTCTTGTGCCGGCTGATGAGGGCAGCCATACTCACACAACAATATACACACACATACATACATTTATAGGCACATGGAGACTGTCAGCCTGTTAGGCAGCGCCTGGCGCCTAATCCCTGCTACGGAAGCCACACACTCAGACAGTCACTCAGATAAGTATATGCTTAGTTACTCCCACACACTCATCACATTCAATCATCAATCACATGCTTTGGTGATTCATTGATAAGCTTCCCTACCCCCTTCCCCAATCTTTCCGCCCCCCTCTGTCCACGTGGGCGTGGCAATCATGTTATTAATGCCGACCATTTGCCTGGGCCACAAACTGACATTAAAGACATTTGCCTTTAAAGCAAACGTACAAACTTTCAAATTAAAAAATTAAGTAAAAAAATTAAAAAAAACTGTCTGTTAAGTAAATACGCGATGCAAATCGTTTTTGTTTATTTGAAATTTTTTGGAAAATCAATTTACAATTTTTTGCTGTTTATTTTTGATGTGGTTATCCGGGCAGCAGGCACCGCCGTGTAAACAAATGAAACTTTTACGCTGCTGCCACAGACAGATGCCCACGTATTTTCTCCCCTCTCTTGCATTCGGTTTCCCTCTCTCACTCAGAGTACGTGTGTGTGTGCATGCGTAAAAAGTGCAAAAGTTTTTACATAAAAACGCTTATATTTGGGCGCTTATTTTTACTGCTGTTGCTGTTGTTGTTGCTGCCGTCAAGAGCATGCGCCATTAATGTCAGAAGTGTAATTGTTTTTCAATCGCTTTGATAACACACACACTCACACACGAGTAGAGTGTCGCACACACGAATTTCACAAATTTATTTCGAGTATGTACTAAAATCTCTCGAAATTGTCAAGTGCTTTGAAAACGACCCAAAAAAACAAATGCGGTCTTCACACTTTTCTCTTTATGGATTCAGTAAAAGCTGCTTGGAAAATTAATGCCACAAAAGAAATAATGCGCTAATACTACTAACTAATGCCACAAAGGTGTAGAAATAAAAGTGGAAAATGAAAATGAGGTTGGCACTTAACCCCGTCCCGATGTCTTGGAATATGGAAGATTGCCAGCAAATAAATTTAAACAAATGAAATGGCCCAAATATGAATATATATCTAAGTCTGATAGCAAGGTTAACTCAATGAAAAGCACAAATAACTTTCATTGAGAATTAAAAAAGCGAACCAATTCATAATCAACTGATAACAATTATAATGATAAGCTTAACGCCAAAGATTATAACACCCAGTGTCTTAGACTTGAGTCATAATCTTAACTGAACTCGTAATAAACTATAATTAAATCTGAGTAATTATATGAAGAGGTTCTGCTGATTGAAATCCAATCTTGAAATGTTTATTTATTTATTTATATTTCCGAGCCATTTTTTTCTTTCTGGATTATAAAAAGTACATGACAAGGAGCTTTAGAATGCGATTTCATCCGTTAAGTTCTAGAAGTTGACAAGTTAGAAAAGTTCATTCTCCACTGTCATTTTCTTCGCTTTGTAATGCATTATCCGAGAGTTGTTTTGTGCCTGCATCTGCATATTGTTATAGATATTTATGCAGCAAAATCCATATAGATATCTGTATAGCCCTGAGCATCGTTTTAATAGGCAAAGTTAGTCACAGGATGAGGACAGCAAGCGAAGCCTTGGCTGGATAACATTAGAGAACGTGCCAGAAGCACCTCAATGTAAGATTTGATAAAAAAAAAAACTAAAAAATCTTAAAAAAGAATCACACAAAACAATAACTAAAGTCTGAGCGTAGAAGGGCAGCTTCTGAAGGTTATAAAAGAATAATGAAGTCAATTTCAATGACGTTGAGACGTTTCTGCCCCTTTGTTGATATTTGTTGTAAAAGTTATGTTGTTATTGCTATTAAGATTGTTGTTTTTGCGGCTCTGCTGTTATTGTTGTGGACAGAAAAGGGCAGAAAACAGCAGCAAAAATAAACAAAAGCCACGCGTCACGTCATTTCCTGCAGCCATTTTATGTCTTGCTTTTGATTTTCTTGCTCTGATTGTGATTCTGTTTCTGTTTCTGATTCTTTAAAAGGTAACATTCAACGCACTTGCGCTTAAAGTGTTTGTTATTGTACTTTTTTTATGGCAATTAGAGGCTGTAAACCCATAATGAACATCATAATAATATGCATACGCCCCGTTGTACTTGAATTTAATGGTCGTTAGCCTTTGTTACTCACACGATGCGAATGTAAACAATGTGACTATTAAAAGTTTAAAGAGATCAATCTATAGGTTGTTCTGTATCAAACTTAACAATATGAGGCAGTGAAAACTCTATTCCCTTTAACAGACATCAGAAAAAAATTGTTTTAGTGTATTTAGAATTAATTTCCGGTTACTTCGTCCTTTGGAGAACACATTTCATTACGAATGAAAAGCCATCAGCTCTTTGAGTGGGCGTTAATTAGACATTGAGTGGACTCCTAACTTGATGAGACCCATTTAGCCTGTTTTGAGTATCCAATTGGCAAGTCAAGCTTGCTTATCTGCTATCAAACGCTTCACTTTTGAGGGAACACAAGAGCAACAACAACAGCAGCAACACCAACAATAACAACACCAACTAGGATGAAAATATTAACTTGAACTTGTGGCAGCTTTGCAATTTTTGCTGAATAAGTGCGGCTTGGCCTGTTCGTGGGCTTCATTACACTTGATTTCTTGTGAACTGCACACACACACCCACACACACTCAGACACATAGATTAAAAGAGCGCTTACTTTATGCTTCGTTAGGCAGCCTGGACGACTGACTGACTCACTGACACGGCTTCGTCCTGGCGTCAAAATGCCTTGTCTAAAAGAGAGACCGGCATGAGCAGTCATATGAATGCTCAGGCGCGCCATAAACGAACAATGTAACAGGAAATGGGACAACAGGAACAAAAGGGGGAGAGGTATAAAGGATAGGGTCTAAGCAGGCTGTAAAGTACGCTTGTCATTCAGCAAGTCAGGCAAACAGGCGGGCTGCCGGCGACAGGATGTGGATGTGGTCACAGGATGCGAATAGCTTGTCTAGTCCAGAGGGGGCGGGGGCTGCAAGGCGGGTGACCAATGACCGACCGTACCAACAACGACGGCCTGAATGACAGACACCTTTGTAAACAGCCGCTACACACACTTACACTCGCACACTCACTCAGACTTGTAGCAAAGGGTATGAAGGACAAACAAATCCTGTCGCAAAATGAACTTGCAAAGCAACCTCCGTCTATCCTTTAGAGCATCTCAATGCTGAGCTCTTAGACCTGTTGATGGGGGTAGAAAAATAAAGACTTGCACTTTTTGTACAGATTTAACCAGGTGACTTGGTCTAGTGCCACATTCTGTAAACCTTTTAAATGTTGTTGTCCCCTTCAGCACCTGCTGCATAAACCGCAGCACTCGTTTTTCTGGTTTGCATAATTAACCCAAAAAAAGCGGCGACCGACCGCAGCCAAAGCGGCAGCAAAAGGACAAACAATGACACAAAAGCGTATAAACAAAATGAATAAACAAATTTATGAAGCACAAACTGCAGGCTTAAAACGACCCACTCTACGCTGCGGTCTTTGATTTAAATTCAACACAGTTTTTTGTTGACAGTTGAAAGACAACATTTTCTTTTTGCATAAATCATGGACAACGATTGATTATGACAAAGGCAAAGGCAGCGATTGCAAATCCCCAGCACGTAGCTCATTTATTTATGTATTTCTTTTTTCATAGCACATTTATGCATTCAAAGGTACAAAATCCACTTCAGCTGTCCCCCCTCCGATGCCAATACAAATGACAGCACATTAGCCACAGCGGATGTTGGCCTTTTCATGCCTGACTGCCCGCCCAGTTGGAGATAAAGGGAAAGGAAAGGAAAGGAAAAAGAACGAACACAATTGTAGAAATTCGAGCAAACAAGTGGATGGAGCCTCGGAGAACTGACCACTGACCAGAAGCCAACAAAAAACAGCCAAAAGAGAGCAAAAAAACAGTCAACAGCCAGGGGCCATCACATAAACGTCAATAAATTCATATGAAGTTATCTCTTCCAGACAGCTTAATGCGCATTTTTATCGCCTAATCTAGAGTCAAATTTTCTGTGGCTTTTTTTCGAGAATAATTGAAACATCTATTGCCAGAAATGCTTAGCAAATATCTTGGTTTAAACTTACCTCAAGTCTCTGAAGTACGATTTACTTTTGAATTGAGTTTAAACGGACTGTAAAGAAAGTAAAAACAATTATTATTGCGATTTATTATTGATTTATTTATTTTTTTTAAATAATTTATTAATTTTTTTATTTATTTATTTATTTATTTGCTTATGTATTTATTTATTTATTTATTAATTTATTTATTAAATTATTCAATGTCAACGAAGAGCTAAATATGATATTAGATTATTATGAATTCTAAGATACATAGTTTTAAATTTTTATAAGGATAAAAAACCAATTTAATATTAAAAATGTAATAGAATTTCACATTTAATAAATTTTCACAAAATTTGCCTGGAAGATATAATGTAATGCTTATTATAAATTCAACATCTTGTCTACATTTACAGCATCTATGGCAAGATCAAAGCATCAACCCATATAAATAGTAGTTCCCAAGTGAGCTTTGGGCCAAATGCTGATGACCGTGGGCCACTTGATTGCCATGAGTACGAGCCCAAATAAAATCGCATATGTTGAGTGCTGACGGCAGTTGATGAACCTAATAAACTCTGGACGAAGTGGCACTCGGGGCTCAGTTGCCGGCAGCCAAAATGTTAAATAAAACTGAAGTACCAGAAACATTTGTAGCCCACAGCCGTTGCCATTGCCATTTGCCATTTGCCATTGCCCGACGAAGGCGGCAATTCAAAAATATCTTTTATTGAATCTCGGTAACCCAAACAAGTCGACTAACTTGTAACTGGAGGTCGGAGGGGAGGAAGCAAGCGTAAAAAAGATTAGCACAGGCCTCAGTAATGGGTCATGGTATTTGTATGTGTGTATGTCTGTGTGTGTGTGCTAAGTGTGTTGGGATGACAGCAGTCATGACGTTGATCCACAGTCGTCAAAAAAAAACAAATATACTCAGTTACACACATAGATACATACACAGATATCTGGACAGAAATGTCGATAGATATGCTTTTGCATATTCTGCGAGTTTATATGTATGTATCATATGCATATGATATCAGCTTCAAATCTAGTAGAAGGTATCCCTAAGGCGACCAACTTGCTCCACATTTGAATTGAATTTCTGTTTGACATGCCTCAAAATCTGCAATGCATCTCAGCAGATACATATTCACTTTCTCCAACTCGCACACATATTCTGGCACCCAGAATCAGTATCCACTGACAAACCCAATGCATTTCGGCTGCTGAATTATTTATATAGTTTTTTATGTCATCGCATTCGTGATTTTGCATAAATTGCATTGCTCGCATCCCACTTATAAACATTTACCTACACAATATTTTTCTTTTCGGACTTTATTCCTTTTTTTTATCACATGTACTGAAAGTACAAATTAAGTGGCAGAAGTTGCTAACGTTCTTGTGTAAATGGTCAATACTTAATGCCAAATCCCCGATTCGTGCAGATAAAATCGTTGAAACAATTGCAGTAGCATGTAACAAACTCGAAAACCGATAATAAATATTTGAGAGCATTTAAAGATGGAGCTCAGCTTGCAATCCTTTACACCTTTGAGGGAGAAAGGTTTGTTATCCGTGGGTTTATTGTGTCTTACAAAATACAGACGTGTTTTTAAATTTATGGGACTGAGAAAAAAATATTAAGAGTGCAATCTGTTGTAAAAACATATGTGTTTTATTAGTTAATAAATATTTTATGTTAATATTTGCAAAGTTTTCTTTTAAAATTTAAAAAATAATTTAAGCAATTTTATCAAATTATTAATATTAAATTATTTTTGAATTATTAATAATTAAATATTAATAAAACTATAATCTCTGTTTGAAATTTTTGGTAATAATTAATTAAATAAATAATACGCCTGGGGCATTGTTAAATTATAACTTAAATTAGTTGATAACGTAGTGTTTTTTTAATAGTTAACTCGGCTTTGTTGGGTAAACCAAAGTTGCCTGTTGTGCAAATTGAATAATATATGGAACTTCTAATCGCATTGTACACATTCCAGGAACACACTCAGCACAAATCTGCCACTAACACACACACACACACAGACACGCACATACTCACACACACCCGCACTCTTTATAAACACATAAATTCTCAAGTAAATGTACTGTTAAGCCGTATTTCTCACACGCCCAGCGCCAAAGTGTGAATGGAATTGTGGGTATTCCATGAGTATTACATATATATGTGGTTTAAGCCAGAAACAGAAAGGGAGAGTGTGAGTGGTAGAGAGGGAGATTGCAGACCAGAAATATTGAAAAAGTCATTAATGCAAACATTACGTAACTTTAAACGCAGTAGTTAAGCGACGGCGCTGGAAAATTGTGTAAATAAACGATATTGAATTTGCAGTTAGATGGGCAAAAGGTAGGTAGGTGGTGGCTAATAAACAGCAAACAGACACGCAGCCATAAATATCGATTGCAGGACACGCGACACGAGCCATTCGAGCAAAACTCTGGAAACTGTGACTCGAGTATAAAGACAAGAAAAGCTAGCAACAAAATTTACAACAACTTGAGGCATAAAAAATTGAAACGCTAGCCGTAAAAAAGAAAATTTCAACATTGGGGTAGGCATGACCCCCATTTAATATCAGCACACAGCAGGCAACAAGGCAACGAGGCAAAGAAACAGAGGGACAGATAAAGCGGAGAGAAAAAAAAGATAGGAATGTGCACAGAAAAAAAGTCGGGATTCCGGGATAAAAATCATTCTAATGCGGAGTCGAAAGTTCAGTAGTCCATAAGAAAAAAAAACTTGATTAGAGTACGGATTTTCACTTACTTCTCCGCAAACATTTTGACTATCGATGCTCTATAACAAATGCTTCATTAAAATCGAATGTTTTATCGGGTTTTTAATGACGCATATTGTGTAAATTTAACTATAATATGCTGAATAATTACTTTAAAAATACAAGCTAAAGTCAAGTGAATGTATTTTTGTTTTTTTCTGTGTAGACACCGAGTTGCTGCTGATGCTGTGCCTTGGCTGGGTGCCACTTGCCACTTAGCGCCAGTGGCACACAGCTGCAGCAGCAGCTTCACATCCCATGCAAAAGTTCATTGGGGGCACAAGAGTTTTCTCGTTTTGGGCAACTTTTGTGTAGCAAACCTCTTAGAATCGTGCCAGATGAGGCAGCGTCAGCATACAGTAACCTAGCTTGGTTGCCATTATACGAGTACTCACTGTACCAGAGTGGGTGTGCAGCACACTGCCTAATTTGTTGCAGACATTGCGCACATGGGGCACTGCCGGGCAATTTTGCCTGTGCTCTGCAAAAACTATTCTTAAATAATATAATAAAATTGCATAAAGTCAAGCTGAGAATCCTTATTTTGTTTCCTTTTGTATTTTTTGAGTGATTGTTTTTGGTTTGGCTATAAACGAAGAATTTATGGGAGAATAAATGATTTGAACTTTCTGTAGCATATTTTTAGGGGCGAGGTATTACAAGACACAATGCAAACACTTTTAGAGATGGCCAGATGCCTGTCCTGGCAACTGACTGTACATTAACCTATGCAAACAAAAAGACGCTCATGAATGTGCTCTCTTTCCAACTGTTCCCTCTTCCCTTTTCCTTCCCCTCTCCCCTCTTGCGTAGAGCATTGGCACGCATATGCTTAGTGCTTAGTCTTAACCCGAGGCTATCAAATCTAGTAGCTGACATTTATGTGTGTGTGTGTGTGTGTCTTTCTACGGCAAGTCTTAATGTGTTAGCCAAGGACGAGGCAACAACTGTAGTTCCCATATCTATATATATGAATAAATACAGTCATGGAAAAAATATTAGATACGGACGTCATTTTGACATTTCAAACCAATTTTAAAAAATATGATTAAAAGCTGCGTTATTTCCTTAAGTTTTAAAATATTGCTTAATAGGTATTAAGTAAAAATTATGAAAATAAAAAATAAATTTATTTCGTAGCAATTTTAATCTTTTCTATTATTTTTCCCGTCACCGTTTTAACATTTCATGTGTGGCATATTCTCTTAGCTTCAGCTGCATGTCTGTGTGTGTGTGTGTGTGTGTGTGTGAGTGTGTATGTGTGTAATTCTGCTTTCGTTGACATTGATTGCATGTGCGTGCAAATGTGCGTGTGCGTGTCTGTGACAGTTGTTCCAACAAGTTTAATACGCTTAATAGTGCGATTTTAATTGAATAACATGCAATCATTAGAAGATGTCCACAACAATCCCTGTCACACACTCCCCACTTGCTTTTAGCTTTCTCAATGAATACGATTTGTGCACATGACATTCCCAAGTTTGTTTGTCCCTCAACTCCTCGAACAACTATGTATGTCTGCTATTCACACGAGTTAGTAGCATTATAATTGTGAATGGTCCATTGAGGAGACATTGACTGGCCTTTGCCTTTGCCCCTCCAGCGGTGGATGGCGCCTGTGGTTACGTCAATCACTTGACTTGACCCACAGCTGTGACATCAACTGAGATGGCAACGTGAGAGCCCGACAGAAAAGAAAAACGAATATTGGGTTGCAAGAAATTTACAGAATACAGAAAATATATATATTTTTAAATCAATAAAGTACGTAAGCAATACTTGAATTTTATTAAAGTATTTACGGACGTTACTAAAAAAATAATAAATTTATCATCGAAAGTAAGAAAATGACACTATAAAAAATATTTATTTTTTTAAATCAATGAAGATTTGAAGCAATGTATTGCTTGAATTGTATTAAAGAACCTACAGACGTAGATTAAAAAAAAAATATATTTATTGCACCATAATAATTTTTGTTACATTCTATTTTTTTCAATCACGCTTCCATTTCTAATCCCTATGGTCGCTCGGCGGGTGTCCTGCTCCTGATGGACGCTTCAATTATTATTATGAATTTGTTGTGATATGATATGAACTGTTCCATGTTGGGCAGAGCACAACAAAGTGCCATGAAAATAAATATATGTATAAACATATATGTTTTTTATTGATATGATCTGGGCAGGCATAACGCAAACAAAGCGCAAGTCAACGAGACATTCACATGAAAGAGAGTTTGGATCCCTTGTGTATGTATGTGTGTGTGCGGCCTAAGGCATTTTTGTTGAAATATGGAAAATCAATAAGTTAATGTATTTAATACACGTACCTTCAATGATTTCATGTTACTTCCGCGTGACTTGCGGTGACTTGGCTGCTCGACCGCCATAAAGTAGACAATGCGCTTTGGTATTTCAATTAAAATACCAATTATACACATATTATATATGGGTATGTATGTATGGAATATGTATACTTGGATGTACTGTGCGCAGCCAGCAAATATTTATATTGTGTCTTGTTGTTGTTGCTTTACTAGCCATAAATTAAATTAGATTTCAATTAAGCCATGGTATAACAAATGTGCCACAAATAAACACAAATAATAAATAACCGACACGTCTCTTGAATTTTAAAGGCTCATCGAGCTGGAGACTCTGCTGCAATTTGACAAATAGCTGCAACCAGCCGGATCACTAAGAAATTAATTTCTTGTGCTAGTGAAAAGTAATTGGAAGCAACAAAAGACAAAGCCTTGGCCCACATAAAGGCTAAAGGAACGGGCTAGAATCTAAAGCCAAGCTGACTGCTTGCCGATGTCCTTACCGCAGCTCCTTTTGGTCCTAACCTGGCAGCAACAAGCTGAACACATTGACTGAAGACAGAGGAGAGGAAGAACTGCACAACATGAGGTACAAATGTCACATGAACAATATGTACAATATATGCAAGTATAAAAATAAAAAAATAGAAAAACGAACGAAAACGAAAACAAAAAAAGGAAATAAGAGTATGAGTACGAGTACAACGGCAGCCAGTATAACAAGAAATTGAAAACGGAAGGAAACACAAAACAAACAAGCGCATGACATGCAAAAAAAAAATAATAAAAACAACCTAACAACCAAAGGGCCTAGCACACGCTGATTCCCATTCTCAGTCTCAGTCTCAGTCTGCTCTTCTCCTTTTCAGTTTGTGACTCAGTTCCAGTCTTAGTCTAAACCTGAGACAAGTTGAGCAACCCGAGCAACAACTGAAAATGCACTGATAAGCGAGGCGTGCACACCGGAAGCAAAAACACAACCCAGGGGAAACAAAATGTGGCTCACCAGCAAAAGGAACTGAGAAAGAGACTTGTGGGACTACAAACTATTCGACTATTAAATACACTTAAAAAACATTTATAGTTTATTAATTTACATATTTTACGGCAAACAAATGCAGCATATAAAAACTTAATTATAAATTAAATATATAATTGAGCAAATGGTATTAAAAGTGGGTAGTATTATATACGTCAAGCTAACTTTGTAAACATTTGCAAGTGTATCGATGTATCTGCTAATCCAAAGATACCAAAAGTCTGTCAGTCTGTGATTTATTGAGAATAAAGCAAAGGAAATAAAAAGTCCCTTTCTTGTGTTTTTAACTGAAAATGGAAGGGTAATGTGATGGCTAAATTAAACATTTTTATTTACATCCCACAGATATTTCATTTAATTAGAATAAATGAAATCCCCACATCTTCTCGAAGCTCGCTTTTGACAGTTCAAAGCTGCATCATTTTAAATACCGTAATTTGAATCTAGATATTCCCAAGGGCAGACGGGAAAGGGTACAGAATGTGATTAGGTCAATAGGCCCCAAAGGGAGTAAAGTTGAAGGCAGCGAAGATGCCGCGAACCCAGTGGTCCTCTGGGTCAGGTGGATGTCATGGTCTGGAGCCATTAGCACGCCCCGATAAATGGAAACTGCTCATAACAAGGCAGGAAACGTGTGAGGTAATGGGACCATGGAATGGAGGTGGAGGTGACTCCGCAGCGTGAAACAAAGACAAAAAAATCAATAAAGACCATTGAAATGCAACTCAGCAAAAGAACAAGACTAAAAAATAGTACGTACTAAACGATGGTTGCATGGAAGGCTGCGATGCCAAGGAATGTTAAGTTCAAGCAGCAAGGTTATAAAGCAACTCAAAGGACATTTCATATACCAGGAATATAGGAGTTGCGTGCAGGACATGGATTTGCTTAGGCGCTGCTCTTACACCCATTATAGACATTTTAACCATAACAGCCCATAAATAGAAGCCAGGGCTAAATTGGAACTTGTAAAATCGCTGTTTAGTTTCCTGATCGATGCCAAAACGCAGCGCGTGCTGCTTAACAAGGTCGAGGACAAATCGCGCTGCAAAAAAACAACTGCGAATTTATGACATGTCATGAGAAGTGGTGGGAGGAGCGGCGACCCATACATAAACTCAAATCTGATGCTAAATTCGCCATAAGATTTATGTGAATGGTGCTGCCGGCACCAAAAAACATTTGTACTCATATTTAACAGCTTGTGCATCGTTGAGTGTGTGTAGTGTGTGTGTGTGGGTGTGTGTGCTTAGAGTGTGTGTGGGTGTAGCATGCAGCACCCACGAGTGCAGCTCCAGCTGCATTTCAATGCTGGAGGTGCCACTACTGCAGGCACTGTGTCTCGAAGTATTCTGACATCACATTCTGACAAAGTCCAATTAGACGACGACAGGCGAACGAGGTCAACATTAAATTTCTTTGCGCATCGACCAAAAGTACACTTAGAAAAATAAATTTGAATCTTGAAATTAATTTTAAATTATATTTTCTTTATAAACCTTAATGCGGATCTCTAGTGTTATTAAATATATATAAAAAAAAGTTGACTATTTTAATAATACAAGTTTCCGGGAATCTCTGAAAATATTACTTAACTATTAGTATATAAGCTGAAATGCATTTCTGCTGTTAAGCACACAAATCATAAAATAATAAATAATTGAGGCCAATTAGCACTGCTTGTTAGTAAAAATTATTTAAATATATATGTACATATTGCAATTGTGTATGCAGCTTGCGTTTTGTGAAGAGTATCAATCATTCATGAGAATACACACAGCTCATTAGCAAATGACGTTGCACGTTGATAGTTAATGCATGAACTTATTTTCGTATTTATTTTTACTGGAAGTGCACATTGTTGTAATGTTGTAAAGCTTATTTTAATAACTAACGATAAATCACAATTAGACAATTATTAGAATATCAACGCAACGAATACAAAGCAAGCTAGTAAATATGATAAATTTATGTATCTGTTACATAGTCACAAAAATGCACACATCATTTCCATAGTTGAGCGAACTATAATCGAAATATGGTTATTTAAAATGAAAATTGAACAGCATTTGCTATTAAGCCAGGCAATCAATTTTAACTGAAATTCAGTAAAACTCTGGTAGCCTCAAATGGAAATTGGAAAAAGAGAGAACTATGTTAAGGACTGTAATGCAGCAGCATACTCATTCATATGCCCATACATTTAAACGGGTATGTAGAATACTTTATCCAATTTTGAGAGAACGACTAGGAGCATTTTAGCTGACAGCAAATTGCCCATATTATACAAGTAAATGATTTAAATTGTTGTTTATTTTATTTTAATTTATTTTTTTTTTTAATGAATTTTTGATTTCAGATCTATACTCCATGTGAAGACGGCCTTGGAAAATTATAGATGGGCAGCAGTTTAATCAGTGACAAGCGAACGATAGTCGAGTATCTTAAAAAGTAAAGATTACAATTCCAGTCCGCCTAGGTCAGGAGCAAAAAAAAAAGCTGAGCAACAAACTCTTTGGTTAGGCATAAGTAATTCATATATTAATATTCTGAACAGCAGCAGTAGAAAAAGTCAAATATTATAAATAAAATATTAGCGTGGACAAATAAATGAATATGGAATTTATTTTTATCGTTTTGTTACCGTGTCAATGACTTTTATGAATTGCGGTCGCTCTGTTACCGTACCGCTGGCATTGTTGATATTACGCATACGCACTGCTGGCCGCAGGCAATAAATGCGTAATTAAAGCGTCAAATAATTAATTAGTCAAACATTCCAATGACGTGGTGGGTGTACTACATACATATGTATAAATGAAAGAAGTACATACTACCGATGAACACAATAAATGTGGAATAACACATCAATTTACAATCGAGATACTCGTATTTTGTACACAATCTCGACCTGTTCCTCATAAAACACCGCACAAAATGTATTTTCTTTGGCACTAAAGGCCAAACAAATCACATGGCTATTAATTTTTATTAAGTAAATCTCAACTGAGCACTTATAGAGGGCCTCTCAACGAGTTGGTTTCACGCAACCAAAAAAAGAAAAAGCAAAAAAAAAGAGAGAAGAAAACCAAAAACAAAGACCAGTTGACTTTTGATATCAAGAAACGGCCAGCGACGAGCCAGCCCAAAACAAAAGAAAAGTGAAATCAGCTTATCAGTAACGTAATTAAGAAGTGATAAAGTCACGGCCACGCCCCCCTCCGTCAATTCCCTACACCGTCAACCATAAGCGGCGCCGCTATTTGGTATCTATGTGTGAGTATGTGTGTGTGTGAGGGTACTGATAAATGCAGACCATTCACACACACTATGATATGTCCAATGGTTATATCAATTTAGATTTGAATTTAATTTATTTACACTGACAGACTATATTTATATTTGAAAGACGACCAAATGTTTATTTAGGGCGGCGAGGCAATGAATAAAATCAAATGATTCAGTCATTCAAGAAGGTGACTAATCATCTGATGCATACGACAAAAAGATTTCACTTTGGATAACTGTTTATTTAAATTATGATAAACGCAGTAACTAAGCGAATATCGAACAATTTGACCAGACAATATATGAATTGAGATTATCAATTGTTGACAAAGAGCTGTTTTATTTCAATTCACCACAAAGATAAGGAAAGTCAACTGGCTTTAAAATACTTTTTTGTGCAATAGATAAAATTGAATTCAATACAACAAATTAGGTTGACATGAACTAACCTAATTTGCTTGCAGTCACTGCATTTCTACGGCTGCTTAATTAAAAGTGCTGGATTACGCATACGACCCGTTGGACACTGCACGAAATGAGAGCATAATCCATTCAAAGGTTAACCTGGTCATGTGTATCTCTGTCTCTATCTAATGGAAGTTGAGGTTCTTGTTGTGGTTGGATATGCATTTCTATAGCTGCATACGAGAATACCGCAAATTTAGATTTAAATTCGCAATATCATTTATATGGTCAGTGTCAATGCCAGACAACAGCAGCTACAATTGTTTTAAAAAAAAATAAAATACATCTGCGGGTATTTTCTAATAGCAAAGCACTTTGCCGGACTTTTTGTTTTAACAAGTGGTCAATAATAAAAACGATATGAAGCAAAACACTTACGAGTATTGCGAATCCTCATAATAACGGATTAGCTTTTAATTGCCTACTGCATTTGATTACTTTGTTGTGCAAACAACAATATATGCATTTGATAAATATTTACCCAGCTATTACACTGCAATTGAAAGAGAACAACTTGTCTCAGCTCAACTTAAAGTCAATCATAGCTGATATAAGGAAGCAAAATACTTGAGAAAATTATTAAATAAATAAACGAGTTCACTCAACAGTTTGTTGTGAGTCTTTAATCTATATCAAGTGTATAAGCATTTTACTATGACTTCAGTTTGTTTACAAGCTGCTAATTAATAGCTAAAGCTGATTACATTCAATTAGCGAGCGCTTCAACTTTTGCATGGGCCATGGCAATTATACAATCAGGTAAAAGATGTCTACAATTAGTGTGAACCCCGCCCACCGCTCACCGCCCACCTTCATTGCCTTACGGCCATATATGCAATTAGCCAACTGAATGGAAAGCGGCACTCGCGGATATCTGGCCAGACATTGGCTTTGATTAATGGCAGCACAAGGAGCTCAACTATTCACATGCACATCGAGACATTCACACACTCACACATACACTTAAAGTAGCATGTACATGTTTGACCACTCAGGCAGTTAGGCGAACATTAAAAGCCCGACACACGAACATGACCAGTTTAACATGTATAATGCACCCTTGAGACTTGGCCAATTCAATTCAAGATGGCCAAGAAGGCTGCAGGGTGACTTAGGCACTTAATTCAAACATGTTTCTGTTTGGTTTTGGTCTCTGCAAATGTCTATTCAAAACATAAACAAACCCAACCACAATTACCAAGTTAGGTTTGTTGTTCTGTCAATTTGCAATTTAATTAATGAGAAGGCAAACACTTGAATATTACGAATACTAAGAAACCGCTAAGAAAGGTCTTTCTTATCGAAATCAGCTTAAATGTTGTTATGTCCATGTCCTAAGGAAAGTCTTCAAATTGACCAGAGTTGACTG
Organism: Drosophila limbata; assembly: GCA_963924055.1. NCBI lineage: Eukaryota > Metazoa > Arthropoda > Insecta > Diptera > Drosophilidae > Drosophila > Drosophila limbata. Next base: position 19,093,255 of record OZ001352.1, read on the forward strand.
AGACATTGAAATTGTCAACTAATTGCAATTGCTGTCAATCAAAATTCACTAGATAATCACGTACATTTTATAATACAACAATCTAAATTATAAATGTGGTCAATTTACATTTAAATAGCTATGAAGCATGGAAAGTTACTTTTATTACAGACGATAAAACACAATTAATTTGGAATAGTTGAATAGACCGTAAATTTATTTAGCAGATAAGTGTGTCAGCTGTCGATTGCGGTCAATTACCGCACTTTTAAACTAACTGGATAGGCAAAAACTTTTAAAGCTGATTTCGCATTAAGGCTTGAAGTAAACTTTTGCCAAGCACTTAACTCTTTGGCAAAGTAGGACTAAAGACACAAGAGCTGAAGGAGGGCAGCCACAGCTGAAAATGATCAACTTTGTCAGCTGCCAGAACTGATGATGAGCAGTCGTCAGGGCGACAGCAGAGAACAGCGCTTAAATTCGCAATTATGGCATTTTAATACACTGACGAGGCCGTAATTGGCAATTCTGTAACTGGCTGCCTGTTGCCTCTTGTCTGGTAGATTTCAAAATTGTGGCAGCCCATCAATATTGTCTGCGTATGTCACACATTGTTGCCGAAAGCGTTCACGCTGCGTATACGCAATGTGCGGTAGCTCGCGTGTGCTTTGCGTTGCGTATACGCAATGTGCTCGAGTTTTGAGATTAATAGCTGGATCAAATGGTATATCGGCGCATGTTAAGTCGAGTGTTTACGTGTCCTTCCTTCTTCCTTCGTCTCATTATGCCGGGCGTGTGCGTGTGAGATTTTAATTATGCTCTTTTGTACTCGTACAAGCCGCAAAGCTAGCCAAAGAGCAAGTCAGCCAGCCCCGCAGCCAGTTACATTCCGTGCGGCTTAATGGCAGGCATTAATTATGCACAAAATTAAGATATATTATGTAAGCGGTAAGTTTATTATGCCTGCGGCCAGAATACCTCAGCGAACGCTGCAATTTGAGTTAATCAATTTAAAATGTAACTGAAAAAGTGCTGCCTTAATTGGTTTTCCATAATATCTATAAAGGGCTTTTTTACATGCTCACTTTTAATTCGTTAAGTCAATATTAAATTATAAAATACCGACGTTTCAATTAACCATCGGCTTACTGATGCATTCCCATTCTTGGCGTAAAGTCATTATTAAGCTGGCCTTAATGCCGCGCCCTCGGGCCAGGTCAGTTGTGGTGGCTGTCGTTGTTGCAGTTTTTGCACAATCAATTTGAGTTAATTTCATTGAATTGGTTAAATTGCTTGCCTTTGGGTTATTATTATATTTTTGTTTGTTTTTTATATTAATTATGGAAATTGCACAAAGCGTATTAAAAAATTAATTATTTGATGGCTTAAAGAGCAAATAACATGATGCATTTAATCGGAATGCGGCTCAACTGATTTTAATGCGTCGGGAATATACAAGTTAAAAACGAGCTTATACAAACATAATTAACTTTAATTAATTTCAATGAAATTGTTTTTCTATTTTGCTGAATAAAAGCATTATCTTACTGACTCCAAATCGATTTATTTTTTCGAAACACAAATGCTTTATGTACATTTACATATACCCAAAGTTAAGTTCATAATCTTATACATTCTTATTAGACAATAAGTAAAAGATAAACCTGAAAAATGTGGGGATAAAAAGGGTTCATTTACCTAATGACCTTTTTAACTTGCCAAGTTGGAATTTGTGTTTCCAATTAACTTATAATTCACTGCTAATTAGATTCACTCAAAATCTCAACGAAAAGTCCCTGAAACTACAATCTTACTTCCTTAATTTAATTAATATATAGACTATAATACGATGTTTGAAATTTTCATCAATAATGATATGCATGAAATGAAATAATAATAGAGTTTAACAATTAAATTTAGCTTTTTAACTTGTAAACTTTTACATGGATATCGATAGTTGATGCAGTAATCGTATTATGAATGCAACAATAATTTAATCATGCATTTTGAATATGTATTACTTCACAATTGAAGCAATAGGCCAAGTATAGCATTTTAATTGACTTTGCATATTTCTTGACCAATTTTGCGGCCAGAAATCAACTAGAGAGTGAAAGAGAGACAGAGAGAGAGAGTAACTAAACATGTTTGTGTATAATCAAGGACTCAGTTGGACCTTAAAGTTAAATTATGACTTGAGGCGTTCGGTTTATTGGAAACTTGATGGATGGATTGACGGAGATCTGGACGATTTCTCATTAGCAGCGGCAACTAATTAACATAAGTAATTTGCTTCATGTGCTACCAAGAACTGGCATCTACAGTACTGTTATTTTAAGGACTTTTGGGGTGTAACAAGAATTACACCCAAAGCGCACATTTCACGAGCTACAAAATGGAGGCGCGACCCGGCAACGGACACAGATGCCAAACAGTTTAAAGACTGAAAACGGAAACCTCATCCGGCTCGTACCTGGCCTGTCAGCTAATCACAGCCAAGCGATAGGAGGTTAGTGGGTGGGTGGTTCGTGTGGTTCACTCATTTATCTTTGTGGCGCGAATAAACACAAAAGAAAGCCGCAAATGACAAGCGCAAAAGCAAAAGCAAACACACAATAATAATGAGGAAAAGAATAAAAACCGCTGGCTTACATGATGGATTTCCAATGGCATTAGATGCCAACCAGCAAATGATATTTTGTAAATAATATAGCGACGCCTCAGCGAGCGACAAACGGCGCTGTCAACGTCGCTGCCGACGTCCATGATAGCGACCTGGACGGAAATTAAATTTGGTCACGTTAATTGCCCCCGATTAGAGAATTTCGGTCATTATGATAAGCGCCATGGCTAACAAGGCAGCTCGCCTGGATATTGGCCATGACAATGAGCGCCAAGCACGAGTCTGAGAATGAATGTGAGTACGAGTATAGTCACAAGTCTGAGTATGAGCATGTGAACGACATGGAATACTTTAGTGACCTCTCTCAACAGTTGAGTCTTGATTCCGAGCAATCAGACTGTTAAATTTCTAACGATTTCGATATCTTTTTACTCGGTTTGCTCGGCAGCTTTGCTGTGATTAATTATTAATTAATTAAAAGCTTTACAGAGCTTAGTTGTCGTTTATTTTTTTTTGATTTCGAATGCCAAAAAGTGTTTTTTTTTGTCCATTTGGCAACTGTTAAGCTGGGGGCCAAAAAAAATGTCGGTGGCGTATGCGCAATATTTTGCCAAGTTGGACAAACAATAGGCCAAGCCCACGCTTCAATTACATTTCCGTCACATTGCTGCCACTTCATGCAGTGCTTTAGACTTTCATTTTCATTTTCATCTTTCCTTTTTCTGTTCTTCATTTGCACACCTTTTGTCCGTGGCAAACAACACAAAGTGTTGGTAGCGAATAGCAGCACTACATGAGGTGTTCTCTGTGTTCTCTATGCACAAAGCAAACAATGCATGACTGAAGTATGTCAGCGGTGTCTGTCTGTTTGTCAACTATATTACGCATACGCCCCATTATATTTTTGTTATCCCTTTTGCCCTTTTGTCTGTGCGCTCAATTTACAATTGGCAAAGGGATTCACTAGTCATGGTTGTAACTGTTGTTTTTAGTGCCTTTTAATAAGCTGTCACAGTAAGCAGATGACATCTAACATTCCGATTCCCTTTGAAATGCAATACAGAATACAAAGCTCAAATTTCATTAAATTTATATATGGATTATTTGACAAACTCATGTGTTTATTTTGATATCAATACAAATTTAGCTTAAAATATGAATGAAATGAATTTAATTTGATTTTATTTAGTAAATTCATTTGAATTAAACTTAAATTAATTAATTTCTAATATGCAGTAAGAAAGTTAATAGTAAAAGTAATTTTAAGAGTTTGTCATAACTAAAATGTTCATTAAAGCGGTTTTATAGTACACCACACTGATGTTGCAGCACTTGAGCACACATGTGGCGCCTCATAAAAGACGCAAATGGAAGGAAAAGAGTTTTTGAGGTGCGAGCGACACTCGCTGCAATAATAATTATAATCTGCACATCAGCTGCAATTAGTGTAAGTGCCCACATGAATTGTTTTACATCTCTTGGCAGCGTTCATTTCACTTTTCATGTTCAAGGCTGTTGTGCCGTTGTTTCCATTATTATTGTTGGCATCATTTCAACCCGACACGATTGCCAACATCCACTGTCAGTGAGTCAGACAGTCTGTCAGTCAGTCAGTCAGTCAATTAGACAGTCAGCCAGACAAGCCTGCGAGTGAGACGCACTCTGTTCCCATTATGAGTTTTATTTGGTTTTTGGGCAATTAAGTTTGTTGTTTTGCAGTTGAGCATAAATTATACACAGACACACACTCACTAAGTGCAGTTGTGTGGGTAATTTCTGCAACTTCAAAGATACTATTATATCTGCAATTATCAGACAAACGAAGCGTAGCAAATGTCTAGCAATCGACTCATATTTGAAGTCACTTAATGAACCGCTTCTAGATGGACAGAATACATAAATATTTGAGGGGTAGAATCACCCTAAAAATGATTGAGATTGCAGCATCCGCAGTGGCACAAGATAAGTTACTATATACTTATACAAAATACATTTTATAACCTAGTCAAGTGCATTAAAAGGGCCATTATAAATCAGTGAACAAACTGCAATTGCTCAAGGATCTGAGATTTGAGTTGACATTTAGCTGCAGTCGGATAGAAACTGCGCCATTCTTGAAGAGCTTCGAGTACTTGTACTTTGTATATCTAACAGACGATGTGTGATGGAAATTTCTATATGTAAGAGATATAGAAAATGACACGATAAGCGGAGGTGCTAACACTCTCAGTGTGGATCTCAAGTTGTCAAGCGATTTGATTACGAGCCGAGTGAGTGAAATACAAGTGAACAAGAGAACAAACTCTTAAGTGCTAGACAAGCAAATCTTAATCTAATAAAGAGCATACAAATACTTACATTAGGTCAACGGCTGCTTAGGGAAACCTTCTCCCTTTTTCCTCCACATTCTTTCTATTATCTCTATCAATCTACGTATTTGTCTCTCACTCTCACTCGTTTCGGCTGCTCGGCGTCGTTTGCATAAATAACTTGAAACGATTTTTTAAATGCCTTTTCAAAAAGTTGCTGAACAGGTGCCAACTGTCGCGCTTCGCTTAACGCATTAATAATAAAGACACGCCGGAAAATTACAAAGAATAAAAAAGAAAAGAAAAGAAAAGAAAAAATAGCAAAAGGTGCCTTAATAGTTGTCCAGTTTTTGAGCAAATCAGCACTTAACAATCATTCCTTTATATTATACACTTACAGTATTATTAATAGTTTCTTAAATGTTTATCTGCCGTACAAAAGTTGTGCAACGCCACGAAAACAAATTTGTTTTGAACATTTTCTTTATTTTGCAATGATTTTATTTTTCTTGTTGTTTTTTGTTCAATTAACTTGGTATGTGTTTTTTTGTGTAGAGCACTTTTTCAAGAAGCATTTTTTCGTTTCGATATTTTTGAAATTATGACGCGATTCAGCAGCAACAATAACAACAATTTCATTTACTTTCGTTTCATTTGGAAGTAGCACAAACCATTTATTTTGGTTTCAATAATTTCCGTTTTTCTTTTTTTCACTATTTATTTTTATTTATTTAATTCGGCAATTCGAAATCCTCACGCACTTTACAGTTTAATCTGCGTTTTTATTTTCATTTTTTTGTAATCATTTTTTGATTTCTACTTTTACTGACCGTTACGCGCAGTCGGAAAAATTTAAAAATCCAGAATAACGTGAGTTGAGCGCGTGGAAAATGCGGACGCGTTGCAGTTCCCGTCCGCCTATTCACTTGTCGCTGCCCTGATGCGCGCACGTTGAAAGTTTAACTGTAAATTCGGAACCCAACCGACAAACCGAGCGAGTGAGCGAGCAGCGGCAGCAGCAGCGACAGCGACAGCGGCAGAAGCAGCAGCAGAAGCAGATAACAGGCGACAACGGCGTCGGCAGCCAACAGCAGGCGAGCAGCAGCCAAGGCAAGATGGGGCGCAGCAGAGGCGCCAGCACGCCTCGTACCTGTGTCAGCGTAACATCAGTAGCCCAATCAACAACAACAACAACAGCAGTAGCATAACATTAACAGCTTCAAAAAGAGGTGCCCGCGCTCACTCATACAGATGCGCACTGTTATCAAGACCCGAAGTGACGACGTTGTCGTCTGCGTAACAGTATCAGTGTGTCAGTGGGTCGCTCGGGCCACTGCTGTTAACTTTTGAGAGCAAGTTTCGTATTCTATAGCCTTTTGCTCTCTCTCGTTCTCTCCCTCTCACTTTTCGATTCAGCGCTACGCACACAGAGTACCCGACTCGTAAATCGCATGCGAGATGGCGCAAAGGAACGATGAAAACAGAATGAAACGCATTGGGCGTCTTAAATCACGCTTATTAAATTATATAAAAAAATTTAATTAAACACGTCAAATTAATAATCCTAATGTTAAAATAAAAAGAGGAGCTTTTACTTATAAACAAAGAACAAAATGCAATGAAACTTATTCGAAACGCAATCAAAATATACAAAATATACTTTATTTAGTTTAGAATTGAAAATAGCGCCCAAATATGTCAGCAATGCGCTGATTATAATAACATAAAAAGAGAGATAACGAAAACTATGTATGTTAAGTCAATAGGTTAACAGTGCCAAGTGGAGAGAGACTAGCGCTAACAGCGCAATGCTTTTACTTAACATAAACGAAGGGATTTAAGTAAAACACTTGATTAAAAATGAATACGGGGCAACAGTCAAAAATTAGATTAAATTTTGAGTCAACTCCTTTTAACTAACAATTTTATACTAGTAGTAATCTGTAAAATTTAACGATAAGAAAGAAAGCTATAAATTTACATTTATAAAGGATTTTAATATACTCGTATTTTCCCAAAACAATTGTACTTAATTTTTTAGAAAGATAAACTTTGCTATTCCATAAATAAAGAATGCTAAAATCGTTTGCATGTCGAACGACTCGCACTTTCAATATGTTTCATATCCCATATGAATTTGCGAATAATAATAACCGATAATCAAAACAAAATAAATTAAAGCTTTATAAGCTAAACATCAGCTGTCAGAGGGCAATAGCCAAATACATAAATCTTTTGGCTAAAATATACGCGCGCCATACTCAAAATAAAATGCTTGAAATTATTATTATATAAACAGATGAACAGAGGGATATTCATATGCCATCGCCAAAGAGTACTCTTGTTGTATAGTGTTGTAAGTGTATTGAGTGCATGTATGTATTTATGGAGCATCATTCTTTGTTTTTATTTGCGGCTTTTCAATTTGGTGAAACATGAAAAGAAATATTTTCAATCAATTGGCAAAAATAAACTAATAATAGCTCATATGCGAACACATCGAGCACCAAGAGTAAAATAAAAAGAGCCAACGGAAAAATGTTGTTCATTCATTAAAAATAAAATTTCATTGAATAGACGAACGTTTCAAAAAAAAAAAAAATAAGAAAAACAACAACATTCGTAGAACAACTTGCCGGATGGCCAGACAGAATGCAATCCATACGCGGACGAGCTCACATTTACATAGTAGTATAAAAAATTACTCTCGACCGGGAAATTCCCACAAAAGCGGATCTGAAGGTGAAGTAGTATAGCATTTTTTTCCCTGCGATTGACATTTCGTCGATATTTGGCAGCTATTACTTATTCTATACATAACAATAGAATTCTGTTGAATCAACCCAAACATAACGACGACTCGATTGGATGTGATTTCTCTAGTAGGTACAACTAATATGATCTTCATATATGCCAATAGTTATAGGGTATCAATAACAACAATAACAGCAACTGAACGAGTCGCAACAAGAGCACTTGGTGCGATAAAATATGTTTTTTTAATGCCGGTTGTTGTTCATTGAATGTGCCACAAGTGCAAATACATCGAAAAAGAAACAAATGTAAATTCCATGGGTAGGGTATGCTCGACTGAAAGATAACCAGCTTTAATTATTTCGTATTATAAAAATATAAGGAATGGCTTAAAAAGAATTAAGATGAAACTGAAACTGAAAATATGCATTATTTATAATTTAGCAAAAAACTATTATAGATTGTATCTTCCCCATTTAAACTCATCATGGGCTATTCTGTTTTAAAGCCATCTCGGCCAAAATTGCCGTAAATTGTGATGTGTGAGAATTTCGAGTTAATAAATTTGGTTCATAATTAATGCACTTCAAAAACAATAAAAAATTATTGCATTGTATATACCCGCTTACGCATTTGCTCTTAGGTATTAAAAGAGATGAAACAAAATAAAACTGGCCAAAATAATCAAAAAGAAGTATTTGTTCTTTATCCAAATCAAATATATAAATTATTTTATGTACCTCCGAAAACTCGGATGATGGATGGAATGAGCTTGGCAAAGTCGGAATTGTGTTTTAGCACTTGTGTTTTTTTCTTTACGAGTCTGACACAGGCGATTCAATTAGTAGATACTACGTTGAACCGAAATGCACAATCAACCGAACAGCGCATAAAAGTTTTTATGATTCCGCAAGGTTGTCAGTTTGGTAGCTTTGCTGATGGAATGGAAATAGATATAGAAATGGAAATGAATATGGTCAATAGACCAGATGACATATTGTGGGCTTACCAACAGCTATTGAATCGCCCTCCATCCATCAACTCCTTCCTTACCCACTATTATGGCCAATTTGCACGTATCTCGTGATGAAGCATAAAGAGATAAGCGATTATTCTCGTACACTGGATATCAGAAGAGACAAGCGATGAGGATTGATTTAACGGGATGCGAATTGCATCAAATGAGGTCACATGACACATGACTAACTAAAAGCAGTTCCGGCTTTCAACTTCATTTGCACTAAGTAACTTTCTGTGTGTTCTCTCATTCAATTACTCAAAGTGACATTGCTGCTAATTAAGAGATCAGAGCGTTCAATCAAATGCTAACAAATTAATTCTCTTTATGAATTCAAAAGGTGTTTGACCTGTTACCCCTGTCAAGCACTGTCATTTATCATTTGTAGCAATTATTTTAATCTATCGAAATCCTTTAAAAATGTAATCGTTGACTGCAAGATAGCATTAAATGATTATCGCAATGAAATTCACCAATTTTCCTTCTATCTCCTCAGTTGAATAAGTAATAGCTGCCAAATATCGACGAAATGTCAATCGCAGAGCGATTTGAAGGCGCCATCGAGACAGAATTGATTCTCTAGTCAACTGGAAACAATCATAAATAAAATATTTACGCTAAACAAATACAAATACCAGAAGCGGCAAACATTCACAATGTGGGCGGTGTTGGGGGCGCGACATCGGCAGCTAAACAAAATTGAAACTGATTTATGATAAATTCGCAATGATTTATGCCCTTTGAACGCACTTTTTTTTTACTTATGGTGTCCAGAGTCTAAGCTGATCAGCATCTTCGGCGACCGCAAATCGCATTTGGCATTATTCAATTTTTCATTTCGCTAAAATACTTCTGGGTTTGCTGGAATATATTCAATTTCTTGTTTCTTTTTTGTCGATTCCCCTTTCGTGCATTTAAATTGCCCACGTCATGAGCTTAAAATCTGCTGCCTACTTTCGAGGGTCCCATTTGTCTGTTGCTGAGATGTATTTTTTATATTTTTATATTCTTTAGGCTTCTTTGTATTTGTTTTTTTTTTTCTTCGCAAACGTTTGCGGAAAATATGGAAAAAACCTTTTCTTTTTAGCATATTTTCACATGTTAGTTTCACAGCAATTCATGATAAATATGCTACTTACTGTATTTTTGTGTTTGCAGCTTAAGCAAATTTCGACTTGAGAATCTGCTAAATTGTAACCTTAATCGATGAAAATTGCCAGACAGCCCGAAAGGATTTATCAATTGAACTGAAAGGAGACTGAGACTGAATTCCGCCCCTGTTTCGATTAACAAATTAACTGAATTTGATTTGGCTTCTGTGATTTGGGACCTATTGTCAGTTGATGCCCCGGGCAGAGACCTTTTATTTGGCAGTGGCGAAAAATTATTCACACAATCAGGATTAAAGTGAGTGTTGTATCAACACAATCAGAAGTTTTATCATAGAAGAGCCCGCAGCAGCATAAGCCCAAAAGTAAAGCAAAACAAATTTTAATTAACTTCTGTTTTTAGGCCTTGGCTGACATTGTGAAATGGCAAGAGGGTTTGACATTTAATTAAGTGCCACACACGAAAATTACTGTGATAGAATAGTCTTGTTAGCTTAAAACATGGCCAATTGAACGCCCACGTTCACATATCACGTCACAAATCCAGCCTAATTTAATTGAATCGAGCTCACAGAGCCACGCCATTTTTAAAATCGATTCTATGTTGCTTTTGGGTCTCTGTTTTATTTGTTTTTATTTAAGTCAAGCTGTCAATGTTAATTGATGCGCAGCAAAGTAAAAATAAGAAGAAAAAGTCCTATAATGCCCCAAAGGCTGACAGCAATAAAAAAGCACATTGCGTATACGCAACGCGCCGTGTTTAAGTCGAGCTGGTGACTGTTGACAGCAAAAATAAAACTTTATAGCTAATTTATTTGATTAAATTTCGCGCGAAACTGTGAGCTCTTCCATCTCCCAAAATGTAGAAATGTTGTTTTCACTGTCGACATTTGCTGACACGGCTGCTTGATTGCTGCCAATTGATAAGAAAAACAGGCAGAAAACTACAAATGGACAGACAGACTAAGCTGTGAGTGACAGATCAAAGCCAGATCTTTGCTGGATTGTGCGCACCTTTCATTTAAAGCATTTAAAGACTGAATGAAAAATGCGCCGACTCATGCCAATTCAATTAAACAAATGCGAAGGCAACGACAACGCGGCGTATGCTAAACATTACGTATACGACACGTTTACGTATACAGCGGTGTGAAAGCATCAAAGTATGCAAAGCAAACGTGACAGCGCCAATAAACAGACGAGGGAGCACTAAAAAGGCACAACAAAATGCAAATGCCAAGCGCATTTAGCATACAAAAAAAGGTCGGCGATAAATGAAAATGAACGAATTGCATAAGTAGAAAGTATAAAAAGTATAAGTTGAAGTTCCAAATGTGAAATCCCATTAACGCACACAAACGCACCTAGTCACATATGAGCTGCAAAGCTGAAAAGACAATTAAGGCAAGCGTCAAAGAGGGACACAGATACTAAGAGTGAGAGAAAAGAAAGAGCGGGACAGAAGGCAGTGGCAGGTAGCTCAAAAGTACACAGAGGGAAAAATTTAAAGCTTCAACGCCACATTTTAAATTTTCTTTCCATTTTAGTATTTTTCAACTCAAAATTACTTTAAAACGTACTTGATTTAAGTACAATTCAAACTTGATTCAAGTCCTTTTAACTTTACTTAATTTTAGAACGCCTTTTTTCTCTGTGTTTTCTCAACAACACGTGGCTTAGCAAGGGAGGCAGATAGACATAAAAGGAAAAGGGAAAAAGGGAAGGGGCAGGGGAATCAGTGTGGAGTGCTCTCGCGGATATAATGGCTTGAGTTTGAATGGCGCCCTTTTTTGCGCTGCTCGACACTCGTTCATTCGACAGCCATAAAAAACCGTTAAGTTGAGTTGCGTTGCGTTAAAGTTTAAGCCGCAACACTTTGTGGCCGAAACGACACGCGTATCTAGTTAGCTGCTGCTTGAATTCTGCACAAGTTAATTTACTGCCTTAAATTCCTTACGCCATCTCCACTAGCCACATCCCACATCTCTCTTGGCTGTCGAAGCAAAAAAAAAAGCACACAGCGCAAATTGAATAAAAAACATTCATAACGTTGGCCAACCGCAATAGCCACGGGCAGAAATGGAGAAAATTGCGACAGTAGTAAAAATAACAGAGAGAGAAAAAAATTCAATAAACAAATATTAAGACCGGCAACAACGTCACATCTTGTACGCTACACAAAAAACCTTATTGCAAAGAAATCAGTTCAATATTTAGTTGAACTTCCCCAACTCGATTCACCATTATCCAAATAAAAGGTTCGTGTTTTGGAGATATTCGACTTATAGAGTTTTTTTTCTTTTGTTTATTAATTTTACTGCCACTCATTTAGCTCGAGTTAGAGAGAAATTCGAGTTATAGAAGTTCGAGTTCTGGAAGTTCAACTGTACCATAATTTAAATATATAAATTGATTTAAACACTGAACGTTGTCATATTTATCAAGTTGAATTTGAAACATTTCCTTGGAGAATAGGAATAAAGCCGAATTGTGTAGTGTATTCGGATAGCAGCAGACATGAATCGTGCGCAAATCAAACAGAGAGCAAACTTTATTGCTATAGATAACAGTCCAAATAATCGAACGATATATACTCTAACTGTATTAAAAGAAACCTATATAAAATTAAATACTTCAATATCTGCCTTGAGTTCAGCTGAAAATTTACATTTTTAAGATGTTTAGTTAATTTAATAGCTTGTTAAACCAAATTATTACTAGATTGAAAAAAACATTAATTTCTTTTCCGAACTTCAAACATTTCTAAATACTTAGTGTGAGATACTTGTTGCACATATTAAAAAATAATAGAATTCCTTATTCCCAAGCTATCATTTAGTTATTAATACAACCAATTATGACAAATTGTCAGCTATATAATTTGCAGTTCAAACTCTTTCCAATGGCGCATTTACCCCAGCTAAGCAATTTATAGAAAGCGTATACGAAATACATATTCAAGCTATAAAAAATACTGTAACTAAACAGAAGAAAGAGAAAAAGAAGAACACACAAATTGTAGCAACCATTAAAGCAGCAGCAGCAACAGCCGCATAGTGATTGAATTTTCGCGCATCAATAGACACAACAACAGCAACAACAACATCGACAACAGCAACAACAACATCGACAACAGCAAAAACCATAATAACAGCCCATAAAACGAACAGCGTAAATTCCAGCAAATATTATGAAATTGGTTTGCTTTGCGAGGCGCTAATTGAAAATCAGTTGACAAATCGAATTGACATAAATTGATGGTATTTAAGCGCAATCTTCGATGTGGCCCACAAGTATGCTTTAGTTTTCTTGCATTCGCCTTTTCCCATAACTCAAAGTGATGTCATGATATTATTTTCTATCTAAATTTAGCCAGGACAAACAAGAAGCTTCTAATTAAATCTGCTGGACGATCAAAACCAAGCTCAAAAATCACTTTAAATCAAGCCAATACCTCTCACTACCAATCAGCACAAAATGCCTCACATTTGTGGCCAAAAAGCCAAGCAGCAAGAGGTGAGGTGAGAGGTCAAGACTGCCTAAAGACACATTTCATGTATCCAAACTATTCTGGCATTTTCTAAAGTCACAACAACAAAAATCGCAGGTGTTGCCTGGCATGTCATGCTGAGTTGCCGATTTATGGCTTTAATGAGCAAGTTAATTAGCTGGCCGCTGGCTGGACCCCAATGCAAATTGTATCCTGTGTCCTGTGGCAAATTGAGGCCTATTCGCTTAACGGCCGTTGGCAACAGTCAGCAATCTCTCTCAGATTTCGCTCTATGTACTCCACAAATGCGAGCAATAAAATGCAAAAGGACATATTATTGAATTGCAAACAGCAAAATGTCGAATATGTTATGAGAACAAATGACATGACTAAGAATACAAGATCCAACCAACATGATTTTGCTTTCAAACACGTTGGTGAGCCGAAAACCGAGCAAAAAACCAATAAACCCAAAAAAAACTGAGCTGAAAGCCAAATGGGACGATATTCAAACAGAGCTGCAAATCATGAAAAATGAGTCATTGGGCAGCTGGCCACATGATGCTACCACAGCCACAAACAGCAGGCAGCAAAAACACACAAACACTCACAAATACACACATACACATATCTATCTACATACTTGTGTATTTGTACACTGAACTTTTGAAAAAAAAAAGGCTGAGAAAATTCCACAAAGATTGCACAAAACCAAAATGAAATGCTAGTTTACTTGGCTGCAAAAAGAGGCAGTCTGGTTAGTTTAGGCCATTTGGCATTCCTTTTATTAGCCAATATTTGCAAATCTAAATAATATTTACTACTACCCTTTTTAATGAAATCAATCCATCTACAAATTATTTGATAAATTAATTGTGATTAGTTTTCGAAACTATTTTAACAGCTTAATTATGATTAGTTTTCGAAAATTCGAGGCTAAAAGCCGAAATAACTTGCTGGTCAGATAATTCATTTAACACGGCACCTGATTATTTTATCGTGCACGTATTAATTATTCACCATATTAAAAGTTCAAAGAGAAATAAAAAAAAATCAAATTTAAATTCAAATGGAAATGTAAATGGGAAAATGTAGAAAAAGAAATCAACGCTCATCGCTTTTATAATCAATATTAATTAAAGAGACTTACAGGATCCTGGCACGTAATTAAACGTTGCACCTAAAGGCGATGAGGAAATTCAAATAAATTGATATATTCACAGACCTCGAACAGAATACGTTGCATGCAATAATAGTCAGTTTATATTTACATGCAAATGTGCTGTAAATCAATATTACGTATGCGTCGTGTTGCCCCTGCAAACACACAGCGAGAGAGATAGAATTATAGAAACATGGAGCAGCATTTGGGCCGACAAGTGATAAATAGGACTCTCGTTGTAAGCTACATCAGTCAGTCAGTCGATGTTTGTCTGGGGCTGCCTGTTAAATTTGATTACTTTGCGGTCTGTGTGAATATTTGCCCAGAGGCAAGGCATTCACGTGAATTCAATTGTATTCTCCATTCTTTGCAGTCAAGTCACCCATTTTGTGTGTGTGCATTGTGCATTGCGCTTTTGCACTCAAGATGCTCAAATGTTGGTAAATAAAGAACTTTAGTGTGTGTATTTTTTGGTATTCCAAAGAAATTGCATTTTCAGGGGACTCTTTCAATATTTGATCAACTCACAATACAAACTGCATATTGAATAAGTTCAAGTAAACCAAAATGTCTCGCAACTCAATACTGGACCTAATTAAATATTTACAAAAATTAGCTTACAGTCCGAGCCCAACTTTTGGACCTTTCTTTGTACACATGTTCAACTTGTAGTTAATTAAGTATACGCACCGAAGCCTCCGCACGCTTCGCTGCCAATTTACCCAACTCGTTTAGTTTTTGCTGACTTTGCATAAATTGCCAAAAGCTATTGCATTTGTTTTATTTGCAACTCTCCTACTCCTTCCAATTCATCTCTCAAATATAAAGTTGTTGGGCAAAAAAAAATTTCAAGTTAAATACCTGTTAACGAAATGGGCAAACTTTATTTCTAGCATATGTAAATTATATTTAAACGTATTTTTATTTCTATAACTTCAGAAGCGGCTGCCTAGAGCTGTTGACTATATAATACTTTTTAATTAGTTCCATAAAAAAGGTCATAATTTGGTTCCATAAATCTTGAATTCAAAATAAACTAGAGCAATTTAAACTATGTCTCTTATATTCGCACAAGTATATGACAATCATGATTGTTGCTTTTGTCAGGCGACTTCTTTTTTCGTGAGTAGTTACTATATATGAAAATGATAGTTTTTCAGTCATCAGCAAATAAATGTAATAAAATCGCAACAGATTTAAGGAACTTTAAAGAATATATTACATACTTTAAAGAATGCTTTAATTGCCAAGTAAAATTGGTTGTTTTTTTTTTTTGATTAATCATTCGTAAATGAAGAAACTTGAAATATAACACCCGGTGTTTGATTTCCCCTCGCACAATTAACAAGAGGAGTTTTTGCAATACAAATTGATAGATTTCTTATGAAAAGCAACTGGAAAACTAATTAACGCCATGAAAATTTTATCAAATTAGCATTACAATTGAAAGAAGTTCTACCCAAGAGATCTTTATTTCATTTTTCCCCTTTGTTGTAGCTGTGAAAAATCACGAAAACTTGGCAACTTTCAAAGTCAGCTGTCGATGGTCACTCCACTTTCTCCTTTATCCTCTTCCCTTCTCCCTCTCCCTTTCCTCGTCTCCCTCCAACGCCTCTCGGTGAATTCAGAATTTCAGTTGGCTGCGTTGTGTTGATGCCGCGGCTTCTAATTAATCTTGAAAATATTTACAACTTTTGTTTGTAGTTGTTCCACGACTACTACATATATTTCCTGTTTTTGCTGCTGTACGAGTAGCTCTTGAATTGAAAACAACTGTAAATAATTAAAGCAACATTATACTCAATTACCGAGCAACTTGCATATAAATCACCGAGTTAGGTTGAGTTTTCCCAAGAAAGCGCCCGCACTGCAGCAAAGACAAAAGAGAAAACCGAAAATCAAAAGTTTTACAACTAACAGCAGCTGTTTAAGGAACTTCCTTGGGACGACTGGGAACGAAAGAGAGAGAAAGAGAATAGATTTGTCGAGCTGGGCCAAAAGTCAACTTTAAGTGGCACCAAAGTATTAGCAGACCTCAAGGCATTTGGCTGACTTTAAGGATGCATTACAAAATCACTAAACTAATACAGCTAATGCAAATAAACTTGCATTACTCAAAGGATTTAAATCTATTGGACTCTTATGACACATGCAAATTGTTATTGCCAGATAAAGACAAATGCACTGTGTTTTAATACAATCTGCTGGGCTGTCCGAGTCGGCCAGGCAATAAACAACAATTTGCATTATTGCAACTAAGCAGCAAACACCAAATACCAGTGGCAACCAGAGCATGTTGCAGCAGCCAAAGTTGCCACAAACCAAACCCAAAAGCCGCAACTACAACAATAGTAACAACAAACAAACCGAGGGGAAGTACCGCCAGCTATTTCAGCTCATTCCAAGCGACATTGTATAGACAACAATTTTAGCGGATATTAAAAACAATGTTGCCTCTCAGCGTGGCCAGGAAATGGAGATGGGGACGAGGAAAGAGAAAGAGAAAGAGAAAATGGATGAGACGAAGACTGCGTCAAATTTCAAATCGTGTTTTGTCATTTTCATTCACTAAGGTACTTCAATCGCTGACTGCTCTGACATTCTCCCGGCCCACTTTTGTATTTGTTTTATCTCTCTTTGTCTTTGTTGTTGTGCGCCTTGTTCCATTGCGTGGCATGCGGATATCCGTTTGTCGCACTTACTGCGAGTAAATAGTAACAATTGTTTCGCCACTTCACTGACTATTTCTAAACATTTCAATGCCACATTTCAATGCTTCTCAATTAGGTTGTTGTCGCACAGCTGATGTAGCTGATGATGTCTGACGAAGTGTCAGCTGTTGGTTTGAACATTCAAATTGATTAAAATTTAATTAACACCACGTTTCAGTAATGTGTTAAGTCTGTTCTCAGGACAAGAGAATGCTCGGTTAGAGGATACTTTGTGCTTAGGCTTTAAATACATTTCCAGGTGAATAATTTAATAATTAAAACGGAAATAATTTAAACTTAGACTTATAAAAAGTATTCTAATTATGTATTCTAATTATGTATGCAATAAGTCAAAAATAAACTCAGATTTATTACGAAAATTCTAATTATGTAATTCCCTACTATTATGTATTGTTTATTAATTACTAAAATTACATACATTTAAAGGTTAAGAACATCAATAATTAAGACAGAAATAAGTCAAAGATTTGCTCAGATTAATAAAGAATATTCTAATTATGCAATTTCCTACAATTATGTATTATTTATTATTTTCTAAAATTAAAAAAAAAATATGTTACAAACGCAGGCAATGAATTTATTTTTTTCTGCCTTAACTGCCAATTGGTTCGTTTAATCTTGACTCGCTGATTTTACAGGACCAAACATTCAAGTTCAAAATCATTGTCGAATTCAATTGTGTTAATTAGACGCATTTAATTTAAATTAAACAGGTGGTCGACTTTTGACTGCGAGTCACTGTAAACTGCCATTTGTACTAATTTGGCCATGTCTCTCTTTGGCCAATTTGCGTCAATTAGTTAGTCTCAAAGCATTGCTTGAGCACACACACACTTACACTGAGAGAAAGACAGGTGCAGTGATCTGCTAATTGGTATTCGTGCTATCGGGACAAATCGAGCATGGAAATCGGGTACGCCCCATGTCTCTACACTCTGCCTTTTGCGCTGTCAGTTGCCTCAAAAGTGTTGGCACATCATGCCCCATAATCATGCGCCAGCTTTGTGCAACGCTTTGTTGTTGTCGTTGCTGCCCCGTCAAAAGCTGCTGCTGTCAAGCGAGGCGTCAACGTTTGTCTATCATTAAGAGCTAAACAATTTGTGTCAGGACGCCATAAAAGGCATCCACCGAATCCCTACGGCGGAGTCTGTCACACGCACGTTTAATGCGCTTTCTAAAGTGTGTGTGTGCAAGGGGGTGTGTGAGTGTGTGTGGCAGCATTGCTTAATCAACTTACGACAAAACAAAAGCACATATAAATTATTTAATTAATCCCTTTTGGGTTTATTGGCTGCACACTCTTAAAGCCTCTTTAAATGAGTGTGTCGAGAGTGCGTGAGTGCGAGTGTGCGTGAGTGTAAGTGCGTGTGTGTGTGTGTGTGTGTACTGTATACACTTGTGCGTGCTGGCAATCAATGTCATAAACGTAGGTGCGAAAATGGATGCCTTGATTGCGTTCTCGCATGAGTTCGTTGCCTTCATCGTCGTAGCAAAATGTGTTGCCTACTTTTCGGGGTCGCCTTCAATTTGCTATTAAATACAAATTGATATTTGATTACATGATACCAGTCTGGACAGTACAGCTTGTCAGGCATTATATGTTTATAAATAGATTGGTCTCTAATTCCCAGCAATCTCCTATAATCTTTGAAATCAAAACGTTTTGTGGCTGCCCTAAATAAATGACTTTAATAGATGCAAATTGTACTGACGAGTTTGTTCATTATGTCAATATATGTTAAGAAATAACTGCTAAAATCTTTTTAATAAATCTTAATATCTATTAAGTACATTAGCTTTAACATTTATTCATAAATCTCAACTAGAATAGCAGCACAAATCTTTAGTGTTGACGTAAATTTTCAACCCAAGCTAAAATGTTTTGTTTGGTTAAACTCTTTGCCATATCATGGCCAAAATCTTAAGCTGGTGCTGCAACAATACTCTCTAAGCCTGAACAGGATCCAAGTTCATGCCGGCACGCACTAAATCTTTGCTTTCATGTTGAGCTTTTTGTTTGGCAGGGTCGAAAACTAAAACTTGGAATGGGCCAAGTTTTCTCACATAACACAAAAACCTACACATAATACTTGTACTTGGAGAAAGGGCAAATAAATCCCAGTCACATGCCTTGTATGCAAAGTTTGGATTAAGTTTGGCGCTCCTGTTGCCAAGCTGAGACCAGACCAGACCAGACCGGGTCTGAATTTTGTTTTGGCCTGGCCTGGATGGCTGCCCAAATTTGTAAACAATCACAAAATGTGTCAACTTATTTCTTTGCAAACGCAGGGCTAACAAATAACAATGGCTTGATGCCATAAGTAAATACATAGTTTAAAATTTGTTTTGTTGTTAGGTCTTTGGTTCAATGGCAGATTCAAAGTGTTGGAAAATTCATTTAAGCCGCTTATCAAAATGTGCGCTAACAATAATAAAATTGGTGACATAATAGCGAATGATTTTAACTTTTAAATGCGGAGTATTTAAATTGAATAACTAAATTGTAACAGGATAGAAACTCAAAGGCAAGAAATCGATGGACAAATTGTTGTTTGACAAAGCATAAAATTAAGTTCCCTCTCAAAGGAAAACTATAAAATGTAAAATAACAATTCGACGATTGAAAGGAAAAGACGCAGCTGCAATTTGAGCTCAGAACATTCACACACACACAGACACACACACACATAGACACACCTCTATATATACACCTACATGGCAATTGATCCTTTTGACCAGCTTACAATTGTCTGAAAATAAATTGGATTTCGTTTTCCTGCAGGGCTTTGACATTTTCTGTTAAAATACTTAAAAAGTTACTTAAGACAAAAGGTTCGACCAACTGACAGTCCGACAGTCACTTTGTTAAGAGACAGAATAACTGACATGGCCTTTTTCCTAAATCTATACCCCTTCTTATTAACAAGCTGAGTGTGCTGTCCAGTCTGTCCAGTCGGTTTGCCCATGGCCAAAACCAACAATTAGTAAGCCAATACCTGACACAGGCGCTCAGGGTCGTTGGCCATTGAAGCACTCGCATCTCATTGTTATTTACATAAAACGATTGCCGCTTTGTCGAGCCATAGTAAAAGCAACACGAACTGTTCAAATGACAGACAACAACAGACCAAATGTATTTCCATTCATCTGTAATCATATCACATTCCACCAGTCACCATTTGAATCTGTATCTGCATTCGCATTGCCACAGAAATATCGCTAAACAAAGTTCGACTCTTTGCGAAAATGATAAGAGCAAAAATAAATAGATGCAGTGCAGCATTTCATGAAATCTGCATAAATTGTGATAAGTCAGTTTTACAGCTATTTACTACTTAATTAGTGTGAATCAATTTAAAGCATTTTTAGTCGAAAAACCTTCTTTTTTGCTGGAAGAGTATTAATTTTAAAACCAATCAAAAATTTATTTGAGAAAAAAACTTGTTTGCAAGATTGTGTTTTTTTATTTATTTCTCTAAAGTGAGTTATTGAAAAAAAAAGATTTTTTTAAGAAAATATTCTAAAAATTCTCTATTATCAGCATTGATTGCATTCAAGCCAAGTTTAGCTAAAACTAAAACACTATTTTCTACTTACCGCGAATTTACATTCATCATGAAACGCAGCACGCATAAACGATGCTGAAAATAAAATAAAAATAAATAAATAAACAGACTTTTGCTGATGTTACGTATGCAAACGCTATAAATAAAGCGGCAAATGTGTAAAGTTTACTCGCTCTCCCTTATTCTCTGATTGTAAGTGTGGATGTTTGTATGAGTGTACATGTGTATGTGTTCGTGTGGGTGTGTGTATGCTGGCCAGCATGTTTTGAATATATTTGTCATTGTAGAAACAGCATTGCGCCAAACAGTATTACAAACATCAGCATCGACATCACACTTGTGGCACACTGAGGACCTGTTCCTCCCTCCCTCCCTCCTTCATTCCCTCCGTCCATCCGTCTGTCCGATTGTTTGTCTGTCTGTTCGTTTGTTTGTATGCTGAATAACACATGTGAAATTTCCCCAGTGACTGACAGACGATCAGCCAACAAATGTGGCAACCAATACAACACAACACACACACATGTACACACGCTGATGGAAAAAATAATAGACACAATTTTTTGCAAAATAACAAAATCGCATACTATATCAAAGGTTTTTTTTTGTGACGACCTTTCTACTTAAATAATTTTTTTTTTTTTGCTTCGGATAAAATCTTTTTTCTTTAATTTCATAATTTTACTTAATACCTATTAAGCAAAGTTTATAAATTTAACAAAACAACGGAATTCTATGTACTATATATTCATGCGCAGCTTTATATCATAGTATTAAATAATTGGTTCAAAATGTCAAAATGTGTGTCCTTTCTATTATTTTTTCCATCACTGTATATGCTCACACACAGAGATTCAATTGAAGCAACCGCAATGCCAATTCGCAACTGGGGGACTATAGAAGCTTCCAAAAAATTTTGCATATATTGGGAAACAATAAATTTTACAGCAATGTGTGAGTGCTGTTGCTGTGTGGGCGTCTCCATTTCTCAGAGCAAGTGTGTGTGAGTGTGTGTGTGTGTGTGCACGTCCGACAGTAAATGACCTTCGACATTGCTGGGATTCGGGGGTGCAAAAAGGCACAAAGGCATCAAATTACTAGACTGTGACAGCTGCGAGCCATGGATAACTTAAATGGGTTAAAAGGATACGTTCGGAATTTTCCTGCTCCCGCTCCGTGCTCCTGTTCCGGCTTATGCTCCTACTGCTGCTGTTCCGGCTGATGCTGCTGCAGTGCTTTGTGCGATTTTCTGGCTGCTTGCCGAAGATTCTGGCTACGCTCGTTGCATATTTTATGTCAACAACAATGCTCGACTCAAAGTGACAGCAAAATTGAAATGACACTGGCTGCGTCATTTCAACAAAGGCGCCCCGAAGTCAAATAAGAAACCCTTCTGAGGCGAGTTCCCAAAACTAGTTTCACCTTTACTTCAGCCATGTAAAATTTGTGTTTATTTAAAAATAAAAACAACTTTCATAAGTTTACTTACTTGGTAAGATTCGTATTTGGCATAAAATTGCTGAAGTTTTGTAATTCTTATTTTATTTCAATAGCTTTACTATTTATTAGCTACACGAATTACTAAATTAATAAATGGATTTCACAATATTGGCAATTTCCGCGTTGTTATTAAGATTCAGTTAGATCAAATGAATGAACGAAAGTGAAACTAAAATGAAATAAATATTGAGATTGGAACTAAATTGTGCAACATGAACTAGGAGATCGTCTGCTGTGTTCAACCAAAACTTTAAGTAAGTACTTTGTGACGTATTTATCGATACTCAAGATACCGATTTATCTGTTTGCTTAAATTGAAAATCATAATTCTTACTTATTTAATAGTAATAAAATTAAAAATTGTTATGAATATCACATATTCGCCTATTGGTAAAATTCTTTTTCACCTCAATTGTAAAAAATTGAAAAGCATAAGTTTGCAAGAACATTGACGAATTTCTATTTGAAACAATTTACAATTATAATCAATTTGACTTTATGCTGCTGCGTTTTTTCCTTGCATTGTAAATTTTTGCTGTTTCCCTTGTCAAGGCAAAAGTAATGCAAAAGTATTTTAATGTACATAAGGAAAAAAGCGTGAATCAAAAAATTAAAAATGGAATGGGAGAGAATGGAATATAACGGTAGTGACGTTGCAAAAACAAAAACGTTTTCTTTCGACTATCTTTTCCTTTTGCCATGAACAATTTTTTCATTAAAAACGGAAAGCAAAAGGGCAGAAGAAAGCACTTAAGGTGTATTACAAGTCCAACAAATAATTTTGCGCTAAGAGTTTCGAAAGTTTGGCCAAACAATTTTAATAAACATGCGCAAAAATTTAATTATATGCATGGGGGCATTTGAGTACGAGTATTATGGGAAATAGAGCCATCGAAAAAGGCGCAAAATAAACATAACCAGATGCAAAGTCAGATAAGTAGACATCAGCACACACACAACATACACACTCAAATGAAAAGGGAACCTTAACCCAGCAACAGCTAAGCTGAAATTTAATATTGGAAGGCAATGAGCCAGGGCGCAATAAAAGCCAAAACCCCCTAAGGCATCACTGAGACCGGAGGCGAGGGACGAGGACGAGGGAGACTTGAACTAGGACTATGAACAGGACTAGGGCCAAAAACTCAGCATTGTTGCCTCATGTGCCGCTTTGGTAATGTGCCCTGCAATGTTGCTGGTTGTCTCTCTCTCTCTCTGCCAATAAAGTTCCACCAACAATCGACTCTATTCTCAACAATACCCAGTATCTAGACAGTCGCCACACTTGCCTCGTCCTCAACGAGTCGATCGAGGGGCAAATGTTGGTGCTTTGTTACATAATAGTTGAAGTTTTATTGTCGAAAGCTATTAAACTTTTCCCATCAAAAGCACAGGATGTGGCACACTGTAAAGGTAAAGGTGTGGAGCATTAAGGTTACTTGCCACGACATCATAGGCCACTCTGAGTAGGTTATCAGACTATATATATTCATATATACGTTTACGTCTACGTTTCCACGAACAGCCTCAAACTCAAGGGAATGATGGACAAAATGATTTTGCAATCAGCCTGATCAGCGATAGAGCAATTGAAATTGAACACTGTCCTAGCACCAATGAAATTGTGTAAGAACATTTTAAAAATTTAATGAATTTTTCTCTTTGTCAAAATATTAAACAACAAAACCACAATTCAATTATTGGGAATTTCATAAAATATCCATTTGAATATAAAAAAGCGAGAAGAAAAAAAATATATAAAATGCCAACTTAAATTCTATGACAATTATGAGAAAAATACTTTTCAAATAACCAATAAATTCTTGCTTTTTAAAAGGATTTCCATTTGATAAAATTCGCTCTACAATTTTTGAGCTAAACACCAATGAAATTGTGTAAGAACATTTTTAAAATTCTATTAATATTTTTTCTTTGTTAAAATATTAAACGTCAAAACCACAAATCAATTATTAGGAATTTCATTTTTTTAATAAAATATCCATTTGCATGTAAAATAGCGAGAACAAAAAAAAATATAAAATGCCAAATTAAATAGATTCTTGCTTTTTAAAATGATTTTGATGATGAAATTGTGTAAGAACAATGTTTTATTGTTTTTTATTAAAATATTAAACATCAAAACCACAATTTAATTATTGGGAATTTTATTTAAAATATGCTTTTTTTTGTAATAAAATATAACTTTCGAAAGTGAGAATAAAAAAGGTTTTAAATGCCAACTGGAATTCCGTGACAATTATGAGAAAAATATCATTCGAATAATAAATAAATTCACTCTTAATAAAATGTTGTCCATTTTATAAAATTCACTCTACAATTTTCCATTAACAAGCAAAAATATTTGCAATTGTTGTGGTCAGCTCAAACAATGTCCATACAAATCAGGTTTCAGTGACGGTGCAGCTCATTCCAAAAGTCTGGTGATGTTGATGATGGTGCCAGAGATTGGGCCAATTGACTTTTGTCTTGGCCCCAAACTTGCTCAACTTTTTTGTGCTTAGAGGGGAAACTTGATGTGGACAGCGGTTAAGTTGTGTTGTGCCCCAACTGTTTGCCCTCCTGACAGGCGAAAAGTCCGTGCGTCGTTTTGTCCGGCAATTCGACTTCATCTTCGATTTGCTTTTCATGTAGCCAGGGCACGCAGAGCGCATAAAATTGTTTCAATGTACACACAGTGGCAAAAGTTACACTTTGTCAGCCCAACAAGCCAACAACCCAACAACCCAACAACCCACCAATCAACTCGGCGAACCCATCGAATCCACTTCAAGCACTTCAATGTGGGTTATGTGTGCATTTTCCACGCAAACCATTGAAATTTCTTTTTTCCTTCTTTTTCATTCACTTTGCTCAGTGTTTTTGAACGCGGGTACGAAATTGAAAAAGTTTAGTTTTTGAGTTAGAGAGTTCCATTTAATGCAACTAGCTAACATTTTGGCTAATACGAAAAGGCGTTTTAGTTTTCGATAATTTGTTTCAGTTTTTTTGTTTTACTAACGAATTTGCTTGTTTGCACTCTGCGGTTGACCCACAAAGCCAGAACCAATGCCACAATCCCCTCTGTACACTTTGCCACACTTTCAAGCAGCTGCCAACTCCAAGGCCACAGCATTTGAAATGCAATTAATCAGTGTAAATTGCAGGCTGCAGCTGAACACGACGATAACAAAATCCACCGCAAACTCAAGTTTGACACTTTTATGGCAAACACACACACACACACACACATATATATATGTAAGCAAACAAGATGGAAATAGGGATAGAGATAGAACAAATAATGTTGATGCAATAACATGCAACTTTGACACTTGCAAGTGTTACGACAGTTCAAAAGGATCCACAACTAGTGTGTGTGTGTGTAAGTTACAGGAGTTTCATGTACTTAATGTTGATTTGTGCAACGACCACCAAGGAATCTCCAGTCTCCTTCCTAACCCAGAACAGAATAGACCAGTCGAGCAGCACTTGGCATTTGCTTGCCTTATACCCTGACCCTTGCCGAGTTGAGTTTCATTTGCAATTTTCATCTGCAGCTGTTACTTGAGTGCACGGCACCTACACAGATGCACACACACACATACTGTGATATGCTTAAGTATACCAAAACGAAATTGGAAAAACATGATGAATTTATAGTTGCATTGCTACGAAGTCTGGATACACTTTTACTATCCCCTGTTACTAATCAAATTGGAAGAGCAAATCTACAATGTTATTAAAAATTTTATTCTTGCTTTACAGTCCTACAAACAAAATTTACGATATTTTACATAATTTCTTAGCAAAGAAAATTCTTTAAAAAAAATGTTATGTAAATTTATAATGATTTGGTTATTAAATTTTTACTGCTTCGAAATCAAGCTTAAACAAAATTATAGAAATTCCTAACTTTATTTTAAGAGCTTAATGTTAAGACCCAATTATAATATAAAAAGTTTTTTTAAATATCTGACAATTTTAAAGGACAAACTAAGAGTATTGGCAGAAAAAGTGAGAGCTTAGAAAAGTAAGAGTACTTGAAGGAAACTCATTCTTAGCCTGGTCAAGTACTACTACTGGAAATTGTAGCTACCATTTAAGCTGTGCTGTCATTCGAGCCCAAGCAATAGCTCACTCCCAGAACACCATCATACATACACTCTCTCAAGTACGAGTAAGGGTTTCTCGACTTAGGTTGTAAATATGTATGTAGTAGAGAAAGAAGAGCGGAGATTGGAGGCAAACGATTTTGAAATATACAAACAGATGTATCTATTACTTTGCATCTGTCGACTGCTAACGCCCATATTCCAGCTGTCCAATGTAATTACAATTAATAAATAAATATGATTTGCCAACTAATAGATAGCCGCAAACGAGAGCAAAGCAAATAGATATAAATTGAAAGAGCCAGCTGCAGGAAGGTAGGCGAATGTAATCGTAAAACGTGGCTATTTAATTTGTCGGGCCAAGAACTTGAAATTAAATTTATATAACACGCACTTAAGTAATTTTTAATTGGCTGAAGTGCAAAGCGGCTTAACGAGCCCGGAGGTGAAATTAAATCAACATTTTGAATTGCGCCCTGAACGCACGCGCCTCTCAGAATCTTTGCCCCCGCCATGTCAAAGGTCACGACAGGAAAACGTGGTCGTCAGGTTGTAAGTCGTCAGCACTCGCGGACCAACAGTCAAAAGACAGCAGGTTAAAGTTCCTAATTACTCAATATTATTCTCGTATTTGTTTGTAGTCTATGTTAAAAGTATTTCATGACCCCTCACCTCTAGACTATGATATTATTTGACTGATGTTGTCGTCGTCAATTTCATTAACAACAAACCTCAAGTGTGGGCCAATCAACTTGTTGATGAATTGAAAACTTCAACCTGTAATTAATCAATATATTGACATAAATCTGCTTGAAAATCCCACTTAATGAGCTATTTAATAACGAGTAAAGAAAGTGAATCTCATCAGCTTAACTTATCAAAAAAAAGTTTTGCCCATAGTTATCATAGTTTCAATCTACGTCAATCAAAATCATCATCAACGATGCAAAACTTTGGAAAAGAAAAATATTAAACGCAATTTAAATTAATTATCTTTAAAAAGTCTTTTGTTTCCCAAAGAATCTTTTCAAGTATTAAAACAGCAAAAAAAATAATACTTTACATAATCAATGATGGATTTGCAGCTACGAAACACAAAATGAAAAAAGTGAAAGGGCATAAGTAAAGATAGGAAATACTTATCTTGGCAAGGAAACAAAAGACATAAAGGTACAAGGGCAGCAGCCAAGGAAATCAATTAAAAGCATTTCCCCATCTCGAGTTCTCTTCTCTTTTCAGCTCATTCAATCGCCGTTTGCCGTCAACGTTTATAATTTATGACGCCTATAATTGCCTATAATTGTGTGTGTGTGTGTGTGTGAGAAAAAGCTTGTTCGTATTTGCGCCAAGGCTTAAACCACACACGAAAACCAGCTCTAATACGTGGGTGCAGCATGTGGCAAGACGACACTGTGCAAGTTTTGGCCCACTTTCAAGTTGGCCTTTTTGTCGTCGACGTCGTCCTGTTTCTGGTTCAGCTCCTCATCGTTGCTTGATTGCACTTTTAATTAACTTTTTTTGCGAGATCCTGTGGCAACAGCCGCTGCTGCTGCTGCAACTCTCGACTGCAGTTGCCAATTGTTGGCATTTTGTGCTTTTTACTTTCTTTTCGTTATTAACAAAGGCAAACAAGTCGCGCATGAGGCCATTAATAATTGAAATGACGCCCCATCTGTCACAACAATTTAAGCGACAGGTACAACAACAAGAACAGCGCATACAAAAACAACAACAACAACATCCTGCCACATCCTGTGCGCTTATTTGCCCCGCTCTCTTCGCCCTCTAAATTGCCAATATGTTAATTCAATTTGCTTGATTGCCATAAAAAAAAGGACAAAGGCAGAATAGGATGGGGGATTATGTTGCCACCCATTGAGGGGCAGGAGGCACATTGCCATCACATTGAGCATTTGCAGTGCAAGCACGCGTAATGTTATGATTGGAAAATGAAAATCATTTACGTGCGTCGATAGCGCACCGTCAATTTGCGGCCCATATAAATCAAATCTAGCAGAAATATATACACAGCAGGCAACTCTGTTTGGCCAAGGGGAGGCAGTAGAAAAAGGAAGGAGGTGTCAGACAGCACAAGCCAGTGAATCGCGTGTGTGTCAATTAATGCGGCAACGTGCAGTGCATAATGAATCCAAATACAAATCAAGTCATCAGCTTTCAGCGATAATTTGAATTGGTCACTTAATGATTGTGCAGTGCACATTAACAGATTTGCATAAGCAATCTTTAAAATGTTAAGATGATAATTACCAAAATATAAAACATACAAACATTAAAAGCCAATCCAGACAGCCATGAGCCCAGGAAAGTCTTTAAAACTCTGCTTTATTAAATCTGTTTCTTTTTAAACTTTTTTTTACTTATAAGTAGGGAATTATTGAGGGAAATACACTCCCCCAAAATTCGGCAACAATCCAATGCTTCTATGTTCTGGAACCCAACGAATTGAAAACCCAAAAGCTCACTTTAGCATCCAGATACTTTTCAATTAGGAAAATGTTCATATCTACGGGTATTTGTTGGCAGTACAAATCGAGTTAAACTCAAATGGGACTAACGAGCAAAACATCCAAAAAAGAAAAACGCATAAATGAAAACTAAATATTTGCACTGCCTTTTTTTTGGGCCTTGTTACAGCTGGCAACTGACAACAAACTGCTTAACAAAAGCCGCACAAGAAAAGGTTTTTCCCAAACTCATTCTGCACCCGACAATGCCAACAACAACTAAAAAAGTCTGCCTATGAGGGCACAAGAACATAGCCTAAATAACTAAGTCAATAAATCAATTCGACATAATTTTTTTTATATATATCCAAAGCATTTTCTTATTGTTTTTGGATGCTCGGCAAATCCCAAACAAACAAAAGGATAAGAAAAACATTTACCAAATGTTTGGCAGTGAAGACGGGGGGACGGAGGAGCGGGGGAAAACAATGATAGCAAGTCAAGAGATTGGTACACATGGCCAAAAGATACATAAACAATGATAACTGTAAAGTTTATCAATTTGTAAAATGGCTGCCGCAGACAGCAGCCAAAAATGAAGAGCAAAACACACAAGCAATCGCGATAGCATGAAAATGTTAGCTTAACAGTGTGCTGTTAGCTTAACAGAAAGCTTGCTTGATGGGTTGTTGCATCTGCTAAGCACAAAAAAAGCTTCATTCTAAGTTTCCAGCGCAGATGAAGCAAATCAATAACAATTAAGCTATCGCAATAAAAAACTGATCATATTTTGGATTCTTTAACACAATATCTATCTATCTATAGTCTTATTTGTTGTGTTATGTATGTTAAAAAAAATGTATAAATCTACTTGAAATTAATTTTGCTACATAATTCAAATGCCAAAAAGCGTAGCTATTTATAAATATATGAACCGCAACAAAAAAGTTCAAATAATGAATGAATTGTTTTTGCTACGTGTCAATATTTTGGTTTTTTTCTATTTCCATTTTCTATTTGTTTGGTTTTCGCTTTGCGTTTGTTTATAGGCCAGGAAGCCAAAACTGAATCAGCGTCAAAACCGTAAAAAACATTGTTTTAAAAATAAGTGTACACTTTAGAATAGCGTACGCTCAGTTCATTGTGTATTTAATTTTTCAGGGGGTTTTTAAAAATACATAAAATACAAATTGAAATTCAAATTGAAATGCAAAAGATGTGCCGAAAATGAATGTACAAGTGTCAACTTTGATATGCGAGCGACTTGACTCAACTTGACTAGAAATATTTCAGCAACAATTTTGCACAAAATTAGGCAACAAAATTAGCCCCCAGTGCCATCTATCTAGCATCTCATCTTAAGCATACATACATATGTATGTAAACAAAATGATTTTTGAACACTTAGATGTTGACTACTCGAGAGTACAGCAAATGGCAGCAGCCCAAACAAAACATTTTTCTAATCAATTTAGCGCGTGTACAAATTAATCACATACAGATGACTTCAAGATGATTCTTCAAGTGCGCAGCGTTGACCATTGATCAGTGCCCAACAATGACAACAAAAACAATAATAACAACAACAACAACAACAACGACTAGAGCAAACACAAACGGCATTGGGGGCCCCTTCTAATTGCGTTTAAGAAATGCTGGCAACGATTTTTGCGGTTATAAAAATAAATACTTATAAATAAGTAAAGTATATAAAACAGTGAGCATTGCCAAAGCACCTAACGCACCCTCTTCTTCCCTGCTGATCTCACTGTTCATCGATATAACGAATCATAATATAATAAGTGCAGATGTGTAGACAAAGCTAAAATGGACAACGGACAACAGACAACGAATAGACATAGAGACAGAGAGGCGGACAGACGGACAGACGTTGCTGTCAGCGCAGTGCCAAAAAATAAAAGTGTCGATGCATCTCTCCGGAATGCTTCCATCTCAGTCTAAGTATCTAGTATTTAACTTTTTCTGGTCGGCTGACTTGCCTTTGTCTCGATAACGATTGCGCTGTGGGCGTGGGCGTGGTCTTGGCCAAAGCCCAATGCCATGCTCAGGTTCAGACCTTTGGAATGCTCAAGCATTTTAAGCGCATTTTTTTTTTCTAAATCTAAGCAGGTGCCAGTTCTGCGGTTGTCAAATACATATATATTGCTAGAAAATATATTCATTTAAGATAAATACATATTAATTGACCATCAAGATCTGTCAACAGCATCAACAACAACAATAAGTTCCCCACACAAATTGTTTTTAAAATATTGCCACGCTTTCTCAGCTTCTGTTTTTTTTTTCTTCATAAAAGTTGCAAGACTCTATCAAAAAAAAATTAATTGAAATGCGGAACCGAAGCACAAATATCCTATTACTTAAATTAAAATTACTTTGACATGATCTTTATTTTTAATTTATTTACTTTTGTTTTAAAATGGCACTTAATAGTATTTTTTTGTTACTTTAATTGTCAATGAAACATAAATATTACAATTATAGATTCCTGGAGAGCCCCAAATAAATTGCAGTTCTGTGATCACATTGGGCTTTTAAATTATTTTTTAGTATGCTGTTGCTCGTCGAGCAATTAACCCACAGATTCCAAGTGATCTGTTTGAGAAAAGACGAGAGCCAGCATAGTCGTAGTACGAGTATGAATGTATGCATATCGGATATATATTTTTGCACGAGGCGCGCACAAAGTCAAGACTTTTGTATAATTATAGCGACACCCACCTATTGGCGCCCAATTTCAGACCGAGTACGCATACACAATATCACGGACAAAAGACAACAGACAACGGACGACGGACAACGGACACTGGACAAAGAGCGACGGACGACGTTGGCGAAGATACGCGGAGATCTCACTCACGGTCAAGTTGAAAAACATTGAGAGCAACGGATGTTGCTTTGGAGATGCGTGGATGTGGATCATGTTTATGGAGGTCAAGTTATCAACGCACTAACCGCGTGTGTGTCACATTAACCCAATAAATAAACAGTTGTTATGCTGCTGGCGAGAGTAATTTATTTTCAACAGAAACAGAGACTGAGATCAAGGGCAGATGCAAAGGGAGAGACTGGACTCGAAGCAGTCGAGATCTCATCAGTTTAGAGATCAGAGATCGGACATCGTAGATCGGAAATCACAGAGAAAAAAGAGCCGAATGGTTCGTTCGCCGATTGTCGATGCGTTCGTTGATCGTTGTTTTTAATTTTAATGTGTCTTTGATGTTGTCTGCCTTTCGGCGAGTCGTTTTGCGAAAAATTGTGCTCGAAATTTGCGCTCAGTTTTGTCAGTATCGAGGGAAATCACGACGCGCCAACTTGGTGGAAATGCCAGTCCGCGTTCGCGTCAATTAAAAAGCCCGCAAGGATAAGCTGCTGCTGCAACGGCGATAAGTGTGTGACCAAACGCATTAATAACTAAATATATAAAAGATATAAATAAACTGAATGCATAATATATCATTAAAATTTTCTAATTGTGTTTTTATATCTATGTGTGTATATCTACTCGTAATTAGTACAAAGTGTCAACACGTTTTATGGCTCAACTAAAATGTTGCCCTTTGCCAAGTGAAAAGTTAATAAATATGTGAATAATTGCACAAAATTGAAATTTTAATTGCTTGGCATTTATATTTAGTGTATATTCTGTGTATGTGTGTGTGTGTCAATATACATTGTCGAGGAGCTGTCTCTATTAGTATTGCTAGTGCCTGGCTAAAAATAAATAAATAAAAAGCTACATATACCAAATAACAACAAATTTTATTTATTGCCCAATATATACTTACACACATGTTTGTGTGTGTCTTTCTGTCTCAGCCAAAAGGCAAATAATTTTCTAATTTTTAGCGCTACTAACTTTTGTCTGCAGCACCAAAAGCACAACAACAACAACAATTTCGTCTCATAAAATTTATATTAAAAAAAAGTAATAAAAAGCAAAGAGTAAAAATTCGACAAAATTGCCAAAATAATAAAAAAAACACAAAATTATATCAGCGGGCAGTTAAGAACATATACATAGGAATCTAAGAAATACAAATACAAATAAAAAAAAAATTAATAAAAACTGAAGCTAGATAAATAATAGGCGAACAAAATGTCCACATCAACGCGAAGTTCGCTCACGAGAAAATCGTCGCTGGCCAAAAGTGGCAGCTCGGACAAAGCGGCATCCAAATCATCTTCAACATCATCAACAACACCAACAACAACAACAAAGGTCTCCAACACAACTGCAACAACGAAATCAGATGCAACGGGGAGCGGGAGCAAACAGAAAATGCAATATACAAAAACCAGGGAGCGCATTGTCGATGGTACAGTTATTATTATAATATTATCCTTTTTATCTAAAATTTGTTTTTCCTATATTAGAACTTTTTTTTATGCATCCAATTCCATTTTATCACAGATTTTTTTATTTATCAGGCATGCCACATAAATCTCTTTCACTTGAGTTTCACGTCAATTTCATTTCTCCGTGCCACAGTCTCAATCACCTGCACAATTTTTGGTGAAACGAAATCATCGCTCAATTCACTGGCATCCGATGCCATGAGAATAATGTCACATTTTTGTTCCGAATTTTAAAATTTAGAGTTGTCGAGTAACTTTTATTGTTTGTCGCGCCAATAACTTTTAAATTTTTTTTGGCTATACAATATCAATTATTAAATAAATAAATTAAATAATATTAATTAAAGAAGAAATAAAATAAAAACCTACTTTTCAGCAATAATAAACTTACAAAAATTGCTAAACAAACCCTTGGGAAATTTAATCTGAGAAGGGGCCAACCCTTAGCAGCCTAGTACGAAAAGGTTGATGAACATGCTTAAAAACCTAAATCACACGAATTTCTGTGGCACGGAGAAATTTTCGAAGTGGAATTGCTTTTTTCTGAAATCACTTTCACTAGTGTTTTTTGTGGCATGCCTGTATATACAGATTTCAGACAAATCTCAAATGTTAACGATTTATTTTAAATTCTTCATTCAAAGTGATCATTTTTACATTTTATATTTATTTAAAAATATTACCTTGGCGTCAATTAACCAAAATCATCTTTGATTGCTTAAAGTTCTTTACATTCTTATCTGAAATCAGACACAGCTTCATTCTTTTAGAATTGCAGTCATTTTTAACCTACTTGGAATATTATCAGTAGGTTAGGATATTATCATAATACTTTCTGTAAATCATATTCTATATTACATATTTGTTTTCGAATTACAATGGGCTTTATTTCTTTTAGATTTGCTAGACAGCATTCGAATATTTGTTATAGTTACTCAAAACGAGCTTTCAATTTTCAAACCTTTTTCCTTCCTCAATTTAATCCACTTCAATTGCCTATGACCTTGACCCAGTTGATAAATATATATTTGCATAATCTCCTATTTATTGCTATACGCTTCTTATCCAATTATTTGGATGCTTTGATTGTTAAATCGCGGTTTATTGATAGAAAAAAATGTAATTAAATTATATTTAAGCAGCCATAATAAACATCATACGCCGTATATATATTACACTTTTATTGGCGCATTGCGCCATTGATATTCGAACATTTTCCCTGAGATTATGACAATCCAAATGTGTGCAGCCCGTCGCGTCTGTCCGCCTGTCTGTCTGTCCGTGTGTGTGTGTATTTGTTTTTATGTGTGCCATCAATTTTCGACTTTTATATTCACTCATTCAAAATTCAAAATTTTCGTAATTAGCGTACAAAATTCATGTGCATTCGCTGCCACATGGGGCATGGGGCATACTACGAGTATTTGCGTACCTCATAAATCTGGCAGCTAGGCCAAGTCAAATATTGGCGATAATTTGCTGCACGTTGCGTATACGCAATTTTTGTAAGCTTGCATGAAAATGAAGTTGTTGTTTTGTCGCATTTAGATGTGCCACTGCCGCCCACACACAAGTTGACCATGTCCGAGGTATACGACGATCCCAAAACGGGTAAGCCCAACTTTGATGTACTGCGCCAGCACTTTCTGCTCGAGGGTCGCATCGAGGAGTCCGTCGCCCTGCGCATCATCGACGAGGGCGCTAACCTGCTGCGCGAGGAGAAGAACATGATCGACGTGGAGGCACCCATCACGGTGTGTGGCGACATTCACGGGCAGTTCTTTGATCTGGTCAAACTGTTTGAGGTGGGCGGACCGCCGGCCACGACACGTTATTTGTTTCTGGGCGACTATGTGGACAGAGGCTACTTCAGCATAGAGGTGAGTGAGTGCCAGCAGAGTTCAACGACTTGCATATACTCTTATTTCTCTCTCTCTTTTCAATTCGATTGTTAGTGTGTGCTCTACCTGTGGTCCCTGAAGATAACCTATCCCGACACGTTGTCCCTGCTGCGCGGCAATCACGAGTGTCGTCATCTCACCGAATACTTCACCTTTAAACAAGAGTGTAAGAAGCAGGATAAGTAGAAAAGAATGAATATATAATTAAGGTTCTTTTGTTTGAGATTCTCTTTTTTAAGCTACAACAATTGCTTTAAATGCAATCATCTTTATTTCAATTTTTAACATTAATCAGTAAATTAAAAATAGTTTTATTTAATTGAAAGCATTTCAAAATTTTCAAAAAAATAAATAAATTCTATGTCCGACTTAATATATGTATATTTATCAGGCATGCCACATAAATCTCTTTCACTTGAGTTTCACGTCAATTTCATTTCTCCGTGCCACAGTCTCAATCACCTGCACAATTTTTGGTGAAACGAAATCATCGCTCAATTCACTGGCATCCGATGCCATGAGAATAATGTCACATTTTTGTTCCGAATTTTGAAATTTAGAGTTGTCGAGTAACTTTTATTGTTTGTCGCGCCAATAACTTTTGAATATTTTAAAGCTATACAAAATCTATTACTATGTAAATAAATAAAATAATGTTAATTAAAGAAGAAATAAAATAAAAACCTACTTTTCAGCAATAATAAACTTACAAAAATTGCTAAACAAACCCTTGGGAAATTTAATCTGAGAAGGGGCCAACCCTTAGCAGCCTAGTACGAAAAGGTTGATGAACATGCTTAAAAACCTAAATCACACGAATTTCTGTGGCACGGAGAAATTTTCGAAGTGGAATTGCTTTTTTCTGAAATCACTTTCACTAGTGTTTTTTGTGGCATGCCTGTATATTCACTTATGATAACTATTGAAAAGATATTTTAACATAAAGTTTATAGAAATCAATTTCAAATTTGAAAATATGATATATCTTAGATAAATCTTATGTACATATATATGAAAAAAAAAAATTTATTGGTTTAAGGTTCTCTTAGAGGCCAAAAACTGTACAACCATTTTCAGCATCTTTATTTTAATAAATTTTAAATAATAAATTTTAAAAGTTAATAAATTTTAAATATTCTTTTAAGGACCGCAACAAGTGCATAAAATGTAAAGTTCGAAAATTGGTTAAAGTTCTTATAAAGAGTTTCCAAATAAGAAGAAGAACATTTTTGGCATCATTATTTAAACTTTAAAAGTTTAATTAAGTATCAATTAAATTACTTGATAATTAAATATTTGCTTAATGCTCTTTAAAGTGCATAAAATGCAACCACCTTTTTCCGCCGTCTTTATTTTGATTCGTATCCAATTCATGCCCCACTCTTTCTTTGTGTGTGTCTGTTGCAGGCATTATTAAATACTCGGAAAGTATTTACGATGCCTGCATGGAAGCCTTCGACTGCCTGCCCCTCGCCGCGCTGCTCAACCAACAGTTTCTGTGCATTCACGGCGGGCTATCGCCAGAGATTTTCACACTCGACGACATCAAGACGGTAATAAATTTGGCAAGCGAATGTCTGGATGAAATGTTTACAATCGTCTGTCAAAATTTTGTTGTTTTGCTTTTCATTTTTGGCTCAATTGCTGCTGGCAGCTGAATCGCTTCAGGGAGCCACCCGCCTATGGGCCGATGTGTGATCTGCTGTGGTCCGATCCGCTGGAGGATTTTGGTAATGAGAAGAGCAACGAATTCTTTTCCCACAATTCGGTACGCGGATGTTCCTACTTCTTCAGCTACTCGGCATGCTGTGAGTTTCTCCAGAAGAACAATCTCTTGTCCATTGTGCGAGCGCATGAGGCGCAGGATGCGGGGTATGTTTAAATATATATATAGTTTAAATATATCAGTCATTTAATTTGTCCAATTTCATTTGCAGCTATCGCATGTATCGAAAGAACCAGGTAACCGGCTTTCCCTCGCTGATCACCATCTTTTCGGCGCCAAACTATTTGGATGTTTACAACAACAAGGTATGAGTTGGCCAATACGATCATCTTTACTTTTCGCCTTTGTATACTGAAATACATTCTCGTTTGTCTATTTTTAAATTGCATACGCAAATCTTTTGCTGCACAAAAACTGCACGAGTGTTTTTTCCGTAAATATTTCTTTTACCCTCTTTTTTTCATACTTTGATGCCGAACTGCGACGCGCTCGAAATATTGTCAAAATCCATTGTCAAACATTTGACAAAAGGCAGCTGTGCTCAAGTATGAGAACAACGTGATGAACATAAGACAATTCAACTGCTCGCCGCATCCCTACTGGCTGCCCAATTTCATGGATGTCTTCACCTGGTCGTTGCCCTTTGTCGGCGAGAAGGTAACACAACTAGTCATGTACTATAAATCCTAACAGTGATTCGACGGTATATTAATAAATTCGTGTAAAATTGCTTGATCGAAAGTAAGACCAACTTCAAATCGTAACTTTGCCAAAGTTATTAAATGCGTTTCAATAATTTTTAAATTCATATTTAAAATTTTGCGTTTCATTCCAACTTACAAACAACTCCTTATGTCAAACTTTACTTAACTTTGTTGCAAAAAATCATACCAAAATTAAAATTTCTTTATATTTATTTTATTCAAATAATTTTTTGTCTCGATTAATAAACTGAATGTAATTCTGCAAATGAGCTCCGATAAAAATTCCAGTAAGCTGTAGAATTTTCATGAATATCGATTAAATTAACTATCTTGAAAGTAAAAAAAAATGATGAAGATAAAGTACTTGAAAATCGCTGCCGCTAAAATCGAGCTGTTGGTTTTTGATGTATTTTTACATCACTAAAAACAACTTACCCCCAATTCATTAGCTTTGGTATAACTCTCCCACTTCTTCTCCTGAACTTTCTCCAGGTGACTGAGATGTTGGTTAATGTGCTCAACATTTGCTCAGATGATGAACTCGTCGCTGGTCCCGATGATGAACTGGAGGAAGGTATGTATACATATATTCTCCCTCTCTCTATATATATGAGTGTGTCTGTATAAGTGTCGTATACGTAACAAAAGTACAACACACAAAATTACAACTTAATCTTCTATTAAAACAACTTACTATTTTCTAAATCTGTACACAAAATATGTAATAACAAAACAACACCAACAACTATATATGTATATGTACAACAACAACAACAACTACCCTACACTATCATCCACACACAAAAAAAACCACGCCTCTTTCTGGTGGAGCGTAATAGAACTGCGAAAGAAAATTGTTCTCGTGCCGGCGAACGTGAATAATAACAATAACAATAATACGCCCAGTAAGCCAGGTAAGCTCAGTGTTGAACCGTTGCCCGTTGCCGACGCAGCAAGAGCTTAACGAGAGCTTTGCACAGCTTTGATCAGCTTTACAGCGCAATAAAGCTTTGCCTGTGCACAGCAGCCAGCGTTGCCACCTCGTTATACACAATCACAGAAATCCACAACAATGCCATCCAACTAATTGAGCTCTTTGAATTCACAGCTTCCATGTCGGCGCTGCGCAAGGAAATAATTCGTAACAAAATACGCGCCATTGGCAAAATGTCGCGTGTCTTTTCTGTACTGAGGTAAGCTGAGATTTAACAGAGTGTGGGGTTCAATCAGAAAGCGTCTGCAAACTTAAAGTTGTAAAAGAAAGTAACTTAGCTTACAAAGCGGATGAAATCGAATCTGCTGTCACTTAAATGAGCATAATTTACAATATTTATCTATTTAAAATTATACCTATTTTAAACTTTACTTATTAGAACCAGCTTGCGTTTTTAAACACAAATTTTATGGGATTTGCTTTGCGCATTTATACACTCAGCACAGCATTTATTTGTACACTTTTTTTGAAAGTCAGCAGTAAACTAAAATTTTTTGTAGATACTAATGAAAGCAGTTACTTAAAATTATAAAAGCAAAATATATACCCAAAATGTCAGCACTTAAAATCACCGTACTTAAATTATAATTATTTTAAAATAAACTTAATTCTACCTTACTTTATTTGAGGAATTTTTAAATATATAGAACAAATTTTTCTTAAAACTTTTGAAAAAAAAGGCAAACACTTTTCGGGTGTGCGAAAATATGCAGTGCTGAGTGTAAGAAAACGGACGTTATTTTTTAAAGACTCTCTATAAGATAAATAAGCATTTAAACTTGTTGAACACCTTGCAGAGAAGAATCGGAGAGCGTGCTGCAACTAAAGGGACTGACGCCAACGGGAGCCTTGCCAATGGGCGCGCTTTCTGGTGGACGCGATTCACTCAAGGAGGGTAAGTTACTTTCAGAGACTTAAAGATATTAAGAATGTGATAAATTTTATATTTTGGCAGCTCTGCAAGGACTGACCGCAGCCTCACAGATTCACTCGTTTGCCGAGGCAAAGGGTTTGGATGCAGTCAATGAGCGAATGCCACCACGACGACCCCTGACAATGAGTGCCAGCAGCAGCAGCATCACAACCATCAGCACCACAAGCACCAGCACCAGCACAACTACCCCCAACAACAACAACAACAACAACACAACAACTAAGAACAACAACAGCAATGGCAGCACCACTGGCAGCGATGCCACACTGACAAAAACGAGCAGAACCACCGTTAGATCGGCAACAACGAGCAACGTTCGCAGCGGTTACACATCGAAGCGATTTTCGTAGTCAGTTTTAATTGGAACAGTGGATGAACATAGTCATTGCAATGTTTTTTTAGTTATTATAGTTTTCAGTTGACTTCAATTTACATGATTTATTTTCTGTATTGCCCGCAATGATTTTCGTTTTAGCTCAAATTTTTATACCCCAATTCATTTCTAATGTCTCTCTAGTCAAAAGTGTGGAATTTCTATCTGTAGAACCGCATGTGAAATCCCCCCGAAGTCATATGTAATACAAATTTATATACTAGTGAAAATTTATACGTGACATGAATAATTTTTAATAAACCTGACTGCAAATAGCGCAAATAATATTTAAACAGCTCTTAGCCAGCTCCGCAACAAAGATACAATAGCGGAGGGGGCTGTGTTTTTTATATTTGAATTAAATGATCCAGGGTTGAGGGAGGCGGCAGGGAGACAATTCAATGCCAAATACAGCTGTCAACTTAACAGTTAGCAGCCAGAGCAGCAGCTCAAGTCAAGCGTAAAAAAAGTACACTGTAATAATTAACCAAGAGCAAACGGCAATCATAATAATAATACTATAATCATTACTAATCGTCAATTCGAATTAAAGTTTTCTCTTTCTCGTTTTTTGTGTTTGCTTGGCTTTTACAGTGCTCGTTAAAAACCTGAGCAATCAAAAGGTAAATAGTAAATGCTTAGCCCTTATAGACTACAGTAAGCACTTGAAAAAATCATAATCACTTTATTAATATATTTAAATTTAGCTTGAAACATTTAATATTTTAGGTTTTTCATCAATCAAGTTAG
Source organism: Drosophila limbata (assembly GCA_963924055.1). Taxonomy (NCBI): domain Eukaryota; kingdom Metazoa; phylum Arthropoda; class Insecta; order Diptera; family Drosophilidae; genus Drosophila; species Drosophila limbata. The sequence goes on from OZ001352.1 coordinate 19,133,836, forward strand.
TAAAAAAGTTAGTGGAATATGAAAAATAAATATAATAATCGCTTAATTTAAGACGCAGTAAGTATTGGCTAAAAAAGAACAAAATATTTGTACTTATTTCATATGTAAAGTTCCAAAGATTAAGATAAGAGTAAGAAACAACAAAATTTTATAAAAACAATTCTGAGCTGTCACGTTTTAAAGCAAACAAACCAAGCACTGAAATTTCTGCAGAAGAGTTGAACTAAATTTGTCATTGGCTCTGAAAGTTAAGTTGAAAATAGTACAATAGATCAAATTTTATAAGAATAATGCGAGTATAATCAAACTAAACATACATTGTATTGTTGAGATTGATGTCAAAGTCGTGTAATATTTATTACTTGGCGTCTCATAAGCGAATGAAAATTTGTATGACATTGACCGAGGTTGAACTGCCAGTCAAAAGTTCTGTGATTTTTGGTCTGCAGACAGAGATAAGCCAAAGACATACATACAAATGTTGCTTAATTTTTGTTGAAAAATGCAAACAATACGCATACGCAGTGTGATGCTTCCGTCATATAGAAAAAGTTTTTATCAATTCGAGAACTAAGCAAGTGACAGGTGACTTGTAAATAAATTCATCTGCATCACGAATGAGAGATACGACATCCGTTGGCCGACTGATAAAAACAACATCAGAAATCAGTTAACGGGCAGCAGCCGACGACAAAAGATTCACGTGCAATTGAAATCGTAATATCGCAATTGGCACATGCTAACCTGAAGTTGTAAACTGTCCAAACAACGTATAAAGATTTATGTCTTGAACTGAACGATGCTTTATGAGAGGCGACCAGACAATAAGGTTGTGTTTAATGGTTTTTTATCAGAGCTGCAATACGAAATGGAGGTGTACAAAATACACGAGTGCTCGTATTACCGATTGAAGTCGTTGTCGTCGTGTGTAAACTTCGTGCACAGCCGATGATCGTAGGCGGTAGTCAATAGATCGTGCTTCCATATAACGGCGCTTCAGGGCTCACTGAGACGTCAGTCGCTAATTGTGACAATCCACAGTAGACGGGAGCTCAGCTCGGCCCTAAGTCGCGGATCGTTTTCGTTTTTTTTTAAATTCCAAAAAATATAAATTTTAATGGACTGCTAAAAGAGTCCAGCGCGCATTCAACGAAGCCACAAATCAAATCTGTGATAAAAATAAACTTAATTCGGTCGCCTGCTCCTCCTCAATTAAACAAGATCAAGATGCAGTTGTTGTCAGTTGTTCTCTTGATTCTCGTTGGCCTCTTTATTGGCACCTGGGCGGCAACTGTTCAACCTCCTCCATTGATCCAGACACTCAGCGCTGGCGGCGACATTGGACCAGAATTTAAGCTGGATCCGGCTGGACAGGATAAAGGCAATGTTTTGGAAGGTACTTTATGCAATTTTAATCCTATTGCTATCTAGTATCGAGTAGCACAAAAATAGAACTTCCACAAGCTGAACTAATGGCGCATTCAATTGTCACGTTTACTACGTGTTAGTTCTACTTTAACTACTCAGGTTCAATTATGCAATCGCTTACAAAAAGATTTACTTGCCCAACCGCAACACAAAGTGTTTCTAAAGAATGTTTCAAGGTCTATATTGAGTGAAAAACTTGTGTCAAGTGCAGATCTGTAATTATTTGAATATCTAAAAAAAAAAGATAATACAATTGCATTTAATGATTATTGTTCTGTTATTACAAGTTTTGTTAAGTAAACAATTATGCTCGTAATCTTGTCAAACATCTCAAAAATTAAATTTGTTTATTGCACTCTCGCTTAAAACAATAAAAACTCAATTTTTAATCGTTCAGATTCAACTGAAATAATTCAGGGGAAAGCCTTTTATCATATGAATAATATGAATAAACTAACCTGCAATGTAAAGAGAACTAAAACAATTAAGTTTTATGGGGAAACCCTTTTATCGTATGAATAATATGAATAAACTAACCTGCATTGCATATAGAAAATCTAGTAAATTAATTTCATAACTAGATGTTTGTACTGAGCTCTAATTACAATGGAATTTAAGATTACGTATTTTCCCAACTAGTCAAAATTTAGCGCTGACATTTCAATTTTAACAACAACTATTACTAATTGAGATACAAAAACTCAAACTGCGTGTTAACCAAAGCCAAACATTTGGCAATCAAATTGTACAAATAGCAATTAATTAGAACACTTTAAACAGTTAGGCAGCTTCACAGGTGTTAGATTCAGTCAGGTAACATCACATTCTAGCAATTTAGATAGAACTCAACACTAGTATTATTGGTATGCCCGAAAAGCCTCTAATTATTATTTATTTCGATTTATTTCATTGACAATGCAAATTAACAAGTCCGTCAACGCGACTTAACTGTAACGTGCGTCAGTGTCGAGGTTTTTTTGTGGGCGGAGGGGGCGTGACGTTTGGGTGTCAGACGAAACCAACTGAATACTAATGAATAAATGTTCGAATCAGCAAAATATACTAAATAATAAAACAAAAGCATTAAGTTCAAGTTATCGAGTTAAGAGTGCTCGACTGTGAGTTTCCTTATTTACGCATTACAATTACCAACTTCTATGAGATTTTAAGCATTCTTTCAAGCCTATTGAATAATAAAAGTTTTACTTACACATAACTCAAAAACAGCCTTAGAATTTATTTATATTTATTTATTATAAGTAGCACGCAAATTCATTTTTACCATTAAACTAAGACTAAAATTATAAAGTTATAAATTGAATTAATGTAAAGTTAATTCTATTGAATTTTATATTTTTTTTTTTGTGAATAAATGCATTAATAAAATACACGAGTTATTACAATACTGAGTAACAACTAATAAAAGTCACAATATATCTATGGAAATTATTTTTGTAAGACATGTTCAAGTGTGCTGAAAATAGTTGAAATTTATTTATCGCGGTGATAAATAAATTTAAGTGCGGCAAACTTAGTTCATTTCAATAAATTAAATCCAAGAAATCCCCACTCTACAAATAGAATAGAAATGGAATACATTTAAGCAAAGATCGGAAGGTAGAATCCCAACTGAAATGTGGAAACACAACTAATGGGACTTGTGTGCTCAACGAGAGACATTTAGATATTTTGCAACTACTATATAGAAAAATAAATCTAAATAATTAGTAAAAGCGGCTTATACTGGAAATGTTCAGATAATAGAGGCGAGTGCCAAGTCGGTCTGACTAGAAATAATTGAAAAGCGACAGCGACGTGTAATTATGAATATTTAGAAATTACTATATTATATCGTACTATTTTATATCGTAGTAAGTTTGGCCGTGACTTACTCAATGTAATTTCCGTAGATGCACAATTCTGGCGAAAAGCGGGTCTAAAGCAGCTGAAGAAGATCATTGGCCAGGCGAAGTCGGCAAAGGAAAACTCGTATCTACGGAAGGCGAAGAATATTATCATCTTCATAGGCGATGGCATGGGATTGTCGACGATTAGCGCTGGACGCATCTACAAGGGACAGTACCTGAAGCATGGACACGGAGAGGAGGAAACGCTGTCGTTCGATGACTTCCCCTACACCGGATTGGCCAAGGTAGGAAATCAATCAATCAGTGATAACAGGTTTAATTCAGTTTGATTCTCAACAAACTGCATACACAGAGAACAGACAGCCGTACTAAAATTAACTTCAAATGAACTCGATTATAGGTTCTATACTTAAAATGTATTCTTGTTTTTACTGAAAATGAGCATTTAAATTCTTCTTCTTCAATCTTGATATAAGCACAACGAATCTTGAATCAAGTAGCACACTAAAATTACTAGAAATGAGTACCAAATTTCTTTATATAAGTGCTGAACTCTGGTTCGACTCTCAGATCGAGTTCTTTAATACGTATATCTTTTTTACGTTCGCTGGCTTAGAATTCCCAAATGGTTCTAGTTCATTTTAAAGTAATAAAAGTTTGAAAATACTAAATACTTTTAAATACGAAATACTTGATTTTTTCTCTCTGTGTATTTATTCGACAGACCTACAATGTGGATAAACAGGTGCCGGACTCGGCGGGCACGGCCACAGCCATATTTACGGGTGCCAAGAGCGACTACGGTGCCATTGGCATGGATACGACGCGATCCAAGGTGAATGCCAGCCAGGGACGCCTCGAGTCCATCATGGACTGGGCGCAGAGCGAGGGCAAGCGCACTGGAGTCGTGACCACCACACGGATAACACACGCTACGCCAGCGGCCACCTATGCCCGGATCTATCATCGGGACTGGGAATGCGATACGGAGGTGCCCAAGGAGTCGGTGGGCATCCATGCGGACATTGCACGGCAGCTGGTTGAGAATCAGCCGGGCAACAAGCTCAATGTCATCCTGGGTGGAGGACTGTCACCCATGGGAGCACTCAACAAAACCGAGGTGCGAACTGTGCGTTTCGAGGGCGCCACGGAGACCATTTGCCAGCGCGGTGATCAGCGGAACCTGGCGGAGGAATGGCTCCTGCGACATGCCAACGACAGTTTGCCAGCGACGCTGGTAAAGACTCGTGAGGATCTGCTGAAGGTGAACGTCAAGGAGGTGGATCATCTGATGGGTCTGTTCCGCAACAATCATATAACCTACTCGATAGCGAGGGAGGAGGGCGAACCGTCGCTCCAGGAGATGACCGAGACGGCGATTGGCGTGCTGGAACGCGGCTCCCAATCTTCAGGATATGTGCTGATGGTGGAGGGTGGACGCATCGATCAAGGTCATCATCAGAACTACGCTAGGGCAGCTCTGCACGAGGTCTACGAACTGGATCTGGCCGTTCAGGCGGCACTCAAGATGACGGATTCGGATGAGACTCTCATCCTGGTGACGGCTGATCATTCGCATTCCGTGACCTTTAATGGTTATCCCAAGCGCGGATCCGACATTTTGGGCGCTGCCAATCTGGACAAGCCCAAGGATCCCATGGTCTATGAGACGATTACCTATGCCAATGGACCCGGCTACTTTGACCATCTGGCGAATGAGACGAAGCCGGAGAACAGCTCCAACGTCTGGATACCCTTAAAGCAGTTCTCGCAACAAGAGATGGAGTCGCCCACCTACCGTCACATGGCCACGCTGGCTCTCAAGGATGAGACTCACGGCGGCGAGGATGTGATTGTCTTTGCCAGCGGTCCCGGCTCCAGCTTGGTGCGCGGCGCCTTCGAACAGAACTACCTGGCCTATGTGATGAGCTATGCCGGCTGCATGGGTCCCGCCAAGAACTTTGATGAGAGCTGCAAACATCGCTCAATACCAGAGCTGGAGCACGGCAACCATGTCGAGAGCAATGCCGCTGCATTGACGCTGGAAATCTCCTCTCTGCTCGCTCTTCTCATTGCCAACGCGCTTTGAGCTTGCACAATTCCTTAGACATATGTGTATCGAGTGCATGTGTGTTGTTGTATAGTATTAACGGGTTTGTAGTTAACTTGCTAAACACAATAAAAATTACTTAGTTAAAGAAATGACAAAACTTCTGGAATTATTATGGAACCTAGTCTTTTTAAGGCAACATCCGATGTGGAATATATAGTAAACTCTTTCCATTTGTTACATATTTCAATCAAAAATATAATCGATAGTTAAACACATCTTCTTTATATATTAAATTAATTCACTATTGTTCACAATTACACGCTCGTTTCATAGCAAGTTCCGTGCTTTATACAGATCTTAGAAGGCTTATGGACGCACAGGAGCAATCAAATAATAATAAAACAAGTCAACACAAATCTCTAACCAGCTTTGGCAACTGGCACGGCCGACTTGCTGTCAGCTGGCGCCTTTGGAGCTTCCTGTTGGCTGTCCAGCTTTTTGATGCGATGCATGTCAACGCATTGCTTGAACTGGGCCACTTCATCAATGCATCTGAGTGTCTCGCCGGGATTCGCTCGATAGCAGGCTAGCAGCTGTGCTTTCAGGTCTTGGCATGGTGGCGTCTTGTGCGCCGCCGCAGTGCTTACAAAACGTTTATGCACGCCCTCCACAGCATTCGCATACTCCTTCTCCATGATGGTGTTTGTCTTCTTTAGATTCTCCTCCAGCTGCGTCATGCGCTGTCGCCACAGCTCATCGTTCTTTTGCAGCTCCTGGTTCATTTGGCGCTGCACATCGGCAGCGCTAATGGTGTGCCCGCCTCCCTGCACATAAATGGGCGTGGGACTCTGATAGACAACTGTTGGTGGAGCAGCGACAGCGGCTGCAGCAGGAGCGGCCTTGACAGGCGCTTTCTTAGCCGGCAGCTCTGGCTTCGACGCCGGTTTCGACTCCTCGGCAACGGCGGCATTTTCGCGAGCTGCAAGACAAAAGAGTTGCGCTTATTTTACATGTTCAAGCATAAATAAATTGCCATTTGACAATTGTTGCATAACACTTGGCTAAAATTTTGTTCAACTTGGCCGGCGCAATACGAGTGTTAGACTATCTCTATAGTAACTTTACCCTGCTGTGTGATTCCCTGCTTCAGGCGCTTGACCACATCATCAGATATATCCAGGACGCCCGCAGGATTCTCCATTGTGACGGAACGTGGCTCACGCGACTGCTTTGCGCCCATGTTGTTATGCTGCTCTGTTGTTGTTGCTGGTCCTTTCTTGTGGCGAAGCCTGCATGACGGTTACAAAATTAAAATGGGTTTCCATTATTCATGTATTTTGCAGTGCACAATTCGCATTTGTTAAATAATAATAATAATATAAACCTCTTCGCTCGCAACGTTGCGTTCTATCGAATCAATCGTTCGGAATCAGTTCGATCGAACGATTCACTACACTAAATCATTGAACTGAATCCCTGTCGTTCATCTAGTTCTTTATAAAAATAATTGTCAACTTTTTGTTTACAAATATTTTTATTATAATCTTAAATTTACAAATAGCATATATAAATAATAAAAACTGCCCAACCACTACTCTTTAAAACTTAAACATAAAAACTGGAGTGAAGTAATCAATCGGCTTAAAGGGATTTAACATAATTGTAACATTTGGTGCTGCAAAGAAATCGATGATTTGGTAATTCGAACTTATCGAAAGCTATCAACTTTCACATCAAAGCGAGCGTGAAATTTTAAATGTAGCCTTTTTTATGCAAATCAAAATGCAGAGAATTAATTGGTTATTTCTAGAGGTTTTGGACTGACCAATTTAATATTGTAATGATGTACAGGTTAGATATATATCTGGGAAACGTGGCTCGATTTATTCAAATAATGGTCAACTTTAAAAATTCTACATTTAATTAATTTTTAGCGTGCTATCTTGTAAATAATAAGTTTATTTAATGTGTTATAGGCTATAACTTATAGCTTTCATTTTAAATATTTTCGAGTCTTGTGAATTTTTAAATTTTCTTGTGCTGAATTGATTTTTTTACTGTTTTTATTTTCTGGCATGATATATCATTTATTTCATCGCATTGAAGCGAGGAAAGTGAAGTACGAGAAAGCGCCCTGTAAAATCTAAAAAATGATAAGTTTTTTTTAGTACTTAAAGAAAATCTTGAAAGCATTGTCACATACCTTAACAACAGCTTCTAGGGTGACACGAAAGTACTTTAGACCTGTGAGGGAAAAGGGTTTCGAATTTAATTCAATGGATAAAACGATAAGTTTCATGAGTTTGACATTCTCCTGAACATTTTGGGAGCAATAAATAATCTGCTCCCATTCTCCGCAAAAGTACATCAGATCCAGCTCGTTCGTCTATAAAAAATAGCAATGTATATATAATTAATAAAAATAAAAAAAACTAAAAACCACTCACCGTTTGATATATGATCGATCCGAGATAACCAAACGAGAGTTGCTCTATAAACTTGGCTATGAACCAAAATATGAAGATCATGTTTTGCGCCGGATTCTAGATAAATTAATTTAAAAAAGTAACGAATCTAAGTTTATCCAATTAAACTTACTTTGTAGGATTTGAAAAGTAATACACAGAGAATTATGGCACTGAAACTAAAGGTGATAAAAAGGCGAAAAGTAAACTGTTTTTCAATTTCTTTGGTAAAATGATTAAGATTAATGTTGCGTGTCAGCACTTTGATCAGCTCTCGGCGATAATGCTCGGCAATATGTTTTTTATCCTTCGATTCCAGTAGAATAGCAGCCGCTGAACGCAAATCCTTTCCCAATTGCAGATAGCAAACATTCAGATGCATCAAAATCTCCCCAAGCAAGTTGAGATCCACAAAGACCATCGTGACGATTAACAAACTTGCCCAGAAGTTTATACTAATCAATACAATATATATGGGCAATTTCCGATGATCGAAGAAATATGCCTGCTTAAAGAGCATCTCCCGACGACCTGCCATGATATTCATTCCGAATTCATAGAAATAGTTTAATAATGTGGCCATATAAAAAACTGTTATCAATTGCGGTCCCAGCAATTGACGTTTGATCCTTGAGAAACTACGCTTATCTGATTCCTCTGGCACATAAATCTCAGCGTAGAAATACTGAAGAAGCTTTTTCAACAGATCCTTGTGCATTGCCAGGTGAACGAAGCGTATGATCAACTCAGTCTGAAGTAAAGCAGGTGATACAGCTGCAAAGAAGTTATCCATGTCGTGGAAATTGTCCAGCAAATAATGCACGCCTCCTTGAACCTGGATGCAGACAGCCAGAAATCCAGAGACAACTAACGCTTCATCTAAATAACAATCTCTTTCAGTTGGATTATCATCCAGTGGCCACATCCCAGGATTAGTCCAGCGAAACAAAACTAATGACCAGGATAATTTCACAAGCTCTCCGTTCTTTAGGCGTGGCTGATACCGCATCGCAATCTATGACTGAATGAATTGGATTTGGATTTAGAATTGTAAGGATTATACTGCGAAATTCCCTTTTATACAAGTCTTTTGTCAAGGCAAAAATGCATTACTTCCCCTTCTATTTCTTTGACTTATTCTTTGGCTAATTAAAGTCAGACAAAGTTTCTGCATTCAAAATGACAGTTGCAAGTTCTAAATGTCCTTTTTAATTATTTATTAATTTTTTGAAAAACATCAAACATTATTTCCTTCTTGTCAATATTGTTGTCTGCTTCAGGCTAATTACGTCTTAAATTGGCTACTAATATAAAATAGGAAAGTAATTAAAATGTCAAGAAGAAGTTGAAAACTTTGTCAAAATCGTTACTTGACTAACTATATTTTCATTTTCCATTAAAGATTAATTATTATATTCCAGTTCCCCCCCCCCCCCCCCCCCATCCCTAGTCAAAAGTATTTATTCAACACTTAAAGTAAAATCTACTCATAATTTGAACTTCCTTCATCTTAATTTTGGTATCAATGGAAAGGTCATTTAAATTCCGTTTGAATAATACAAAAATTTTCTTAACCCATTAGATACCCAATGAAAATTTCCAATTTTTGTAAAAGTCTAATGCAGAAAAACATGTTCAAAAATCTCTTCGCTAGCATTTTTTGAAAACTCCAAAAATGTCACTTTTTCCTCATTTTCATACAAAAAGTGTAATTTTTGCAGTTTTCAAAAAATTATAAAAAATACTAGCGAAGAAATTTTTAAAAATTTTGTCTGCAGTTACTATTAGAATTGTTTGAAGAAACTTTTTGAATAAAAACATTTTTTGTTTGACTCCGAGGAAAAAAGTGAAAAAAGAAGACTTTTACAAGCATTCGAAATTTTCAATGGGTACCTAATGGGTTAAGGAAAGTTTTGTATTATTCAAAGGGAATTTAAATGACATTTCCATTGAGTAGATTTAACTTTAAGTGTTGTGTAAATACTTTTGACCACCCCTGTGTATACATATATGTATAGATATCGGGGTTCTGGAAAATGGGTCTCAACAAAATAAAAGTCCAGTCTTATTGTTTTCAAAATCATAGATTTTATTAATTTTAGCGTTTTCTCGTGTTTTTGTAGACGGTTAATTACATACAATTACGAGTAAATGTCCTTTTATTGTATCATTACTATTATTTGTTATTTGTTGTATCTAATGTTGTTGCAATTTGATAATTCTCGGATTACTTATTATTTATTTATACTTTTACCCTTTTTGCTTCTAGTATGACATAAGTACATTCAATTTGAAGTTTTTTTATTATTTGTTCATTTGTAATGTTTTAAATGTTTCTTTTATTTTGAAAATAATGAAATTCTACATATTTGTTTATTTGATTTTTGATGAAAATTTGTTGATCTTTTGTCTAATTGCGACACTTGCAAAATGATAATTATAATAATTAGAATAATATACATTTAGAATAAATATTTCAGATGTTCTGGAAACTTTTCTTCTTATTGTGTGAGTGGCGCGTGCATTTTATGATTAATTTTAAACATGTTTTTCATTGTCTTTTGTTTTTTATTCTCATTTTTATTTTCATGAACTTTATCGCGGTTATTTTGTATCTATATCACTGTTGGTGGTTTGTTAATGTTCATATCGCATATACATACATACATATCATACTCGATTTAGTGTTAATTATGTCAAAATTCTATACTCTTACACATGTACAATTTTAATTTTACAAAATGTTCAAAATTTCCATTACTCTCAATTTAAATTTGTTACATGTTCTATTTGCTTATGGAGTATGGACTTCTCATAGTACACACACATATTATTCATTATAAATTATGTAGTTTAGTTTCGTTTGAAAGTTATTATCATATTTTAGTTAGTTCGTTAATAAATCGCTAATGGTATTTTGTATGTTAAAAGGAAAATTACACGAGGTTATTTCAATAATTTTCTATGTACATTAAGTTATCTGCTTTATATATTTCAAACTGGAATTTGCAAACTACATCTTAACGGATTTAGGCTCTATCTATGGACTGTTGCGATCCCTATATAGTTGTTGCTGTTGTTGTTCATTGTATTGGTTGTTGTCGTATATATGAGTAGTTAAAAGTACTTGTATTTGGTCAAATTACAAGGCGTGCGCTTTTTGGTTGCCAACTTAGGATAGTCCCAGTCGAAGGTCCTTAAGTTATTTGTATTGATATCGAAACTCCATGCCAATTGGGACTATAAATCAAAAGTAATTTAATAAACAAAAAGAAATAAAACAATTTGTAAGAAATATCACGTAATGCATTTTTTATTTAACTTTCTGATTTACTTTTTACTTTTACTCGCTTGTTTTTAAACATATCGTAATATGATATATGATTTTATTTTCTTTTTCTTTTATTCATAGTTTACTACTATATAAACGGCATATTGGCGCGTTTCGTAGAGTTTTACATAATTGTATGTGATTCATATGCACTTCATAAGATAAACTTTCGTATTTTTGCACATGTTTTTTTTTTGTTATTTTTCCATATTCTTGACTTTTGCAATTAGAATTATTTTGTTTGTGTTTTGTTGTATGGTTTTTATTCTTTACGGTTTGGTATTACTTATAAACAAATTTCATATTATAGCTACAATTTATTAGCTAGCGTTAATTTTAATGCGCGCTCGCAGCTCACGCCCCTTAACAACTTTACAAACTAATTGAAAATATATATAATGTTTAATGCCAAGTACAATTTTTGTTATGTAGCGTGTTGTTTGTTATTTAATTAAGTTATTAGTTACATTATTTGTATTTTTGTTTTCGATATTTGTTGTATTATTGAGAAACAGAGAATGAAAATCATAATGAACACATACATACATTATATCATCAAAATCGCCAATGGCTAATGTAAATTAAACAAATGTAGGAAATTAAAAATTATAATTAATTCCATTAACTGTTTGACAAACGATTAAAGCTAAGGGGTGGAGGAGGAAGGATAAAGGACATTTTTTCTACGCTGCTTTCAAAATGTTTTCTCGCCTTCCATTTTAAAATGAAATGTACACTTAATATTGAATGTGAGTTGATTGTAGAGTGTATTTGAGGATGTGTGTGTTTAAATGTGCTGCGAGTTTTTTATTTAATTTGTTGGTGGCGCAAAAAAAAACACAACTCGTTTAATGTCCGTTTCATTACTCGGTAATTTGTTTTAATGCTAAGTTTCTACACTAAAAGTTAGAGACACTGGCACACAATGTGTCCTTTTGTTTACATTACATTGAAGCTTACAATGTACATTCAGATAATTTTAAATGTAATATTTAAATATTTTATATACCCTTCATTTAATATAAATTTGCCTTTGTTCAGTTGAGTTGGTTGATAAGTTTCTCATCCTATATAGTTGTTGTTGTTTATTCATCTCATTCTTAGTACAAAATACAAAGTTAATTTAACGAAATGCTTGGTAACCAAATGTGTAATTTATATTAATTGTTGAGTTGATGTTCATGTTCAGCAGTGTAAATGCAAAACACACATAGCTAGAGCGACTGAGAGTGTGAATCATTTTGTTGTTGTTGAATTGTTTATTATCTTGTATTTATTTATTGATGTCGCATCTTCTTGCATCCCAAAAATTGGACAGCTTCCTTCTGCAAACGCAAGGCCTCTCTCTTGAATCTGTCGACTGTCATTTGTCGTTCATCATTCATGATCTCAGCTTAAAATTAACGCATTACGATATCTTGCAGCTCGACCTGTTGCTAGATGTAGTGCATAATATTTCTTTTTTGCCGCCGACTTGCAATTGTTTATCAACTAAAATTATAAGTTAAACTAAGTATAAGTTAATCATAGGTTTTGCAACATCCATCAGAAGCATCAAAAAGTACGCAAATAATAATAATTAAAAAAAAAACAAAAATGTACATAAGAAAAGCGCAGCTACTTTGCTTCATATTGCGTATGTTTGTGTTTGTGTTTGCGTCTATCTGTGTAGTTGTGTGTGTGTGAGTGGTCGATCTGTGTGTATGCTACTGAAACATGTTGTTGCCAGCGACCAGGTCGCTGACGTTACTTTACATATAACATGTTATGTAATTCACATATATATGTATATATATGCTTCTATATATATGTACTATACAGCGTAATATACTAAATGGGTGTGTGTGTGTGTGTGATTGTATATATATGTATATAGAGTGGCTGGGTTAGCTGCTGCTGCTGCTAGTGTATGCGTGTGTCCAGCGCCGGATTCACACACACAGCATTTTAAACAATAAAATATTATTTAGCATTTCGTACATCGCCAACAACTCCGCCAGCCTGTAGACCGCCGCCTTGACGCATGCGTATCGAGGGACGCCGCTCGGGCGTATCATAGGGCTGTCGCGATGAGTTTGTGGCCGCCATTGAGTCGTCCATGTTGAGTCCGCCGTTGCCAATGAGCTGGGCACCGGCGCCGCCGTTGCCGCCACCCAGCATGGCCAGCGTTTGTCCAGCTGCCGAGTTAGTGCTCAGCATTTGTTGTGTGCTGCCACCGGCGGTGGCCATTGTCGTGTTAACCTTGTGCTGTTGATGCTGTTGCTGATGCGACGTGGCGGCTGCAACTGCTGCGACAGCGGCTGCATCTTGACCCTGTCCCTGGCCATCGGTGCCGTCCTGAGCCTGTTGAATGACCTGAGGGTTGCGTGGACCGCCAAACTTGAGCAAATTCCAGTCGAAGACATAGTCATAAGTGAATCCCAGGCGATGGAATAGATTGCGGAATAGTTTACGCAAGTGGCAGTAATCGGGACGCTGGTCAAAGTGCATTTGTCGGCAGAAATTCAGATAATTGACAAACTCGCTGGGGAATCCCTTGCAGAGAACCACAATCGATGTTGACAATTTCTTCTCCGATATGCGCTCATATTTCTGTCGCTTATTGGCCGCCTTCAATCCCTGCCATGGTAGTGCACCAAGATTAAAGTACATTAGCACATATCCCAGCGATTCAAGATCGTCGCGTCGCGACTGCTCAATGCCCAAATGTGTGTTGATCGAGGCGTAGCGTGCGGTGCCCGTCAGATTCTTGTTTTCCCGATATGGTATGTGCTTCAAGGAGCGACCATCTCGAAACTTCTTGGCCAAGCCAAAGTCAATTATGTACACGAGATTACCCTTCTTGCCGAGACCCATCAGGAAGTTGTCCGGCTTAATGTCGCGATGTATGAAATCGCGCGAGTGTATATAGTCAATGCGCGATATCATCTGATCGGCGAGCAATAGCACAGTTTTCAGTGAAAACCGTCGCGAGCAAAAGTTAAACAAATCCTCCAGCGATGGTCCCAGCAGCTCCATGACCATCACATTGTAGTCACCTTCGCTGCCGCACCAGATGATGTTCGGTATGCCAATGCCGCCCTGCATTGTCTTGTAGAACTTGGACTCGATGTGCAGCTGTGGATGTTTGGTGCGTATGCATTCCAGTTTAATTGCCACTTCCTCGCCAGTATTGATCGTTGTGCCCAAATAGATGTCGCCGAATGAACCCGAGCCAATCTTGCGGCCCAGTCGATATTTGTTCCCAACACGCAGCTCCATTTTGTTGTCTGTCTGTTTGTGTTTTATTTGTTGGATGATATTGTGTGTTTTTCTCTGAGTGTGTGTATTTGCCTGCTGTAAAGGAAGCCATATCAATTAAATATATTCAATATTTTTATAACGCACTCATATAAATATTAGCAAATGTAAAAACCTTGCGCTGTCCTTTTTAATCTGTATGCAAAACCCGCCGTCTGTTTCTGCTACTTCTTCTTCAGTTTTCTTTTAGTTATTTCTCTTTATGCGATTCTGTTTCAAATTCGTTTTTAATGCGCACTCAGGCGTTGTCGGTGTTTCGGGCCAGTCGCGGGAGCTGCGGCTGCTAAAATCAAAAAAGAAACTTTCGATTAGTTATTGTTGTGTTCTTTGGATTTTGATTCCTTGCTTCTTCTCTTGCGTTCTGCTTTACCGTTAGCAATAGCTGTAACCGCATACATTACAAATATCGAATTATTTTTGTATTGTGTTCTTATCGTTAGCCAGTGACAGGTATCGATTGTACTCTGCAACCAAGCAGCTGTAAAATTGTGAACAAAAACAATAAACGATGCTGATAAGAGGCCTTGTGAGCTCCACAGCTGTGACGACGTGCAAAAGATGTGTCAATTAGATAAGAATGCAAAGAGTCGCTCACGTCGCTCATTTATGTAACAACAAAAACTGACAAAAACCCACAAAGTCAATGGTAAATGCAAAGCACTGCAGTTTGCCACAAGTTCTGTGATAATTTGCGTCCAGCACTTTTATCTTGGCATTGTTCACGGCGCCAATTCTGCGTAAATTCATGCTATCTAAAAATAACACAAACAGCACATCGAGACATGACGACATTAGCATTAAGCGATGAATCAGCTCAAAAGTTGCAAGGCGGCAAAACACAAACTCTAACAATAACCTGCTACTAGCGTCGATAAACATTTGTTTGTATGTGTATGTGTGTGTGTAGGTAAACAATTAGAGATGAACAGTAAAAAAGAAAATAAGCAACAAACAAATAAAAAAGAAAAATGCCATTTAAATGACACTTTCAGTGGTGAAAAGCACAACACACATCACAGCACAAAATGGAGTCACACACAGCCAGCAACGCGTTAGAAAATTTCACTTGTTTGCTCCCAAAATAAATGACAAAATTATGTTTTCTTGTTGTAGGTTTTGCTTTCTTCAAATAGAAGATAATTATGTATTATTGTACTTATTATTATGATGGCGACTGTCGTTGCTGCTGCTGCATTATTCTATGTTTTGTCTGCTTCTCTCTCTCTCTCTTTTGATTAGCTTTCTTTTGATGCTATCCGTGTGCGTGAGTGGGTAACTAACACGCACTTACAACAACGGAATGCATATACATACATACATATGTGCTGTGGATATCTGCTAGTGTGTGTGCTTTTGACCTATGAAGCTGGGCCAATTCTAACCTCAAACTGGTCGGGCTTCATACATAAATAAATACGTATGCAAGAATGCATGTATGTATGTACACACAAATGAAAGCAGTTACTTTGTAATTGTTGTTCGCTTTCTTCGCTGATTTATTAACACTCCGCTCATGTCGCCTTAGTCCGTTTCGTTTACCCAAAAAAAAGTAACGTTTACCGTTCGGTTTTGCTGCCAATTCTAACGCACGTTCTAGTTTTGTTGGTCTCGTCGTTTAGCAGGTGCGCAAGTGAGACAGTAACAGTCGCTATATGTATATGTATGTATGAATGTGTGGGCGTTTGTTGTTGTGTGAGAGCAACAGCTGATCATGGTGGGAGTGCAGTCATCGGCTTCTTATTGTTGTTCTTAATCGAAGCTCCTTGTTCCGGTTCGGACAGACAGACAGACTCAGTCATATGCACATGCACCTACATGTGTACGTAAATATATATATATAGATGTTATTCGTGCAACGTTTTCTGTGCCGTTTATACATTTGCTAAACAGAGTCACGTTGCGTTGGCGGGCGCTAAAAGACTTCCGTAAAACACAGGCACCGAACAAAGGCAATAACGAAAACAAGAAGAAGCAATAAAAGAAACAGTTGCTCAAACATCAGTCCAATAAGCGTGTAACCAAGAGTTTATTGCTATGCACACACATACATACATAGTACATATACGAAGTGAGAGACGAAAAATGCATGGATAATAAAACAATCTATGCAATTAATTTAGAAGTCAACTACAACGACGCGACGTCGCTGCTGCAGTCATTGGCCTCGCTGTCGAGGACGAGGCGACCTAACATTGTTTTTGTTTTATTTTGTGGATTTTTTTATAATGGCTGTCTGGATGACTGAGGTGTGTGTGACTGAGGAAAAGCGGGGGGGTGGTGGGAGTTTTTCCTACCTTGGCGGGTTTGGGAGTCACTGTTTGACCAGGCTGCTCCGCTGCTGCTGCCGTCGCTGCTGAAACATACATAATGCACATCGTTTAATTGGATTTCAATTTCACAAGAACAACAATGACGACGTCATATGATAAGAGGAAACAAGGGAAATATGCTTGTATGAAAATTTCTTTCATTGTTTCTTTTGTTGTTTAATAAACACACGCTCACTCACGTTCACTGTATCATGCACAATTGGTTAATGCATTAGTTAACACCTTAGCCAGGGCCATTTTGGCCATTTGGTAATTATGTATTGTTTAAAGTTTTTTTTTTCCGTTTGTTTGCCAGACGCGTTTAGTGACGACGAATGTACGTCCAGGCACGAATTGTGATTTACACACAAGCAGTTATTTGGCACTATCCAAAATTTTTATTAATGACAACGAGAACCGCCAAAAACACAAAGATGTGTTTTAAATTGTTAAGATTATTTGAGACGAACTGAAACAGAGACGTCGACGGCGACATATAAAAAATACAAGCGAGCCGTTTGCCCTGGCACTCATACACACACACATATGCATGCAGTTAAGATTATAGTCGTCTCGCTTGCACTGTCGCTGGTCTTACAGCAAACACGTTGCTAGCCTGACTGTTTTAGCGTTTTCACACCAATACTATCAAACAGAGAGACAATACGAATACGACGACGAAGCACACATAAAGCGAGACGAAAAAAGTAGCCACCACTGCTGGCACTGTCCAAAGCAGTCTCTTTGGCTTTTGTTACGCACAATTTTCACAATTTGGCACGCGCACGTTGCGGATTCATACATATTAATCACCAACTTACTTTTTATACTTTCATTTAAAGTATTGCGTCGCAATTTTACATTAATTGTTAAATTTCTTTGATAAAATTTGCTAGAATAAATCTTTGCAACACAACAACACCAACAACAGGCTCAACCATTTAATTTCAGAACCATTTGAGCATTTATGGAACTACTAGTTCTGAACATTGGAAACGTCATGTGAGCAACTAACTTTGTTTATGCGAATTTAAAACTTTGACTTTTAAATCTATGTGATATATATGATAAATTAGAAAGTATCTTTTTTCATATGCATAAGAACTGAATCATCTATATCCGTATTAATATAAAACAGCAGTCTTACCATGTGTTTAGCGCCCGTATAAGCTAGATTCTCATTAAAAACAGCTAAAATAAGCTAAAAATAAAAATACAAAGAAAGTGCAAGAAAGCATACAAAATCATTGGCAAAAAAAAGTTAGCAGCCCTGGCAATTGTATCATATTTGACCGTTTTTAACTCTTTTCCGAAAAAGATTTAAATTTAAACATTTTTTTTTAAATAATATTGAAGCTTGAACTTTGAAACTTTCAGAGGAGTTTTGTTATATATTTTTCGATTTAAAAAAATTTTTTTTTTTATTTCTTTTCTAATTCTTTATTTTCTTCACCAAGTGAAGGGTTACGTGCCCAAAACTAATTTTAAAATGAATTTTAATATTTTAGAAACTTTATAAGGATGATTCTCCACCTCTAGTATAAATGAACTTTCTTAATTTTGAAGCTAGAATTTTGAAAATTGCACTCGAATTTTCGTTGAATTTTTCTCGAATTTTATAAGATTTTTTTTTTAAATTTCTTACTAAACTTCACCACGCTAACCAACCAATTTTAAAATGATCATCATCAAAAAAAAATATTATTCCTTTTTTTTGTTGATTTTTTTAATTCGTACTTACAAGTTTTTAATTAATTTCAATTAGAGTAATGCGCCAGATCCGGAACCGGTCGATGATTGAATCGTTCAGAATAAGTTCGATTGAGCTACTCACCAAAGTGAACGAACGAATATTACGTCCCTGGTTTTCGGTCATTTAGCTCAGTTGCTCACATTTTGTTTTCGTTCGTTTCTTCGAATTTTGTTTCGGAAAACCGACAAAAGGTTGCGCCACAGTTTTATTTTTTACGAATATTTTCTTCAATTATTAAGCAAAGGATTTCAGTTTCGACTTCGAATAGCGCATTTAATTATAGATTTTTTGCAAAATTCATTAATTGGCGGATCGAAATGTTGTATACTTGTAGCAGTCAGCTTTAAAAGACACACCTAGCCAAGACATGCACCATTCAGTATTAGGGCCCGTTGCTTTTTGAATTTTTACTTTTTCAAGTACAGTCGAACTTCCCTAACTCGAATCACCATTATCTGTAGAAAAGGTTTGAGTTATGGAGATATTCGACTTATAGAGTTATTTTTCTTTGGTTTATAAATTTTACTGCCACTAATTTAGCTCGAGTTGAGTTATGGAAGTTCAACTGTATTTTTTTTTCAAGTATTTTTGTATCCAGTTTTTTGTAATCGAATTAAGCAAAACCATCAACCATTTGAGTCAATGTAACATTGGCTTGCATTAGCATAAGAAACAATTTAAAGCTACGAAATGCAATTTTATTGCTTATAATGTAATATAAATTTAATTTTCTTTTTTTTGAAAGCATGCAAGTGTTTTGTTATTATGATGTTAAAATGTCTTGTCGTGAAAACCTGTTCACTTTTTTTTACACAGTAGTTGAAACAGTAATTAATCAGTTTACGCCCCTCTAACGCCGATTGGTTGGGAGAAAACAAAGCAAAGCAAAAACAACAAAACAAACATTCAGCGGTTGCGATCTACACTAAACACGCACACAGCCATGAATTCTCAATTACAAGCACACGCACACTCAAACACACACACACTGAAACAATAAACGATCGGCGAATAGCAGACCGAGCCGATGGTCAAACGAACGACAATACGAACGGGAATCAGGTGAGAAACAATAAAACAAAATGCCGGAGAAGCAGCGAACGTTTTGTTATTGTTTTTATTCTCTTGCTTGCTTGCACGAGTTCGAGTAACAACAGCGCGTGCATGCAAATGAGTTGCGTGAGAGCGAGATGGATATAATTATAAGTATTTCCTGACTCTTGTGTTTGCTAAATATTTCCGCAACACATGTCGCACGGCTGGCGCTGACTTCAGGCCGAGAGTTGAGTTGAAGCCAAGAGCTGAGGATGCGGGGTTGGGGCCGGGGTGTTTTTCTAACATCGCCGGCGTCGTCGACGATGAACGCACCATTTGGTTTCGTTTAGTGACGAGCAGAGCAGCAAGAGGAGTCTCTTTCCCCCTTGCCCTCTTGAGACTGTGACCAGCCCCCATCCCTCCGCCCATCCCTTGGCGGCGGCTTAGATCAAATAATTTGATTTCATGCCAAGTCGCAAATTGTCAAGCGGTCGTCGCATCCGTTGGCTGTTGCATTTTTCCGCGACCTTTCGGCGCTACTCCAGTTTGATTATGACACAAAAATCAAACCAAAAAAAACAAAAAGGATGACAAAAATCGTTATCAGAGAAAAAACAATTTTGATTTGACTTATTCTAAAATATTTTTAATTAATTAAATGTATTTTTTTATTTGAATTTTTTCTGCATTGCGCGTTTTGTTTATCAACAAGTTGCTCTTTGAAGTTTGCCGACAAGGAAAAATGCTCAGGGGAGCGGAGGGTGGGAAAAGGGGTGGGGGGAGAAGAGCAGAGCGGGCAACTTGTTAGATGCTGCTATTAAATTGCTAGACTCGATTCCAATTTCCAATGGGAGAGCAAAGCGAGAAGAAGTAGTATGAGTGCGTGTGAGAGACAGAGACAGAAACAGTGTAGGGGTATTGAGAATAATTTCCATTTTGATGCCTTTTATGACACTTGAGTTTTGTTTTTATTTTGTTTTGTTATTTTTTTTGATCACATAAAACGCTCATCTGGCAAACGTCTTGTGACCGTAGTACCTATAGGTATTTATGATTCCGTTTATGCATTTTTTGTGTTTTATTGTTTTGAATTTTTGATCATTTCGACGAATTTTTTCTACCATACAATATGTGTGCCGTCGGCTTTTGACTTAAAAGTTAATTGAGTTGTAAAAATTATAAAGTTGTAAAAATCAACAAGCGGTAGACGACAATGAAATAGAAGAAGAAGCTCGGATAAAAGTCACATTTCTCTATTTTTCCAATTACATCCAGTTGAAACTAGCTAAAAGAAAGAAAACGAAAAAAAAGCATAAATACGCATCGATTTTTTTACGACCATGAAATGAATAGCGTCTAGTTTCGTTAGAGTTTTAGAATTAATATTTCACTTTTTACGATCCTATATTCTACGATCAGGCTGCTTTTAAATTGTTAAGAGAATGCAATCTGAAGGCTTCAATATATCCATTATAATAGCTTTAAATTGGCAACTTAGCAGCTTTGAATCCTGCGAGATCTTTTCCCATACTTGAAGTGATATTTAAATACAACACTAATCGCATTTACTTATTTATTAGTTTTGTTATTTATTTATTTATTTATTAACTATTTCCTAGTGCTACAAGTAGGGATACTTTTAAATTAGTGCACTAGTCAAACTTGACAGTCTCATACATATTTTTCAAAATTATAATTAATAGGTTAACATTATTTTGCTTATCATTTTAACATAAAGTTAAAATATGTAAATCTAATTTTTATATACATATGTATTACAATTTTCATCATTATTATTATTATAATTAAAATAATTATTATTATAAATATGATTTATTTACTTACTTACTTATTTATTTTTTTCAATTCCTAGTGCTACAAGACAATACTTATATGTTATCTTCTGAATGATATAAAAGTTAAATAAAGATATTCAAACTTTTATTTAGCTTTCATTTATTTCTCAGTTTATTATCCTTTTTATCAGCTACTCGTCTTCAACCCTTCATTTGCCTTTATCCGTTTTCCTCATTAGAATTAAGCGGCATAAACTCAACCTCCATCTAAATACAGCTGCAACAAGTTGCAAGTTCTTTTTATTAGGTCTCCAGTTTCCACCCCCATTTTTGTCGAGGTGTAATAAATCCACATGTGGCTGTAAAGTGTTACTGATTTCGGTTTTCTTTCTTGTTTTCATTTCTCTCAGTCTCCGTCTCCGTCTCCGTCTCTCTCTCGCTCTCACTCTCTCTCTCTCTCCGTCGCGACTGTCACTCGATCGTTGCTTCATGCCCCCGTTATCCCCGTTGCTGGGGGCACCTAATTTCACATGAACATGTTAATGTTTACACGCGTACCGCGATTTTTATGTGCGCCCCCGCCGCGGATTGTCAGCCCCAGTTCCAGATAGAAAGAGAGAGAGAGAGAGAGAGAGAGAGGGACAACCAACCAAACGACGGACGCTTCGTCTTGAGCTTATCTTGTCGATCGTTTAGACGGTCCGAAGATTTAACGAACCGACCGACCGACCGTCTACAATCCAAAGCCGAGCAGTCCGAGATCAGTCGCAGTTTGTCTGTCAGCCTCGTCGGGTCGCCTCGTCAACTTTGTGTGGGTGTTTGTCACTTTCTCAGTTTTTTGTGCTTGCATCTCTAACCATAACTAAAACTGTAACTGCAACTGTATCTGTATCCAAGTTTCCAATCAATTGACAAGCCGATTTGCCGTCGGTATTTAGACTAAGCCAAGATTTGTGTACACAAAATGAGCGCAAATTCAAATACGGAAAAAGCCAAGCCCGTTGAGACTTTGGTGTTGGCCAATTATGCACTCAAAGCGGAACAGAAGCGTGCCGCCGGCCAAGGAGGTCGCAAGGAGGACGAGCGCATCACGAGCGCAGTGATGAAGGTGCTCGAGGGTTATGACTGGAATCTGGTGCAAGCATCTGCCAAGTAAGAGACAAAACTCTAGAATAGGAGCAGAGCGAAATAAGCACAGACACTTTCTTACCAGATTGCTTTAAGTCTCTCTGAAATTCCTTGAATTCAAAATAAGCCAACAAACCGGGGATGTAAAACTTACTAGGAATAAATCGACATTAAGGATTTTAAAATAAGCTGCTCATGACTATTTACTTAGGAATAAACTTAAACTATTAAGGCCCGTTTTTTCAATTGAAAAGGGAATTTGACGTAAAATGTATACAAATTAATGTCAAAGTTTAAAATAAAGGCCCTAAATGTTTTCAATACATGTATAAGATACATATATTTTTCTATCTTATAGAAAAATGTGCATTCTGAGATTGTGCAATATTAAAAAACCAATTTTAAATCAATAGCAAAAGGACTTGTTTACATAAATTTCAAAACAGCATTTACAGGCGACTCTTAATTCTCTCTTTGTATGTATCTCCATCTATCAGTTTGAATACATCAATCTCAGCGACTTTAAAAACAAGATAGTTTTAATTATACATCAAATTTGTGTCGAAATGAGCATATTTTTAGATATGTTCCAATCTTTAAATTTTTACATTTGTTCTTTCTTAAAAATGTATGGTTTTTAGGTTTTCAAACAAACATTATTCAAATAAAAAAACAAAATATTTTATCTGTGCATTCCAAGAAAACAGCTGTAGCTGTATATATTACTTAATTTAGATACTTCTGCTTACCAATAAATACCATTACGAGCCTTAAAAAATGGGATCAATATTAAATGAAAAAGTTTTATTGAAATGCAATTTAAAAAGTTCTACTAACTGTAAATAGAAGCAAGTAATGAAAGAATTGTTAAGCTATTTGTTCTTTGTAATCCTTGGAGAGCTCTTTGGGTCTTCGCACTTTATTTCTGAATGACTAAGCGTGGCGCCTTCCCCCCACCCCCCGCTGATTAACACAATTTCATTTTGCTGTTTGGTGTTTTATTTAAATGGATAAACAAACTTGGCAAACCGCAAAGAGAGAACAAGAAATGAAAAAAAAAGAATAAGAATGAACGAAGCGAGAGTAGAAACACAGGGCGATTGGTAATACAGCGGTATGTGTAAATATAACAGAATTTACACATTTTGACACATAGATATAGATATAGATACATATATGTGTGTATCTAGATACAAGCATATTGTCGGATTGAGATACAAACAAATCGCTCAAAGCCGCCAGCTGAGTGCGCGAGAAAAAGATACGAGATACAATACAACAAAAACAACAAAAACGAGTGCATGAGACAAGCTACAATAAATGTGCGGCGAAACACGTTCAAAATGAAGACGACGACGACAAATCAATTCAGGCATAAAAAGCGAATAAATATGTTTTTAGCATAAAGATGTTAACTGCTAACAAGCTGCGTAGACAGTTAACGCAAAGCAGCCAAGGGATGCGACGGGCAGACAAGGGAATTGGGAGTGAGGGGAGTTGCCTTGGTCTTTTGTATCATTAGTACGATAGGGGAAGGGGGTCTCACAGGTGTAGACGTGTGTGTATGTGTGTGTGTGTGTGTGAAAAAATAAAGAAAATCGAAATCCAGTTAAAATACTCTCGTGTACATGCATTACTCAGCAGAGACCTCATCGAAGCTCGTTGACACTTGACTTGTGGCAAGTGCAACGAAGCCAGCTTCATGAGTTGACAAGTTGTTGGCGCCACAGTAGCTTACAAGTCGTGAGAAAGACAACGGCCACGGCAAAGGCGGCATCTCTGATGTGATCCCTGTGATCCTTGAGGGAACGGTGAGCTCTTGAATGTTTGCCAAGCGATTATCGAAGCTTCCTTCTCCTTCCTGTCTCTCCCATTCTCTCTCTCTCTTTCTTTCTCACTCTCTGGACACAGAGACAAACATCCTTGGACCGTGTTGTGTTGATTGTTGCAAAAAGCGCAATCGCTGTCAAGAACACGTGTGTGTTTGCACAAGGATATGAGCACCATTTCCTTTATCTTCACAACGCAACGGCTGCTTGGTCTATGAAGTGTTGTTCCAGCACCCCAACACCCCACTTACCCACCTCCCCCACCCCTAAGAGCCCCCTTAGACAACCCTTTCAGTTGCCCCGTCCCATGCTTTGCACATTCTTCTACATACACGAGTATATATAAACACCAGACCCTGTTTACCTTGCGCTTTATGTGCCAGTTTATTGTTGCTTTAAATCGCTTGAAAATAACCATACACCCTTCTCGGTGAGTGAGGAATAGGGGTCTAAGGGGACATAGGCGACTATATCCGGCGAGAATCACAGACTTGTGGCAACATTTAAAAAAAAGTTTTGTAAGTTTTTCAAAATTTCTTAATTAGTTGCCACATGTGTTAAATTTTAAGATAAGCACATATTTTATATAATTTTTAAAATCATGAAAGCAAAGTATAGCAATAAATGTCCGGAGGATCTTTATCTTGAAACCGACACTAGGAAATAAAAAATTTATTTCTATCAAAGATTCTTACTAATAAATTTGTTCTACTATTTATTAAATTTCTCTTCGAATTAGTTGTAATTGTAAAATTATATAGAACATATACCATTTTTTATATAATTACTGAAATTTTAAAGTAGTATTTGTAAAGATTTGCAATAAATGTCTAGAGTTTCTTTAACTTTAAATTAAAACTGGGATACTTAAACTTTTTTGTATCAGAGAATATAATTTATAATTTTGTTTATACACCTTTTTAATCTATCGTTGAATTATATTCTCTAAAATAAATAATTATACAATTATACAGAACACCTAATTTATGTTCCAACTTAAAATGTAAATGCCATAAAAATATACGCATCGTTGACTTTTATTGCTTTTGTGAGCAAAAAGTCGCAAATTTGTGTCAAAAAAATATTTATTCAATTTAGTTGAATCAATTAGGCATGACTCAACCATACGAAAACTTATGAATAAAAGTAATAAAACGAATAATAAATAGTGAAGACAACAACAAATGCAACAATCACTTTGAAGAGCTCGTCGATTGGCGCTTGCGGTTATCACAGAAGCGCAATTTCTTCTTCGTCCCCGACATGCATAGCTTTACTTTGTAGTGGTCTTTGAATATATGTATATATAGCATATATCACCCCATACACCCCATTTGTACACACACTCGTGTTGGAGTTGAACCCCATTTTGAGGGAATAGCTTCAACTTATTTTATGCGCTGCTCTAAGTATTTACTCGACGATTAGATAAGACGTCCATATGTTGATGTCTTCGGCGACGTTATAAATAATTTATTGCTTATCTGGTTCTGGTTCTGGTTCTGGCTCTGTTGGTTATCAAAACAACCACCACCAGGTGGGGTGCCAACTCTGATATCATCGAAGAGCTGGACTAAAGTTTTTCCTTTTTTTTCTTTTTGGGGTGCGCTTAGTCGACCAGACAATTTACATGCCCAACATCGGATCTCAGTTGCCTAAACCAACACTCCATCGAGTGTGTGACCCAAAAATGGGAGCGACCATTCAATCCACCGTACATTGACACAGTTACCATTCAAAAGTGCTCCGATTTTCCATATTTTGTCTAACGTAATCAATCTTCAATTGAAAAGTGTTCCCATATTTAAATATCGGCGTAGAAGATAAAAGGTAGAAACATTTTGAAGAAAAACAGAAAATGAGAGGAAACGAATTAAATAATAAATTAATAAATTAAAATTAAATTACAATTCTATAATTCTTTAAAAGATTTAAAATAAAATTAAATATAATATAAGATGGATAATAAATAATAATTCTGGAAAGTTTTATTCCATGAAGGAAGAAGAATCATTTGATAATTTTATCTATACTTTAGAGTAAATTAGAAGCTACTAATTTAATGGATAAAATAAAATCAAATTACAATTTTAGAAGTTTTTGTAAGATAAAAAATAAAAATATTTAAAGAATAAAATGGATGGTAAAGTAAAAAAAAATAATAATTCTGGAAACCTTGCTTACAGTTCAAGGAAAAAGAAAGGCTAAAGATTAGGAAATAAGAAAGAACATTTGAAAATTTTATCTATATTTTAGAAACTAAAATTAAAGAAGAGTTCTTTAAAATGTTGCGTCATAATATTAATGTATATAGCTATGCTTAATTTACGTACTCGTATTCTAATTTGCATCCATTACGTTAGAATATTCAATGCAGTGTGTGCTGTGTTAAGGTCCTGCCAATCCTGGCAAGTCAAGGAACATTTTCATGGCTGTTGCTCGCAAGTTTCCACTTCCACTTTGTAAAACATACATAACAACAACAACAACAATAAGAGACACACGTGTGGCTTACAAGATAAATATTGATTTTGTTGCAGTTGTTGTTGCCGCTGTGCTGCTGATGTTGTCGGTGGTCGGTTGTTGTTGGTGCTGGGCATGTTGGTGGTGATGCTGATGGTTCTCGCTGGCATCTCGTTGCGGTGCCCATAACCACAACAGTCGGCAAAAGTTTCGAGCCCACTTTCGTCGTCGTGTCTGTCTAGATTTTGCATACTTTACTTTACGGCTCGTCCCCCAAATGGACGCCTTCTAAACGTCCCACAGAGGCAAAGCTGCCCCCCGCAACTGAGTCGTCAGTAAATTTACAGAAATATCCTTCCCTCAGCTGCCTTGTCATTCGAGTCTGACTCGACCCGTGGGTAGCCAACCTATGCTAAAACCGTTGGCGGTTTTATGACCTGGTACAGGTGCGTGACAATGGCCAGAACCAGCCAATAAATGTGTATATGTAATCTCCTATATATATGTATATACATAAAAATATATTTGCTTAAAGCCGGCACGCACATTGACAGGATTCTCAAGTAAATCCAGCTGCCACACGTCCGGAAATGAAGTGAAATATCGAGCTGACAAGAAATTTTCTTCTTTCCTGCCACTCACTTCACCACTCCCCATTGCCATTTCATAAAATGTTTTACAAAATTTGAACATAAAATATTGGGGCGTATGTTTTTATCAGGCAAAAGGTTTTTGCATTAAGCACATGCCCAGAGAAATCCCGTCAATACACCATTTGAAAAGGGCAAAGTGTCGAGCACAGAGCACAGTTCGAGTCATGGCTTGGGAGAGAGGGTAGAGGGGAGGAGATGGAAGTACAAATTTGGTTAACATCAAATATTGGCCGTGTCGCAGTTTCAAATGACAGGGCCATGTCCTGCTCAAGTCCATAACATGCGAACGCCATTCCCATTACAAGCATTTCCAGCGACAAAACTGAAAGGCAAAGTTCCATTTAAGTCCTTCACGATCCGCATTTTACCTATATATGTAAGTGTTTGTTACACTATGCTACAAAAATGTGTCACAATTTATTAACATTGTAATGTTTTTATTGCATTTATTAACATTGTAATGTTTTTATTGCATAGTAAACAAATAGTTAAACTTAATTATTTTAAGACTATTTATCGAGATAATTTAATAGAATTTTTGGAATGATTTTTGTAAGCTTAATTTACAAGATTTACATAACTAATATTAGTACTTGTCCATTAAAGAATTCAAACTGTGATAGCTTGATAAAAATTAGATTTCCTTGCGTAAAGTCAATTTCACTATTGATAGACGTCCAATTTGTTTTTGTATCAAAATTTTATTCATTTGAAAAATTTAATTTGTTTCCCACACTGCCCTTTGACATTTTTTAAAAACTTCAAGCACTCATAACTGTGTTCAAACTTTACACGCATACTGTTCCACAAGTAAATTGTAATTTTATTATTGTTTGACTTTAAATTTAAATCTACATCCCAAAAATATTGAAAAAAATCTGATTTATCGGTATTTTATTCGGTTCTTTATTTGTCGATTTTTTTTTTTTAAACTCGATTCCAGTTTGAATTTGCAGCACTGCTTTTAAGTAGAAGTATTATAGAATCATTTGAAATATGTATTTCAAAGTTTGTGCTGAACTAACTTGTGGAGGTAGAAGTGGAGTGTTTTATTGTGTAGTGTTGTCCTTGCAACAGCAGCAGCTCGAGCAAACATCGATGTCAGAGACATATCAAGCCATATCACATATCATTGATTGTACTCGGCCAAATGATTGAAGCCGTAGCGGCAGTAGCTACAACAACATTTAACAAGTTTGCGCGGTTTCGGCCTGAACCCGGGCACTTAAAGTGTCGCTCTTCATTGCGTGGTCGAGAGTGGCGCATCGAGAGTGCTTCCCTTCTCCCATCTCCTACTATTTCCCTTCACCTCCTGCTGGCCATTTACCCGCACAGACACCCGCACAGTCCAGTCGGTTTTCTATGCGTGACCTGCTCGGCTCTGGTCACTGATGGCCGCATCCTCCTGGGCTGCGCTCCGGCTCGGCACTCGGTCTCTTTTGTCGAGACGAGTCAAGTGCGGCGGGAACGGCAGCGTCGACTGGCTGTAAAAATAAATTGACTTGGAAATTGAAAACAAGTAAAAAAGCATTAGTTGAGAGTGCTTAACTATGAGATACCCTGCGTCCAGAGTCTTTGATAAATATATAAAAATAAAAACATTTTGCTGATTTTTCACTTTTCTGTTTATAATTTCTACACATAGAAAATTTTCCATTTTCTATAAGAAAATATTAATAGATACTAATTTTTAAAGTATATTTTATCTGCCTGCACTTTTAAGGAGTCTACACGCAAAATCTGGTGCATCTAGCTCTTACCATTTTTTTAGATGAGTTCGTTTGGCACAAGTTGAATATACTCCCGCCACAGGCCAAAGCAATTTCAGGAGCAGCGAAAAAGCGAAAAAAGCGGTCCATGAAGTGCGTATGAAGAGCATTTGGAGAGTGGGGCCTGAGTGGGGCTTAGCTTTGAGTATATGAAAAGTAAAAGCTGCTGGAATTAAATCTAGGAATATTGGCTTCTGACTCAATGATATGGAATGGAATGAATCAAGGCCAGCTACAGATACAGATTTTCATCAGAGATAAACAAGTTTTTTCAATTTAAACTTCATATAGTATATTGTTACAGTTTTCAAAATTGTTTTTTATTTCTTTGAAATTATTTGTACATTGAAATGAAATGAAAGTTGAAAATTGTGTTTAAAGTAGTTTATTCATTGTTTTCAATTTCAACTGAAAATTGCTCAGCTTCCTCAACCTGCCTCAAAAATGTCAACAATATTCTTGGAATATCATTCAATGTCAATAAGGAGCGAGGTCACATCCACATTCACCGCCAACAACAAAGGCCTTGACAGCGGCTGTTTAGTTGTTGTTGTTGTTGTCGTTGTCACAACAAAAGCTGAGCAAATCCCAAGTGCACATCTCCGAGTGGCATGCAACTCTCACGGTAGCTGTGTGTATGTGAGTGGGGCACCAGATGAGCCACTGAACCACCAAAAACGGGCAACTGTTTCCTTATCGGCTTATCAGTGGCTCGCCATGTTTGACCAACTTCTTTTTTATTTTTCGTTTCGGCTGTTTTCGTTTTCGAGCGAAAATAAAACGAGCAGCAGACAAAGCAAATAGACAATGCGGCAAGTTGGGAAGTTGAAAGGGGGAGTTGAGGCGGGAAAGACGCATCCGTTGGGCATTTGAATGTGGCGTCCAACCTCAAAAATATAAACTAAGTGAGAAATATTCCAGCATCCAAATGAAAAGTGTCGTAAAGTCGTAAAAAATTGAAGATGCGTGGGAATTTTGTGGGCAGCGCTGCCTAAGCAAACACGCGACTGCAACCGCAACTTGCGACTTGAGGTGACTGTCATTTTGTTTACACAAAGTGTATCTGTAAGATACATTTTCAAACTCGCATTTTGTGAAATGAACTTGTGAAAATCATTGAGACGTGTTGCCGCTGCTAATTGGATGCATTTGTAGTAAACTTTACATGCGCTTACAAATTGAAAATGGTAAATGGAAATTTGTAAACACAAATTTAGTGCCTTTTAGAAGAGAACAGAGACCGAGGGGAAATGAGTTTTAAGACTGTAAATATTTGGTATTGCAGCCAAGCTAAAACTGATTGCCTTTACAATTTTAAATTTGTTGCGCTGTATTTAATAACAAAAGCGCCAAATGGCCCATTGCTGATAAAAAAGATGTGCAGTAACAATAATAACAACAACAACCACTTTGGCATATGCAAAAAATGCGCAAGCAACAAAAAAACCAAAAAAAATAAAAATAAAATTCTCATTTTTCATATAGTCGTATACAAGTCGTAGCTAACGGCCACTTGAAGATATCACTTAATGAGATTTGCGCATCTCCCAATGCAACAACAACAACAACAACAATGACAACAACAACAACAAATAATGAAGACGTGCTCGAGTTGCCAAGTGCTTGCAACTGCCATTGGGGGTTGCCTCGTTGCCCCTTCTGCCCCTTTTCCTGTCCCCTTTTCTCCCCCTCTCTTCAGCGTTGCTGCAAACGAACATCACTTGATTCTGATTAGCGTGCTGTCAAGCGTGAGAGCTGGCAACAAACCCACACACACACACAAATGCATATATGCACTTGTTGTGCGTCATATTTGACGTTGAATTGGGATTGGGAACCTGCCCCACGAAGTCCACGTCCACGACGATACCAACAGGCAGATAAGCAGCTTGCGACGCAACAACTTGACGTCCAATGTCCCGTTGTCCCGCTGTCCATTGACGATCCGCCATTTACACTGTTGTGGTCGCGGTCTTAATCGCTTAATAAGCTCGAACTCAAACTCGAGCTCGAGTTTGTAATTAGGCGCAGGCGAAGAGGAGAGGGTGTTGTGCACAACCAACCATACACACCCTTCATGTCCAGGGCAGAGGATTAACCATAAAGACAAATCGATATGAGCAGCTGATAAATATTAATTAGTTGTTAGAACTTAAGTCGATTAAAAGGATTACAATTTTGATGCTGCTAAATTGTCTTAAGAGTTTAATTTATGAATCTGAATACTTTATTGCTTTTTTTATTGCAAATTTTCGACGAATTTCCTTAAAGTTTTCTTAAAACGTTTTCTCTTATAAAGATACTCTATGGTTTTATTATAATATATTTCAAATGCCACATACCATTTACAAAACACTTTGGGACTCTCGTTACGAAACAAGTTGAAAACTTTACAAAATACTTTCATTGTTTTTTATATATTTCTCCTTGCTTCAGAATACTTAAATTCTTTAGATGAGCATGCTTAGAATAACAAAGTTATTCAAACTATTGTATTACAACATTTAAAAGTTAATTGAGGTAAAGTATTTGTTTTAAATAGGGAAACCTACTTAGTGCCAGCAAATTTAAAACAGTTTAAGATTGGGCCAACTTTAATTTTATGTCCTCACTTACTGCAGCATTTTATTTTGACTTAAAATAGTCATCAGTAAATGGCAAATGTTCATTTATCTCTTAATTTTGTAATTGTCTCAATGGTATTTTATGCTAAGGATTGTTTTCATATTAAATGGCTTGAATTGAAGTCAACTGGGAGAGACAATAGATATTCTTAGGTTCAAATTGGCACCAAGCACACACACACAAGCAAGCACACACACATATTACTCTGACACCATTTCTTCTTGTACTTCAATCGAAATTCATTGGCTTAGCTAGGAAATCTGTTACCAAGCTCATGTTTATTTAGGATAAATAATTCAATATACAAGAAACGAGTATATAAAAGTAATCCGAATGGTACCAGCCTTTGTCTAACGCCCACTTGCCACGCCCTTGTCTTTGATTGAATTTGTGTCTGAGTGTTTTTTTGCTCAACATGCTAAATCAAAAAAAAAAACTATGCATTTGAGAATGCGCGACGTCTAGATACCCTTCAGACAGATAATATATGGAGTCGATAGATCAATTCTATAACTTAAGGTAAAAAAGATAATTACATTGGTTTAAAAATATAACTGAAAAATAAACCAATTGCATTAAAAATTGGGCTGTAATATTAAGAAATAGAGGGTTCTCTTTTGAACTCAACTCTATGATATTTACAAATATTAAGAGTGATAGATATAAATGTGGATGTGGATGAATCAAGTGGAATATTATATTGTTAGATATATATGTATATATAAAATTATAATTATAATTATAATTATTATAATTATTATAATTATTATATATATATGCAAAATGAGTTTGTTTATGAGAGTCAAAAAGATATAACAATTCGATGTCTGTCTTTCTGTCTCAGTGTATCTATATGTGTGCCAATGCTTGATTGCCTTTTGAAACAAAGAATGCTGCGTAGACACATGGGAAATGAAGTTATCAAGTGCCTTGTCTATGTATTTGAATTTGTGAATATCAGAGATAGAAACTGCAACAGGGGAAAGTATGTATGAGACATGAAAAACATACTCTCATTTTCCTGCTGAATGCCAGCAATGGAACATGGGATTCTGGCAAAAGCATATTCCAAATGTATCAGCATTGGACCTAAATTGCATTTTGTACAGTTTTACTTTGTGCTTTATAATTGACGCAAAATCAATATAATTTTTTTTAGTTGTGTGCACATAATAAGAAAAAACTTTGAAAGAATTTCTTATAGATTTCCTGTTGAAATTAATATTTAATAAGTATTTTCGAATTTATGTTTAATGCTTGAATCGTCAAGTAGTTAAGCAAGGATTCACTTGCTCTCTTCCTGTTTCCTTTGATGTCGTTTTTGCCTTTGTTTAATTTGTTTTTAATTCTTATTTTTGAAAAAACTTTGTCTTGCAATCTTGAACTTTTTTAGCCTTCGGCGCAGTTTCCGTTACTCTTTCCCGCCCCTGACAAATAAAAGTTTTAATTGCAATTTTCAGTTTGACATATTTCGCGAATTTCACATTGCCCGGGGCTGGCAGCAAAGCAAAGTGTTCCAACGCCTTTTTGTAATTAATGTCAAGTGAAAAGTGGTCAACGAATCCGACTATCTCGAGTTCATGGAAAAAGTCATTTAAATGTTGTACTTCATTTTTGTTTCCAGAGCGCCCTCGGATCGCAAAAAGGAGCACATCAAGCGGCCAATGAATGCATTTATGGTCTGGGCTCAGGCAGCTCGTCGTGTCATGTCAAAGCAATATCCTCACCTCCAGAACTCCGAGCTGAGCAAGTCCTTGGGAAAGCTGTGGAAGTGAGTATGAGACTGTGATTTTCAAAGAATTATATTTTGACAAAGTTCCACAGAAATTTAAATTTAATGTTCTCAAAACTCTGTCTAAATTATTGGAACTTCGGATAATACAACCTTGTCTAGAAAGAAAATCTGCAGTTTCTTGTGCTCATTTAATTTTTAATATTCATAAATCTCGGAAATCAAACTCAAAATTATATAATCACTTTCCGAATTTTTGTGTTTCAAACTTTTATTAAATATATTTTTATTACTCTTTTAATTTAATCAAAAATGGTAACTTTAAAACTTTGTATTTTGAATATTTGATATTTAGACAATGTGATGCGATTTATAAAGTTTTATATATTTTGTTATAGTTGACCATATAAAATTAAATTTAATGTTCTCAAAACTCTGTCAATATTATTGGAGCTTCGGTTAATACAACCTTGTCTAGAAAGAAAGTCTGCAGTTTCTGGTGCGCATTTAATTTTTAATATTCATAAATCGCTGAAATCAAAATCAAAATTATATAATCACTTTCCGAATTTTTGTGTTTCAAACTTTCATTAAATATATTTTGATTTACTATTAACTTCATCAAATATAATAATTTTGAAACGTTGTATTTTGAATATTTGATATTTAGTCAATGTGATGATATTTATAAAGTTTTATATATTTTGTTATAGTAGACCATATAAAATTAAATTTTATATTCTCAAAACTCTGTAAAAATTATTAAATTAAACCAAAACAATTATTAAAACTTTCATATAATTTTGAATGATATCATGCTCTGCAGTTTCCTCTGCGCATTTCAATTCCGACTAAAGAGAAAAAAATATTAACATGAAGTTTAAATTAACAAGAAGTTTATAGTAAGTCGCCGTTGCGGCGACTTCTTCACATTGTTTGTAATAAAAAAATGTGAGTTTCGAAATTAAAAATTCACAGTTCAGCGCATGAACATCACATCACGAGAGATAAGAGCTTGAGTCTTGAGAATGCGCTGTGCTGATAAGAAGAAGATGCGAAGCATCCGCCTCAGTTTAATTAGAAGACCGCACCGCTTGTCACTTGTTGGTTGTTGGCTGTTGATTGTCGTCGATGACTTCAGGCAATTTGTAGACCAATAAATAAGCGAACATTTGACTGGAACTGGCAATAAATAATCGCGCTTTTTGCGTCTTCAATTTCGGTTTTTTCTTTTTTTTGCTTCGCAGAAATCTGAAGGATAGTGATAAGAAGCCGTTCATGGAGTTTGCGGAAAAGTTGCGCATGACGCATAAGCAGGAGCATCCCGATTACAAGTACCAACCCAGACGCAAGAAGGCACGCATCATGCAACAAACGGAGGCAGCTGTTGCAGCTGCAACTACAGCAGCAGCAGCAGATGCAACAGCAGCAATGGGAAACACGGGCAACTCAACACAGCGACGCAGCAATGTCTCCTCGTCCTCTAATGGACAGCGGCGGGCGACAAAAGTCAACAACAACAACAACAGCATCACTAATGCTTCTAACAGCTCCAATGCCAATCTCTGCAGCGCCAGTCCGGATGTGTTCAGCAACGAGGCCTTCATGAAGTCCTTGAACAGCGCCTGCGCAGCCTCTCTGCTGGAGCAGGGCCTCTCCCTGGGCAGCGAGTCGGAGCGCGGCCTCCTCGACTCGCCCTGCTCCACGGCCAGTTCGCTGTCCTCGCTGACGCCTCCTGCCACGCCTTACAATGGCATTGCCTCCAAGCAGCCATTGCCCAACTCCAGTTTGCTGCTGCGCCAGCTGAGCGAACCGAGCAGCGCCGTGACAGCAGTGGCCGTGTCCGCTGGCAATGATTACGGCGTCCTGCTCGACGCTGGACGGGAATACATAGCTCTTGGCGAGCTCAACTATAGTGGACAACCGGGAGTGGGAGTCAGTGGACAGGAGATGGACTTTCTGGAGAGCATCAATGGCTATGGTTATGCGAGCAGTGGAGCCACACGTGGCAGCTACAGCAGCTATGGCTATGGAATGGGCACTGGCAGCTTTGCAGAGCACTCGCCAGTTGTTGTTGCTGCTTCTTCGTCTTCTTCCTCTGCTGCTGCTGCTGCGGCAGCAACTGCGTCACACGCCAATGGAGCGCTAAATTACAAGGCGGCCGTCGACATTGATCCCAAGGAAATCGACCAGTATCTCATGGATCAAATGCTGCCACTAACGCAACATCATCATGTGCCCAGCAGCGTTGTGGCCGCCACTCATCACTCGCCGCCCCTCAACTCATCTGCCTCGCTCTCCTCGGCCTGCTCCAGTGCCAGCTCGCAGCCTGTGGACACCGCCTACTACGAGCACTTGAGCTACCCGTCGCAGGCCCAGAACAGTACGGGGTATCCCACAACAGCAGCGCAGTATGTCAATCTGGCCGAGTCCTCGCCGCAACAGGAGCTGCAAGTGCATTCTCATTCCCATCCTCAACAGCAGCAACATCCACAACAACAGCAACAGCTGACGCACAACCAGCAACAGCAGCAACATCATCATCTTTGGGGCACTTATGTGAATCCCTAAGCTACTTAATTTGCGCATTTGTCCTCATGGCTCTTATGGCCCTCGTGCTATTTCCCTTTTGTTGTCCTTTATGTCCTCAGTCGATGGCTTTCGTTTATTGGTTTATTGTCTGTGAGCAGCATACTCCTGCGTCTGTATCTGTATCTGTGTGTCTGCTCGAGGGTCACTTGTTCATATTGTGCAATTTAAGCTAATCGCTGCGATTTTCGTTTATGGGCAACTCATCGATGCAGCTTCCAGCCAATTCAGCAATACATTTCCAATGCACAAGCAATATTTGATATTCATATTGAGCTTACAACTATTCATGTGCATACACAGAAAGAAAAAGTCCGGGATTCCGGAATAAAAAAAATCCGAGGTCGGTAACCTTGAATTTTCATAAATCAAGTGT
This sequence comes from Drosophila limbata, assembly GCA_963924055.1. Taxonomy (NCBI): domain Eukaryota; kingdom Metazoa; phylum Arthropoda; class Insecta; order Diptera; family Drosophilidae; genus Drosophila; species Drosophila limbata. The sequence goes on from OZ001352.1 coordinate 19,170,338, forward strand.
AAAATATTGATAGGATTTTTCAATTCCTTTAAGAATTTTTTCAGTGAAATTACATGTTTTTGGCTTTTTTGACAATTTTAGTGGTTACAATAATAATATTTTTTTTCTGTGTATGTATTTTACTTGCAAATGTTATAAGGGAAAAATATGAGGGGAAATAAATGACATTGATACCAATTTCAACTGAGTAGGAGATGTATTGAATCGACGTTTGGATGCTTCTTGTATATTGTTAATTTATTTCTTAGCATAGACTTGAATTGGAAATTCCAAATTCAATTCCTGACAAAAGGTACATGAGTATTCGCTTTTAGTATAATTATTGGCTGATCTGAAGCAGGAACCACCTTAATTAGTTAGTTTTCATAAACATAAAGTAAGTTAGTAGTTTTAGTGAAATTAAGTTTATAATTTAGCTGTCTATTCTTTTCATGACATTTTGTATTATCTTTGTTAAAATTGTATTCTATTCTATCAATAACTGAACTTGTGTGTATTATAAATATATATTAAATAATTTCTATAGAAACCTGTTAAATATACCTTTATTTATGTAAAGAAATGTATTCTAAAGCTATTTAATAAATTATAAAATATCTTCCAACATGCAAAATTAGTTATACTGTATACAAATTTATCTTTTCACCTTTAAGGTAAATATTTTGGATATTCTGGCAAGTCTTTTATATTTTCCCACAAAACCGCAACACATATTGACTCTGCACATGTGTGTGAGTGTGTGTGTGTGTGCCAGTAACAGCACCTGTAAATTTCATAAAAAACAAAATAAATACCAATGAAATTAACACCGGCACCCAAATGGGCCATATACTATTTCTTCTTCATTTTTTTTGTTCATTTTGTGTTGTTAAATGCAGATAAAATAAAAGAAATAAAGCCCCAAAATGTAAACCTTACGCAGCCCTGGGGGCACCTCTGTGGCGACGTCTACAGATTTTTGTTTTTCATTTAGCGCGTTTATTTATTTATTTATGTATATATTTTACTTATATTTTTCTCTTTAAAGCTTAGTTCAATTTGCGCATGTAACAAGTTGTTGTTAATTGAAGCGCAAACAGCAAGAAAACAAATGAAAACGGGAATTAGCAAACCAAAGCAAACCAAACCAATGGCAAATGGGCAAGACACAAAATGGCCGTTGCTAAAGTACACTTTTGGTGTAGGCAATTAAATACCCTAATCGAAAATAGAAGTGGGAAAAATCTCAGTAATTGTTTCTTAATTGAATGAAGATTAAGACTTTATTTAAATTTTTAAACTTTGATAATTGGTTAAGCAGTGACAAATATTTGGATATAATTCAATTTAGAGAAATTTTCGCAAGGGTATAAAAAATTTTATGAACAATTTGGAAATGAATACATGCGAATATTTACACAATTAGAAAGTTGAAAAACATATTGGGCAAACGCTTTGCCAAGTCAAATTAACACATCGCCCTGGTTTATTTACACATATTACTTATTTACAGCATTTATTTAAATTATTTGCTTTATTTTCTTTGCGCTTTCTTAATGATTTGGAAAATGTTGCTGAAAACAACGATTATGTAATCATAAATTCTTTGGCATCCTCAAAATAATAAATTATTGATTAACTTGGTCCATCTTTAAGTTAATTAAGAGGTGCTATGCCTCGATTAAAGTGATTTCAAACGGATATCGTGGTTGGAGGGCAAGAAATGTTTGGGCAGCATTAATTTATGCCGTGACAAGCACAGTTGGCAAAATGCTAGCTCGTGCGAATTTTGTGGTTTGTTGGGGTTTTGTGTAAATGTTATTAAAACTAATGACGTTTACAGAAAACTTGGTTGGCTTTGTGTCAGCCTCAGCCTCAGTCTCATTCTTATTCTCTTTCCTGCTCGAATTATTTTTGCTGGTCATGCAACGGGTCGTATACGTAATGAAAATATGGTGTGCTTTGTGCTTTAATAACTCAATTAATGATCAGAGTGTTACACTCTCAAACCAGGTCCAAACTTTACGTTAGCTCGCTTTAAATTCACTTAAAAGTTTCGGTCGCTCATTAGGCTGACCAGCTGCTTGGGCTTAACACCTGTCTAGGGCTTAGACAAGAAAAGAAACGTGTTTGCAAATTTTAAATTGGGTCTAGAAGATCCTTCTAATGGTCATTGAGAATTTTACGCCGCACATTTGATGCGCAGCGCAGCGTCGTTGACCCATAAATTGTGAAGCATAAAAATTCAAATTGGAGAAAAACGAGGCAGGACGAGGAAGGACGATGGCAACCGACGATGGCACAACCAGAGTGTCGAGTTGGTCCTTGGACAATGACGGGGCATTCGGGCGTTTTGGTAATGGAACATACAATTTTCCTCTCTTTTCTTTGGCATTTTTACGGCAGCAAAGTGAAAACGTCAGACACTCAAGCAGCGGCAACTTATCTGCGGGAAAAAGCATTTGAATAAAATATAAGGCGAGAAAAGTTAAATGTATTGTAAAAGCCACAGCAGCTATGCTACGTCTCGGCTAAATTGAAATTTCGCTTGCCTTTTGTATACTCTTCCCCCCACTCGAGCTTACAACAATATTTATGGGATAAAACAGCTGCAATGATTATAAAACTGCGTCCGACTCGAAAGGGTTTTCAATGGAGAGTCTGGATGTCAGTAAAGTGTAGAATTAGTTCTCCTTTTAGAAATAGAACTGCTCTTTGATAATATCCGACTACGCTATTGAAGATAACAAAAATATAGTTTAGTTAATATATTTTTTAATAATATTAAGAGTATCTCGGATTCGTTATAAGCCTGCGTGCTGTTTTGAGCCTGCTGTGTTGGCCACAACAGAGTAGAGATATATTAAGTATTACAATTTTTTAATATGACTTAAAAGGGAAATGGCAAAAAGCAACTGAAATTATACGACTAGCACGAAAGGTACAAAGCTACGTAATTTAAATGTTTAATGTGCCAGCTTCCACACACTTTTCTAAAAAAGTTGGCAACGAAATTTATTCGTGACTTTCTATATATTATATATTAATTAAGATTTAAATTGTTATAAAATATAATATTTATTTATTTAGCTGAACAACAAATAAATTCAAACATTTCAATTGAATTACAGAATTTTATTTGTGGCTGCCCTTAAATATTTGCGGCATACTTTCAGGCGGGCTCATTAAAGGTCAGTGCTACCATAAATGTTCACACCACACGCCCAAATTTATAGGAACTTCTAGCTTAACTAAATTGCACTAATTAAGGGGCGACTGGTGTATTGTGTGTGTTACAATGATACTTCAGTCGAGAAAAATTAAAAGGCTAATATAAGTAGCTAGAGAATTATTCTGCTATTTATATTTTAGTATCTAAAATATCTATTCGATATTTACATACATTTTCTCAACAATTTTCTTATTCGCGCCATTTAAATGGTGGCGGCCATTGTAACTTGTTCCCATCAATTTAGTCAACTCAGAGATCCGACTCCCGTCATCCATCAGCATCCATCAGTCAGAGTCAACTGTGCGCTTATCCATCCTTATATCATATAATACTGTTTGTGGCCAAAACATTATTCTCCTTTGTGTTGCCATGGATCAAATTGATATTTGTCAATAACTTTGCTGTCATGCGGTAAATGCCAAGTAAAATGACAAAATATGTGATGTGGCTGCTGAACAACGTACCAAAAACATGCAAATAAAAAAATACATTTTTGTCGACTAATAAATATCCTGGCAGAATTTATATACAGCATATTCATATTTATAAATACCCATAATTCCAAATATTTACAAATGTATTTACTTATTCATTCTATTATTTTTCTCTACACTTTGTATTCAATATTTAATTACAATGATATTGAGAATTTCCTTAAAATAATCCCATTTAAAATATGCATTAATCGAACGAAAATGCTTTAAAGTGCATCGGAAATATAATTGTTTTACATGGCGTTGTAATTTTAATGAGTACATGCCACTTAAAAATTAACCGCATTCACGGAAATTACGTAATGGAAAATGTACGAATAAGCGGAAAAGTAACCACAACAAAAGAGCTGAAAAATTCATTTTTTCACCTTCCATTTTGTGCATTTTGCCTGTTTGCATGTCCTTCGTCCTTGGCCAGGCGCCAGCTGAACAAACAGCTTGTTAATGTCAAATTAATTAGTATTGTGTGTAAAATGCATAGTTAAAATAATTAATGATGCAATAAACAAAGAGTCTGAATGAGGTTTTCAGTAGACATTTTTGGAAGTAACTACTAAATCTGTGTAAGTATTTAAAGGTCAGTTTCGAAGATCTTTTTAATAAAATTATTATCGCATTGTTCAGAAAAAGTTCGATCATTAAAATCTATCACCCTTGTTCACATCATTCGGATTGTGAAAAATATTGAAACTAAAATAAAGAAGCGAAGTAGAAGAAAAACGAACTTACAAGAATCACACTTCAACTTTCTTATTGATAAAAACGTGAACGAATAAGTTTAATAAAAAGCGCTTTTTTTAGTTTGTAAAGTAGACAAGAGAAAATTGTTAAATGAAAATCCGTGAGTACGTATATTGAAAAGTAACTTTATCGTTATCAACAATTTCATCAGCTGTAAAAGCGACTGCCTGACCGACTTTTTACAGCTGGTTTGCTACCTTGTTTTCAATTATCCGACAACTACGTCTAGGCACGCACAGCTCCTCACTTGAATGTGAGTGTGTAAGTGGGTGGTTTGGGTGGTGTAGTTGTGTCTGCATGTGAGTGTGTGTGTGTGTCTGTTGTGTTCATCAATGAACGTTGTCTAACTTTGGCTTGTCATGGCTTGGGTTAAATTGTCTTCCCATGTGTTCCAGCTGAACAATTTAGGGTCTAACTTTGAAGCACGTTTGCATTTGACAGACATGAATGACAAGAAATGTAAATAAGTCTACATGATACCCTGTTTTTGCTACAAAAACGTTAAGATATACAGGACCACTTAGACTAAATAATTATAAACTTGTATCCGATATACCCACTTAATGAGTATAGTTTAGACAACTTAGATATTTTGCAGAAAAAAATAGCCTGTCAGTTTCTGTGCTAGTAGTTAATCTGGGCTTGTTTTGAAATTGTCAATGTCAATCAAAGAAAGAACAGAGAGAAAAGCGAGAACTCTTACTGACAACCTGCCAGGTACATCAGCTTAAATTAAGACAATTGTTGTAAATAATTTATTCAATTGCAAATTCTGGACTCAGTTTGCTAATTTAATTTACTATATGCATATATTAACATACTTATATAATAAGTAGACTGTGGCTTTGCTCTGGCAAAATGTCGACATTCGTCAGCAGTTTTTTAATTAACTCATTAAGTCCCAGAGTGTTTGAAATTTAATTGAAACATTAATTTAATTTCCAGAATGTTTGTGATATTATTCACAACCCAGATAGAATGAAATTTGTTTACATTGTCATTAGAATAAAATTTAATGAATTCTAAAGCAAAATTTAATGAATTCTGAAGCAAAAACTAGATTATGCTCAAAACAACTTATACAAGTTCTTCTCTTTCCTAGTATGATTAAATCAAAACCTTTGCTATTTTAGCTCAGTATAAACTATGCTTAACAGTTTATAAAATTTCTCGACTATGAATATTTTTTAAACCTTTAGAAAATAGTTTTACAATTTTTCCTTTCATGTTTTCAAGTGTTACGTGTTGAGTGTGAAGTATTTAACATCTTTTATGTAGAGGAATTTATTGCTGTTGCTTGTCGAGGCTTCTGTCTCTTGTTATTATTATTATTATTTTTTGTCTGTAAGAGTCTCTGATGCCCTGAGCTTAATTAGCTAATGGCTAATAGCTGTAGCACCGTTCGCCAGTCACGAAACAGGGCTTAGAATGTGTTCGTTCTGCCAGCAAATGAGAAAACTCAATTTAACCGAGCTTCGTGCTGACAAATTGGCCTGATTGGCATGCAACATGCAGCATCCACCTTGCCGCCAATGTCAGGGCTTTTAATACCATTTGAGCCTCCAGCATTTTCATCACTTACCTGCATTTTAATAATGCAACATTTTCCGTGCTGTCAGACAAACTGAAAGACTTCCTTTTGAGCGATCTTAATGCATTTTTCTTTAAGAATCTGACACGTAAAGCGGCCACAAACTGTCGGCCTTGTCTCATCTTGCTGTGAATGAAAATCAACAATTTAAAATATTTTCCAGCAACACAAAAAAGTTGCTGTTACATTTGAACAGTTGTGCTTGGATGACTTCAGTCGAGCATATGTTGACCAACACACAATGGGCAATTTAATGGAAAATATGTAAATTTGCTTTTTGAATTGCGGCTTTTAATGTCCAGGCACATAAACAATTGACAGTCCCGTTGGCTATTGGCTGTGCTTTTGCTTTTATGTAAATTTCGGTCTGGCCAACAGTGCGTATGATGTACGCATAAAATGTTTGCGTTTACGAGTGCCTAATAAAATCAAAACAAAATTTAATGTCCAGGGCTGATGCTCGTCTGTCTCCCTGTCCTCTCTGGCCAGTTTGTCACTCAATGTTTTTGTGAGAGTTTATCGCATAAGGTTTTATGCGCCTGCATCTATCAAATTGTCAAATGAGCTGTCCGCAGCAGGACACTTGGTTGGATCCTGGTCTGGTCTGGTTGGAATTTGGAGCCAGCTCCGTTTTGCATGTCAGCTGAGAGGGGCTTTGCTGGTATTACAAGCATCAATCAAAAAACATCATGTCACCCAGTGCCTTTGTGCAATCAGGATATGAATTACGTAAAATGAATATGCCAGTCCTTTTTGGTCCTGGCTAACACGACGAAAAGCTTAGCCTAATCTATGTAATAGCTTGCACCGCTGTCATTTCAAATTTATCTAGCTAATAAAACCGGATGCTTACTTACAGCGAAATATGTTTACACATTTATAAGAGAAAAATTAAAAAAAAACTACAGAAATAAATATTTATTGCTCTGTTTCACTCTCCCCATCTTTGTTTCCGGTCACTTATATTTGCCAGCCACTGCTAAAACCAACAGGATATGCAGAGTGAAATCTTCCGTTGTTTGCTATTTGGCAATGTTTTTATTTTATTTTTCCTTGGCCAATATTTTCACTTTATTTTTAATTTAACCCTTGTTAATTTATGTCAATTTGTAATAATCAAAAGTCTGTTAAAATTGTTGCATATTTAAGGCATATAAATCATGAATAGCTTAGTGAAAATAGACTTGACGTTACCTATAAAAGGACCGTGAACTTACTTGGAAACGTTAAATTTAGCTGGAAAATTAACTTACCTGGCGCATTTTAAAGTCGATTCTGGCAAATAATTTGAAGCGAATATAAATTTGCGTTTGTTCACATAGAAAAATGGCCTCAGGGAGCGAAAAAGTTTTCCCAGTTTTCTCAACGTTGATTTGCCCCTCCGACAAGTTTATGAAGTCAATCAAGTTTTAATGATGGGGACAGTTAGCTCGTCCCGTTGAATAATTTAACCAATGTCCTTAGGGATATTAAATATTTTGATGTACTGTTCCTCCTCTTTTCTCTATTTACTTGGGCGCGAATTTTGTAAATACTTGAATAAAGTTTTTGTCTGAAATATTGACCCAAAATTGAGGGGACAAACTGAAAGATTTACACATATTTATTTAAGGTCTTAAAAATACATGTTTTCTTTGTCACATGCACATTCAGATTCGTACATAAATATAATAGTTTCACTTTGGTTGACACATATGCATTGCATGATATGAATTCATTTTGCGGTTCTTGTTATAGCTCTTTTTACACAAATATTTGTTATAAATATACACACAAAACAAGTACAAGTATTTGCATATTTGCTTGTCTTTCTTTGTAGTTTGTGTTTCTGTTTCTATTTGTTTTTGTTTTAAGACCATTGCTAAAGGTCTGCAGTTAAACTCTAAAAGTACAATATGCTCGGTTTCTCGTTTATGTATATAGTACAATTCAATACTGGTTCGAAGACAAGTCAACAGCCTGACTTTGCAGCAGATGCTTGCGACTGGTCGAGCACTCATTTTTCATTGTTATGCGGACCTTCTTTTGTCAACCGGTTTAATCTATTTTCATTATGGCCACATTCACTCGGTACTCTCGGCAATTTCCGGTCGTCGCTATCCAGTCTGCGTTGCCACAAATATGCCAGCTCCCAAAGGCTTTGCCTTTGGCTGTAACAATACAATGGAAGTTCATTCAACATATTTTCATTTCGTAGTTCATAAATATTCGCTGATTTAAGCAGAGTCTTAAAGCAAGGCTGCAAAACCAGTTGAGAGGCAAACAGCGCAGGGCCGTTCAGGAACCGTACCTACGAACCCTTTTTTAAATAAAATAAAAATATTGGAAGAAATTTCAATTGTAGATTTCAGTGAAGTGCCAAGAACAGGAAATTTCACTACTATTGAAAAAAGTAGTGTTAAGAAATATTTTTCAATTTTAACTGAAAATTAAACGTAATTAAATTTTTTCTTTTGGCATTGAACAATGTTAAAAATTTTATTTAAATATACATAGTTTTAATTTTTTAAAAAAAAAAATTTTTTTATAATTAAATAATTAAATTGTTTAAAAAAATTAATGAAAAATCAACACCACAAAAATATTTTTTATGTGTCAAATTAAACCAAGCTTATATAAACCGCTTCGCGAACCGAACCTAAGTCCTGCTCTATGGCTGAAAAGCCCGGAGCCGAACCGTCGCCAAAATTTAGTTGGTTTGCAGCCTTGCTTTAAAGTACACCGAAAGTGGTGTGGATGCTGAAACTTTCGTTATGTATACGCACCATCACACGCTTTTCCATTGACAGCAACAACAGCTGCTGTTGGGCTGCCCATCATGAGGTGCAGCTGCTGCAGGTTTACAACAACCTCTCGAGGTCCTCGCTCTCCGCATCGCTGATGTAGGAGTCCGTGTCCGTGAAGTAGTCGTCGTCACATCGATTGCGACGGCAACAAACTCGCCTGCCAATCTCCTCATCGCTCCAGTGCTCGAACTCCTCCTTGTGATGTTCCAGCAGCATCAGCGAGGGAAACAAACTATCGCAGCCGCTGCAGCTGTGTGACAACAACAACAATCGACAGTTATTTTTGGGAGGAAAGAAGGGAAGAAGGAAATATCTACAAATTAAGCACATTTCATTACCCAAAATGTCGTTTCTTTTGCTGATGTGAAGCCAACTGCCGATGGCAATGAAAGGACCGATCACAAACATTACAGGTAAGCGATTCATCTGAAATTTTGTAACATAGTCATGTCCCCTGTTTTTCATGTAATGACATCTCCAAACCAATTTGCTACTCACCGTAATCATCGTCATCGTCGGCCATGGCCAATGCGTGTAAGCGACTTATTGTGCTCTCGTTAATCTGCTTGGATGCGGATATGGATGTGGATGTGGACAGGTCCTTTGATGATTTGGCTTTAGTCTGGCACAGCCCCAGCTCACAGAGTGCGTTCTCCACCACAAAGTTGCCCTGGCAATCAGCGTTCGTACATGGCAACAGCTCTAGGCCTTTTCCATTGCCATTGGCCTCGTCATTGCCGTTGATATTGGTGTTGGTGTTGCTGCTAGGGTTGTTGCCGTTGGTGTTCGAGTTGCTGTTGTTGTGGTTGTTCTGGTTGTGGTTACCATTGCTGTTGCTGGCACCAGGTGACAGCATTTCAAAATCGTCTAGCTCATCGAATGGATCATCGATTTTATGACCCAATGACACGACATCATCGGCCTCGGCACTGAGCCTCCCATACGCCTTGCGGGGCGGCCGTTTAACATATTTGTCTGTGTGTGTGTGTAAGTAACAATACATTGAGGAATTTCATTAGTGGGGAAACGTTTTGGGTCATAATTGCCACAGCTTTAAGTTATTGCCTCACACTTTTGCCTGTCACATTCAATGTCGTTATCTGTGTGTGTGTGTGTTTGTATGTCTTTTCTTTTGTAAAACTTTTTGCAACATCGAAATTAAAAAATGCTTTTCCACTGCAACTGACACAATTTATGGCGGTCTTTGTGTTCCCTTCGGCCTTTGTTTCGATGCTCAGGTTTTAGTCTTGCGTCCGCTCAATACAAAAGTTTTGCAGCTTGTCCTCGAGCCGTGAAGTGATAAAATAAGATTTATTTTGCCCATTTTCAGAGTGTGTTTCTGTGTGTGTGTGTGTGTGTGCATTAAGGATTACAAGAAATAGTCGCTGCCTATAAAATTCTATAAAGGCTTTATTTACGATCCAAATTTATAGCATTGCCGCAATTTATTTGCCCAAGTTTTTGTTCTCAAGCTTTCATTACCAAATGAAAAGGTAGACTTGGAATTTGAAATGACTTAATGGCATTTAGAGAAATTGATAAGATTAATTCCATTCTGTGGTACTTTGTGATTCGAAGATTACACTTTACTAATGAAATTCTTGGAAAATTGCACTGCGACCTGAGGTTAAAGTATCTTGAATGTATCGAACTACATTGAATTGAAATGGAATTCATTGCACACATTGACTGCATTCAGTGTTTGTTCAGTAAGCTAATCACGACTTTGTGTGGTTCAAAGGAAAATGCCAAAGGTTATTCACTCTAGTATTTGTTTGAGCTACGCTGCCAAAGCAAAGCGAGGCAAATAAAGGCGAGCATGAATATTAAAAACAAAGCATGTTTACACCCACACAACCACACACACACACCCAGTCTCGCACAAGCACACACATACTAATACACTCAAATGTCACATTCTATAAACTGCGGGCAAATGCAAAAAATTGTTGTTTTTGTAGCTGTGAAGGGGCGCGCCAATGCGTGAAGCAAAAATGAAACTCAATTTTATCGCTGAAATGTGTGTGTGAGTGTGTGTGTGTGTGCACCGCGCCAAAAAGTATGCAACAAGAATTTCAGCGCCCAGTCTTTTAGCTATATGATGTGTGGGAGTGGCTGCTGCCATTTCTATGCACAGATTGAAATTTATGGCACCAAAAGCAAAAGAAAAAAAAAAACAAAAATGAAGCAGAACAAGTTCAGAACTCACCCTGAAAGTTGCAACGCCTCGGAATATTTAGTTTACTCCTAGTTTCGACTCATGATCAAAAAGATTTAAGGTTAAAGTTTTTCGCAATGTACGAACACAAATTATTACAAATGATGCGCCGGCGGCTGACAACTTGTTGTTGGGTTACATAAACATAAATCATGGCCAACAGCACGGCAGCCTGGCCAACGGGCGGGCTTATTAATACGCCAGATAAACGCCCAATAATTTGCCATGCCATTGAATATATGTATTCGCCATATTTCCAATCAAATTGCGCCAAAATAATAATTTATTGTTATTGTTGTACTCCATTCCCCGACGCGTAATTATCTCGCTTCTTCTCTATCTCTTTGTCTGCAAAACTAAAGTTTCTCGAATTAGATGCTAATAAAAGCACAACAGTTGAATAGCCTTTAAATGTTTTGAGCTTTTAAGTAAATCATAATTGGCAGCGCACATAAACACTGTTAATTTGCTTTTGTTTTTATGGAATTGCCGTAATTTGCGAGCAGCACACAAATATTTCCCATAGCATAATTACCATTGACAAATGGCCTTAACAATTATCGGTTAATACTGCTGACATATGTTGCATTTGCATAATAAATTATGCTAGAGTGTATCTGTGTGCTTGTGTGTGTGTGTGTGTGTGCGTGTGTGTGTGTGTGTAAGTGGCACATTTGCTGCTCATATGACTAAGAGGATTCGCAATTAAATATGGCTATAATCAGTGGACATGGGCTCACCAAATGAAATCCAAACAAAAAACTTATTAAATATTCAACGTTAATAAAATATTTTTTACTATTATTGAAAAAAATAATAATAGTCGTATTATTATTTTTTATGTAGATGCGGGCAACACAAACATATTTGCATAATTTAAATGCTATTTTTTATCCTAAAGAAGTGAAAACATTTTCATGGATTAATTCCATTATGAACTGAATAAATTAGCAATTTTGTTTTTTTTTCTTTGACCAAGCTTTTTAGTCATTCAATAAACCCCTTTTAATAATTAAAAACAAATACATGCCTTTAATGCACTTGAATTTTTTTCTTGCACTTAAACAGATGATTTGATAAGTGATATATTTTTCAAATTTGTTCTTTAATTACCACTTGTATATTAGACTAAGTAGAAAAAACCATTTGTTAATTAAATTGATAAATTCAGCCTTAGTATGTCTGTAGAACTGAAGTTCATTTCTATGCGGAGGCATGTGTATGAATACCAATTGTTACCTACAACAACTACTTCTGTTATGTTATCTCAAGCTTCCGCTTTGGGCATCCTTTTGCTATTCACTTTATCACGATTTCCTGGCGGCGAAGCTGGCGCGAGACTTAGCGCTTAGACAAAGGCATCTTGGGACTACGCCTTAAGTGTTTTTTTCTTTTCGACAGTCGCATCCGTGGCACGTTTAAGACACCCACACAGGCACACACGTAGGCACACATACATAACTACATACGTAACAACAGCCATAAGGACGAGCTTATTATCAAGAAGAGAGGTGGCTGGAGCTAAATGATTGTATTTGCTTTACTTTAACATTCTAGGATTCTTTCATCAGACATCGACCGCTCGCCATATGCCAGAGGATTTCTTGCAAACAATACGAATAAGTGTGTTCTTGAGTTTATATGAGTATATACAACATATTGTTATATATAATGTACTGTTCAGACCATTATGGCAATTTTAATTAACTGACTTTGATAACGATGCAAAATGGTGTAAAGATGCCTAAGGATATTATTTTGGCATGTGTAGTAAAATTTACGATAATGGAATTTTTCATGTTTGCTTAATAGTAAATCTAGGAATTTATAAAAATTTAAAAATTTACATGGATATTTTGAGAATTCATACAAACAACATATTTTATTCCAATAGATTCTCGTGCACAACGGCCTCTGGTCAATTTAAGGTTCAGGTTACTTATGCCCCGTAATAAGAGAAGTTCGGCTTTAAGTTGAACATTCTACATATATTGTTGCTGAGTCATGTTTCTCTAATTAGACAACCTAATCAATTATCGTCTTGTGCCGAAATATAATAATATAATTGCTACCTGGAGGTTCAACTTACCCTGGGTGTTGTTGCTGTGGTTGCCATTGCCGCCGGCTCCTCCATTTCCGTTGCCTTTGCTGAAGCTGCAATTGTTATTCAAGGAATTGAAAAAATTGGCAGCTCCAGTGCGACGTAAAATCCAAAACATGTTCAAGTTGTTGCTGTTGTTCGATGTCTGATATGTTTAGTTTTTATTTTTATTTTTTTTGATGCAGTGAATTATGCGAAGCGCAGCGACGGCATTTCAACGCCACTGCTGCTGATAAGCAGACAGATAAATATGCACGAATAACCGTTAAGAGAACGAGCGAAACGAAAACGCGATGCGAATGCGAACGAGCGACAAGGATGCAAAGCGATGTTCAAAAGCTGCTCGCCAACTGTTCCGAATCGTCGCGTCGTCTGCAGCAAACTGACTGACACAGACTTTGCCACTGCCATTTTATAGTCCACATAGTAGGACAAAAAGAGAGCAAGCGAACGAGAGAGCAACTACTTCGCTCTCTTTTAACGTTACGCGACGTAACGTAACACTAAGGACTGCTCACTTAATGCCGTAGCACTTGCTGCAACTCGTGCTCGTATGCTAAATGCTGAACTTGACCTTCACCAACAATTGCATGTTCGCTGTGTCTAAACTTGCTGCCTTCAAATCTTCGCTGGGTATTCGCCTTTTTTGTTATCCTTAAATAATTGTGTATTCGCGCAGTGCTAACATTTCGGTTAATAGAGCTTTAAACACAACTGATGCACTAAAATATCCATCAATCATGGCCCGGTTGGCCGGATATTGCCCTCAGCAGCGTTTAAAGTTGTCTGTTCGCATGCCACATCAGCACGCACCATGTTACGCCCATTATGTCTCTAAAGTCTGCGTACTCATAAAAGTTAACCGATGGCTACACAAACATACATACATATGTCCACACAACGAAGTCACATATGTGCCCAGGGCGAGTGCAACTACAACTACAGGTTCAAGTCCAGCGAATTGTCACATTTGGTTGCATTTTGGACAACATTACACTTTGGCGACATTAAAATTGCGGCAGCACAAATTAGAAAACAACCTATGGAAGCACTCTGATGAGGGCGAGTTGCTTGGACTTTCAATAGCAGTATGTAACTTGATATTTTGAAATTATGATTTGTAGTTTTGGGGATGTGGTGAACGAGTGAGAGAGTCCAACAAATATTCGACTGAGATGTAAATACGTACACAAACACATACACATAGGTATGTATTACGTACTAATGGTCTGCATGGTCTTTTTCGATAGCTAAATATTTAATTTCAGAAAAAAGCAGCAAAATAGCCTCCAGTAAAGACATGGTAATGTTTTTATATTCAAATATAGAAGATACACTCTAGCTGTCAAATGTTGTTCTGAATAATTACGCAGTGCACAGTGAATGTACTGTATATACTGTACTCATTATTTACTGTACAACGTGTATAGTGTACTCATACTCACTATCAATACAGGAACTAAAAGAACATTAACTGACATTCATTTGAAAACTGTTCAGTAAATAGTGTACCCATTTTCTAAATGAATGGTTTATTTGCCCTTTTGAATGCATTCATGCAGACCTCTATTACGTACACCCAAGTCAGCAAAAAAAAACTTTAAGCAGTGAACGATTTGATTTTATGGAACATCCAGAATTTTTTTGTCATGATTTCTGATTACTATTTTTATACCCGTTACTCAAAAAATAAATAAAAGGGGATATTGTATTAGTTGCAATTTATGTAACAGGGAGAAGGAAGCATCTCTGACCCTATAAAGTATATTTTAAATTTTGCCACGCCCCTTTCCGCCTCCGTAAATCGCGAAAATCCACCACACGCACAGTTTTCAAGATATTTATTTATAGATAAATCCCAACAAGATCGGACAAATTGAAAGGTGGTACTGGCTGATTTAAGCAATAAAGCAATAAGCAATAAAAGTGCCTAAAATCATGCAATAAAAAAAAAAAGTTTAATTTAACACTTCGTTCAATAATGTGTGTGACTGACACATAGATGGCGGCACTAGTACTAAATCAATATTTTTTTTCGAAAGTGGCAACCTTTTTAGGCTTACTGTCAAAATCATATGTTAATCCGACCATTTATTTACAAGTTACAGTGCTTTAAGTCACGCTACTTTTGAGTTTAAAAAAAATGAATTCAAAGCAATTCCGTGTGCTGATTTATCATTGTTTTTTAATGAAACAAAATACTGTTCAATGCCAGGAATGGCTTGAAAAACATTATTCGGACTCTGCTCCATCAAAAAGAAGCATTTGTTATTGGTATGCCGAATTTAAACGTGGTCGTACAGACACCGATGACATTTTATCTAATGGAAGGCCAAATGACGCTGTAATTCCCGAAAACGTTGAAAAAACACTGAAAATCATTATGTCCGACCGTAAAGTAAAACTGAGGGAGATTGCTGACATTCTAAAGATATCAGCAGGCAGTGTACACACCATAATACACGAACATTTGGGTATGAAAAAGGTGTTTTCCAAATGGGTGCCGCGTTTGCTCACACCGGAGCAAAAACAACAACGAATCGATGAATCAAAGAGCTGTTTGGACATGTTTACGCGCAATAAGTCGGAGTTTTGCGTCAGTACATCACAATGGATGAAACATGGATCCACCATTTCACTCCAGAGTCAAATCGGCAGTCTGCTGAGTGGCATGCAGCCGGTGAAAGCCGCCCAAAGCGACCAAAGACGCAGCAGTTGGCTGGCAAGGTTATGGTGTCTGTATTTTGGGATGCGCATGGAATAATATTCATTGACTATCTCCAGAAGGGGTAGACCATCAACAGCGACTTATAGTCGTTATTGGAGCGTTTGAAAGACGAAATCGCAAAGAAACGGCCTCATATGGCGAAGAAAAAAGTGTTGTTCCACCAAGACAATGCACCGTGTCACAAATCAATGAAAACGATGGCAAAATTGAACGAATTGGGCTTCGAATTGCTTCCCCATCCACCGTATTCTCCAGATTTGGCCCCCAGCGACTACTGGCTCTTCGCAGACCTTAAAAAGATACTCCGTGGTAAGAGATTTCGCTCAAATGATGAAGTAATCGCCGAAACTAAAGCGTTGGAATGATTGTATCTCCCTAAAAGGGGACTATGTTGATGAATAAAAACGAATTTTGGCAAACAAAATGTGTTTTAATTAATTAGTCACACACATTATTGAACGAAGTGTTATTTAGGTAAGTAACGGGTATCCTATAGTCGGGAGCTCGACTATAGCCTTTCCCACTTGTTTAAGTTTATGCTTTACGACTATTTATTTTTTGTTATAAAATGCTCATGAATTTTGCAGAAACAGTTGCAGCTCGCCAGTTATTATTTTAGATAATTTGTAATTTAAGACCTTATGCTTATTAGTTTTGGCAATTTAATCCGAAAAAAATCATTATGAAAATAAGTAATATACCCTGAGCCTAGGCCACGGCAATTTATACATTATCTTTAAATTTTAAAAATTTATTAAAAGTAAAAATATTTTTAAAAACGAAAAAAAATTCGTTGACCTATTCAGGAATTGAACTTACGCCCCCCGCGTGTCTCTACCATTAAACTGACAATTCAAATAAACGAAAAATATTAAATAATTAAAAATCATTCGCATCGACCAGACCGGGGTTCGAACCCCGATCTCCCGTTTCGCGTCCCTAGCACCTATCACTTGGACCACTCCGCCTCTTAGACTGATGCTGGCAAATTCGATTAACATTCTCGATGTCCATTCTGGCAGAGTAAATGTAAAATCAATTAAATGACGAATAATTCTATTTATATACATATATTCTGCCAATCTTTATAGCTTATTATATTCACTATTTATGGCCCAATAATGTTGAAAGTTGGTGATTAGTCTCAGGACATGATCCTACACCCGTTGGTGTAACAAAAATTTGAAATTTTAACTTAAAACCCTAGATTAAAGGTGATGAAAGTTTTTGATGAATTACGCCCACCACAGTGGGCGTGGCAAAATTTTAACATAAACTTGTTCTGCTTGACATTATAGGTAGTCTTCATTGCAAATTTGGTGGTCCTAGCTCTTACCATCTCTGAGATCCTTTCGTTTACACGGACCGACAGACAGACGGACAGACGGACATGGCTATATCGACTCGGCTGTTGATGCTGATCAAGAATATATATAATTTATGGGGTCGGAGATGCTTCCTTCTCCCTGTTACATACTTTTGAACAAACTTAATATACCCTCAGGGTATAATAAGGCATCCTATCCATAATCTCATCTCGCTAATTGTTGTTGGTTGATAAAGGAAATAAATTATAATTGATTTTTCCTTGCAGTCTGCCATTTGTTTTTTTTTTTTTTTGCTCAAATGGCCTTTAATGGCAATTTCAACTACGTTGTAAAATACTGTTTTCGCTTCTCAATTGAAGAAAATTATTGTCGATATTATTTAAGACTTCGTATGCTCATAATAATTTACAGAGATACACTGAGATCAATTATTAAGATATATTTATATGAGCGCGTATAATGTTAGGTCTCATCGACCATGTTTGTTTGTGAACAGTTAAATTCTATGGCTTATAATGTTTGACGTCACACCAGGGATAAATCAGAGTGCCACAGTAATGTCATATAATAACTGAGCAAACAAGGAATGCAGTGCTTAAAACCAGGTAACCTACGTGGCTAGAATAACAGTCGAGTAAGTTTGACCATGCGGTGTGTTAGCTTTTATCTCTGGAGCTGCTGCATTCTGGCCATAGCATTTGGTCAGTTAAGGCCCATAGTTCAAAACGATAACGAGCACGAATATATACTTCGAATAATATCGAAATATGATAGTTTAATACACTACAAGAACTTTATCACTTTCGTTGGAGACTTGGATGCTGGAGAAAAAAATATAATTGCCCCTTCAATTCAGCATCGCATAATGGAGACTTTTGGACGTCCTTTGATTATTGCAGGCCCCGAAACTGGTTCACTTCATAAACTTATTGGAACTCGCAATTTAGCGGTGGTTCTGTTCAGTGGCATAAATGATCCTGTGCTCAGTGTAGTTCAGAATACACTCAGAGATCTAAATGTACTACCGACATTGTTTGTATACAAGTCAAAAGTGAATTCATTGCCAATAACTGATTTGATGGAAGCATTCTTCAACTGGTGCTCGAAATTCAATCTTCAAAATTCAATACTAATTTTGAAACGCAACAATGACTATGAACAATGGTCATATGTGGTCAGAACTAGCATGTTCATATATAAAATAGAAGAATGGCACTTAAACGCTTTTGAGAATGGAGGGAATTCATATTTGCATGGGGATCAAGCATCTATTGCTCTCTTCCAGTGTCCTCCATATGTATTTGTGGTAAGTTCTCTTTGCAATCTTTGTAAACTTTCATTCTTTTAATCTGTAAAACACCTTTTTTTAGTATAATTCTACGGAGCAGCGTGACTTGACCGGCAGCAATGTTAGTCTTGGTGGCCAAACTGGCATAATGATTGGCGAACTTATGCGCTTTACCAATGGAACTATCAAAATTCTACAGACATCTAGGGAAGATTATTGCCCCGACAGTACACAGTGTCGCATGGTCGGTCAAAATATTGATATTGGCGCGAATCTGGTATCAAACACTAGTCTCGCTCTTTATAGTCCATTGGTGGCTTCAACCAAATTTTGTCTGGTTGTGCCTTATGAACGTCTAGTGCCTCTTCGGGAATATATACTCCGACTCCTTGGTACTTGGTCCCTGGCTGCGTTCAATGTATTTTACCTCACTGTCTATTTTGTGATCAGGCGATTGTCTAATCCACGAATGCCTCTGTGTCTACTTATTTTCGAAGCATGGAAGCTTTCTTGCGGACTGGGATTAAATAATCGAGAGGTCCGTCGCATGGGCCTGCCAGAAAGGATCATGTTGATTTGCTTGTTATTCTACACCTCAGTGACGACCAGTCTTTATGGTTGCATTATCACAACAGCTATTACCACGGGCTTTAAGATGCCCCAAATTGTTGACATTGATTCGTTTGTGGCAAATGACATAAACATCATGATTACTGCAGATCAGATGGAAGAGATTTTTCACATTGACTCTTTCCCTAGTGCTTTCATTGATCGCATAATTTTTGTAGATCAAAGTACACTTGATCACCATCTGAACTCCCTAAATGACAGCTATGTCTATATGATAGAAACCCATCGATGGATCCAATTTGAGTTTATTCAAGAGCATCTGCGGCAACCCAAACTGAGTCTTGCATCCGATCCGCTGTGCAGCGTTGAGCGACATTTAAGGCTGCCTATAAATTCGGATCTTCTTTTCGCATATATTTTGCGAAAATTCATCGGTCGATCAACAGAGACAGGTCTCACTGAGAAATGGATGCGAATGGGCTTACAACAGTTGAAGAGGGCCAAGATGATCCGACAACATTCGTACGATCCGCCGACATTAAAGAGGTTGCCTCTGGAATTTTTTACGTTTCCCTTTCAATTTTATGCAATAGGATTATTGTTGAGTTTGATCGTCCTGCTACTTGAATTTGTCTATATACGTCGGATCAATCGTAACAATGTTATCATTATATAAGCTTAATACAGAAACAATTATTATATTTCATTATTGTCACTTTAAATCACTTTAATAAATCTAGCACTTGTGCACCACAGAATCCTATGTGTTAATTTGTCACTACGATCAAATTAATTAGTTAAGAAGAACCGAAAAAAAAATATTTCAACGAAATAAAAAAAATTTGAATACAGAATGGATTTAAAGGAAAAACCATTATCAAAATGACATTTCCACTGTTGGTCACACCTTTTCCTAACAACTTTATAAAAAAATAAATTAACCGTCTAAGAATTTTAGAAAAACACACTTTTTAAAGACACAGTTTAAAAGACACGATTTTAAACTAATTCAACTCGATAATCTTTTTGACGATATATCAAGAGCTCGATATTGGTTTTACCTATTTTAACGTTTCAATTTAAGACTCAATCCTTAATTTGGATTTGACACTCTCAATCAACTGATTTTGAGCGAGCTTCAAATATTAAGGCTAGTCCATAAAAATCTAAAAAAATGATTTCTCTCTGGATTATTTAGATACTGAACATCGAAGAATTTTAATTTATTACTTTTTTTTATCATAGTGCACTAGATCAATGTCCACTCAATTTATGCCCAAAACTTCCATAATATCTCTTTCAAAATTTATTTAGACAAGTTCATTAAAATACAGGGTGGCCAGAAAAACGGAGACAAACATTTTTAGTTATAATTTTACGAAACGAGAGAAATTTAGCAAAACAACAATTGATAACGATAAAATGGATCACTAGTGATAAGATCCTCAGCCGATTTCGAAATAGTCTCAATGCAATGCACAGGTGCAAACATGATATAAAATGTTTGGCAATCGGTCCCACGCCAAGCGCAGCGATTGCTTTAGCGCCCCCAAACTTTTGTGAGGCTAAGCACAGGTCCTGGCCTCCAAAATCGACCACACGCTGTAGTCCATCGGATTGAGATCCGGCGAGTAGGGCGACCGTTCAGCAGACGAAAGGAAGTCCGGAAAATGGGTTTTGCACCCGTCTTGCTTCATTTTCGCCTTATGGGTCGGTCAGGAATCCTGTTGAAAGTCCAGTCCGCATCGCCGAAGTGCTGTTGGGTCCACGCAGTTACCACGACATTGAGAATGTCGCTGCAGTAGACTTCTGGTTTACTTTAACCCCTTGATCCACGAAAACCAGGGGTTTTTTTTGCCGCTGTCGCAAATGCCGCCTCAGACGATCGCCAGTCCCACGCGCTTGTTTTCATCCGTGAGGAGCTGAACTTTTTGGAGCTTGTACGTGCTTCTTCGCCATTTGCCTAACAGATTTCCTCCTGGAGACCGTCTGATTTCGCTTCACTTGCTTTAGAATGATCTGACGATTGGCAGTAGTGTTGACGGTGCTTTTTCTTCCTCTTCCCGGACGATCGCCTTCATGGCCAAGCCCATTGAACCGGCGGATACCCTTGGAAACAATATGCCTAGGCAGGTCGAGCAAACGAACAATTTCAAATTTGACGTTTTCCTTGCGAAACAGCTTTAAAATTGCTGCAACTCGTGCTCGTATGCTAAATGCTGAACTTGACCTTCACCATCAATTGCATGTTCGCTGTGTCTAAACTTGCTGCCTTCAAATCTTCGCTGGGTATTCGCCTTTTTTGTTATCCTTAAATAATTGTGTATTCGCGCAGTGCTAACATTTCGGTTAATAGAGCTTTAAACACAACTGATGCACTAAAATATCCATCAATCATGGCCCGGTTGGCCGTATATTGCCGTCAGCAGCGTTTAAAGTTGTCTGTTCGCTTGCCACATCAGTACGCACCATGTTACGCCCATTATGTCTCTAAAGTCTGCGTACTCATAAAAGTTTACCGATGGCTACACAAACATACATACATATGTCTACACAACGAAGTCACATATGTGCCTAGGGCGAGTGCAACTACAACTATAGGTTCAAGTCCAGCGAATTGTCACATTTGGTTGCATTTTGGACAACATTACACTTTGGCGACATTAAAATTGCGGCAGCACAAATTAGAAAACAACCTATGGAAAGCACTGTGATGACATAGTCAGAAATGGTGCGAGTTGCTTGGACAGCAGTATGTAACTTGATATTTCGAAATTATGATTTGTAGTTTTGGGGATGTGGTGAACGAGTGAGAGAGTCCAACAAATATTCGACTGAGATGTAAATACGTACACAAACACATACACATAGGTATTACGTACTAAAGGTCTGCATGAATGTATTCATTTCTAACTTCACAGTACTGTACAGTAGTATATGTACTCATTATTTACTGATCTCATTTTTTGCTGTACAGTAAACTCAATAACTCACTGGGAGTAAGTGACAGCTAAAGTTGTTCTCATCATAACTGAATACTTTGTTTTTTTTTCTCGATTTAACAGTTCCAGCAAGTAGTGCCGCATCTGACAGGTCTTTTTCGATAGCTAAATATTTAATTTCAGAAAAAAGCAGCAAAATAGCCTCCAGTAAAGACATGGTAATGTCTTTATATTCAAATATAGAAGAACTAAACAAATCTTGTATATAATAAAATTTGTAAAATAAATGTATTGCATGCATATGGAATCTAAAATGTTATTTTCTTAAATTTTTCATTTCGATACACTCTACCTGTCAAATGTTGTTCTGAATAATTACGCAGTGTACAGTGAATGTACTGTACTCAAATATACTGTACTCATTATTTACTGTACAACGTGTATAGTGTACTCATACTCATACTGTAGGAACTAAAACAACATTAACTGACATTCATTTGAAAACTGTTCAGTAAAAAGTGTACCCATTTTCAAAATGAATGATTTATTTGCCCTTTTGAATGCATTCATGCAGACCTCTAGAACAGACGTAATACGTACACCCAAGTCAGCAAAAAAACTTTAAGCAGTGAACGATTTGATTTTATGGAACATTCAGAATTTTTTTGTCATGATTTCTGATTACTATTTGTGTACCCGTTACTCAAAAAATAAGTAAAAGGGGTATGTAACAGGGAGAATGAAGCATATCCGACCCCGTAAAGTGTATATATTCTTAGTCAGCATCAACAGCCGAGTCGATTTAGCCATGTCCGTCTGTTGTCCGTCTGTCCGTCCGTGTGAGGGCCTAGATCTCAGAGACTATAAGAGCTAGAGCAACCAAATTTGGCACACAGATTTCCAAAAGCCCCACGCAGGTCAAGTTTGTTTCAAATTTTTGCCGCGCCCCTTTCCTTTCCTTTCAGTGTTGTCAACGCAACACGAAAAAATAACATAAAATGGAATGGTAACTCTATGCGTCAGCAGCGGTTTATTTTAAATATGAACATGCAGAACTGATTTGCAAAAAAGAGGAGAGAATAGGCAATGAAAAATGTGTATTAATATTAATAGAGGAGAAATATGCGATGGCACGCAAGCACAGCGGGTATTTGGTGCACCTATCGCTTTTGAACTTTTTACGTGGGTCCTCCCTCTATATTAATGAAAAAATACAAAATTATCGAATTTATGTCTATAAAAACCATTTAAGCTTTCGTTCTAGAATATAATCTACCAATATTGTCGTCGTTACTGACCAATTTCAATTAGTCTTCGTCGTTTTCACTTCTGTGCCAGACATTTATCTCCTATATACCTAGCGAAACTCTAAACAGTTCAATGTTTCGCTGGGCCTGCAAACAGTGCTGCCCATCGCCCGTTCCTTATCTAGCAACTCCGTTTTTAGTTTCAGTTTACTTTACGTCCGGACCGACAAGCGGAGATAAATGTCGTCTTCTTCTTTTTCGCTTTACGCTAGCGTTTTTTTTATATGGAGTTTGACTTACGCTAGACCTTTTATCTCGCGTAGGTACTAGGCTTAAATGGTAACAAGATCGCACAAACAGAAAGGTGGTAATGGCTGATTAAAGCTTTAAAGCATTATAAGTGCCTAAAAGCATGCAATAAAAAATGTTTATTTAAGTACGTAACGGGTATCCTATAGTCGGGAGCTCGACTATAGTCTTTCCCACTTGTTTTTATTATGATTATCTCAACATTTAAATTTTGTTATCGTTTCGTTTGCTTTTTATGAAACTTTTACTGGCAGTACGAACAGAATATTCTTGAACGAAAATATGTATATTTTACATTTCTACTTATATTCACATATGACAACATTCATTTGATTTAATTTAAACATCAAAATCAACCTTTAAATATTAACTCAATCAATTGGCGATTCAAATTACCACAGATTTAGCCTTAAGCGTTTGGTATTGAGTAAACAAAATATTCATTTATTACGTGCAATAATAAAATTGTAAAGTTTACTAAATTTTTAGTTTTAAATTTAATATAACACGAGTTTAAGCTTTACGACTATTTATTTTTTGTTAAAAAATGCTCATGACTTTTGCATATTATTTTAGATAATTTGTAATTTAAGACCTTATGCTTATTAGTTTTGGCAATTTAATCCGAAACAAATCATTATGAAAATAAGGCATCCTATCCATAATCTCATCTCGCTAATTGTTGTTGGTTGACAAAGGAAATAAATTATAATTGATTTTTCCTTGCAGTCTGCCATTTGTTTTTTTTTTTTTTTTGCTCAAATGGCCTTTAATGAAAATTTCAACTACGTTGTAAAATACTGTTTTCGCTTCTCAATTGAAGAAAATTATTGTCGATATTATTTAAGACTTCGTATGCTCATAATAATTTACAGAGATACAATGAGCGCGTATAATGTTAGGTCTCATCGACCATGTTTGTTTGTGAACAGTTAAATTCTATGGCTTATAATATTTGACGTCACACCAGGGATAAATCAGCGTGCCACAGTAATGTCATATAATAACTGAGCAAACAAGAAATGCAGTGCTTAAAACCAGGTAACCTACATGGCCAGAATAACAGTCGAGTAAGTTTGACCATGCGGTGTGTTAGCCTTTATCTCTGGAGCTGCTGCATTCTGGCCATAGCATTTGGTCAGTTAAGGCCCATAGTTCAAAACGATAACGAGCACGAATATATACTTCGAATAATATCGAAATATGATAGTTTAATACACTACAAGAACTTTATCTCTTTCGTTGGAGACTTGGATGCTGGAGAAAAAAATATAATTGCCCCTTCAATTCAGCATCGCATAATGGAGACTTTTGGACGTCCTTTGATTATTGCAGGCCCCAAAACTGGTTCACTTCATAAACTTATTGGAACTCGCAATTTAGCGGTGGTTCTGTTCAGTGGCATAAATGATCCTGTGCTCAGTGTAGTTCAGAATACACTCAGAGATCTAAATGTACTACCGACATTGTTTGTATACAAGTCAAAAGTGAATTCATTGCCAATAACTGATTTGATGGAAGCATTCTTCAACTGGTGCTCGAAATTCAATCTTCAAAATTCAATACTAATTTTGAAACGCAACAATGACTATGAACAATGGTCATATGTGGTCAGAACTAGCATGTTCATATATAAAATAGAAGAATGGCACTTAAACGCTTTTGAGAATGGAGGGAATTCATATTTGCTTGGGGATCAAGCATCTATTGCTCTCTTCCAGTGTCCACCATATGTATTTGTGGTAAGTTACCTTTAAAATCTTTGCAAACTTTCATTCTTTTAATCTGTAAAACACCTTTTTTTAGTTTAATTCTACGGAGCAGCGTGACTTGACCGGCAGCAATGTTAGTCTTGGTGGCCAAACCGGCATTATGATTGGCGAATTTATGCGCTTTACCAATGGAACTATCAAAATTCTACAGACGTCTAGGGAAGATTATTGCCCCGACAGAACACAGTGTCGCATGGGCGGTCAAAATATTGATATTGGCGCGAATCTGGTATCAAACACTAGTCTCGCTCTTTATAGTCCATTGGTGGCGTCAACCAAATTTTGTCTGGTTGTGCCTTATGAACGTCTAGTGCCTCTTCGGGAATATTTATTCCGATTTAATGGTAATTGGACCATGATTGCGTTCAATGTATTTTACCTCACTGTCAATGTAGTGATCAAGCGATTGTCTAATCCACGAATCGCTCTGTGTCTACTTATTTTCGAAGCATGGAAGGTTTCTTGGGGACTGGGATTAAATAATCGACTGGTCCATCGCATGCGCCTGCCAGAAAAAATCATGCTGATTTGCTCGTCATTCTACATCTTGGTGACGATGAGTATTTTTGGAAGCTTTCTTTCAACAGTTATAACCACGGGCTTTACAATGCCGCAAATTGTTGACATTGACTCGTTTGTGGCAAATGACATAAACATCATGATTACTGCAGATCAGATGGAAGAGATTTTTCACATAGACTCTTTCCCTAGTGCTTTCATTGATCGCATAATATTTGTAGATCAGAGTACACTAGATCACCATCTAAACTCCCTAAATGACAGCTATGTCTATATGATAGAAACCCATCGATGGATCCAATTTGAGTTTATTCAAGAGCATCTGCGGCAGCCCAAACTGAGACTTGCATCCGATCCGCTGTGCAGCGTTGAGCGACATTTAAGACTGCCTATAAATTCGGATCTTTTATTCGCATTTATTTTGCATAAGTTCATCGGTCGATCAACAGAGACAGGTCTCACTGAGAAATGGATGCGAATGGGATTACAACAGTTGAAGAGGGCCAAGATGATCCGACAACATCCGTACGATCCGCCGACATTAAAGACGTTGCCTCTGGAATTTTTTACGCTTCCCTTTCAATTTTATGCAATAGGAATATTGTTGAGTTTGATCGTCCTTCTACTTGAATTTGTCTATATACGTCGGATCAATCGTAACAATGTTATCATTATATAAGCTTAATACAGAAACAATTATTATATTTCATTATTGTCACTTTAAATCACTTTAATAAATCTTGCACTGCTTGTGCACCACAGAATCTTATGAGGAAATTTGTCACACCGGAAATTTGTCACTATTAAGAGATATAAAAAGTATCGAAAAACCGATAAAAATTATTAAAACGAAATAAAAAATATTTGAATACTAGAGATGTAAAAATACATCGAAAATTCGACAACTAATTTAACTCGATAACTTTTTTGACGATATATCAAAAATTCGATTTTCATATTGACCAAATCATAATTTGAATTCACTTCACTAGATCAATGTCTTTACAACTTCTACCCAAAGCTTTAATAAAATCTCTTTTGAAATTTGTTTAGATATGTTCATTAAAAAATTTGTAAATTTAAATTTTAAATTTTAAATTTTAAATTTTGCCCTTCCCACTTACACCTGTTTATCTCACGAACCAGGTGAGTTTTCAAAAGGGTTAGTATGCACATTTGTAGTTTAAATTGATACTGTTCGATCGGTATACAACTCGATCTGATCGGACAGTCATAGCAAATTTTCCATTCTTCCTGTGTATATATGCTAGTCGCCTTTCACACCCTTCGTGCTGCTTTCGTCACTAGCGTGGACTGCCGTCCGCAGTGATAGTGTACTCATACTCACTGTCAATACAGGAACTAAAAGAACATTAACTGACATTCATTTGAAAACTGTTAAGTAAAAAGTGTACCCATTTTCAAAATGAATGGTTTATTTGCCCTTTTGAATGCATTCATGCAGACCTCTATTACGTACACCCAAGTCAGCAAAAAAAAACTTTAAGCAGTGAACGATTTGATTTTATGGAACATTCAGAATTTTTTTTTCATGATTTCTGATTGCAATTTTTATACCCGTTACTCAAAAAATAAGTAAAAGGGGATATTGTATTCGTTGCAATGTATGTAACAGGGAGAATGAAGCATATCCGGCCACATAAAGTTTATATATTCTTGATCAGCATCAACAGCCTAGTCGATTTAGCCATGTCCGTCTGCCGTCCGTCTGTCCGTGTAAGGGCCTAGATCTCAGAGACTAACAACATCGGACAAAAAGAAAGGTGGTAATGGCTGATTAAAGCATTTAAACAATATAAGTGCCTAAAAGCATGCAATTAAAAAATATTTAAAATTTATTTAGGTAAGGTACGGCTATCCTAGGAAAGGCTATAGTCGAACTCGAAACTATAGGATAGCCGTTTGCATGCAAAGGTATTAAGTCTTTGTCGCAAAGTTAATTGCTGACTGAGAATCTTAATGGTTCTGCACGCGGGCCAATCCCTAATTAAACACTCGAGTTGAATTTAAGAACTGTCATCGTTTATTGAGTTGTATGCGTTTTTAAAGGATTTCTTATGTACTAATAAACAGAGTTAGATATAGTATTAATATATTTCTGACTTCTTCCTACTTATTGTATTGTCTTATGTAGTTATTTAGATAGAGTCGATAGTTGTCTTATGTTATGTTTGGTTCTCTTTTACTCCTTGTCTAGTCTGATCTTATCTTATGTAATAACTATTTGACACATATCTTTTACTCCTTCTTACCCTTGTACTCTATGTTTTTATCTGGTCTACATATCTTTTACTCCTTCCGCTCTATGATCTTTCCTGCTCCCACATACATGCAAGCTCGCTTATGTTTATTTGATATTTTTATTGCTGAGAACCGGGATTCCGACCCGTGTGGTAATTCTACGCTGCCGTGACCCTTTTGTGTCACTTGAGTGTTGCCCATGTGGCGTCGCATTCCGAGGGTTGCTCAAAAAGTATGTTCATTTATGAACATTTTGCGGGGGGCCATGCTTAAGTGGCTGTTGTTGGTGGTGATCCGAAGACTATATTAATTTTTGTTTATCTATCTTACATTTCCTTACTATAAACATTGTACCTAAAGCTATCATTCCAATAACAATTAGTGTTAAGGAGGTGTGTCCTAATACATGGTGAAATTCATTTTTTCTTAACCTTATCAAGTTATCAAGTTTTTGTTCATCTTATAATTTCTTAATATTATTAATTTCTTCTACATTATTTATTAGCTTATTGGATATGGCTTTTACTTTATTAAGTGAAATATTATTTGCTAGCTTAATTAATGGTGCTGCTTGATGTTGAATGTCATCCGCTGTTGTAATTACTTGAGAAGCGGTCAGTAAGTGCTTGTCTTGACGGGCAGTGCATCCTTCTTATAGCTGCTAGATGTCTTGTGCTGTTATTTGTAGCACTTGACTGTGTGGACTTCCGCAGGTCCATTCCAGAATTGGTTTGTTGAAAACTTGAGTAACCAAGTGTTTCGGGATTGCAGCTAGGTCCACATGTGTTCGACTGCTACTTGTTAAAACTCGCATGCTGGGTTTTTGCATCTACTCCTGGGTGAGTTTCTTCTACTCGTCCAAGTGGCCATTTTGTCGGACTTGTGCTCTCGTTTTTCACTAGTACTTCTGTCCGACTTCTAAATCTGATGACTCTTTTCGCCATTTTAATCGTTCTTGTAATCAAGTATTCGTCTTTCCATTTTTGCCAAAGGTGTGTTTTCATTATCGATAGTAATTTCAAACGATCCGTTAACCAAATTTTCTTATCGCTTTCAGTTTCTTTCTTCTCCAACATTGGTCTTCCGATTAGAAAATTACCTGGAGTCAGAATGTCCTCGGATTCTTTTCTGTAGTCAATCGGATATAACGGCCGAGAGTTGATTATAGCTTTAATTTGTGCTAGCCTGTCCTCGTACTTGAGTGTGCTGTCTACAATTCCTCCGAAGTGAGGACTTGCCGGCGGGATAAATTGGCATTCTATCCTTTCCTTTTGCACCTATTCCTCTCGATGTTTTGTTTGCTTGGACTGCTTCTCTGTGACATTGTCTAAAGTAGTTTTATCTCTGTTCTTTGGCTCCTTCATATGCTGATATTCCTTTACTTCCGCTTCCTGTTCCACTTGTTCCTGTTGCACGCTTTCATTTTGCTTGGAGTCCTTAAGTTGATCGATCGTTTTTAGCTGTTTTGGCTTGTTTTGTTCTGCTTCACCTAGCGTCCGTTCCAAATTGGTGCACACTTGTTTTCTCATCTCCTGGATTTGCTTCTCATTATTTTGCTTGTCTTCGAATACGATTTTCTTGGTTACCGCAACGTCTTGGTGATCTCTATCATCCGTATCATTTTCGGCCTGTCTAGCGCTATCCTTCTCTTCGCTACACTCTTGCTCGTCCATCTTCTGATTCTGCTTGCCATCTTTTTTCCGTTGCAGCTTTTCCCGATCTGTTGAACTTTTTAGTACGGGATGGGGAACAGATTGCACATTGTCTTCCTTGCTCAATTTGTCCTTTGATTGTGTGTGTTGTTCTTTTTTCTCTTCCCTTGTCTCTGGCTATTCAGGTGTCTCTCCTTTTTGCTCTTCTTTATATTTTTCAATTTCACCACGTGTTTGTGTCTCCGGATACTTTTTCATAAATTGAATATATCGTATTATTCGCTTACTATCTTTCCGTAATCTTTTTTCTGAGATTAGAAAACGTTCCATCTCCCCTGTTTATTGATAGAGCTCTTCGTAGCGAATTCGCATCGATGGCATTGCTTGCCCATGGCATTTCAATTCTTTGAAGATTTCTGTTTCGAAAGCTTCTTTGATCTCGACCAGATCGTTTTGGATTTGTTTCGGATTTTATCCAGCGATGTTCAATGTTTTTTCCAAGTAATATATCGCACTGATATATTTTTCTATCCGCATCTCTTTTTCTTCTATTTTCTTATATAATTGTGACATTATTTTATTTTGTATAGCTTGAGTTCTCCCAAAGGTTCCATCCTTAAAATAATCTTCTGCCCAAAAGGATTCATTTTCCTATAGAATCTTATCTTGTTTCTTGAACAATTCCCATTGCTCTTGAATTTTTGTTGCCCAATATAAACTTGGGCATTTGTCCTCTTTTATTTCTTCGCCCCAGCTTTTCAATTGTGTGTATATGGCATATTGACTAGCCTCCACTGCATTGAGCTGCTCCCGAGGATACACCATTTCGAAGTATTTTATTTTGTTTTTATTTTATTTCTATTTATTTTAAGCAAACTCTTTTGATGTTGTTCGGTTTACCCACTTTCCAACGTAGCGCTTCCTTTTTTTATTAGTTCCACAGAACTATTTTTCTTGCGCCGCTATTCTGGGTTGTTAACTTTGACCCGCGCAGATCTTTCCCTGCGTCGTCCAGTCGCTGATTCCCACGTCGCTTTCTTCTTCAACGTCCAGATGTTGACACAATCTGGTTGCTTTCTTGATTTCGTTTATTTTTAGAAACTCCTGTTTCTATTTGTTTTTCCTCTGTGACTTCGCAAAGCCACACTTTGAGGGCTGTTTTTTTTTTTTATCTCTTGTCGCCGCACGTTATAATGTTGCGCTGCTGGGTTTTTTGTTTACCACTTTCCAGCGTAGCTTTTCTGTTTTTTGTTGTTGCGCCGTTTATCTTGGGTTATCAACCCTGATCCGCGAAGCTCTTTACTGCGTCGTCCAGTCCAGTGATACCCACGATCAGCTCTGATCCCACGCAGCTCTTTTTCCTGCGTCGTCCAGTCGCTGATTCCCGCCATTAAAGAAAAACTTTTCTTTTATTGCGCCGTTTTTTCTTGGTTGCTAACTTCTGATTCCGCGCAGCTCTTTACTCCAGTCTTGTTGCTCCCACGTCGCTTACTTTGTTGCGCCGTTTTTCTTGGGTTCCCAACACTGATCCCACGCAGCTCTTTACTGCGTCACCCAGTCGCTGTTCCCACGTCGCTTACTTGTTTGTTGATCAGCTCTGATCCCGCGCAGCTCTTTTCCTGCGTCGTCCAGTCGCTGATCCTTTCCGTTGCAAAATTTCCTCAGCTCCGACACCGCGCTGCTCTTTTTACGCTTCGAAGCTGATTCCCTCGCCGCTCTTTTTCCAGCGTCGCTTGTCGTTTGAAGCTCCACCGCCGTTCGTCCAGTCCCACGCTGCAGTCAGTCGTGGTAGCAGGATATGATTATATTTTTTTTTATATCCCTAACTTTGCCACGATGCACGATAGGTGCGATCAATGGACTTGATCTGCGCGATACCGATTAAAGTATCTGCTACAGTTGGCAGTCACAGAGCTAAATTGCTCGAAGGACCATATGCATGCAAAGGTATTAAGTCTTTGTCGCAAAGTTAATTGCTGACTGAGAATCTTAATGGTTCTGCACGCGGGCCAATCCCTAATTAAACACTCGAGTTGAATTTAAGAACTGTCATCGTTTATTGAGTTGTATGCGTTTTTAAAGGATTTCTTATGTACTAATAAACAGAGTTAGATATAGTATTAATATATTTCTGACTTCTTCCTACTTATTGTATTGTCTTATGTAGTTATTTAGATAGAGTCGATAGTTGTCTTATGTTATGTTTGGTTCTCTTTTACTCCTTGTCTAGTCTGATCTTATCTTATGTAATAACTATTTGACACATATCTTTTACTCCTTCTTACCCTTGTGCTCTATGTTCTTATCTGCTCTACATATCTTTTACTCTTTCCGCTCCATGATCTTTCCTGCTCCCACATACATGCAGGCTCGCTTATGTTTATTTGATATTTTTATTGCTGAGAACCGGGATTCCGACCCGTGTGGTAATTCTACGGTGCCGTGACCCGTTTGTGTCACTTGAGTGTTGCCCATGAGGCGTCGCATTCCGAGGGTTGCTCAAAAAGTATGTTCATTTATGAACACCGTTATTTACTTGTTTTCATTATGATTATCTCAACATTTAAATTTTGTTATCGTTTCGTTTGCTTTTTATGAAACTTTTACTGGCAGCACGAACAGAATATTCTTGTACGAAAATATGTATATTTAACATTTCTACTTATATACACATATGACAACATTCATTTGATTTAATTTAAACATCAAAATCAACCTTTAAATATTAACTCAATCAATTGGCGATTCAAATTACCACAGATTTAGCCTTAAGCGTTTGGTATTTGGTAAATAAAATATTCATTTATTAGGTGCAATAATAAAATTGTAAAGTTTACTCAATTTCTAGTTTTAAATTTCATATTACACGAGTTTAGCTTTACGACTATTTATTTTTTGTTATAAAATGATCATGACTTTTGCAGAAACAGTTGCAGCTCGGCAATTATTATTTTAGATAATATGTAAGACTTTATGCTTATTAGTTTTAGCAATTTAATTCGAAGCAAATCATTATGAAAATAAGGCATCCTATCCATAATCACATCTCGCTAATTGTTGTTGGTTGACAAAGGAAATAAATTATAATTGATTTTTCCTTGCAGTCTGCCATTTGTTTTTGTTTTTTGCTCAAATGGCCTTTAATGGAAATTTCAACTACGTTGTAAAATACTGTTTTCGCTTCTCAATTGAAGAAAATTATTGTCAGTATTATTTAAGACTTCGTATGCTCATAATAATTTACAGAGATACACTGAGATCAATTATTACGATATATTTATATGAGCGCGTATAATGTTAGGTCTCATCGACCATGTTTGTTTGTGAACAGTTAAATTCTATGGCTTATAATATTTGACATCACACCAGGGATAAATCAGAGTGCCACAGTAATGTCATATAATAACTGAGCAAACAAGGAATGCAGTGCTTAAAACCAGGTAACCTCCATGGCCAGAATAACAGTCGAGTAAGTTTGACCATGCGGTGTGTTAGCCTTTATCTCTGGAGCTGCTGCATTCTGGCCATAGCATTTGGTCAGTTAAGGCCCGTAGTTCAAAACGATAACGAGCACGAATATATACTTCGAATAATATCGAAATATGATAGTTTAATACACTACAAGAACTTTATCACTTTCGTGGGAGACTTGGATGCTGGAGAAAAAAATATAATTGCCCCTTCAATTCAGCTTCGCATAATGGAGACTTTTGGACGTCCTTTGATTATTGCAGGCCCCGAAACTGGTTCACTTCATAAACTTATTGGAACTCGCAATTTAGCGGTGGTTCTGTTCAGTGGCATAAATGATCCTGTGCTCAAAGTAGTTCGGAATACACTCAGAGGACTAAATGTACTTCCGATATTTTTTGTATACAAGTCAAAAGGGAATTCATTGCCAATAACTGATTTAATGGAAGCATTCTTCAACTGGTGCTCGAAATTCAATCTTCAAAATTCAATACTAATTTTGAAACGCAACAATGACTATGAACAATGGGCATATGTGGTCAGATCTAGTATGTTCATATATCAAAT
The DNA here is from genome assembly GCA_963924055.1 of Drosophila limbata. Taxonomy (NCBI): domain Eukaryota; kingdom Metazoa; phylum Arthropoda; class Insecta; order Diptera; family Drosophilidae; genus Drosophila; species Drosophila limbata. The sequence goes on from OZ001352.1 coordinate 19,204,135, forward strand.
AAAAGAATGGCACTTAAACACTTTTAAGAATGGAGGGAATTCATTTTTGCTTGGGTATCAAGCATCTATTGCCCTCTTCCAGTGTCCACCATATGTATTTGTGGTAAGTTACCTTTGAAATCTTTGCAAACTTTCATTCTTTTAATCTGTAAAACACCTTTTTTTAGTTTAATTCTACGGAGCAGCGTGACTTGACCGGCAGCAATGTTAGTCTTGGTGGCCAAACCGGCATTATGATTGGCGAATTTATGCGCTTTACCAATGGAACTATCAAAATTCTACAGACATCTAGGGAAGATTATTGCCCCGACAGAACACAGTGTCGCATGGGCGGTCAAAATATTGATATTGGCGCAAATCTGGTTTCAAACACTAGTCTCGCTCTTTATAGTCCATTGGTGGCGTCAACCAAATTTTGTCTGGTTGTGCCTTATGAACGTCTAGTGCCTCTTCGGGAATATTTATTCCGATTTAATGGTAATTGGTCCCTGGCTGCGTTCTTTGTATTTTACCTCACTGTCTATGTTGTGATCAAGCGATTGTCTAATCCACGAATGCCTCTGTGTCTACTTATTTTCGAAGCATGGAAGCTTTCTTGCGGACTGGGATTAAATAATCAAGAGGTCCGTCGCATGGGCCTGCCAGAAAGGATCATGATGATTTGCTCGTTATTCTACACCTTAGTGACGACGAGTCTTTTTGGATGTATTATTACAACAGCTATTACAACGGGCTTTAAGATGCCCCAAATTTTATGACATTGACTCGTTTGTGGCAAATGACATAAGCATCATGATTACTGCAGATCAGATGGAAGAGATTTTTCACATTGACTCATTCCCTAGTGCTTTCTTTGATCGCATAATTTTTGTAGATCAGAGTACACTAGATCACCATCTAAACTCCCTAAATGACAGCTATGTCTATATGATAGAAACCCATCGATGGATCCAATTTGAGTTTATTCAAGAGCATCTGTGGCAACCCAAACTGAGACTTGCATCCGATCCGCTGTGCAGCGTTGAGCGACATTTAAGACTGCCTATAAATTCGGATCTTCTTTTCGCATATATTTTGCAAAAATTCATCGGTCGATCAACAGAGACAGGTCTCACTGAGAAATGGATGCGAATGGGATTACAACAGTTGTAGAGGGCCAAGATGATCCGACAACATCCGTACAATCCGCCGACATTAAAGAGGTTGCCTCTGGAATTTTGTACGTTTCCCTTTCAATTTTATGCAATAGGATTATTGTTGAGTTTGATCGTCCTGCTACTTGAATTTGTCTATATACGTCGGATCAATCGTAACAATGTTATCATTATATAAGCTTAATACAGGAACAATTATTATATTTCATTATTGTCACTTTAAATCACTTTAATAAATCTTGCACTGCTTGTGCATCACAGAATCCTATGTGGTAATTTGTCACTACGAGCAAATTAATTAGTTAAGAAGAACCGAAAAAAAATATTTCAACGAAAAAAAAAAAATTTAAATACAGAATGGATTTAAAGGAAAAACCATTATCAAAATGACATTTACACTGTCACACCTTTTCCTAACAACTTTATAAAACAAAATTTAATCGTCTAAGAATATTTGAAAAAGACACAACTTTCCAAGTCAAAAATTTTGTTAATTTTGTTAATGAATTGTATATAAAATAGTGATGTTAATATACATGGAAAAATCAATAATTTGATTTGCGCGGAAGCGATTTTAAACTAATTCGACTCGATAATCTTTTTGACGATATATATCAAGAGCTCGATATTGGTTTTACCTATTTTAACGTTTCAATTTAAGACTCAATCCTTAATTTGGATTTGACACTCTCAATCAACTGATTTTGAGCGAGCTTCAAATATTAAGGGTAGTCCATAAAAATCTAAAAAATGATTTCTCTCTGGAGTATTTACATACTGAACAACGAAAAATTTTAATTTATGGCTTTCTTTTTATCAAAGTGCACTAGATCAATGTCTACACTACATATGCCCAAAACTTCCATAATATCTTTTTAAAAATTTATTTAGACATGTTCATTAAAATATATGTAACATTTTACTGATCACTTCAGTAACTCGGCATAGTGATGCTTGTGCATGAACTTAATGCGCAGGACGCATCTGTAAATACATGAATGTGGCATTAATTAGTGGAACTTGCAGCAAATGTGTCAATAACTCACCCAATGGCCACAAATGCCACAAGGAACAGCGCCGTACTTAGAAAGTTGAAGAGACCCGGACAAAAAGCCAAAGAACGTTGGTAGATAAATGTATAAAGCGGTGCAGCAACTATGAAAGTTAAAAACATTTTATTTTTAAATATAAAATTTTAATCGGATGCGAAATATTCATACCAAAAGGCGCAAATGATTGTAGAACATTTTTGATGGAGAATATTTTACCTGCACAAAAACTAATATTAACTTGGAGCCCGGTTGGGATTAATTTGTAATAATTACCCAAATCTGAAGCCGGAACTATGTTGGATACAATGGTGTGACACATTGGGCCTCCGATTGAACGGAATACCCCTAAGGCGATCGATAGATACATGTGCCAAGGTAATTCGGCAAAACCCTTAACCAGATTGCTCAATATTTCCGAGAAGAGAGACAACAGCGCCAACACAACTACAGACAGTCCAAAAACCTACAAATATGGGCTTTATGTAAATGATATCTCAAATACTTGATGTGTGTAGTTTTCGATTACCTTGCGTAATATGAGAAAACCTATTAAGGCCCCCAGCATGGGAACCAGCTGACCGACAGTCTCGAAGAAAGTAAACTCTCTGACGGACCAATGGAACTTTTGACGCACAAACAAATACATGACTGTCATAACACCGTCTAAAGAAATCAGCATAATAAATAAGAATATTAGCATATCATTTCTGACTTCTTCAAAACTTACCCACTACGAACATGGTCATAAACATTGTCAAGGTCACAAGCCAAATAATTCCACGTGTATGATTTTCACGTGGTTTACAGCAAGCTACCAACATTTCCTTTAAGTGATTTAGGCTAAATAGACTCATGTTCTTTGAATCCGTCTCTGTTTCAGGCTTCGCAGTCTTCTCTTTTGACTCCTCGATGTTAATTTGCTTTGCCTCTTTTCTATCATCCACTTTAATTTTTTCCAAATCACCTGCCGCCTTCCCAGCCTTTTCATCAATTATTTGCTTATCAGAACAATTAATAGCAACACATTTTAAATGCGTATCACAGTCCATACTGGGCACATTCTTCTCAGCCTTCTCCTCCGCATCCTTGACATCCTGCGCCTGTCGAATGTGCAAACTTTCTGGCAAATAACATACAATATACACTGTAATCATTGTAATAAGAGTTGCAGAAATTCCCTGGGTTACAGCTGCATTTGTAGCTGCATACACGTAACTGGATAGCAAGGAACCACTGCTGAGGGCCACAAAGATCAGGATCTCCATGAATATCATTCTGAAATGTACAACTAAATCTTTAATAAAAGGTGTGTTTTTCAAGAATTTTTTGGCCAAGAAATTAGCTTTTTTATAAAGATAAGGGTTTGCCATTTTGTTTTATGTCTCGGGCTTATCTGCGTAGACAAGCGATTTCACATAATCCCACAAAAATTAGTCTAATGGCGTTAAATAACACGATCTAGGCGGCCAATTGACCAGCCCCAAGCGTAAAATGAACATTTCACCGAAATCGCCTCTCAATTGGGCCATTGTTTCGCGTGCTGTGTGGCATGTGGCACTGTCTTGCTGAAACCACATGTAAGCCAAGTCTAGCTCTTCCATTTTGGGCAAAAAAGAAAGTTTGTAATCATTCCGAAAAACCGCCTCAGAAGGTCGACTAAACTGATCATAAAATGGAACAAGTGCAAAATGCAATTTCTTAACCGAGTATGAATTTTGATGATAAAATTCAATAATTTGCAAACGTTGTTCCGGAGTAAGTCTATTCACTATGAAATGGCAAACCAAACTGAGCATAAATTAAGTGACAGCTGTCAAAAATACTCAGAAAAAAGTGTTGTCAGATTGAAAAGCACAAGTCTAAAAAAAACTCCCTTTACAAGAGAATTACGCTGAGTCCTCAAAAAGTATCTGCTCACCTGTGGGGCCTGGTGTTAATATCTGTTATGTCCGACAAGAAACAAAAGACGGCCACTGAAAAGACGCACATGCCACCTAGAAACGAGTGAGGAATTGCTGCCAGTGTATACCACCAGGGATTGATCTCATAGGATCTGGATAAAGCACAAATGATGGTGGTTATCACTGCAGAGCCAGTAAAGCCTGTGGAGTAACTTTGAAAATAAACCTGATTAAACTTAAGAGTATTTATTCCTATTTACCAATCATCGAGACAATGAGCAACGGCTTGCGGCCATAATGATCAGACCAAGAGCCGGAGAACAATCCACAGATGGCTGGGACAATGCTCTCCAATAATGTGCGACTGAGAAACATATCGGCGACATATGACTGTATCTCTGTTTCAATGGCCTGAAAATGCCTAATACAATTTTAATAATTTTCTACCCTCCAATAAGTACATACGTATATCTCCGGGCCAGCTTCTTTGTCATCCAACTGCCTGCAATCGGTTTCATTGTAATGGAAAATAACTTTGCATGTCTGGTAAATAATTTCATTTCTCATTACAGTGCCTGCAATTCAAAATATTCACATCTGCAGTTTTAAAACTTGTTTTTCCATTCTTACCTGACAGCAGATGCGAAAAAATCAGTATGAATACAATTGGTTCTATATAAAACATGTAGAATAGTTTATTCCATGGTAGATTTTTCAGACGCTCAACCGCACCAGAAATTGCAGTTTTTTCCACCATTTAAATGTAATATTATTTATAATAGTCCAGTACCAGTTTTATGTTACAGTTTTATTTTAATTTGTTGTGAGTTAATTTTGTTTTTGACCTTGACTGATTTTTATCTGCAAAAATATTTGTTATAATTTTGCGGTTGCCTTATATCAAAGCTCTATAATTATTTTGTCGCTTCGCTAGTTCAACTAACTTGTTTCATGTGCTCTCCAAACCAAACACTGAGCTTACACGAACTTTGTAAAACATCGACGCACTCGATCGAGTTGGAATCACGGATTGAGCAGCAATAGCTAAATACCAGCTTCTATATATAGCTAAATTCTATCAGTTTTTTAGTTTCTATTATTATTGGGGAAGTTAATATAATATACTATAGGAAGCTCGCCGCTGCCTCGCATTCAAATTGTTGGTCATTATAGCAAGAATTATAAGCTACGTGTTGAATTTTAGTATATACTATACATATGTATGTACGATAAGCTAATCATTTATTTAAATTTTTTTTAAATTGTGTAGATTTAGTAAAACTATTCAAATAAAAGCAAATTAAATACGGCATTACGTCTATCAACTTTCACTGATAAATGTTTTTTATGGGATTTTATCGGTGCTTTGCAACTGAATTTACTTGTAATTCTGAACAATAAAAACGGGTTTGCCATATATTATACAAATTATAGTATATTACCATATTAATTGTGCTCTCCGCAATAGATAATTCTAACTGAAATACTCGTAGAGATGCTGCATGTTTAATATTGTGGAAACCGCCAAAGGTAGTTCTAGTTTTTAAATAGCTATACTCATTAAACAGTGTCTGCTAAAATTAAGCAATTTAAAAGCTAAAGCGTTCGGCATTAACTGCTTAGCATATTTGTTTACGTTTTACAACTTTGGGGTTTTCTTTGCAAGCTACAGTTTCGCTTTCTATTTGAAAACATTTTACAGTAATAACAACTACCCTATTTGTGTGCACCAACATGTAAAATATACATTTAAGTCTTTAAGTGCTTTGCCAGCTACGTAAATTTTCCACTTGCGCTATGGTTAACAGTTTACAAAAAATAATTTCGAAATTTTTTTTTTCTTGGATTCGAGCTTTGGTTTGAGGTTTGAGGTTTGGGGTCTGGGGTCTCATGGCGGTGATGAAGAGATCACAATGCTGAATTGAGGTTTTATGAACTGCTTTGCATAGTTGTAATAATTTGCGAGATTGCCTGGCACGAGGCGCACATTACGCATACGCAGCGTATGCTGCCCCCATTTGTTGACAAGCTAATTGTAAACTTTTCCGCCAGCGTTTCATTGTGTCGGGCTAACAAAAGAGTGAGAGAGCCCACTTGAGAGCCAAGTTGGTAGTTTAAAGGATATTCTCAGTATTTAAGCAAAATATATGATGCAGATATGAAACAAGTTCATGCAGCAACCATTGTCTGTACCAACAAGTACTTGTCTTTGGATGGCGTGCAGCAACATGAAACAGGAATGTTCCAAGGCAAATGTTTGCCCTGTGTGTGGCTTTTGTGCTGTTAACACAAGCCGGCAACAGAAGCAGTCAAAATGATCTGAGTAATATTAAAGGAAAAACAAAACAAAAAACCAACAAGTATGTCGAGGTCTCTTGGAAGATACCCCGTAGTAGTGTCTTAAAATTCACACATTGTTAGTAATCGATGCTACACTTTCTTTTATCGACAATTAGAAGTAAAAATAATGAAATTATTTTTACAGCAAAGAGATGAATCCTTCGGATTTATCATACCTCTTCTTCCCCTTTCCATAAGCGTAGAGTATTAAAAGAAAAAGACAGACAAAAACAGAAAAAAAGACAGAAAAGAGTCAAGTGGCGGAAGGGACGAAGAAAAAGCAATTTCTTTAGCGCAGCACGTGCCTAAATTCATTTTGAGCCTTAATTATTTCGTACTGAAATGACGAAAAGGCCGCAAGTGCAGAAAGTGGGCGACAATTGTTTAGTTCTTGCTTTTTTCTTTACTTGGTTGGGTACCTGCTTTAGAATTTAAATTAAAATCCCCTTCCCTCTGAGAAGATCGTAAATAATACAATGCGGGCCCATTTCCACTTTTTGTATTACACATTTTAATCACTTATATTCTTTCATTTTCCCATTATTTAATAACACATACCTGCCTATTTATAATGCAGATAAGATAGTAAAGTCAACAACAATGTAAAGGATTCATAAGACAATGCCTCACTCTAGTCTCTAAGCCTCTCTCTCTCTCTCTAATTGAGGTTGCTCTGCTGATTAATATTCAAAATCATAAGAACAGACTTGTAGAGCAGTTTATTATTTGTATATAATATTGCTCAGCATTCTACAAGTATGAGACATTTTTGAGGGTACATAAAAGTACATTTAAATAATTAAATGGCCTTTCACAACAATACCAAGTCACCGTTGTCCCTTTACAAATTTGACAAAATTAAAAAAACTCTTTGAAAGTGGGTTTTTCAGCGAATATATTTGCAATTAGCTCAATGGGATCAACAGACACAAAGTTTATAAGCCGCTTTAAGCTATTGCAGCTGCTCCGGTTTCATTAAATTATAAATTTCAATTCAGCACCCAGACCATTGGAATCATCGGTTGCCTTTTTCGCTGTCACGTTGCTTACTTTGTTTTTGTTCGAGTATTTTCCATGAGATTCTCTGAAATTTTGTTGTTGTTGCTGTTTCTGATTTTGTTAGCTAATTGTTGAAATGGGCCACAGAATGCGGCGAGAAAGCTCCGTAAATGACAGCCCCAAATTGCCAGCTGCATTTTGCGGTGGCTTTTGTGCTGGGCTCTATTAATGGCAGCGATAAGTGTCTAAAACAAATGGATATTGTTAGCAGGAGAATATTAAAGATAATATCTAACACAGAGTTAAATTAAACATATTTCACAAGTCGAATTCAAGCGCTTAAAATATAAACAGGCTGACAAATTACGCAAAACTAATGAATTAGCTTTATGTTTAAATAAATCAAGAGGTTTGTTTTTAAATTGTCAACAGAAGTAAAAATTCTTTAGCTAAAAGTGTTTCAAAATAAACTAAATTGATAAAATAATATTAAAATGTTTTTTAAATTGTTTGGTAATAACTTGGAAAGACAGAACAGAATAAACGAACTTATACTTTAAGTAATGAATCACAGTATACAATTTACTTGGTTTGTAAATCAGAAAGTATACTATAGCATAGTCGAGTCGCAGTTCACGTTGTTTGTTTTGTTGTAGCTTGACAAATTTCCGCACATTTAACATGTTTGTTATGAGCGTTTTCACAATTTTCGTCAGATTGCACACGCACAACTCCCTCGCTGTTCATTTCTCAAAACAAATGTAGCATAAACATATATAGAAATATGTTTCTTAACCAAGCAGAGCTATATATTTTTATTTGAGTAGATTAATGAACTCATGACGTTAACATGTCTTTGTTTGATTAGAAGCCATCAATCTAAGTTCTTTTGCTTTTCGTTAAAGTTTTCATAGATTGCTGCATTTGGCTTGCATGTTTCGATGCAATTTGACACTTGGGGTGGTAAGTGCTAACAGAATGCGGATAAATATTTTATAAATAACATTTATACAGTTCACCGACTCTGCACTGCGTCGCAAATTGCGGCAAGTCCTACGTATTTGTTTTGAATTTACATATTTGTTTTATGGTACGCGTGTGAGTATTGTAGCATTTCTGTGGCATTATAAACTTTTCATAATCATAACTCTGTCGTCTTTTTCCATTATTTATTTTTTGCCATCGTCTGGCATTTCACGCTGTGTTCAATTCCACATGCTCCATGCTTCTTACTGATATCCCCAGCACATGAAAGCACTTATTGTATGCGCTTCGATGTTGTGTGGTCGTTTGTGTGGAGCATGAAAAGAAATAGGCGAATGGAAAATCAATACATATTTATGAGTTCATGTTGGGAGAGCACGTACGGAATATCTGGCAAACGAATCCTTACCTATACCTATGCACACATAACCACATACATTGAAGCAAGCAAAAACTTTTTTTCAGCACATTTTTATTTGATATATTTAATAGCGCAGAGTTTTCAGAAAGTCCTCGTATTCTTGTTATTGCTATATTTTTCGAAGAAGAAATGATAATAAATAACTGCGTGAGAGCAATGAATCAATTCTCAATTCACTCTTATTTGCCGCTACTCTCAACTGAAGAACATAAAATGGCGTACGCTGAAAAGTATGCTACGGTTTTGTGCTTGATGTAAGCGGCTTAAGAGCTCAACTGGGAGTGCAATTTGCTGCTGCAAATGGATTAGGATTGTCGAACACCACTTGCCACTAAACCAGCTCACCAAGGGGTCAAATAACAACTAGCACTCATTCACTTCACTTCATTTCAATTGCAACTCAACCTTCAGCCAAATAAATAACAAATAAAGCTCAAAATTGCCTTTTAAAATGCAAATATTTAAGTAAATTTCCATGTCAAGCTTTAACTTTCACTTAAAGTTTTAATGGCTGCTGCGAGCTACCAGGTACCCAGCGTTATTCAGTGGCATACTTGATGCACTTTAACAAGAGTCAATGTCAATAGAATTTATAGCATCAAGCGCAGGCAAGGCAAAGGAACGACAGGATGCTTGGAAGATATCGAAGTACACAAATTGCATTTTACCCGCATTGCGTTTGCAGTTGCCCTGGACATGGCCTTGAGGGTTTTGTCTCAGGATGGAAACTTTTTAGTTGCCGGCATCTGAGTGGGTTTTCAGTTTCTTGATTGATTGCGATTGATTGAAATGCTTGAAATGTGTGTAGAGTGCTGTCGAAAGCGAGAAAAATCAATTAATTTACTTAAACTTTGAATTCCGTGTGCACAGTTTGGGGGCGAAAATTCGTATCGATTGATTTGAAAAGAGCAACGATTCATGCTCTACAGTTGTTGTCGGGGTTTTGAATTTGGACCATGTTATGTGCACTTGACTTAATTGCAAGTGAACCGAATAATGCGAATTTGTTGCTGAAATATCAACTTTCTGCTGCAGGCAATACACAAGTAATTCGAGAGGAATCCACATTTCCATTTTAAATGAGAAACGACAGTTGACCCTGGATAAAAATCGACTTATCCCCTGGTGACATCAAACAGGCCACTAAAATGACCAACCAAGCACAATTCGATTCAATGGCTCAAGTCTTAAAGTTCAGCCTTAGTCCTAATCAATGCAAAATTTATGGCCGGGCCAAAAAGGTTGCCTCTCCTTTAAAATTCGTACATAATGGGAGACCTAGAATATGCTCCCAATCAGGCCGAACTTTCAACTTTGCTTCGTATCCACAAAATTCATACAAAGTGCGCAGTAAAGAATGTTTTTGGTTTTGTCATCCTGATGTTACTGTGGATAATACTCGTACTCGTTCACCAAAATGTAAATAAATAACTAAAGCCTTTCACATGGATCCCTTTGAATTTGCATAATACATTAGATATGCACAACACACTGATTTCGGCGGACCAAAATGGACTACAATAAAATGACCTACGTGAGTTCGGCAGTCAGCATAAAGCTGCCACAAAAGATCCTTACAAAATGGCTACATCAAATTGCGGGTTGTGGGTTGGGAAGAGGGGCGGAGGGGGGCGGGGCATAGGCAGATTATCGCCTTGTCATTTCAGGTACCAGGAGCCAGCTCAGCGCCTTTTGTTTTTGATAAACGACCATGGAAATCTATTTTGGTGCCACCACAGACATTTGTCATGACATCGATTTTGGTTTTGGGTTGCTGAGACTTATGGCAAAAAAAAAAGATTTCCACAAAACCTGTTTGCCACTTTCGTAATTGAAATTGTGGGCGATAAAAGGAAATTTTCTTGGATTTTTTTTGGGCTTGCGGTATGCATGCTTCATGGACAGAAATTGTGTGGTCATGCTTGACTTTCCGTCATGCAATAATGCTAATTGCTCTATGCAGTGAATTTAGTTCAATGTCAGTGAAATTTAGTGGCACGAAGGTTTTTCGATGGCAATTCTAGGCCAAACAATTACTCATCAAGGCAGGCGATTTATTCAAAAGTCAAGGCTAAAAATCAGTGTCAATGTGACATCATAATTGACAGTCGAATTGGCATCCAATAGCTGTCAAATTGATTTTATATAAACTCGGTCCCATTGCAGCTTCATTGCGGTATTACGCATTCTTAATATTTTATGCAGCTATCGATGCTCATATACAATGCATTTTATTTCTAATTATCAAATAAGGTGAGATAAGTGCGTATTTTGAAAGTACAACATTATTTGTCTTTGGCAGAAAGTCGCATTATCGTTTGCATATTAATTGGAATTTCGTGCTAGTTGGTCAACAAATTGTTGATTTATTCAGTAAGGTAAAAATCAACAATTCAGCTGGGAAAAGTTGCCATGTCAAATTAAAAGCCAATTTTCTGTATAATGAGAAATGGGGGCAGACGTGAAAGCGAAAGCGAAAAGAAAAATTATCTAGTGAATTATTGATGCGGCTCAGTGAGATGTGCAAATGATGCTGTCAAAGCCATTGGCAGAGAGAGAAGCATTTTGCAAGTTGGTTTTGCTTCAATTCATTTGCTTTCACGCGCTTTTCACGCAACATTAAGCGTATTCCACCCCTGCGAACGCAGTAATAATAAAAGCAAAATAAATAGAATAAATAAAAATAAAATACCACAAGTTGTTTCGACAACAGCAACATCGTCAGGTGACAGATTTGCAGCTTAACCTTTGGGCGTGTCGACCATTTGACAGACACGCAAAGGCGCACGAAAATTTGTATAGCAGGTAAACAGCTGGCACAATTTGAGTATTGACCAAACAGACAACAGCTGAGCAAACGCTTTCGTGACCTGTGACAATTGCGCTTAAATGTTTAATACTTGTTCACAAAAATAATATTGTGTATACAAACAAGCTCACAGGGAGGTCCATGTAAAGTGTTAATAGGCAATTAGAACTTGCTCCAGCCAGGGGACGTGACAAATTGGTATTTGAATCGAGTATGAAAGTGCTGATCACATATGCAAAGCTGCCTTTGGTCAACCACAAATCGAAGCTTAGCCGCTTACGAATTGAGTGCAATCAGGTTAAGTGTTCGCCATTTCCGGCTACGGTTCCGTCTCGGCATCCGGTTGCAGGCACCAGCATTGTTCGAATATTGCATACCGCATATTCTGTCTTTCGGATTATCATTCACATTGCCAGCAGGGCTCAATTGTGTTGTGTGCGCACAAATGGAAGTGAATTGGATTCCCATTGTTATAACTTGGCCTGCCGCAAATTCGGCTTGAGGCTTGACAGGTTTTATCTGTTCAATTGCTGAACAGTCTCGACTATACACAGGTTGCAGCTCTTTCGGTTTAATCACTTCACTCAGGCATCCGATAAAAAATCAATATTTACATGCTGCTCTGGTTTGCAGCTAAATAAGCAAATGTCGAAACTGAAAGCCGAAATGAGTTACCCAGAACACAGCATAGAGAAAAAAAAGGGAAAACAAATTCAGCTGCAACTCACTCTGAAATGTTTGGCTAAAACAGCCACAGGAGTACTGTAAAAAAAAGGAAAGCCGTAGTTGTTTTGGTTTTTTGGCAAAAAAACAAAGCCATTTGCTCGTAGTCGTATGCAAAGAGCGGGAGAATGAACTTAGCATGCATGGCGTATACGTAATGTAAGTACAAAAGCTGCATGAAAACAAGAAGAAAAATTTCTGAGAGTGCTGACCTAAGAGATACCCTGTACCTGCATCATTCTTAATTTTATCTTCAATATTATGAATGTTTATTAATATAATATTAATTTGTGTCTATTCAATTTCTTATTTGCAACATTATTTAATTTTCCTTATTTTTTTACACTCTTATCAACCCTTTTGGTGGCAAGTAAAAGCACACTGAATTTGAGTCAATTTGGGAACAGATACCGAAGTGTATGTTGGCAAAGCATTTTTTTTTCTTTTTCGACATTTGGCGTAACTTGTTACGAGGAGAGCTTGAATTGTCATGCAGCAAGTCAAAAGGCAAAAAAGTCCTCAAAAATTAATGAACCAACTGTTGTTTCATTCCGGAATGTCCTCGTACATAAAAAGGATTGACATTTCAAAGTTCTATCTGACAGACAAAAGTGTTTGCCGACAGTTGCCATTAGGTTTTTAACAACATTTGGCAAATCTAAACTCAACTTGGTGCAGACACAATATTTATGCTTTGGGTAACGAGTCTGTGTGTACCATTAAACCGCGAAGTATTTTATATTAGCTTCATTATAAAATCTAGCTAAATATAAACATTAATTTCGATAGACTATTCACTTTTTGGACTAAAATATGTTTTATGTTTTTTCATTTATGTTTAATATCGCATATATGTGTTTGTGCATTTACAGCAGCACTTAAACTTTTTTGTAAATCATCTCCATGGCGTATGCGCAATATTTATGTTTCAATCGTTGCCCATGCCACATAAATTCTCTTGAAAGCTTAAACATGCGAAAACTCTGGGTAAACAAACTACACGGGTTATGTGCAATAAATACGTACAGTGATGGAAAAAATAATGAAAGCATTTCAAGCAAACTTTTAATTATTAATTATCGCTTTTTTTAAATTTTTAAACATTGCTAAATAGGTATTATTGAAAAATTATGAAACTAAATAAAATTCTTTTATCCATAGAAATTACAAAAAATTAAAAACTAGCGCTTCTATTATTTTTCCCATCACTCAATACCAGATCAGAGACCAGATGTGAGAACGCGTGTGTGTTATTTGACCTATAAACTGATGTGTGCACTATGTGCTGCTACAAATTGGCAAATAGTCCTTCATTTGATTAAGTAATTGCTGTGAGTGGACCGTTGCCATTTTGCGAATTTACTCCATCTTTGTTGTAGTTGTTGTTTGTTGTAGCTCTGATATCTGGACATGAACGTGTAATAAAAGTGGCCAATTTTACATAATGGGCTTACGTTGAATCGAATGAAGAGCTGTAACTGACAAAGGTGCCTTTTATTACATATAGTAGTTGCCATCTGATTGCTACGCTTCTAATTAGAAAGCAGATTCAGTAACTAATTAGTGCGGCATCAGCAACCGCAAACAACAGCTAATGAGAGGGGAATGGGAGGTTGGAAGTATTGCAACATGAGAGGCCCACATTTGCCCTTTCCCAATTCGTCTTTTACATTGCCATCTGTGTTATTTGTGCCTCTCTCATCGCTCATTCGTCGTTCGTTTTCATTGTATTTAAATGGCAGTAAAATGTGAAAGAAACAAGTGATAAAAACTGTACACACACACCATGAAATGATTTAACATCAAAAATGCATCTGCTGCTCGTTTGCGTTTCAGGACACTCAAAGTTCATTCAGAGCATGCGAAAGGCTCTTAAGACATTACGAGCAGGTTTTCAACCTTTTCCAGCCGTTAAAATGGCATTTAATTTTAAGGTCCTTCTAGGGACTCATATAAATTAATTTGCGGATTTTAAACTTGTTAAAACATACGTAAATGGAATCAACCAGAATCATTGACAATTTGCGATATTTAACATTTGTGCATGAAAAACTCAAAAATATTGTTTGATGTGAATTAAACTATTGTATACCCTATAGCTGATAAGAATAAGCAGATTGTATAAAAAATCAAATAGTTCTGAAAGTGTTATTCTTATGCTCACTTTATTGCACTTAACTAGAATTTTCCTTTTTCGATGAGGAAAAAGTTCACCATATTTGACAATTTAATATCCTTATGACTCTCAAGTACGGTAATTCCCTGCCATTAAGGGCAGGTTATTATTATCGCGCCTCGTGTCATTTATTGTCCTTTGCCGCTGGGCGTTTTTGTTTGCCTTAAATGCTGAATGGGCTCGAAGCACTCGCATAATGTATTGTAATTAAAAAATTGTTAATAAGTAAATACAATTGATCGGCGTGGCGTATACGTAATGTTTTTTTACTGCATATCAGTGAAATTTAATTGGCCATCAGCAGTCATAAAAGAGTCGTCAAATGATTGTTGAATACACATATTCGTACGATATGCAACAGGGATGGCATTACGCATACGACATGTAAGTCAAACAAAGTAAAGTTAAACAAGGAACGTGTGGAAAAAGCACAGCAACAACGTAAAACAGCATCACGTAGCCAAAAGAAAGGAAAATAATGTACAGTAGTACTTGCCTTTAACGAATTGTTGAGCTGACAAAATACCAGCAAGCTAATTGGACCCATAGAAGGAATTCAATAAGAAGAGAAATCTACATTTTATGCAGTAAAATTCGACTTTGTTCAGGGTTAAAAATCATATATTTTGATGTACAACTGTGTTCGGAACCTGATGTCCGAGACTTACGTTTTGTGGGCACAACAAATTGTAAATCAGGCTACGTGACCGCACGTATCAATCTTCAGTCGCTCGATTTACCTATTTTCCTGTCGTTAAACATGCTACAAAATGCATGTGCAGCCGTCAAAGTTTATCTCTTGCTTAAAGGCTTTTATTTTGACATTAGAAAGTCAACCCCTCAACCGGGGGTTGAACCTATCATCCGACATTGCTGTATTTCCAAGTAGAATTCTTTGTCTTATTCTAAGTGGTTTTTCATTTGAAATGTTTGAGCTGCATTATCAGAGCGTTTTGTTTCGTTTGTCGAACTTTTTGTCTTTCAGCAACTTTGTTTTGCCGTCTGCGTTCACTGCTGGAAAGTTCACAGCCAGTGGAAAATTCTAACAGAAAGCACGTAAAACGAATTTGTAATTGAATCCTATGTTTTTGTTTAGGTTTTAGAGCATGTGATATGCGAGTGGCTGAAGAAGCGTTCAAGCCATCTAGAAATTAATTAAATTGCAGTGAATCAAGCAAGCGTCAAGGATCTTAATTCCCATTTCAATCAGCCACTATTCCGGTAAGAAATTCTCTCTTACAGTTCCACAAATACCAAAGGAATTGCGGTTAGTTTAAGAAGTGTTTGTGTGTGTGAGGCTGAAATGAAAAACTTCTATCAAATGTAACTAAAGCAGCTCATAAATCAAAAGCAGCAGTCAAGTTAAGTCTATGCAAATATTGTAGCGTGCAGTCTGTGCACTTGGAATATGCTGGCTAATCCAGTTAAGGCTTTATGCAAACAGCATCATATGTTATGTCAGTCAGTCAGTCGGAGGCCTGGCCTCTTTAGCAAATGAAATTAGATTCTGTCGCAGCTAAAGCAGCCATGACTAACAGACGCTCTAATTAAATTAAACTGTATATAAAGTTGGCACAACTCTTAACAAAATACACACACATACACATCTGTCTGACTGGCCACATATGTGTTGTCAGACTTTATACCACCTATGGTGTCCCGTCCTCCCTTCTCCCTCCTCCTAGTTCGACCCCCTGTTGTCGTTGTTGCTTCTGTGTCAAAGTTCGCGTTTCGCGTGTGTAAATAATGTCTGTTGCCATGCAAATTGTGTGAAATTAAGGCAGCTAAAAATTGTAAAACCCATATGAGATGAATCCGCCATTCATACAGGGTGCTTTATATCCAGCAGAAAGCCAATTAGAGTTTACTGCTGATACCACCTGTGTGGTTATTAGCTCCCCAACTTCAAAGGATTTTATATTAACTAACAAGGATTACGGTAGAGCCTCTTCAGACTACACATAGACAGGGTGATACCACCGATGATTCTTTATAATTTGAGTAAAGTCACGATAACATAAAATAAACAAACTCAGTTGTCTGTATAATTTTTTTTTTTAATTCACCAACACTTTTGATTGATGCTAAAAGTTTACAAGTGATTAAAAATACATATACATAAACTGAATTATAAATAAATATAAATTAGCTGAAAATGTAAAGAATGACAAATCAATATATTAATTGCCTGAAGTAGTTTATTTTCTACAAAAAGGGAACTAAATGCATAAGTGATTGTAAATATTAAATTAGAAATTCTCTTGGAAGAGATGATTGCCTTGCCAAAAGTGAATCAAAATTTTAATTTACCATGTCTGAGCCGAAAACCATCAAAACTAAGCTCATGTGGCTGTTTATCTTTTTACTTATGCATAACCCTGTAAGCATTTGAGCCGAATAAAGAGGAGAGCAGCTGCCACTGCTGGGGAGATGCGATGCCTAATTTCATTAAATTCCAGCAACCTGTTGTCTGAGTCTAAGGAGGCACCTAAAGCGACGCGGCCAAATGATTTCAATTTATCTGAGCCACAGGGTAAAACGAATTCCTTTACTGCAATTGACATGGTAAGAGCAACGAAATGGCAGTTGTGGATGCTGTCGAGTGTGGTTTTCCAGCCTCAACCTGAACAGAAGGAACTAATTGAGGAGTTTGTATGCACATAAAAGCGACGTCCAAAGCAATTTATAAGGTTGCAGTGGAGGACACCTAAAAATGTTTAATGCTGTTCACTTGACAATCTTGTAAAATAATTGCATCTGGTTGTAAACGTATATAGAAGGTGGTTAAGTTGTGCCATTAGCTGACCTAAGTGCGAAGTTAGCATCAGTCAGCTCTTATTAGGATTCTCCTTCGACTTTTCCCTTCCTCTCTCTCTTCTTTTGCCTTGATTTGACTATTGAAGTTCGCACATCCGTCTGAGTACCGTGGAAATGCGTTGGTCTTCACAAACTGTAGTCTGTTGTCCTTCATAGTGCCGGCAACGTGTCGCATACTTAACGTAACATTTTAACGTAATCAAATGCAGGCGGGGCATAAAAGTCAAAGAGAGTCAAACGCATGCGCATTGAATCTAAAACATCGCCAGCCAAACAAGGTTCCTCTCTTAAGCGAACTCTTTGGGAATTTGAATTTGTAATCAGTCGATTAGAATAGAACAACAGGCGTAAGGCCAACTTTGCGGGCAAGTGCTACATTTTCATACGTGAGCAGACACACTCCTACTCAAAGGTGCAATTGAGATGCTTTGCGAACTCGGAGACTGGCAACACACGAGTATTCAGTGAACATGTGCCAAATAAGTTCAAATTGAAGCATAGACTTTTGTCTACCCAGAGGAGCATCACTCAAATGTCATATCTCAAAAACGTTTCAACTTCGCATTTATATTTAATGCGACAAGATTATGGCCAAAACTATATAATCAATTTAAGTTGCCATCGCAAAGGTATCTGCAAAATTATTTATATTAATTGGCCAATTAAGCTGATGCACGAACGAGCAGTAAATTCACTTTCAGTCCAAGGTAGAGACTAAATCCTACCCAATATGACGTATAAATAGCATAATTAGCCAAATTAATGTGAACGAAGGCCAAGGAGTAAGCCTGAAAAGGCAAGTCACAACTTAGCTGGATAATAAAATGAGCATAGTCGTCAAATATAAATATAACTCATACGCAGCGTTTAACAGGGGTCGCCATCAAAATGAAATGCAATTAGATAGCCAAAGATTGTGACTTGAGGGAAAGTTTGTTGCCTTGGGCGAATTTAATTTGTTTGGCCTGCAATTCATTTGCCGAGTCGTTGACTTTAATGCACACATCTAAGACATTGTTTGTCCGTTGTTGACTTGTTGCCAATTTTTGCTCAACTTGACTTAAATATTGCTTCGTACTCGAGTTCGTTGACATTGTTGACTTTCAAAAAATTCTATAAAACATGATTTCAACATAGACACACTTTATTTGGGTTTTAAACCCAAAAAAAGCAGGTAATTTTATGACATACATTAATTTGAACATTTAACAGGTTGTCTGCTGGTTTTAGTTGCATATGTTTCATATGTTGGCATCGAGATAAAATATGCCCATTTGTCAAAAAAGTAAAGTTTACGAGAGTGCTTTAAATGTATATTTCATGTTCTGTTAGCAGAAAGTCTGTCGTTCCATTAAGCAACTTTCGCTATCTCAGAGTGTAAGTAAGAAAATATATTTAACTAGTGAAGCATTAAATTTTCCTGCTGTTATTTGTGTACGTTCTCAGAGTTCAGTGCTCAACTTTGATACATTCCTCAGGTATGACGCTTGACTATTAATTAGCGTGAAGTAAAATATTTCGCACTCAACTAATCAAGCAGAAAGCATTCTTGCAGAAAGCATTCTAGCTCTTTCCTCATAAAGAGCAAATAAATATTGGAAATTGCTAGCCATTAAGATTCCCCATTCAAACTACACTCAGAAAAATATGCCATCCTAAAATGAAGTTAATTAAACTAAGAAAGATGGAAACGAACTTAAATGTGAGATTATTCAAGATTTTTGTAAACATAAACCTGTTTGTTTCTATTTTGTACAGACTTAAATGAATCCTTAAATGTTCTTAAAGTTTCCCAGCAAAATATTATTTTATGATGTCCAGAAATTCGGAGCTCAGTCAGCTTTTGAGATCGTTTGTAGTTGAATTTCCCCTGTTTTTTCTAAGTGTACAAGTTTTAAAATTTAATTAAATCGAAAGTGAGATTATTTTTAATAATAATTAATAATGATTTAATATTAATATACAAATAATTTACTTATAATTTACAGATGACAATTTGTTCGATATGTTGATGAAGTCGAATTGATTTCTAATGCACCGATCTGCCAGAGTAGTTGGTGGAGCTCGTGGTCATCGACTGCAGCTCCGTCGTGCGCTTCTGCACATCCATTTTCATCCTGGTTGGCCAAATCAATCCCAGCCAAGCCTTTCGATTCATCTCGTCGAGCACCACAAAGTAGATGAACAGGACAAATCCCTGCATTGTGGCCGTGAGGCAGAAGAGATACGAGAATGCGACGCCCGCTTGCATGAAGGCAAAGACTCCAAAGATCCAGGAGAGACCCAGCAAGAAGAAGAGCAAAACTGAGAGGCGAATCTGTTTGTGGACCAACTTGCGTTCGGCACGATGAACACTCTGACTTAACGAATGCGAAATACTGTAGAAAACATAGACGAAGATGACAAGATTGGCGACGGTTATGAGTGTAACTGGCAGGACAACTCCAAAAGTGAGTCCATATCCCGAGGGATAACAAATGCCGGTGTCTGTGGCCAGTTGGGCCTTGGTCGGCAGATACGACTGCGGATCGATGCAGGCGACCAGTAGAGTTGGCAACAGAGGCAACAGCCAGGCTACTAGGGCTGCCTTCAGTATATAGTGTCTGGGCCTCTCGATGCCAATCACGGTGACATAGCGCTGGAATTGCAGAAAGGCGATGATCAGCATCCAACAGAAGAGCACCAGTATGGAGTACTGAAGTAGAGCTCCCAGCATGACACAAGGCGTGTTATTGCCCTGGCTGACGAGCTGCTCCGAAATGTCATCCGTGTTGATGAACACAAACAACACCATTTGCAGTGTCATCGCCAGGCAGAGATGCAATAGAACCTTTGTGGATGCCTGACTGCGCCAGCTCTTGAACAGAGCAGCAGTTAGAAAAATGCCGAGTACCCCAAACAGGGACAAGGAGCAGCCGACAATGGAGATGATGTCGAGCACTCGCTCGTTGATGGGACTGACGAGGACTTCATTACCCAGATCATCGGTGCGATAACTGCCACCGACCAGATACGAGAACTGCGTCAAATGTCGCGTTTGACAGACGATAATGGGATCCCTTAACATATCCGTATTTGTATCCGCACTGGTCATAATCCCATCACTCAGCCAGGTCTGATAGTTCCAATAGCCACAGCCGCTGCCCGTTTTCAACGCCCTATTATCCGGCTGTCGATGATTCTCGTTGCGCAGCAGAATGGGCAGTGCTTGGGGCAAAGTCACAGCTGGCCACAAAAGTGAGAGAATAGTGGTTATAATTGTTACAGATACAAATTATCAATTTACTCACCTTCGAGTCCGGGTATTGTTATGGATAACACTTTGCTGCGTGGTCGGCGATTCCTTTGCTGTGAGCTCTCCACAAAGAGCCCATCGTGGCCGTAGATCTTAAGGATAAGGTAAGTGGCGCCTCGTTGTTTCAACTGTCGCCACAACTCAACTGGCAAGTAAGTAGCCACCTCCAGATCCGACTCCCGCTTCAGCTTCTCCACGCTCTCGCTGGAGTAGAGAAAGCGATACCAGAAGCCACTGTCCGAGTGCTTACGATCTGGAGCTGGAGCGGAATACACCGCCAGTCCAGTGATGTCATCGCACGTGGGATTCACATAGAACACGCTGAGATTGCCGCTTAGCAAAGCTCGCACTCCAATATTCGCATAGTTGACAATTTCGACACCAGCTTCGGCTGATTCACTTGCTTCACTTGCCGTCTGGAAAGTCGCCTTGCCACAGTTCTCCCCGGGCACCAACTGTTGAGGCAGTGCATCCATATAATCCTCAAATTTATTGAGCAGACAATTGGTGGCATTGAGCTGTGCCGAGAGTCGCAGCACTTTCTCATCACTGGCCATGATCTCGCGACAGATGCTGACCAGATCTGCACTCAGTGCTGCATCCTTGGGCTGTTCCAGGAGTTCACTGAACACCTGGCCAGTTAGATGGATATCTGCTGGGAGCACAGTCCTGTCACGCTGACGGAACATGTTCCTCATCAGAGCTGTCGTGCTGCGGCGTCCCTGGGTGTTATTGGTGAGTCGTCTGCCCTCCAGGATGTCGTCATGGAGACTATTCAGCTCCACGCTGATTGAATGCTGCCGGAACCGTCGCATGCAAACGACTTCCTTCCACTGGTTAATGGGTTCCCACTGCGCCCGCATCGCAATCACTCGACACTTGCGGGTAACTGGAAGTCCATTCGCCCGCAGACAGACATCGTGGAGAGTGGCGGACTCTCCGATCCTGGCCCGTTTCCACTTGTTGGTGTGCGGCGTCTGGTCGTGATTGCGCACAATGTAGTCATGCCGGAACTCTACCGGCTCACAGTGCATATCGGAGCAGTAGACCAGGCCAGCTATATTCGAACTGAATCCCTGGTCTGCACAGCGAACTGGATGAGTTATATTTCCATTCAGTCGGCAGAGCAGCTGCGTCTTTGGACATTCATCCAGTTGCTCATCGCTGTCGCTGCTCTGGGAACTTTCAGCTGCCACTGCCACTGCCAAGGTCGTTGCCAATGCCAACAGCGTCGTGGCGGCCAACACTAAATTCATGGTCCAAGTGTGACTCACTTTCCCGATAACTGTCTGGAATGTACAGTGTCAACTAACGATATTCTCTCGCGTCCGACTCACTTCGAATATCACGCTAAACTGTCAACCGATCGCAGCTCGGAGTCATTCACTCAGCTGTAAATAGTTTTCGTTTCGTTTTGTTGTTATCATTTTGCCAACACGATCGCTTATCGTACTCGGACCTTAATATCTTCGAACTTTACTAATTCAGTTCCACAAATGTCTCAGTATTTCGTTGTATTATCTATGTCGGCGATAACGCTAGCTGCGAACTTCAAACGTTTCGAATCGTTTGTTTGATTTGTCATTAACACAAAACTGCAAATTGCGACGAAAAGAGGGAAATACACGAATCCAAATGACCCCTTCCCCTCGGGCATTTGCACAAAAGTTTAATTAAACAATCAATTCACACATGACACATTGTGGAAACTCAACATATTCAACATTTACATTTATTATAAATTTAATTGTTACAGCGCAGTCGATAAAAAGGTAAAACGTGTCTTTTTCACATTTTACAAAAATATAGAATTAGATTTGTAAAATTTTGTGAGACAAGAAAATCTACCTTCTAACGCCTGTGGCAAACCCTGGAAGAAGGGGAGAAACATTCACTCAATAATCTTTTGTTGCACGTTTTCCTCAAGGACATAAAAGCTGTGCAAAGAGTTTTATATGAGATGCGGAACTTGTTAACTTGTTGACACGTTTTCAATTATCAGTCAAATGCCGTCGACGAATTCACAGAGACTAGTGTATAGTCGAGTATTCTAAGCTTTATAGACATTATTGTCAGTAAGAATTTGATTGAGTATCAGCCAGAGCGACCTATCCCCACTTTTCACACATCCCACTCACATATGAGATATGGTTGTGTACACATGTCCCTGCTTTCCATCAAAAGTGTCACATTCATTGCTCGGCATTTTCACTTTCCTTTATTGCTGACACTGAGCAAATTGCCACGTGACAGACGTGCAAAAAAGCGAGGTGAATTATTCAATTCTGTGGCTTCACTCGCTTCAAATCCATTCAAGGCCTATGAATCCTAACATTTTTTTTTACATATATTCAAAAGAATGAAATAAAGTTTATTTGAATACAAATGAATTTCAAAAGGGTCTAATCAGGGATTAAAACCCTAACCGAAACCGTAACCTTTAACAGGTTAGGTAAAAACCGATTGAAATTTGAAACCGTAAATGAAACCGGAACCGAAAGAAAAATTTTTCGTTTGACCGAAGCCTGAAAACCGAAAACCTGTAAGCCGAAATAACCGTTTAGTAACCGATTCATTTATAAGGGTTAATTTCGGTTTTACATACATAACTACAAAAAAAAACAAACAAAAAAATCAAGATGCAAAAATAAGATGCATTTTATTGTCTTATGCTTGTACACACATACATATACATTTATTGGGTATTTGGGAAGTCGCAGTCGGAGGCATTCAGAGCTTATAAAGTAATTTTTTTATTTTCATCAATAGATAATAAATGTGCATGAAACAGAGAGAAAGTTATGCTATTTTAGTATTATTGATAAAATAAAATTTGTTTTTGTGAACCGGTATTTCAAAACCTTAACACACCAAAACCGGTTCACCGTTACGAAACCTTTATTTAAAGATTTTGCCTAACCGGTAACCTAAAACCTCAATGCGAACATAACCGAAACCGTAACAGATGCCGATATTCGTATCGGTTTAAATCCCTGGGCTTAATAATTTATTTAGTTTATATATTTGTTTATTTATTATAGCATAAAATTCTTTACCCGTAAAAATGATTGATTATCGGTAATCTAAAGGCACTTTTAAGTAAAATCATATGTATTATGTTTTTTTTTGACTATTTTAATGCTGAGTGGTTGCCATTTTAATCGCATGTTGTATTAATTTAAAAGTAAAAATATAAATATGTAAAGAATATTAAATTTCAATTAAATTTAATTAAATTCATGTTACAGACTGCAAAGAAGAAAATTTAATAAAGTTTCGCCTAAGTGTCGAAATTGTAATTAATGCAAATGAATGATAATTAGTGACTGCAACAATGGACTGAGAATTCAACAAACTTTTTTTAGTCCATTCTATTGACCATAATCATAGCCCAGACCAGTCTGTGGGATCAACAAGTTCATTTCCGTTGTGCAAACAAGTTGATTTTACGCGGCCAAGGAAATCACTCAACAGACCTCCAGTAAGTTCGAGGGGAAGGTCATGGGGGTCACGGGGTTGCGGGGGTGGAGCGACCCCCAACGCAAGTAATAAATTTCCCAGAGCTCTTAACCACAACGTTGACTGAGTTACTGCATTGTTGCACAGCCGCCTGACAAGGTTAAAATCCCGGCTAGATGGCCGAGTAAATGTGATTAGGGTTGGTTTTCAGAACAGCACAGAACTCGGGGCTATATAAGTAAGTAAGTAAGAGTAAGAGTAAGAGTACCTCGCTCCTCGTTTCGAGTGTCGGATACTGAGTCTCAACAAACACCCGCAACACAATGGCAAAGTTCAACAAAACTCCAGTGTTGTTGTGGAGCCTGAACACGGATCAAATTTAACTGTCACTGCCATTCAATGATCCGTATCGATATTTAAGCACTTAACGACTGCGACACACACACATACACATATATACCTTTTATATTAAGCACACGCATTATATTTGCTCGATAAAAATTGGAAAAGTTACGCTGACTTTTAAGTACTTAAACGCCTCGTCAACCATAAGGACTTTATGGGAATGCGTTCGAAATGGTTTTGTCCCTGATTTTATTGAATACAAAAGTGACACAGACACTCACACTCACACACACACACACCCACGCACACACACATAGCTACAGGTAGATGTATTCATTAAAATGAAACCTGCTGGGATTCATTGTTAGGGTCAGAGAAACATTCGGCATTAAAATCTTTTCAAAGTTATTTGGAATATTTCCTTCCTTCCCTCATTCCTTTTTTTAATGCATGTTCATTTTGTGAACTTGAATTTATTCGCATTATTAAAGAAAAAGAAAGTTGCTCGCCAGCTGTCGCATTAATTAAAAAGCTGAAGCTGAACCAAGGTAAATCGCTTGGAAAAGACTTATGCCAAGGAATTCAAATAAAAAATGTTTTATCGTTGAGTTGGGGCAGAGAGGGAGAAGGCATCTTTTACATGCCTTGAGAAGGGTACAACAACAAAACCAATGACCTGTGACATAGACAGGGATAGGAATTCCAAAAATAACTCACCGTTGACACTGCCAACAGAATTATGGCAGAGCCTTCGTTTTGCACCTGGCGTCGAAAAGGTCAACGGTTTAATTATGCACGCGATGGCAACCATAAAAAACTTGACTATTAATGGGCTCGATACACGTGATGCGTTTAAAGCTTAATTTAGATTCACATACTCCTTAAGTAAGCAATACTTTAGGCAATATACAGTGATGGGAATGATAAAAGACATAGACAATAATTGGCCAATTTTTAATGATATAATAAGAAGCTGAGCATGAATATGGAGTCCTCTTGTTTTGTTAAGTTTTGAATCATTGCTAAAATGGAATTAGGTTAAAATAATGAATCTAAACATAAAACATTTTTTCCGAAGCAATTTTAAAAATTTCAGTTCAGCTTCCCTAATTTAAATCACCATTATACAAAGAAAAAGTTCGAACTATGGATACTTCGACTAATGGAATTGTTTTTTTTTTTTTTTAGTTTAATATTCACTATTGCCACTCGACTTAATTCGACTTAGAGAAAATTCGAGTTACGGAAGCTGGACTGTATATTTTCCATCATTGTAATTCAATTTAAGTAATTTATTAATTTTTCTTAAATTTTTTGTTTGTGGTTATTTTGCTTGTGTCGTTGCGGTTTCTGCGGCGTCTTTTGCTTTTGTTTGTCTACGTGACGGATGGATAGGCAAATTAAGTAATATAGGACACCCACACACACACACAGATGGGAAAGAGAGGAGGGGAGTGAGAGTGAAACACACTAACACACAACACACTGTGGCTGTGCGTAATTAAGCACTGTGCTTAAGCCTGATGAGGTTTTCAACACAAGATAAATACATATTACAACAAAAAGAAGGCTGCTTGTCCATCTGTCTGTCCCCATTTCTGTCTGCCAGTCTCCCTCTCTCTTTCTGTCTCCCTCTCTTCCTCTCTCTCTCCCTCTCTCTCTCTCTCTCTCTCTCTCTCTGTCTGTCTGTCTTTCAAAGTGGTGCTTCATAAGCGCTATAATTTCGAGAGAGCAAGAGCATATTACATTTATTTGCTGAACTTCTAGCATGATATTAATTTAATTACACTCGGGTCCGAAAGCATTGGACCAACAGCGAGCATGTTGCCTACTTTTATGCGGCACTGTTTGACGATTATGAGCAAGTGATACAGTTGATTAGAATATTCACAGCTGTCGTTGGGATTTTATGTAAATTAACTCGAATCCCTTAAAGCTCGCTTATTAGATATTCATCTTTAATCAGACTTTGACACAGTACTATATACTCGTTGTCTATAAATAAACATTGTCGACATTCTGCTCGGGCTTATTTCGAATTGGTGCAAAGTACATTGCTCCTAAAATTGAGTTTTAATTCTTGTCAGTTGTGTGTTTTGTCTGTGCTCTCAGCTCAATTGAAATTCCAACACAACATTCATTCAATGAAGCTAATTTTATACCCTGCGCCCTTTTTAATATCTTATTTA
Organism: Drosophila limbata; assembly: GCA_963924055.1. NCBI lineage: Eukaryota > Metazoa > Arthropoda > Insecta > Diptera > Drosophilidae > Drosophila > Drosophila limbata. The sequence continues at coordinate 19,230,799 of OZ001352.1, forward strand.
TGTGACTTTCTTTTGCTAAAATATTTATCTTAATTTAGCACTACATCTTTTTATTTTTATTAAACAACTATATGAATTATTTAGTTTCACGAAAAATAATGCTTGCACTTAAAGCAGATGATTTTCCCATCTAGCATAAACTTAAACTAGCTCAGGTGTGCACAACAAAGCAATACACACAGAATAATTCACACGAAAAACTTTATTACATTCAGTGCAAAACTTTTGCAATTTCAGATGGACAAGTTTGCAGCAAACTAAAACAGAAACCAAATACACAAGAGGGCCATCAACCTGTGGGAATCCTGAATAGCTAGAGGGTAGTAAATATATACAACAATAGTTGCCCCTCAGTTTGATTCATGATTTAAGTGTGCCAAAACAAAATTGGCAAAAATAGTACATGATATATGCACAACACATAGATAAACACAACAGTGAGTCGCTATGCGGGATTTGCATATATTTCATGTATTTATGCATAAGTCGGGAGTTGAGTCGAGAGTCGTTAAAAGCCAAGTGAGTGCTTTGAGCCGGGGAACAAATGCCGCATTAACATGACCCTTGGGAACTGCGTCAAAGTGAATGAGCAGCATTTGCATACATCAGCCGAGACTAGCGTAATATTCATATTAATATATATTACATATACAAATATATATTATATACAGTGTAAGACACTCTCGCAATTCGCCAATCAATCGAAATGAAAATGTCAAAAGCTTAAGGCTTAAAATTCGCATTATGATGAATGATGTTTACCTGTGAACACCATTAATTATTCGCAGGTCGAAAGGTCAAAGGTAAGTCTTTTGTCAGTTATCCGATTGAGTCGTTGCAACTATTTTAATTAGCTTTTCAGAGTTGATTCAGTGTTGATTTGGGCTTTCTTTGGATTGTCTGCCGCGGAGAGTAATGAGTTTTGTCTGTGCTGGATTTCGTGTCATTGTAACATAAAATCGATGATCCATTTGATTAATCCGATAAAGTGAAGTTTATTGGGTCGCGTCCTGTGCCACGCCCAACAAATGGCAATCGCCACTTGACCGCACCCAGTCGGACAAGTCTGAGTCTGAGTCTGAGTCTTCTGAAGACTTTGCACGTGAGCACGAGTACTTGGACTTGGACTTGGATGAGTAGTGTGGTCAGTCAATCGGAAAGCAATTCCATCCAAGAGCTGGTCATGCATAAAATATGAGCGTGCTAAGGTTGCCTGTCAGGCATAACTAAATTTGTTAGCCTTGTACCCCCAATATGTCCATTCGCCACATTATCCTTAGGGCTCTCGTCATTTCTGGCAAATCCGTACAAAATGAAATGCCTCTCCTCAATTGGCTTTGGTTCAAAAGCCCATTATACTCATTACAGCACAGTCTGTCAGACCATTTGAAGGAGTTCCCTGTATGCAGCAATTGAGGATTTTCCCTTGAAATCCAGCTAGACAGTCGGCAGTTGAAATGGAAACAGAAAAAAAAATTATCTCTGAAGTAGGCAGCTTCAGCTTTATGATGATTACGATGCGAGCTTTGTGCATCATATAAATATCAAATATATATGAGCCTCGTCTCGGTTATTGCTGGGCGCCTATCCAGAAAGGACCCTCATCAATATGACACACACACAACAACGCGCCGAAGGACGTGAAGCAGAGAGCAGACAGAGAAGGATGCCAGCCTGGGTAGCTGTTTAATTAATTGCACAAATAATTTACATAGTAATTAAGTGCGTTTGATCGCTTTCATAACACTCGCCACAATTCATAGCATACTTGCGAGTGGAAGTATATTTTGCATGTTAAACGAAACGCAATCTAGATGATGGCAAATTCTAATTACAACGTATTACACTTGCTTAAATCAATTCCGATGCAGCGCTTTAATTAAGTGTCATGGCTGACGCCAACGTTGCGCATCATTTCCGTTTTCCATTTTCCGCTTTCCGCTCTCTTTTCCCCATTTTTCCAACTGATTTTCAACTGCAACAGTTAATGAGATGCGGAGAAGGGCCTGGATAATGGATCGATGGACGGACATATAGACTGACTGACAGACAGACATAGTGTCTGTGAGTATTCATTTACGAGATGAAGGGGAAATAATAGAAGAGATTGCTTACAAATCAGACAAATGTCATTAGGTAATTGTCTATTGCAAGTTAAGTGCTAAAATCCGATTACTTAAATGCAAACAAATATTTCATGTGAAAACCAAAATTACAATATATAGAAAATACTAGTAAAACTAATTGTAAGTCATCATCATTAACACAAGCCGATCTATTGATTGAGTACAAATTGATATTTAACTTAAATTTGATTTACATAAATTAAAGTTCAATAATAACTAAAAACAACATATAACAATAGCATAAGCAATAACTATCAAATTTCATCATGTCAATAGAACATCTAAGTATATGTCTTTAGCCTACTTTAGAGTAAATCAACCCATTATATAAAAAAAACAACTTAGTATTGAATAAATATATCTATTATAATTTGACTTATGGTTTTAATTATGAACAAGTTATAACCAAAATTGGCAAAGCACAATAATTTAGTTGATTGTCAAGAAGACGGCTCGAATGACAATTCAGACGATGAATGAATAGTGAATGAAGTGCTTCGAATTCAGATCCAGATATAGATGTCGAATCGAATCGAATCTCTTTGTTTGGTGGCTAATATAAAGAGGCAGCGATTAAAAATCAATATAAAAATACATGTGTTTGTTCATCGATCGATCGCCATTGTACTTCGACAAAGGGAGTGTTCACCTCTAGACACACGTCTATTCGAGTATGGAAACAAACCGAATATTATGTAAATTAAATGTTGAAAATTAATACGTACATGGGCGTGATAAAGGCACAGAGCCACAAAAATGATAAATTCATAGACATCAAAAGATATTTGCATAATTATAATGCCGTCGCCTCGTTGTCTAAGCTCACTGAAAATTCATAGTTGCGAATATTCCGAAATTAGATCTGAAGATTATAAAATCTGGTCAAAATCTCAACACGTTAGCTGTGAAATTTTTGAAATTGTCATTGTTGTTTTTATGTTTGTTGGGCTTTGTTTTCAGACCTGGGAATTAGCAACGCGCATTGATCGATTAAGCTCAATTGATAAAGTCAAAGTAATAAAAAAGCAAAAACAAAGGCAAAACAAGATCAAGCTGAACTGGAAGCTAGCAAAAATATAAAAAAAGGAGATAAACTCTCAAAATGATCTTGAGAGGAATATTTGCATAAATCACGTGACGCGTTGGCAGCCCAAGTATTAGAATTAACTTTTAAAAATAAAAATAAAGCGACGACAACTATCTGAACAACTTTGATACGAAGATGGAGATGAAGGTGAAGATGACGATGGAAATGGAAATGAAGATGGGGATGGTGATGGTGATGGTTGGTGTCTAGCACTGGCCAGTTTAGAAATTTATGTTAATGTGCATTTGCCGCTGCTCGGAGCCCCTGAACTTGAAACGAGTTGGCATCCAGTGGAGCCAATGCTTCAGTCACCTAACGGCGTTTGAGCCAACTAGTCTGCGGCTGGGAGAACGTGTCGAACGATTGTCGAGCGTGGAGTGTCGAGTGTCGATTGTCGAGTGCTTCAGACTTTTGTAAATCATAACAAACGGCATTGAGTGAATCATGTCTAGGACGTGCTTCTGTGTAAGTTGTGTAACAACAGCTGAGCAGCAAACCGAACAATTTGTCATTGCATGGACTGTAATTTATCTTTTCAGCTGATACTCGTATCTGTGCTGAGCGTCGTCAGTGCCGCCAGTCTGGGCTACTTGCCCCGTCGGATGCAGCAACAGACACAGCAACAGACACTGGGACAGGCGTATTTCTATAATGCGCCCAGTTCCAACACAATGGCGGCATTGCGTCGCATCGTACTGGGACACCTGCAGCGTTTTCAGGAGTCGGACAGACAGCGGGCGCTGATGATTAGTGGCAAGACGGAAGTGCAGCGGCAACCTTATCGGCAGCCCCTGATTGCCACTTTGCAGAATGGCCTGGACTATGATGTGCCACCCAATACGCCCACGCCCAAGAACTATGCGATGAATTTCTTGCCAGAGGGCAGGGATGTGGTACCCGGAACCTCATACATCCCGCTGCGGCTGCTGCTGTTGATACGCTGATTCGGAGCTGATTCTGAGACATCGTCAGCCGGCATCGACAGCGGCTTCGTCTGTTATTCAAATGAGGGCTCAGTTTGCGGAATGCCGTTCTCTCAGCGCAGCGGCAACCAGTAAATGAGCTTAATTTGTTAAAAATCCTACTGCTGGTTATATAATATAATTTAATGCTATTTTAATTCTTCATTATACAATAAAGTCTTAGCATAACAGTCGGTATTCTAATTTAAGTCTAAGCTAATTTGTGCCACACAAATACAATACGAAAATACACGTAAAATAACTTTGAGTAACGGCCTTTTTAATTTCAGCCTCGAGAAACAAAAACAAAACACGCACCACGCGTAATATTCACAGACTATTCAAAAATACAAAAACACATTCACCAAAAATTAACTTTGTCATATCATTTACATAATTTAGAAACTATAAATTAAAAGGCACGGACAACGTTAAGACAACCGGACAAGCGACAAAAACAGAGCTCAGAATTGCACCAAATTGCCTTAAAAGGTTAGGCTTGGAAACGTGGACCAAAACTAAAGACCAGCAGCATCATGTTACGAGTATCTTAATGTGATTAACCTAGCATTTCCTCATTCATTCAGCTTTATACTACAACTTTTTATTATTTTAATTTGCAAACACGCAACTCCTTAGCTAAAGATGAAAACATTTGATTTTGTTGCCAATCTTAAATTATGCATAATTATAATGACTAATCAAAATTTATATGAGTACTTAGAATCCATAAAAACTTTTAAAAAAAATTCAGCTAGCAATAAAATTGGTTACGGTTTTAGAGTCACAGTGCTTTTCAAACTTCTAACCGGTTCAATGCTTGTGTCATTGCTTAAAGCGTTAAACAGGTTGAAGTTATCACTAAATAGCAGCAAACAGTGATTGTCAAACTGTGCACTTGGAATGTGTCTTTGCTAAGTTTAAAGGCTTGCAGTGCAAGCAGTGCAGAGTAAAGCAGTGCTAGCTTGGAGCGAAATTTGAATGAAATTTTAAAAAATCAATTAAAAAAAATTGAGAAACAGTTAAGAAAAATAAATTTTAAATTTTTAAAAATAATGAAGTTCATTCTAAAATTGGTTTGGTGCATTTCGCTCTTCGCATGGCAAAGTTGAGAAAAAATCGAAAATCAAATAAAATTGTAAATTCGAGAAAAATGCAACAAAAATTCTGGACTATGAAATGCCTAAAATCACGCATAACTTTGTCGAAGCTTAACCGTTTCCTTTCGGGATTTGATTTTTAATTTGTAATATTTTTAATATTGAACTAAAATCAAAATGCTACCATTATTATAAGTATTATATTTGATTAAATATAAAGTAGCTTACACTTATAGCTGATTTCTTTTGGAGAAACTAGTGGAAGATGTGGACATCGACTGCAATTCCGTGGATCGCCTCAGCACATCCATCTTCATCTGGGTGGGGCAGGCGAGGGTCAACCAAGCGCGTCTATTGGCCGTATTCAACAGCACAAAGTAGACAAAGAGCACAAATCCCTGCAGTGTGGCCGTGAGGCAGAAGAGATACGAAAATATTACGCCAAGGTGCAGATAGCTGCAGAGACCAAAGATCCAGGTGAGGCCCAGCAGGAAGAAGAGGAGCACAGAGAGACGCAGCTGCTGGACAATTAGCTGACGTCGAGGATTCAAAGACTGATAAATGCTATACACAATGCAGATCATCATTAAGGAATTGACAACGGTTATCAGAGCGATGGGCAACACGACGCCCAGGGCCAAGCCATAGCCCGAGGGATAGCACAGGGCTGTACTCGTCTGGGAATTCAGCTGATTCTCCGACGGTCTGTAGGATTCATAGTCCAGCAGGACGACCAGGAGCGTGGGCAGCAGCGGAAGAGTCCAGGCGACAATCGCCGATATGAGAATGTAATGGCGTGGGCGGTCCACGCCTATTACGGTGACGTAGCGCTGAAACTGGAGAAAGGCTATGATGAGCATCCAGCTGAAGATAACCAGCACAGAGTATTGCAGAGCTGCGCCCGAAATCAAACAGCGATTCCAATTGTGATCCACAGATATTTTCTCCGACCAATCGCCAGCACTGAGAAATCCAAATAGAACCAATTGCAGGGACAGAGCCAGGCACAGATGGAGCAGCACCTTCGTAGAGGCTTGATCCCGCCACTTCTTGACCAATGCTGCGGTCAGAAAGATGCCCAGCAGACCAAACAACGACAGACCACATCCCACAAATGTGACCATATCCAGCAGATGCTCATGCGCCTCCAGCTGGACATCTTCGTCCGCCTGTTGCAAGTAGCTGCCGCCAATTAGAAAGGTGAATTGGGTCAGGTGATGGGCTTGGCAGAGCACATGGGTCTTCCATTGGTCATGGCTGTCGTTGGAAGTCGTGATGCCATTGTCCAACCAGGTCTCGTAGTTCCAGTAGCCACAGTCACCGTTTGCATGTTGTGGCTTACGTAGTAGAAATGGCAAGGTCCCGGGCAATCCAATACCTAAACAAGAAAAAAACCGCTATTATTAAAATAAAAACAAGGATTCAACTGTATGAAAAGAACAATTTTAAATATTTGTTATTAATTAATTGGTGAACATAGCTGAAACCGTCACCGAACCATAACTTTTTCATTATACCTAAAGATTAGAAAACCATCCATGCATAACGGTTAGATTCGGTTCAACCAGTAATTGAAATTTTTTTTGGTAATGTTTCGTTAATAAAACTAATTTTAGATTTTTATTTTTTATTTGAATATGAATCCCATATTATTGTAGAAATTACAACATTTTTTTTTGTGAATTTTTCTAAACTGAAACAAATAAATAACCTCTAACCGTTTAAAACCCGATAACCGATAAGATTAATCGATAATTAAAAACCAAAATTCAAACTTAACCGAAACCGCAACTGATACCGACACCCTGGTCTCAACTCACCCTCAAATCCCGGTATTGTTATCGATAACACTTGGCCGCGTGGTCGTCGACTACGCTGTTCTGAAGTGTCCACAAAGAGCGCATCGTGGGCATAGATTTTGAAGACCAAATAGGAGGCGCCTCTGTCTTGCAACTGGCGCCACAGCTGCTCTGGCAGGAAAGTGGCAGTCTCCAGATCGGACTCACTCCTCAGCTTTTCCACACTCTGATTGGCGTAGAGAAAGCGATACCAGAAGTCGCTGCCAGAAGATCTTCGGTCTCTGGCTGTTGCTGAGTAAATGGCCATTCCAGTGATGTTGTCACATGTGGGATTCACATAGAACACGCTGAGATTGCTGCTCATCAAAGCGCGTACACCAATGTTCGCATAGTTGACAGTTTCCACACCAACTTTAGCTTCACTTGCCACTTGGATCATCGCCTTGCCACAGCTCTCCCTGGGCACCAACTGTTGAGGCAGTGCATCCATGTAATCTTCAAATTTACTTAACAGAGAGTTGGTCGCATTGAGCTGTGCAGATAAACGTAGCACTTTCCCATCACTGGACATAACCTCGCCACAAATGTTGATCAAATCCGCACTTAGAGATGCATCTTTCTCCTCTTGATGCACGAGGGCAGCAAACATTTGCGCAGTTGTGTAGACATCAACAGGTGCCAGCTGGCCATGGGCCTCACTCAATAAGTTTCTCAGCTTGGTCAAGATGACCGGTTTGTTGTTGCTCGCTTCCCCCCCGAGCATCTCTTCTCGCAGCTGGTTGAGCCCTCTGCTCAGCTTGCTTCCCTCCCGACAGGTAACATTATTGAGCTGCCTCCAAGTGGCAGTTGCAGTTGCATTGTTGGCTACACATAGTCTGCGAACTGGCAATCCATTTCTGTCCAAACAAATGTCCCGCATTGTCGCCAGTTCTCCGATTTTGGTGCGTCTAAAGTGATTCACATGCCACTTGATATAAAAACTGCCATTCTTCCCCTCCGTTTCGTAGCTATGCACAAAATCTTCTGCCTCACAATATGCATCGAGATTCTTGAGATTCACGAAGTCCAACTGCATATAGTCTGTAATCATTGTTGGCTCCACTGTGCTGTGATTCGTCTGCCATTGAAGCTGAGGAAATAGTCTCCAAGTAGTGCTATTGGCCAACTCAGCGATTCTCACATGGGCCAACACTTCCAGGCCTGGCCAACAATTGAGTATAAGCCAAATCTGCCAATGCATTGCTACTCTTCATCTGCTTATTTGTTAAATGTTTGCAGTTATACTCATTGTTGAATCCGTTACTCTGTTTATCTGTTAATCCGCCACGTTGTTGCCCCTTCAAGCGCCAAGTTCAACTGAGAGACAACAAATTGTGAAACGACTTGGCAAAGATGCGCTTATCCAAGTTACGTAATTACTCGGCGTCTCATTCATAAATAAATATAAAAAGATAATAAAAAAACAATATAAATTATATGCGAGTTTATCTCAATTGCTTCAACTCTCAGTCGTCTGACTGTTCAACGAGTATCTGAATCTCAAGTGCAAGATCAATCGGTAGCTGTTCTGTGTCAAGACAATTAACTCTGGCCCATCTGAACTTTGTTTGTCTTCCCGCGAGTAAGTATTTATCCGTCGATTAACAACAATAAATTTTGTATACTCGAAGTGAGTAACGAGTCCGTTGTCTGAAGTTGTCGACAACCTATTGATATTTTTCGAAAGCCTCTCGAGTTTTGCGCGTTATGCTGCCTGTCAGGGCAGATCTATGGGAATTGGTTTCTATTTATTTTCTATTGAAAGATTGGCGATGTGTGACGTTCAAGTGATTTGGTTCGTTAAGCTACAATATTTTGATTTATAAACCAATTTTTTTTAAGTTGAAAAAACTCTACAAACAAGTTTGGATTCGGTAAAAATTATTAAAAATTAAATTTAATTAATGTGAAGATTATATTTGTAATAATAATAGCTATTACGTTTTATTCGAAATTAATATGTTTATATATTATCAGTCCTATGCTTTCAATAGGCTTATGAAGAAATATACATTTTAATTATATATCGGGTTATGCTTTTACTAATTTCTTTCAAAGTATTCATTGCAATGGCATCATTTTAAATTTGTCAAAATAAAGCTAAGCTTTCCTTTACCCAAAGTCACAAAACTACACAATCATTATCTTTTCTGTAATGTTATGCTCATGTTAGCCATTTTGCAACTAAGTTGGCACAAGCTAATGATACATTTTGATATGTTGTTGTCCTTTGCTCGAGTTACCTTTTTTCGAATTCTGCTGTCAATGCACAAAAGTGTTGTGTCGGTCAACTGCAGTTGTTGTCCTCCCTTCGTCCCCGAGGTGGCCTTTGAGATCAATATGTGTCCATGGAATGTAAAATTTGCAATTCTATTCAAATATTTATACACTATAAATGCGCAGAGGTGAGCATTAAATTCCAATAAAAATAACAAAATGCATTCAGAATATTTTTATTCCCTGACACAGAATAAGTTAGAGGAAACTCGTGTGCTTTAACATCAGAGAAAGAAAAGTTAAACCATTGTATAAAAAATGTGTTTAGTTAAAAAAGTTGGAGATGTTACGGATTCTGTTTTGTTTTCTTAAAAATTAACACTTTAACGATAACGACAAGAATGGCTAACAGAATTGAATTTTATAGACTTTTCCTAAAGATAGAATGAACATGATTAATATTATGAACAGCTTTCAATTTCTTTGCTTTACCACAATTAAAAAATAAAAGTTTGCTTTATAATTTTAATTATCAAAAACGAACCAGAAAATAAAGTTAATTTTCGGTTCGAGTTTTACTTTGTCACATTTCAAGTGTTTCACTGAATACAATTGATTTACAACTGTATAATCAAAATAAATTCTAAACGAACTCGAATTTCATAATTGTCGATTGAAGTGCCAATCGTTGAATATTCTCATTGTGAGAGGATTTCATTGTACTCATATTTACGCAGCTCAACTCCCACTGATTGATTGCATAAATGGTTCAATGATTATCCTGTTGTCCAGCAGAATGCTTGATTAAATATTGAAATTATGGACACAATATCTCGAAGGAAGGCATTCAAGTGAAGCTTGAGAACATTTGCTGTTAACACACAACTGATTACAGCCCTGTTAATAGTATTGTACAATGTTTGTCATTAGCTTGAATTGCATTGGCTGAGATATTTTAATATGCATCCCTCTCCCTTGCTCAATGCTGCTCACTCTCCTCTCCGTGTCTTTGTGTTTGTGGTAGGTCCTTTGAAGGAGTCGAGCTGTCTGTTTGTCTGTCTGTTAGGCTGTTGCAACTCAGATAGACAGCTGGCTACAAGTTTGGCGCTGTGAAGTACACTCTCCGCTTGACTGCTTCCACTTCAGGAATTTATTTACTCGAGTGTGACGCGATTGTCCGTTGTTTCTATGTGCAAGTTACGCGCTCTGCACTCACATTATCAGTGTATCCATTGAATTGCAAGTTGCACTTGTTATTCTCCTGCACTTTTACTTGGTTGTTAATTAAACGTTGGCCCAATAGTCGTCTGAAAAAGCTTCGATGTTGATAAGAAACCCAGAACTCGTCATTTCATTCGCTAAAGTATTTTTAGCGACACTCCAAACTAGGTTATATCAGCTGTGCCTGCACTTTGGACTTTTCTGCTAGTTAAGCTAGTCAGAGTATATTTCTGTTTCATAGTTCCACTTGGACTTCATTAGTTGTGCGTGGTCGGATTTTAATAGTCTGCCATCTGCCTCTGGTGCTGTCTACTACTTGCTACCTGATTGCCCCTTTCTCTTTTATAGCCCATTCCATCAGTGTCAGCCACATTGTCGGGCTGTCAGCGTCAGTTCTTCCGCTGGCGCAATGCTGGCATTTATCAGAGAACGCAGCAGCAGCAGCAGCAGCAGCAGCAGCCGGGTTTTGTTGTGGTTGTTGTGGCTGCACTTTCAGCCTTTGACCGTGAGTCAAATAAAAGTTGAATTAAACAAAAATAACATTGTGACAATAGCAGCCGCCAACGCCACAAGGCATTTAATTGTGTTATTGTTTGACATTACTGAAATGGCAGCCAATAAAAAAAATATTTAGCAACTGATTGATGCACATTCAAAGCAGATTGACGCTCGACAATTTCAAGAACCATAAAAAAATTCAATTGCGCTGGGCAGCTGTTTCAAGCTTTGCTTCATTTGTCAATCAATTTATATTGCAATTTAAATTTCCTTTTCCGTTTGAAAATGATAACCAAACATATGTCAATTAATGCTTTTAATTTAAATAAAATATTTAAATGGAGTTCAATTATTAATATTTTGTCAATGAGTTCATCATAGTAGCAGTATAGCCATCTATTGGCAAGTAGCTGCACTCAATATGAAATCGCCGCTCTCGCAGAGAGAGAGAGCGAGAGCGAGAAAGAGAAAGAGAGAGCTTTTGTGCTTGCAGCTTTCCGGCAAACAGCTGAGCAGGCCAGGCAATTGGCAAGCGGCTGGCAGCTGGCAGCAGAAAGGCGACAGGAGCTGCCATCACAAGCCAGTGGCAGTAAGGAAAGCGCACACAAGTGTCCTGGCCTGGCGTTTACTGTGCCCTTAAAATACAACAAGCACGCCATGGCGGCTGCTCAGTCGTCGATGGTACTTTCAAGCGAACTGTTCGTAATCCATTGTGCTCGCTGGACGCATTGAGCCGAGATATTTCTTAAGTAGGCTCGCGCGCGCTTCACTTCGCTTCGCTTATCACGAAAGTTGGCCAAACACACATTCGAAAGTGTGCCTAAGTGTGAGTGTGTGTGAAACTGAAGTGAAAGTCAAATCTAAAATACAAAGCAAATAAATCACACGCCAGAAATAACAACAACAAAAACAAGCATTAAATAAAAGAAATAAAATCGAAATATGAGAAAACGGAACTCGGTTGAAAGACGGCGCAAATTGTTCACTAAAAATAAAAAAAATTTCGCGTTCAAAACAAACGTACAATAAAAGGAAACCCGCCAAGACAAGTTGGACTCGAGTGGACGGGACCAATGCGGCGTATGCGCAACGTTATTTCACAGTTCTTCACGAAAAATTAAAGCATACTTTTGAGGGCTCTAATTTATTTCGGTGCGCATATTTTTGTCGTTATTGTCTCGTTCTCTCTGTCACTGAGGACGTGCAATAATTTATGATTTTGGTTTTCGAGTGTTTGCAAAAAAGGAATTACAACAATGGGAACAGAATGAAAGAACTACTTGTAAAGGGGAGAAGGGAAAAAAAGACTAGCAGATAGAAATATTTGCCTCAATATGTCAAAGTTTATTAGACATTTGGCTTTGCGTGCCCACGGCAATTTGTGAACAGTTGTTCTAGTTGTTGTAGTTGGTTTTTTTTTTGTCTTTTGGCTGGACGATAGTAAACGTCCATTATATTTGATAAATGTGCCTGGTCGGTCAGTAGCCGAGTTGAATATATATTTGCTCAATTCGTGGCCATGGTGGCTCATTATGAAATGTCTATGAGCCCACTTAATGACCAACTCATCATTTACTCAGCTATTGTTCGTTTAGAGCCAAATTGACAGTCAATTTGGGCACACACAAAACGACTAAATATCATTTAGTTTTCAGTTAGATATCTGGGCAACATTTCAACATTGTCGCCAACAACATGACAAATGTTCATTAAGGTCATGAATATGCGAACGAAAGTCTTAAACAAATTGTCGCAAGTCGACATCGTTGCTTAAGCCACAGTAAACAGCGTGTGAAGCGCACTTTGACCCTCGACCCTTATTTACACTTTGCTGGGGCCAAAAGTAACCAGTCCCATTACCAAAATGTCAAATGTTGCACGTAATTAAAATTCGTTGAATTGGAAGGCACTTGAAAACGCTGCGAAGGCCAAGTGTCTGGTGGCCACCTGTGAGTTTGTTTATCAGCTAAATTCATCTGATTAATATGCAATAAACGGAAAATCAGCTGGGGAAAAAGCTCACAGCAAACAAAACGCGATGGAGGTTGACAGCGATGAGCGATAAATGCGACTGGCCGTATGGCAAAAGTTGAGCAATGCCACACTAAATGTATATAAACCCTACCATTACTCGTATATACATTTATGCATAAATATATATACATATAAATGAGGCATGCCACGTCCGGGTTATGCACCTTCGCAAGTCCGCTAATGGCCAACAAACGGGAAACTCACACACACACAGGATGAAAATCGATAATTTAGTTGGGTTCATGTGGCTTTAAAAGTTTGCGGCAGCTTGAGAATTGCTTGACTTAAGACTAGGCTCGGCTGACTTGACGCCTCGACTCTTTTGACGACTCTTCTGATTCCAAGTTGAACTCCATTTTGATCTCTGACTGTACGTTTCTATCTAACTTGCCAATTTCTAGTTCTTTACTTGGCTCAAAGGCTGATTTTAAAATGGCGTCGACCCAAATGCTGCACATTTAGTGAGGTGCATAAATTTAGAGGCATGCATGCACACACACACACACACATACACAAGCACAAGTGTGTGTAATTAACCAGTCTTATGCATCCTTTGTGCCGTATTTTTTGTTGCCATTTTAGCTGCCTGTCTGAATGCCTCTGTTGTGACCCAGTTGATGGCTGTGTTGCTGTTGAAATTGTTGTGTGTGTGTTGGAAATGCGCCTTTGGCTTTTGCACGTGTTGCATGTGGAATGTGGCATGTGGCGTGCAACAAACATGCAAGAATGCAATAAGCCACCAGCAAATGGCACTACAAATAGCTGCAACTGTTGAGCAAATGCTTTTTGGACTCCTTGAGTCGCTTGCTCTCATTGGAATATTTGATTAGAATGCGTCCTTAAAAAACAAGGCTGTTCCCATATAAATATAAATAAAAGCCAAGCCAAGGCAGGCAGAATTTAAAACGAAACACGAATGAGAGTGTACAGAGAGAGCTGGATACAACGTTAAACCGATTTCAATGTAAAAACTCATGAAATATTCATGTCCTTTGTGGCATTTGTGATTCTCCATCAATGGCATCAGTGGGACGCAAAACAAAATTCAGAGAACTCAACAGACGCTTTTCATATTTGTAATAGTTTTGTTTATTTATCATTTATTTTCCATCTATATTTTTGTGATTTTCCTATAAAGCTGCGAGCTCAACTTTAACGGTGTAAAACAAACTAATAAATCTATGAAAATGTCAAACTAAAATGAAACGAGATTAAATATTGAAATCAAATATAGAGTTGTGATTTTCATTTGATCGACATATTTATATAAATGCGTATATGCTTGTGAAAGTGGATTAAAACTCCGACAAACTATTCAATTGACTAGCAATAACTATAACATAAAGGCAGCAAAAATGGTAAGTTTTCATAGAAAAATATGTCATAATTAAAAACATGAATATTTATCTAAAAATTCCATTTCAATCCCTTCACGTGAAAACCAAATGAAAACTAAATATATAAATACCAGTGTTAATACAAAAAGTATTATTTGATAATAACGTAATATATTCCTACATTGCAAGTTATTTAATACTGATTTAAATTGAGAAAATAAAGTCTGTGTAAGACAACAAGAAAGCAGATTCTTTTACATTTGCATACGAGCACACATATGAAACATTTTTTTATATAATGATTGCGATTTCCTCATGTTTTTTATTTTTAAATTATCCAAAACATTTACCTTCGACTATGCTTGTTGTTGTAATATTTCAATGTGAGCAGCAATGGAAATAAACATCAAGTATCTGTTAGATACATCTTCATCAGGCAATCGAGCATAGAGCTGAGAAGCTGAAAAGAACGCTTGAGCAGCGGCAGGTTGAGGCCACTAGACGTATGCGTAATGTATGTAAATATATTTCAAGTATTTTGCTTGTTTAGTATTACTTCTGGCGGAAACGATTGATTGTGCGCCATCTTGCAAGCCAGCTCTATGGGCATTTGAGTGTCTGTCTATGTATGTGTGTTTGTGTGTGTGTGTCTGGGTTTGATTTCGCATAACAAATCAAATTGATTGCTTATAGGATACATTTGAAAGAAATGAAATGCGCAATCGTTATTGATTTCACATTTTTCACATTTAACAATGTATAAATAAATAAAACAGAAAAAACAACAAATAACCGTTGTCTAAAGATTTTTTTGAGCCCTTTGAGCATCCTTAGCTGGACTCGATTTTATTATCACTTACGCGCACTCAAATATCGCCTGCAAATGTAATTAAAATGTGCGAGCATTCAATTTTGCTGCCGTTTTAATGATTCCATTTGAGTGGCTATAAAAATGTTTCTGTAATTGCCGCTCGGCCACTTCAAATTGTGTTTTCTTTATTAACAAAAAGAGATAAATCCAGTGCAAATAAAATATGTACAACGTATCATAAGTAATTATATTAACAATGATATTCTGCCTCTGCCTTATTTCCCTTAACTAATCGCTCTTGTTTATGTTCTCCCATCATTCACTTTTACTTCCAGTATGGCTTTGTGAACTACGCATTGGAGTTGCTGGTCCTGAAACATTTTGGCGAAGAAATATGGGAGAAAATCAAGTAAGTTACAAAGGAAACTCAGAAAGAAAAGACATTAGAAGTTACCCGGAATATTATAGAAGTTAATGACTTCCAAAACTATTCAAACTAATGGAAGCATTTGTGGTTAGAGAAGTGTATAATTTGGTGGTACTACTTAAAGCAACAGTCAGACGGAAGTGCATTTAATTCTGACTAATTCCAGTAAACTGACTCAAGCTCACCTGCAAATCTTTGGCCAATTAACAATGTGGCGCAATTAATTAATAACTAAAATACATATACATATATTTATGCACATTTGTCTGTTACGGCAGTTGCCACAAGCTGCAATTAACTAATTATCCATTTTTCACATTGGCACGCGCTGCCACGCCCCTTTACCGCCCGCCCAAAGTACATAAATTAATTGTGCGAAGGCGTGTCTGCATGTGTGTGTAATGTTAGTGGCACATAAACAAGCAAAACACGCGTCGCATTAATGTTAACAAAGATTTCTCTGGGTCTGAGTCTGTTCCCACACCAAACATAGCGCTAGAATTAACGGATATCCGGGCAAAAATACACAAAATGGCAGCCGGCACGAGGCCCTTTTGTTTGTGTGTGTGAGCATTGTTTGTGTGTGTGTGCTCTATGACTAAATACAATTCGCATTTATCTTAATTAAGTTATTGATATTGCGTGTGTATTTGCTTAAGCGCCATTTGTAAATAGTTCTGCCTTTGCCGTTGCCTTACTCATGTGCTTTGTCATGTTCTGACTTTACCCCTGACAACCCCCTGAAATTGCCATCCAGGCTGCCCTGGCAACTAAGGTTACCATGACGTCAGAGCTTCTTTTACTAATTGACCATGATTTATATTTATTTCTTTCTTTCTTGAGATTGCTTAACCGCAAGTCAGCTGTCAAAAAGTCGAGCATTAACTTTGCCAGATGTGCACGGACTGAGAAACCCTTTTAATTATCCACTGAGTTAACTTTTCTCATTTGCTGTTGTAACAATGGCAACGACAAGAAAGGAGTCTATGATTTGATCCTAGTTTTTAAGCAGCAACTGCCAATGAGGCTGTCAATGACATGACTTTAATTACATTGCAGCTCGTTGCCAGTTGCCAGTTGTCATTGACAGTGAGCAATCAGTGCAACAGCAGCATTGTCAGTTAGTTGTCGCCGCTGGCAGTGGCAAGAGAAACACTCATTATCCTTCCACTTGAGTCGACCAGCCATTGGCATTGACGTTGGCCCACACTTGAGTCTTACTTACAAACACAGCCAGACTGTGACTGCGACTGCGACTGAGACTGAGAAGGAGATGGCAATTGTCCTCGTTGGCCTCTCCTTCTTATGCACTCCAAGGCATTGTCAAAGCGTTCATTAAAAAGAAGGCAAGACCATTGACAGGATACGAGGATACGAGGAGAGACGCATTTAGACATACATTCGTGCGTGCCGTTACTCTGTCTGCCTTTGTCTCTGCCTCCGTCTCTTTCTGCCTCTGTCTCTGTCTGTCTGTCTGTCTGTCTGTCTGTCTACTTGTCTGCCCACTTCAATATGAATAGCAATGGCATTTGCCTTGATTGACACACTGCTGACCGCAAAACGAATACATGAGAATGAAAGTTGTCTCTCGCTTGGCTTCAGCCTGATTGCTTTTAAAGCAGTTGCTTTTGCGTTCAGCTTTAAAGCCAAGTCAAGTTTATTTTGTCTTATCCATTGCTTCTGCCTCTGCTTCACTTAATCAGAATCTGTGCGCTAAGTGTTTTATGGGCGCATTGTTGGTGTTGCTACTCTGTTTGTTGCTGCTGTTGTTGCCGCATAATTGCAGCACATCAATCTGCAAATGAGCTTCATTAATCTACTCCAAAACAGGGCTGTATTAAGGCCTTAAAGCTGCGTGGCAACTTTAGCATGAATTTCGCCTTCTTCTTTTTCTTTATGTGGCTTTACTTTGACTTTGATGTGCGGCAAGGATCAGATTCGATATCTGTGATAAGGCTCAAAGCGCTTGACATTAACTCTTGAGACACACAGTTGGCCACGGTCAATGTGTCAGTTATTGTTCTCGTTATTGTTCTTGTTGTTACTAATACACAAGCCGGAAATGTACGCCCACACTCGCTGTCTCCCTCTCCTCCCTCTCTATCTCTGTGCCGCTTTATTGTTATTGTTGCGAAAGTCCTTGTTATTGTTATCGCTGCTGCTGCTGCTGCGGCTGTCTCTGTGCGTGTTTGTGGCACTTTAGACAAAAATCGATTTGCCTATAAAATGTTTTACATCACACACTCACACACACACGCACACATCGACCACAATAAGGACAAACTGCATGTGTCGGCATGGCGTCTAACCCTCAAGGCCCTCACCTACAGCTGTCTGTCCATCTGTCTGCCTGCCTGTCTTTATGTCAATATGTCAGTCAACTATTTATGTATATCTGACGTATTGTATATATGCCTCAGTTGAGCTGCTGCTGCGTTTCTTGCCAAAATTCACTGTTAATGCTCTGCTGGCCACAACATGACGGACCAGCGTTTGATTATGCATACGGTATGGTGGCATGAAAGTAAATATATAACACATACACTGAAAAAATTCCGAGATTCCGAGATTAAAAGTTCGGTATTCTTGGAATTTTTTAAATCGATTAAGAAATACTGATTTCCCAATTTTATAATTACTTCTCAACAAATAATTTGATGGTCGGGGCTCTACATCAAATTTTTTCAGTAAAATCCAATGCTTAGGGCTTTCTTGAGAGTTAATTTATACTGTGCAAATTGTGTTAGTTTAACAATAATATGCAGAATACAGACTTAAAATAAACATGCTAAAATAAAGAATTTTAAGCTTGCATTTTAGTATAGATTTTTCTTTCTGTGAATGTAACTTGAAACATTATGCAGCTTACAAAATCTGCTTAAAGCTAACATAAGTATAAACTAAAAATAAAGATATTTTTTTAAGAATTGAATTTTATTAGACATTTAGTCTGCGTTTACACAGAACTGGCCTTAATTTTGTCTGACCCGCCCGTGTCATCATTGAAGCGTAGCTAGTGGAATGGAAAATGTGATATATATTGAAGGCGACGAGCATAGGATTAGCTACACGCCCTCCTGGGAGCATGAGCCAAATTTTCACTTCACTTATTACGCATACGCCTCGTAGTACGGAGCATAGAAAACGCTGCTGCTTCTTGTTGTTGGGCAAAACATATTAAATGCAAATTTGTGCGAATTGGGCAGAACACGTTTCAATGGCTTTTTTTCGAGAAAACATTTTGCGACTTATTAACTTTGAATAAGCAGCTGAGGCAACTGCTGAAAAATGCGAAGGAGTCATCAATCTTCATTCATTGCGTTCGGGCTCAGCTGGAGCTAGTAACAGGCCAAAAAGAGAACAGTGGGAAGCCATGAGCATTTTGTCACTCAACCGGGCAGGACTAGGCACAGATTTTATTTGAGAGAGCGAGAGACAGAGAGAGAGAATGCGGCCATTAAAAACGCATTTTGATGTTCATGTTAATTCTAAAGCCGTCCACTAAGTGCTGCTTAAAAAGCGCGCACCACAATTTCTGGGGTCGCTTCGGGCCATTAGACGGCGGATTTATTTCTGCACACATTTCCATTCCCATGTCCAAGCTTCATATTACTGGTTTTATTTTAGGTTGCCATTTGTGGCTCTTTTGCTCCACTCCCATACACACATACACTCACATTCACGCACACGCATTCCCCTTGTCCTCAAACCACGACCTGGCTAGCAGCATTATGCTCACATTTTTGTTCTTTTGCTATTTTGGTTTTTTTTTATACCACACACGAAAATCGATCGCATTTTCATGGCAGACATTATGGAAATTCGAGTCGCTTTTCAAGTGTTTGTCTGTGTGAGTGTCGGAAATGGCATTTCTCAGGCATGTAACGAGTTGAGTGTGTTAGTGAGCATGTGTGTGTGCGTGTGAGCGTGTACATATGTGTGTGTGCACGGGAATGCGTCAACAAATGTGCGTTGAGGCGTCTAAAGTTTCAATCCCAGCAAAGGCGTTTATTTTTCTGCGAACTTCTTCTAGTTTTAAGTACAAGAGAAACACGCCAAAGTTGTCTGCGGTGTGCCCCATGTGTGTGTGTTTGTATGTGTGTGTGTGTGTGAATGACTGTGTCGCTTACTAAGATAAATAAACAAGCGCAGGGTTGCCCCGAGAACAACAACAAAAAACTTGGAACTGTTTTAGTTTCTGTTCAACTTTTTGCATTTACGAGCATGTGTCATATTTTCGTATCTCTTCTCAAAACTGTCGCCGGCTGTTTGTCAATTGTTTTCGACATCTCAATATGTATATCGAGTGTCATGTGCAAGCAGTTCCTCAGACTCCTTGTCCCCCTTTGACACCCCCACCGTATTACCTTCTCAGTTGACACGTTTTCGCACTTATCGCCGAGATTACTTTTAGCTTTGATTGCATCTTCTTTGTGGACTCCTTGACTTCCTTTTGGTTGCTTCATTTTATTGTGCGTTTGATTGCTTCATATTCTTACTTTTCCAACACAATCTGATTCCACCGCCCACCGCGTGCGATCAAAACTGGCAAACGCGGCGCATACGTAATATTAAATGCCGCACTTCCTCATCCACTGCTCACATTATCGTTTGTTATAGCTTCTCAATAGCAGCCGTTTGGTTCGAGTGTCCGTTCGTGCGATTAACTCAAATGAAGTGCAGTAATCGACATCGAATTACTGCCAAGAAATTTGACTTTAATAAATACATTTAAAGACCGTTAGCTCGATAAATAACAAATGAAGAAACTAAGAAAAACTGTTTTCTATTAAAAATGTGACCATCAATAAATTTACATTAAGTACTAATATTAACTATATTTTTTTTATTTCCATTTTTAATGCATGTTTTGATATCTTCAATTGTTTTTTTATTTCATTTAGTTGAGTAATTAATTGATGACAGTTATACATAACAAAATATATAAAAATAAAGCTCAATACTTTGCCAGTTATTCAGCTCAGTTCAGCTCTTAAAGAACATAAAGGGAATTGAACTTTACTCAGGCCAAGTCAAAAATAACTCAACCCCCAAAAAAACGACTGCCAACTTAACTGACTGTGTTCTTTTGAATTGAAGCTGAGCACGGACAAAGTCAAAGTCAAAGCTTCTGTAGCCTGCTCTTAACTTATTTCCATCCCATTTAATGCCGAAAGCTAATTATAAATTTATCGACTTTTGTGCCAAACTAAAGACCACACAAAGCCCATTAATTCATAATAATAACTTGATACAAACCAAACAGCAACTGCTGCCTCACAGACAGTTCTCGTTCTCATTCTCCTTTGACAGGCGCTTGCCTGAGGGTAGGCAGCCAATATTAATTAAATAAGTTAAATATGGTGGTCGAATAGTAAGCTGGCGGTCGGGGTGTATACGCATTGCACACTCGTATCTGGTTAATCATACGCACTGTGTGCTCAAAAATTCAGTTTGTTCGCTCGCTATAGAGAAACTTTGCATAGGCATTTCACGTTTCCACGTTTTACGCACAAACGCTTCAGTGAAATTCGCATTAATTGCATTTGAGAATTGCAGCCCATGCAACCATGAGACCTTCTGTTCCTTTTGCGACTGAAATGCAGTGAAATGCAATTCATTTTGTGCGCATGCTGCGAATCAACGAAGCGCAACTTCGACTTCTTTTTAACTTGAATCTCGTTAGAAACTGTTCAACAAACCTAATGCAAATCGCATTATGTCGCAAATGTCATTTGGAAATGCCGAAATGCAACAACGCCAACTCTTCATTTTCATTTTCATTCTCATTTGCATTGTGCCGCGTGTAACGAACAGAAGATGCCTCTTGACAGCAATTCCATCTGCCCATCTGCATCTGTTCCAGACAATTCAACTCGAAGCAATGCCAAAGCCAGTCTCTGTGTGTGCCCAGCATAGTTGCTCGTTCCCTTGATCCCCCCCCTGCAAATCGATGATGTTGTAAATCTCGGAAAGAAAATTTGCATAGAGCCAACAAGACATTGGCGAACATATCGGCGAGTGTTTACTTCCGCCCTTTACAACGACAACAACGAGAACGACGGGGACACAAATTCAAACTGCCTGCGGCGCCATTGCAACTGTACATATAACTGTAAGCTGCAGTGGCATGCCAGACCGGAAGTGTTTGTGCCTTGTGCCACTGTCAATTTGCGACATTTTGTTGCTGCTGCCGTCGTTTATGTCACTTCAAATTTCGCATTGCTTTGTGTGTGACGCATTCGCCGTTGGGCATCATTAAGTCAAACGCCCTTGCTAAAACATTATAATACCCTGTAAATATGGCAAACATTTCGTAAGTAGGGACTTTTAACTGCTTCTTATGTTTTGAATTCAAGCATTTATAGTTGTATGTGTATCGTAGCAGCTAACCTAAATTTATTTGCTATTAAATTTGAAGCAAACATTGACTTCTTCAGTCTTAATTACAAAGTATTCTTCTAGTCCATCATTCTTGTTATTACTCTGTCTTCGGTTAGCTAAAGGCGACAGTGTGGAACTAAACTGACGAGAAACATGTGTAACTGGCGAAACAGAGCTTTAGTTGCCGTATCCTTTGGTCTGTATCCAATTAAATAGATTTCTTGAAGGATAATAAAACAAGTCTGAGTGTTTTACAAACACGAACATACCTATCAAGTCTTAAATAAAAGTGCTCATGGCCAAATCAATAACTTCAAGTAGTTAGAGTGTAAAACAAACAAGAATAATTATTCAAATTTGTAAAGAAATTATAGATTTCGAATATTTAAGTCATCCAGATAAACAAAAATTAAAGGCTCAGCACTTGACCAACACTGATAGCTTTGGCAGTCAACCAACCGCAAGGACCGCCTACGGGCATTAACTGGAAACCGCAGAAAAAGGCCGTGTACCGCATTTATCAGTGCTCATCGACAGTTGCTAATGATGTCCTAATTTCGGGATGTCACAGTGCGCGCATAGATAAATTTAGCCAGGCAGAAAAAAAAAACTGGAAAACAGAAAAAACAAAAAGGAAAACCCAGCAAAAACAAAAGACAAGACACGACAGGACAGGACAGGAAAGGACGGGAGAAACTCAATCGATGGCTGGTGGCATAACAAATGGGAGTGTGGATTTCGATTTGGTTGCTCCGGAGCCTTGTCAGGGAATACCCAGTGACAAAGTTTCGATTGCCATGCATGTGGACAGTTATTAATGAGCTCTTTGCAACTCTCGGACAAAAGTCGGATTCATTAATTTGGTTGACCAACAGTGAAACAACTGCTTTGCTCCTTGGCTTCCTTTTTTATCGCATCTTCTGAGTTGCAGAGACAGATTAAGTTTTGCTTTTGCACACACTTGAGGCAGCGTTAAAGGTTAATCATACGCCCCGTGGTCGTGGTAACTCGGCGACAGTTAAATTACTAAGCCGCAGCTAAATTGACTCGGCTCAGCTAATCGCAATGACAATGACAATGGCATTGTCTATCATCATAATGAGTATGATAATGATGACGAGGCTGATGATGATAAGGATGAAGATGAAGCAGACAGACTGTGACTAAACCATTTAAGACGTACATCACGTCTGCCAGTTAATGTTCTGCATCGATTTAACGCTAATCACGAAATTTATAGAGACACAGCTGACACTCTGTTTATACGAAGCCTATTTCGCGAAATCATTTCATGAAATGGTGTTAAGTGTATATGTTAAGTGTAAAATTACTGCAAATCATCAGAGAAAATCTTATATCATTTAATCAAAAAAATATTTGAAAAGATTGCGGAAACAGAACAAACATTTTTAAAATACTTATAACAAATTTTTAATTTTGATCTGTGTCTGAATTTGTTTTCTGCAATAGAATCAGCATTTGTTGAAGTCTGTTTATCAGGTGTGCTACAGAAATAACAACTGAAAGCGAATTTGGAGAACAGAAATTCAACTCGAAAAATTTGTCAGTGCCATAGAACTTCCAGGGTTGGCCCCTTCTCAAATTACATTTTGCAAGGCTTTGTTTAGCAACTTTCTTAAGTTTATCATTGCAGAATAATGGTATTTTATTTTATTTTTTAATAAATATAATTTAATTTATTTATATAATAATTGATATTGTATAGCTTAAAAAAATTTTAAAAGGTAATGGCGCGACAAACAATAAAAGTTACTCGACAACTCTAAATTATAAAATTCGGACAAAAAATGTGACATTGTTCTCATGGCCTCGGACGCCAGCGGATTGAGCGATGATTTCGTTTCCCTCAAAAATTTTCAGCTGATTTGACTGTGTCACAGAGAAATGAAATTGACGTGAAATTCAAGTGGAAGAGATTTCTGTAGAACACCTGTATATTTTTTTTGTCTTTGTCAAAATTAAAATAATCTTTAAGAATACTGTCCGATATCGAACTATATCGTTTCCCATCCCTATTCCTAGTCTCTCTGAATGTAATTTCAATGTTAAATTGTTGCCCATTTGAGTGTGGGCAACGCATTTGGCCAATTGCGATTGTGTTAGCCGACTCTTAAAAATCGTTTTGCAATCTTATCTCAATGGCCTCAGCAAGTAGTTCTATCAATTGTATCATTACGATGTGATGTGATTTGATTGCCTGCCTCGCCCTTCCTCTGCCTATTTTTGCGGCCATCAATTGGCATTGCTGGTAGAAATTAGAGCAACAAAGAATGCGTTCCTTATTTCCAATGCTAATGTATGACCTGGCCCTGTCCCTGGCCATGGCCCAACGTTAGTCACACACTCACATTCACATTTACACATGCACACTCACACATACGCTGATTCAGTTGGAGTGTGTGCGTGTGTGTGCAATGTTTTCATGTTTTTTTCTTTTGGTTTTCTTCTGGTTCTTTGTGCGCACAATAAAATATGTGACTCACTTGAGTTATGTGCCACATTAACTTGCACAAGTCTTAAGTGGCTTTTAACCTTATTTCGTTTCCGTTTCTTCGCTGCAGCTATGCACTTGTTCTTGGGGGTTTGTTGCAGAGGCAGCTGCCACTTAGGAAACAAGCCAAAGCCAAAGCTGCAATCGAGCGTAGGCGACCAACTAAGCACCTAATAATAGCTTCAGAAAGAAAAGATGAGATAGATAAAAGTAACTATTTATAGAAATCGAAAATCTTTTCACCAATTTTCACCGATTGCATAAACTGCAAATATTTTTTAAGCTGTGTTATGTTGTGTCTTTTTTATACCCGTTACTTATTAAAAATAAGTAAAAGGGGATATTGTATTCGTTGCAATGTATGTAACAGGGAGAAGGAAGCATCTCCGACCCTATAAAGTATATATATTCTTGATCAGCATCAACAGCCGAGTCGATATAGCCATGTCCGTCTGTCCGTCCGTCCGTCCGTCCGTCTGTCCGTCTGTCCGTCTGTCCGTCTGTGTGAGCGCCTAGATCTCAGAGACTATAAGAGCTAGAGCAACCAAATTTGGCACACAGATTTCTATAAACCCCACGCAGGTCAAGTTTGTTTCAAAATTTTGCCACGCCCCTTTCCGCCTCCGTAAATCGCGAAAATCCACCACACGCACAGTTTTCAAGATATTATGTTTTTTTAAACGGTGAACGTTAGCTACTGTTATTACCTATCATCCTATTAAATCCCAAAAAGATCGGACAAACAGAAAGGTGGTACTGGCTGATTAAAGCTTTTAAGCAATTAAAATGCCTAAAAGCATGCAATAAAAAAATTTTAATTTGTTTATGTAAGTAACGGGTATCCTATAGTCGGGAGCTCGACTATAGCCTTTCCCACTTGTTTTTAAATTCAACTGGATATTTTTTTATATTTAGCTGAGCGAAAAATGTCTGCAAATCTAGCATTATATCTCAGTATTTTTTAATAATACGTTTTTAAGTC
Source organism: Drosophila limbata (assembly GCA_963924055.1). Classification (NCBI taxonomy): domain Eukaryota; kingdom Metazoa; phylum Arthropoda; class Insecta; order Diptera; family Drosophilidae; genus Drosophila; species Drosophila limbata. The sequence continues at coordinate 19,256,335 of OZ001352.1, forward strand.
AGTTGCTTCAACTCATAATATATTTTTACCTATATTACAGTATGACTTAAGATTTCAACTGGATGTATTTTATATTAAGCCGAACTAAGTATGTCTAGAAATCGACAATTTTATCTGGAATTTTGTAACAATATATTGCTTAAGCTACAATTTTTGTACCTGTGTTACATTGTGATTTATGAAATTCCAGTACCACAAAAAGTGTATTCTAGAGACAAACTGGATGTGTTTTATATTTAGCTGAGCAGAGCAGAGTCGGCGCGCTCTTTTGCTAAGTGCCCAACCATTGAAATGTGTGTGTGTATGTGTGTATATGTGTGCCCAGATAATAGCGACACACATTCAAGTCTTAAGATTTGAGCTGCCTACAAAGCGAAGCAACTTTGTGGCAACTGTCACCGTGGGCATGGCATTAAAGTTCATAAGCCAAAGCTGGCAGCACAGATCGACAGTGAGATAAGTTTAAGGCCAAACCAAATTGAAACGATTGACATACTTACAATAGTTTAATACGGTCACAAAATGTAATCCACAACAAGCTCATTAAAGATTCACAGTGGATTTTGACTCGGAAAGCAAAAAGTTGGGAGAAGCCACAAAGAGCAAATCAAATTAGCTAATTGATTTTATATCAATTGCGGTCCTCTTGTGGAAAACTTTCTAAGCCAACTTAAAGTTTGAGCGGCCAAAAGCCAACAAGTAGTTCATAATAAAGAGATTTAGTGGCCCGCCATTAAACTGAGAGCCCCCACATGACAGAGCACCAGAGTCAGAGTCAGAGACTCAAACTCAGAGTCGGAGTCAGCTGCGTGTCTGGAGCGAATAAAAATCCCCAAGCTGCGCATTTTTCAGACTTCTCACATACGTAGGTGTATGTGAGTGTGTGTATCAGTGTGTGTGTGTGTCTGTTTATGTATTTGTGTGTTGTGTGCAAAACGTTTGCCTTATGGCATATTAAACAATAATATTTACACGCGAGAGCGTCAATAACAAAATCAAGCTTAAGCTACCGCCGGCTGTTCAGACTGCAAATATCTAATTGCCAAATGGTTGCCCCACAAAATTTGTTATACAATTCACGTGCAACTAGATAACAGTTGAAAGCGAAAACAAAACAAATAAAAAAATCAAATACTACATTATTGCCGGGTCATTGGATGAGGCCATTTGGTAGCGGAATGTTTTCATATTATTAGCCGGGCGATGGCCAACGCCATTTGCCAGATTAGGCCACTTAGTTGGCCATCCTCTCTACCGTTTACACACAATATTTAAATGAGCAAGAAACGAGCGAAGAGAGAAAAGCGGAAATTGAATTTGAAAGCAGCTAAAACAACTGAGAAGACAAAAGATTAAGAGAGAGAGAGCTACTAAATGTCGTCTTGCATTTGTTACGCTCCGCTTACACGGCGTATACTTAATGTCATGAAGAGCTGCAAATAACAAGGTGATAAATTGCCCGCTGTATAATTAATTTGTACAGCATAAATTAGCGTAAATGCTGTGGAGTTTGTCGAAAATTAATGTTTACTTTTTGCCAGCGCAAGAATAACTTTTTTTATTTATCACAAATTTTTTGATTAGATCATAAACTCATGCCGAACAAATATAAAAGTCATCATTTGTAACTCATATTGTTATGTACACGCACACATTAACTTTTTCAATTAAGTTGTCGATCAAACACACACAGCAAACACACATTTGAATCAATAAAAATCAATCATACGCAACGTTGACAGGTGTGGAAGCCCCAAAATGTGTGCCCTTAATTTAATTTACGCCAAAATTTGTCGGTTCGCAATTCAAGCTATGAAAAGAAATTAGAGCGAACTTAAAGGCAAAACTAAAGTAGTCTTTGTTAAATTTATGGCTAAGTTTGGCTTCAATTATTTTCAGAAATTTAAAGCAATTATTAGAAAATTATGAAGCTTTAATCAACTTTGCTGAGTCGTAATAACTTTGCACAGCGTCGCCTGCATAAATTCTATATTAATTTGGAATTTCCTGCAACACACACACACACACACACACACACACACACACACACACAGCTCACGCAATTTTCCATAGAATAATAAATTGCAGCTAAAAATCAATTTTCAGTTTCCGTAGTAGAAAATACGGAGATTTACTTGGAACTTTGCAGAGATGCAGTTTCTTTTTCTGTAGAAAATTAATAATAATCTACTTATCACTTACGTTTGATTGTATGTTCTTTTGTCTTTGGATGCTTGGACACAATAAGTTAAGAATTATATTAAATCAAGGCAGAGGCCAACACTCAACTAAATCAAGCAGCGATTCGAGCAAAAAGTTTAAGCTTTCCATTGCATTTAATCGCATTTGGCAGCGTCAGCTGTTGATATCATTTGCACTTTGACAGCTGCTTTAACTGCAGTCGCTGTACACATTTGAAATGAGCAGTAATGAAATGTTGTTGCCGCCCTCAGACCACCTGTAATACAAATGCGCAAACTGTACAGGAGCCACAGCTGTCTTGTGGTGCAAAGATATGAGTGGAGACGTGAGTTGTGAGTTGTGGGTGGCCAGGCACATTCCAGGTACGCTGGGGAAAATGCGAAAATAAGAAAATGGAAAAACTTTTGCACGTATAACATCTACTTTTCTATTACTTTTTCTATCTGATTTCTGCTCTGTTTCGTTCTGTTACTCATTCTTTTTGTTCTCTCTCTCTCTCTCTTCAATTCGGTTAAGGTCTGCGACGTTTGCACTTTTTCTTTTTCTTCTTCACGCTGTTTGGCACGTTGTATTCAATTTGTTTTGGCAACAGCTTGGCTCAAGTTCTATTAAATAATAAAGTTGATTTGCACATTGTTCATCCTTTTTCTTATTCAATGCAAATACTGCTTAAGTTTTAAACAAAGCTGCTTTAAAATCACTCATAAAGCTTAACGGGGAAGTCGTTAAATCACAAGAAAATATATTCATCAACTTGGTTGTACTCAGGCTAAAGCAAGGAATAATTTTTGTAAATATACAAAGAGTAAGCATTACAATTCGAAGATCTTTTTGGGAATGTGAAAACAACGCCATATGCGCAACATTCGGCTTTATAGCAGCTTCAAGCTAAAAAAAATACACTTAAGCAAATAAATGTACATTTATATAAGACAAACATACGTATATACACTCATAAATTGAAGCGAAAAAGCAATTTAATTAAAATTAATGTATGTATTTTCCGCTCTTCTTCTCCATCTTCATATTTCAACACTCCCGCCACAATTTGATGCGCGCTTGTTTACCCCCTCCGCCAACATCAACAACAACAACAACGAAAACGACAACGACAATGAAACACAAACAGGAAAAAGGCCATGGTCAGCATGGAAGGACAGTTTCTGGTGCGACAAATTTACGATGACGAAATAACATATAATCTAATTGGAGCAGCTGTTGAGATACTCAGTAAGTAGCTCTTTCAGTGTTTGTAGTTGTTTGTGTGGCTCATAAAAAACATTCCACACATATATATATATATATATACATATTTATACAGACATACCTGCTGATGACATACTGGAGCTGTTTGGTAAGACATTCTTTGAGTTCTGTCAGGATTCGGGCTATGACAAAATACTACAGGTCTTGGGTGCAACGCCCCGTGACTTTCTGCAGGTGAACCACGAGATTCAATCATTTTCTTTTTTTTTAATTAAAGCACATTTCGCATTTTACGCTCATTTCACATGCATTTCACAGCACAGCACAGAGCTCAGAGCAACTCCGAGCATCGCATTTGCCATTTGGCAGTTTTGCACAGAGTCATTTATCATGTTGCCATCGAATTGCTGTTGCTCTCTCCATCTCGCTCCATCTGTCGCCCTTTCTCAGTCTTGCGCTCTTATTCACATTGATAAGCATTATTTTGCTTGAATGCACACACACGCTGACACGCCCAACGCCCATGGCCGCCCACTTAAATGCGGTTGCTTTTGTTGCACTCACATTCGATTTATTTTCAATTTTCCACACTTTTCACCGCACCATCAATGTCTACATCGCCATCACCATCACCATCATTATCAGCATCAACATCGATATCGTCATCGTCATCGTCATTCATTCCTGTCTCATTCCTTAGTCATAATGAAAAATGAAATTGAATTTTTTGCTGCATTTCATTGAATACTCTGTCCATGAAAACCACAACAACTCCAATTCGAACCGCAAATGAACAATGAATGAAATACAGAATCTGGATGCATTACACGACCATCTGGGCACCCTGTATCCTGGCATGCGAGCTCCCTCGTTTCGCTGCACGGAGAAAGATGGCGAGTTGATGCTGCATTACTACTCGGATCGGCCTGGACTGGAGCACATTGTCATCGGCATAGTGAAGGTAAACTCTGTCCCTCATTCCTTGATAGCCCCTCCGGTCACTCTTCTTATCATTTACAGGCCGTTGCATCGAAATTGCATGGAGTCGAGGTGGAAATCGACATTGTGAAGCGCAAAGGAGAGCCCATCGATGAGGCTGAGAAAATACGCGCTCTGGCACGCGAACAGCAGGAGTTGGACGAGGAAGAAGAAGAAACGAATGCTGTGGTATTGGATGCATGTCCTTCTTCAGTTTTACCTTCGGCATCTGCAACCACATCCGCCTCCACTTCCACATCCGCCTCTGCATCTGTAACTGGACAAGCACCTGAATCGGTGAATGCTGAGCAGAACAATAATCACAATGCGAGCAACAACAATGGCATCGGCACCAACAACATCAACAGCAACAACAACAACAACGATGGTCAGCAAATTGCAAGTGAACTGGGTAAGCATCAATTGTGGCAAACAACAGATTGCTTTGGGTTTGTAACGCTTACACACCCTGCTCATTGGCACACATAGAGTATATTCGCTTTCTCAGCCCAAAATTCCACATTGATAATCTTCTAGCTCAAGGTGTAGTTACATAGGAAAACAGTTGCGAGTCCTGACCAAAACTACTACTAATTGATAAAGCTGTATGTAACCGTACTATATTTATTAATATCGAACAAAGCGACTGTTACTTTCTATCGCCAGATACAGAATACTTTATTCTTCTCTGTTTGGCCTATCTTATTCATATGTTTAGTTACTGAGTATGTTGTATTCGTAAACAGAGTATGTTATGTTATTTGCAGTGTTTGTTATGTTATTTGCAGTATATGTATTTTAATTAATATATAATTACCTTATCCTGCTACATGTAAAAACACAAACACTGCGTAAAATGTTTTATTGAACAACTTCTAATGCTATTATCACATCGTAAAGAAAACTCATGACTATAGCTAAAAATTGATTTCAAAAGCATTTTCTTAGGTTATACAAGAATCTACATACCAACAGTAGAGTTTCTAGATCCTATAGCTCATAAGAACTAGGAATCTTTGTACTTTTAAAGTTGTAGACTCTTTATTAAAGCGCGACCTATTTCCAGTAATAAAATCAACAAATTTCTTAGAATTCATATACTTTGTAAGTGGATAATCTTAAAAGAGTTTTTGTTAAATTCGGACCAATTAACAGTAATAGAATCTAACAATTTCTTAGAATCTCTGTACTTTTTAAGCAGATGATCTAAATTTCTTAGCTGGCAAACCAATCACAATCAGACTTTGGGGATTTAGACTGCAGCCTGAGCCAATTGTTGTTTCTGCTTTGCTGTTGCTCTTGCTGTTAATCTTCAATTGTAATCTCCCTTTCTTTTTGTTCGTTTCTCCGTTTCTTGGCCATTACAGCCGAGCAATTGCCGGCCACATCGAAGGCCACGCCCAGTGGGCCGCTGGTACAGGACAGCTTTGACTGCGATGGCGACAAGGAGCAGAAGTGTCTGCGCCTGCTGAAAAACAAAAGCGATGACATCGAGCGCTACGACCATGTGCAGTTTCTGATACGTGAAATCAATGTGGCTGCCAAATCCCAGGCGGATGCCAAGAAGGATGAACAAGCGGCGGCGGCCAGCGATGATATGGAGTTTCTTTGCGAAGGTAACAAAGCGACATTAATTTGGCTAATTGCCAGGCTAATCGGTACATCGGTTAACCGACCCCTTGCCTTACCACCCGCTATTTACAGCGCCTCTCATCTCGCCTGCCACATTCTGCAAGGTGTTTCCCTTCCATCTAATGTTCGACAGACAAATGAAAGTCGTGCAGGCCGGCAAGGCTGTATCCCGCGTAATACCCAGGTAAGTTCAGGTTCCCTTTTTCCCATCATCTACAGTTTCTTTTATAGTTGTTGTTGTGGTTTTGTGATTAGCCATTATGGCTGTCCTTCGAATGGGCATTCAGCCTGCTAACCATTTATTTTTTTGCCTTCCCCTCGCATCCGCTCAGAGTGGCCGAGGAGAACTGTTCGCTGATAGAGGTGGTGGAGGCCATAAGACCACACCTGCACCTCACATTCGAGAACATTCTATCGCACATAAACACCATCTATGTCCTCCAGACGAGACAGGGCGCCATGAGCAGCCGACTTGAACAACGTTTTCTGAGACTGAAGGTAAGTTTTTTGTGTCTTGTTCTTGGACTTGGTCTTGGCCAACAACTGTACGAGAGTACGGCTTTCATGCTTCGTTACTGTCTGCAATCAGCCGCATTGATTTCAATATGTGGCTAAAACACGTAACCAGAACCACCAGCATCATGAAATGAATAAACAAAATGGCCGATTACGCACAGCCGCCGCCATTGAGATTGGAATTGTGGAAATTGTGCATAAAATTTAATGCGCTTTGCCACAAAAACGCAACATACTCGTAATAGCCAACTTTATTATAATAATTGCGTATTGTGAATGCTTCGCTTAGCATTATCTTTATCCGGCTCTTTTTATTGCAGGGCCAAATGATGTATATACCGGAAACCGATCGAATTCTCTTTCAATGCTATCCCAGTGTAATGAATTTAGATGATTTAACCAAGTGAGTACGAATCCATGGTTGCCACAGTTTCATCTTTAAACTGAATTAAATAGCTAAAATTTACTGTCTCTTATTTGAATGTGGATTTATGGAGAAGCTGCTGACGGTTTATGGGGTGTTGTTTATTATTTCTGCATATAAATTGAAAGAAATTGCAAATACCCAGCTAAATTTATTGGTGACAGTAAAAATGTTTTTGCCACACCTGGCCAAATGCCCAGACCCTCCACCATCCACATCAGGAGTACACATATTTTATTTTACTTGCTATTTCGCTGGCTCAGAAGCCAAGCAAATTTAAATAGACTTAAGTAAAATGAAATGCTTGTCATTTCTCTTACTTTTTGTTTTGATTCCCCCCTCACTCAACGCACTCACATCTTAGGAAGGGGCTTTACATTTCGGATGTGCCGCTTCACGATGCGGCCAGAGACTTGGTTCTGCTATCCGAAAAATTCGAGGCGGAATACAAGTTGACCAAGAATCTGGAAATGCTGACGGATAAGCTGCAGCAAACGTTTCGCGATCTGGAGAGTGAGAAGCAGAAAACAGACAGGTAAGAATAAGAAAAATGATGGAAAGCAAATACGAAAATAGAAACACATTAAGGCTGCTCGAATCTCAGGCATTCGGCAAAAAGAAAAGAAAGAAGAGAAACGAAGAGCAGCAAAAATCGTTGCATGCTTTCAGGCGCGAAATTAAAATTACTCGTACATTTTCTTTCCATTTGTTTGTCATCCATTCTCCATTTTCTCTGTCTCCCTTTTCTGCAACCAGGTTGCTTTACTCGGTGTTACCCAAGTCTGTGGCAAATGAGTTACGACATCAGCGTCCAGTGCCACCCAAACGGTAAGCCAAAGCCACAAGCCAGAGCCAGAAAGAACCATGGCTATAACTCCGATCCCAATGGCCATAAATACAAACAATTTGCAATTTATACAATTATTTATTGTACAATATTTTGACAGCTACGACTCCGTAACGCTTATGTTCTCCGGCATTGTCGGCTTTGGGCAATATTGTGCGGCCAACACGGATCCCGAGGGCGCCATGAAAATTGTTAAAATGCTTAACGAGCTCTATACGGTATTTGATGCCCTCACGGACTCCAAGCGCAACCTGAACGTTTACAAGGTGAGTGCAAATGACTCTTTACTACTGTTTATACTCGCATCATGGATATCCATTGAATAAAAGTGAATAGCCTTTGGATCGAAGGCTGTGCTCTAAATGCCTGTCAAAACTTAATTATAATTTGGGGTCGAGCAATTTGCCTTTCTAGGTCAACTGTCAAATTGGCGATACACACACTTTCCAGTTGGACAAACACAAGCTTAACTTTCAATACTCTCGACAGGTGGAAACTGTTGGCGATAAATATATGGCCGTCTCCGGTTTGCCAGACCATTGTGAGGATCATGCCAAGTGCATGGCGCGCGTTGCTCTGGATATGATGGACATGGCCAAGAACGTTAAAATGGGCTCAAATCCAGTGGTGAGTAGATATTTTTTTTTAAAACAATAAAATAAAAAGTCAGAATAACATTTAATGTATGAAGAAGAAATGTTAAACTCGATTCAATTAAGAAAATCTAATTAAAACAAGTGGGAAAGGCTATAGTCGAGCTCCCGACTATAGGATACCCGTTACTTACCTAAATAAATTAAACTTTTGTTTTTATTGCATGCTTTTAGGCACTTTTATTGCTTAAAAGCTTTAATCAGCCAGTACCACCTTTATCTTTGTCCGATCTTGTTGGCATTTAGTAGGATGATAGGTAATAATAATAGCTAACGTTCACCGTTTAAAAAAACCTAATATTTTGAAAACTGTGCGTGTGGTGGATTTTCGCGATTTACGGAGGCGGAAAGGGGCGTGGCAAAATTTTGAAACAAACTTGACCTGCGTGGGGTTTATAGAAATCTGTGTGCAAAATTTGGTTGCTCTAGCTTGTAGCGTGTGGCTTAGGGTGTTTAATGATAACCACGATTGTGTATAGGAGACTCGGTATTCGTGCACTTCTTGCTGTCTCTGGACTTCAGCTCGTCGGATGGGGCGTGGGTTCTTTCCTTGTCTAACTATACTCACACTACGATTGATAAATAATAAGTGCACTTGCGGAATTTAATCGAAAACCAAAAAGAAAAAAAAAAAGGGTAATCAATATGTATTCGAATCAACCACGGAAAAATAATGGAAGCTTTAAGATCGGAGATCGTGTTATAGGGTACTTTAGATGTTCGCGTACCCCATTCTCTCTACCCACCCAACCATGGTAGCTCTTGGGAATCTATTGGCTACCCCTTAATCAATTCTAGCTCGACTTTACAAGAGTTTACGGCAGCATGTGTACATAGGTACTAACATTGAACCATCAAGAGATTTATAGAGTCATATTTATGTATATAATTCACAATTCATTTATTGAAACATATTCAGATTCATTCGGTCTATTATGCATTAATCAAATTCGACAATTCTAATTCACAAAAGATTAAATGTCCAAAAATTCATATCGATATCAAAAAAAAAATTAAATCATCAACAATTTTTATCTACATAGAGTAGTCACGCCTGTCTTACACCCTTTCTCAAATGTATGTATATATATGTATAAATATGCTTTTTGATATAACTGATTTTAAAATAATACGTTTTTTCGTTGCCACAAATAGGCGTACTCACAAATTGTTACTCACAGATACATTATCCGTCGCCGTGTGCACGTTGGGCCCATCGATGCTGTTGCTGACGTTGCTGTGGATTAAATTATTGCTGTTTTTTGTCGTGAAAAGGTGTATGATGTGTGGTGAACTCAATGTATCATGATGATTTAACTAAGGAACATCAAATTAATTAGTTATGATATTTAATTGATTTTAACACAAATAGAAAATTAAGTAATTAAATACAAAAAAAAATTAATCAATACAAATCTGGTTGTCGGCTGATTGAGCCGTGTTTGTTATGTGACGCTCGCGCGGTCAGATCCGCCGTCTCTGATGCAGCAAGGTTGTAAGTGCAGTGCTTGCAAAACTGTACGGCTTCCAAGGTGCAACAAATGACTCCTGATGTAATCGATACTCCTAAAAGGGGACCCACGTTGAGAGGCGTTCGCAGCGGCAGAGTTCGCAGTTGCAAATGCAATGCTTGAAAACTGTAGGCTCTGTGGGCGCAAACGGGATACCGGCCAGCCTTGACGCATAAATCTGCGCGATGGTTGAGACAGCGCGAAAGCGCGGGGTGGAACTGGCCGGTATATATATGTATAAAAACGAAGACTTTCAAACTATCCGTCGCACAGCCCTGTAACAAAGCGTGCTGGTGGCTGCAAAACTGCAGCGCTTTGCTGCGTGCGGGGTGGTGAAGTGGTGCTGACCGGCCTGATTCAGCTGAATTCTGAGGGTGGAACCGGTCAGTACTAGGTTATGATACGAAAACTGCAATCGAACCTTTAATTAACACAACAAAATTATTATATAAAAAATTTAACCTCACTTTTTAGCTAGCACAGCGGCTACTGCTCTTGGTGGATGTTTTGCTGCTGCTAAACAATGCAGTTTTTATATTAAATTCTTTCGAATGTTTTAGCACTCACAATGGTTAGGCGATTGATTGCATAATAACCATGTGGTGTTTAATTCAAATTAACTTTAAGTTTTCGGCACGCACTTGTTTGCTCTTGCACTTCTCACTGCATATTAAAATGCTGTCAAATTCCATTTACCCATATACGCGCTGTCGCTTTCCAATGCACGCTGCTTTTCGTCATTGGAATATTTCTAACGGCGTTATGGCGTGATCTTCCTCAACTTCTTTTGTGCGTTCGTTCGCAACTACCAAGTGTGAGCGAGACAGAATGCGTGAAATGTTTAAACATGCTTGCATCCTTGTTTCGCAAACTCTTGCAGCTGTGTGCAAATAACTTTGAGTATTTTTTTTCCCTTACACTGAGCAAAATTGAAATCGACTTGGCAACTGGACACTACACACAGAGAATGCTGCGAGAGTCTCACCTCGAGTAGTCATTATTAGAAGAAAAACAGTAAAAGGGTCAAGTGGATTTCAAACTTTAATATCTTTCAGGTGATAAATTCCTATGGACTTTCCGGTTTCATTTTGTAATTCATAATATGATGGACTGAGCTTACGGACGACTTCTGCTTTTAGGAATACGGGAGCTAGTTTGCTATTAAATCTTTTGCCAGCGTTGCTCTGAGCAAAATTGCGAGCGTATACAGATGCTCCGACTTTGAGCTGGATTGACCTACTCCTCAAATTGTATTTACGAGCATTAACATCATGAGATGTGGCTATGTTCGTTTTGGCTTTTGCACGCGCAATCTGTAGCATATCTGGCCGACTGAGAAGAGTGTCGTCGGTTAGCATGTTTAGATTCCGCAAGAGTTCGTAATCTTTACCATTGAGCATCATATTTTGTCCAAAGCATAAAAAGTAAGGCGAAGAGCCTGTACTGCGATGGATATTTGCTCTCAATGAACCACTGATCTCGCTCAGATTCGCGTCCCAGTTCATGTGGTCTTTCCCGATATATGCTCGGATCGCTGCCAGGACTGAACGATTTAGACGCTCACTAGCGTTTGCCTGCGGCGAGTGGATTGCCGTGCAGATCTGAGATATGCCAAACCGAGTTAGAAACGCCCTGAAGTATCCAGATTTGAACTGTGAGCCGTTGTCGGTTAGAACTGTCTCTGGAACTCCAAACGTGTAAAAAATAAAGTTCTCCAAGTATTCGCGAATCTTGCCTGAGGTGAATTTCTTCAATGGCTGCAAGAAATGAAACTTAGTATTATGGTCGACAATGATTAATAACCCAATATTGCCACTCTTAGACCTGGGATACGGGCCTAGAATATCTAAGTACAATTTCTGGAAAGGCCTCTCTGACGACATAGGCTTTCCCATTGGTGGTCTTAGAATTGTGTTCGCACTCTTTGTGGACTTACATGTTGAGCAATTAGAAACAAAGTTTCGAATCTGCGTAACCATGCCTGGCCAAAATAGGTAGCGTTTTAACTTTGCAATTAGCTTAGCGGTTCCGCAATGGGATGAGTCCGGAGGATCGTGTGCTCGATGCAGAACATCGGAAACGAGATTTTCTGGGATCCAAAGCTTCCAGGACTCCGCTTCTTGCTTCTCGTCGCCGCTAGCATGCTCGGTGCGCTTGTAAACAAAATTATCTACTATCTTTAAATCTGGTAGTTTCGCTAAGTTCTCGCTAACATTTCTCTTTAATTCGAGATATTCAGGAGAACTGAATTCTTTAGATGACAAATCAACAATCGGGCCAAATTCTGAAAATTCTGAAATTTCATTTTCGTCTCGCCGAGACAATGCGTCAGCTACCACGTTTTGTGAACCTTTGCGGTGCTGGATTGAGAAAGAGAAACCTTGCAATCTTATTGCCCATCTGGCCAATCGACCGGCGAGATCCTTTTGGTTCATCAACCATTTCAGAGAAGCGTGGTCGGTGATCACAGAAAATTCCTGTCCCTCAACGTACGCGCGAAACTTCTGAATTCCTTTAATGACAGCTAGACATTCAAGTTCGGTAACCGAATAATTGCGTTGCGCTTTTGTCAACTTGACTGACATGTACGCGATGGGTAATTCGGCTCCGTCCTCGGCTTGTTGTGCTAGCACGCAACCAAGTCCGTGAAGACTGGCGTCGCATAGAAGCATGAATGGCTTGGAGAAGTCAGGTGTACTGAGAATGGGAGCTGATGCTAACTTTTCTTTTAGATGTCCAAAAGCTTCCTCTGCTTCGTCATTCCAAATGAAAGACTTGCTTTTTTTTAAAAGATCGGTAAGTGGCAGGCTTATGGTAGCATACCCATCGACAAAACGCCTGTACCACCCGCACATTCCCAAGAATCGTCTCAGCTGTTTAACGCTGACTGGTACAGGAAACTTGTTGATGGCTACAACCTTGTCGGGGTCAGTCATTATTTTTCCGTAACCTATAATGAAACCGAGATATTTAATTTCTTGCATACAGAACTTTGACTTAGCGATATTAATGGTTATATTAGCCTTTCGCAGGTACATTGCTATCTCACTCAAGAGAGCCATGTGCGATTCAAAATCATCCGAGAGAATCAGTAAATCGTCTAAATAGACGAAGACTCTCGTGCGCAAGTGTGGAGGAATAACCTGGTCCATCAATCGGCATAACGTCTGGGCGGCGTTACAAAGTCCGAATGGCATAACTTTGTATTGATATAATGGGCGGTTGGGCACCGTGAACGCTGTGTATTGTCGTGACTTTTCTTCTAAAGGAATTTGCCAGAATGCGTGCTTCATGTCTAGCCCTGTAATAAAGCGTGCTGGTGGCAGCCTATTTAAAATGCCATCGACATGTGGGAGCGGATACGCATCCTTGCGAGTGTGTTTGTTGACTTCCCTGGAATCTAAGCATAAACGCGTCTTTACGCCTTTCTTGACAAGTACACAGTTGCTGCTCCATGGACTCTTAGATTCTTCGATCACATCCATGGCAAGCATCTGTTCTATCTCAGAAAACATCAACTGCTCTTTCGCTGGAGAAACAGGCCAGTGCCTTTGCTTTATGGGCTTCGCCTCACCCACGTCAATACTGTGTTCGATCAAGTGTGTGCGCCCTAAACCTTGCTTTTCGTAGGATGGAAGTCTGTTAATTACTTGATCTAATTCTTTCTGTTCTTCTTCTGATAAACGATGAACCTTAGGAGGATCTTCGTCATCATCATCTCTACCTACATCGAGCTCACTTACTTCATCTGGGTTCTGAATTATTTGCTTTAGCAAACCGAAATCCTGCCAAAAGTCTATGCCTAGATAAATATCTTGTTTGAGGCTTGGTATAATGTAGAAATCAACTGGCTTAGTGATGCCTCGATAAGTAATATCGGCTATAAGTCTGCCAACGACGGCACATTCAGTGTGGTTAGCGGTTCTTATGCGACCAGAACACTTCTGAGCCTTCGGGTGTGCTTGTAGCTGGGAAGCGGCATCATTGCCAACGCAACTAATAGTAGCTCCTGAATCAAGAAGAGCGACAAAGCTGAAGCCTTCAATCTTGATGTCAGTATACAAGCGATTGTCGTTGTTAAGAAATATGGCTGAAACTAATCTTTTGCGGCTCGCGCGAACTCTCTTCCAAAAGTTTCGCAAGCGGACCGTGGAACGTCTGGGTGTATGTATGAGATCACAGCTATCAACCTCACCAAATATACGGCGTCGCGTTGACAAGTAGTGCTCTAGTCGAACATGAAATGGGCGGTGTGTCTTGTCTAGGGAACGCTCCTCAGGATGGTCGAGTGAAGCGTCGAATGGAATCAGATCTGATGTGGTTTGCAAATCAGTCTGATTAGAAAAGTCTAGTGCTATTGGCTCGGATGCGCTAGTACAGAGTTTGTCTGCGCATCCTTCGAGTAGTTTTCCGGCGGATTGCACGTAGTGCAAGCGGGCTTATATGTATTTTTCGCTCCGCATCCGTAGCAGAAAATTGTTCTCGGCTCGAAACAATAATCATATCGATGTCCTACTTTTCCGCAGTTCCAACATTTTAGGTTCTTGCGTTGGATCGCAGACACTTCGGGCGAATCATCTAGCTCTGTAACAAAAGGACGTTGAATTTTAATAGGCTGTGTTCTGGTGTTCTTGCTAAATTGCTCGTGTGTGCGAATTTCTTCTCGCAGTCGCGACAATGTGTCTATGCCCAAATGCATAAGTTCATACCGAAGAGACACTTTGGCATTCCGAATTAAAAGATGCACTAACGACTCTTCCGAAATCGGATTACGCAAACGACCTACTAGTCTTTCAACTTCAAATTGGAAATCTTCAAATGCTTCTTTCTCGCCCTGCTTTCTGGAATTGATACTATCCCATATATCCATGTCTGTGTCAACATTTTCAAACTTCTTTCTAAACTCTTCACAGAACTTCTCCCAGGTGAAACTTGGATAGGTTTTGTGGAACTTCCAAAACCACTCATTGGCTTTGTCTGCAAGGAGCAAATGTAAATGGTCACACAAGAGAGTGTGATCGCCGAATAAACTCTGACAAGTCATAGAGCGAACTCTGTACAGAAAATCTTCTGCAGGCATGCCATCTTTGGAGCCATTAAACCTTAGCTTCCAGTTCAAGATAACATTAGAGACTTTCTCTCGGGGAATTGATGGATAATCTCTATCTACCTGAGATGGTCTGCGATTAGAATTTGTTGCCTGCGTATTGGGTCGTCTAGCTCTTTCTTTTGATGCTTGTTGTGGCTCTCTATCCAAGCTGATAGAAGCCAACTGCTGCTGTATCATTGCTGTCAAGCTCTGCATCAGCTGCTGCTGCTGCGCTTGCATTGCTGTTTCTATTATTCTGTTAATGTCCTCTTTGCTTCTTTCTCTCGAGGAATCAACATTTATCGGGTTTTGACTCGCTAAATTCTGATCGCGGTGATGCGATCTTGTTGTCATCCCTCTCTTTGAAGTAGCACCTCTGTGATTTTTGCTAGAAGACTTATTGCTTGATTGGGTTAGATCTTTGATTCTGGCTCGGTCAGATGTTTGCGATCTGATATCTGACGTGTCACCAGCTTCTGCAAGTTCAGTTGCTAGGTTAACATTGGAGACTGATAATTGCCTTACTGCGCAAGGTTGCTTGCAAACAGGGCAGATGTCACTCGTACGCAGCGCATTCACAATGCATTGATTATGAAAACGATGTTTGCAAGGTGAAGTTGCAGTACGTACATTTGCGCTTACTGTTTCGTGACAGATTCCGCAAAATGGGTCTTGTTGCTCTAAGAGACTGCTAAGATGTTCTGCGCTATGCCTAACAGCCATGTTTAATTGTTTTGTAGTTTCTGCTTGTTTTAAAATATAAATATCTGGTTCAATGCTTTCCGAAATAAACACAATGTTTCCGTAACACGACTTCCGATTTAATTTGCTTAAAGTTCCTACTGTAAATTACTGGATTCTATGATATCTGTATATAACCAACTTTCACTTGTACCGGTCAAGCTTCCAAAATGATCTAGCCGCTTGCGATTCCGAGTACTGTTTCGGAAGAATTATTACAAATTTATATAAGGGACAGTTATGCTTAAAAAAAGTGCTGCTAACGAAAACAAACTAGTTATGGTCGATTCACCCGAAAGAACGAGAGAATTCACGATTCCTATAACTGAAGTTTTGAATTTGCTGCATCATATTGTCAAACGACTGCATCCTACTCTGAAAGAATGAAAATTTCACAACATGAGCATTACTCGGGAATTCACAACGCCGTCTTGGTCAACCGATCCGATTATCGAATCTGATTGCAGCTCCAATGAACGGTGGACTGTGCTCCATAACATCAAGCTGTGAAACCACGCTTTGTTTTGAACTACTAAAATGAATGTTTAATTATGGATGGATTTGAACAGAGCTTATCGTGAAGCGGGCAGACGGCGTTGTGTATGTCATGTACTCTGTGTAGCGCTACTGAGTAGTATGCCATATGCCATTGTCTGATATTCTAGAGATTCAGGACCTTAGCAAACTCTGGGCGAAAATTTGTTTGAATAGCCTTTTGACCATGCCCTTCCTCTTGCTTGAGGGTGTCTGCTGCTAAGGAAACTGAATATCTTGCCTTCTCGGCTCCACGTCTGGGCGCCAATTTATCTTTATGTAGCGTGTGGCTTAGGGTGTTTAATGATAACCACGATTGTGTATAGGAGACTCGGTATTCGTGCACTTCTTGCTGTCTCTGGACTTCAGCTCGTCGGATGGGGCGTGGGTTCTTTCCTTGTCTAACTATACTCACACTACGATTGATAAATAATAAGTGCACTTGCGGAATTTAATCGAAAACCAAAAAGAAAAAAAAAAAGGGTAATCAATATGTATTCGAATCAACCACGGAAAAATAATGGAAGCTTTAAGATCGGAGATCGTGTTATAGGGTACTTTAGATGTTCGCGTACCCCATTCTCTCTACCCACCCAACCATGGTAGCTCTTGGGAATCTATTGGCTACCCCTTAATCAATTCTAGCTCGACTTTACAAGAGTTTACGGCAGCATGTGTACATAGGTACTAACATTGAACCATCAAGAGATTTATAGAGTCATATTTATGTATATAATTCACAATTCATTTATTGAAACATATTCAGATTCATTCGGTCTATTATGCATTAATCAAATTCGACAATTCTAATTCACAAAAGATTAAATGTCCAAAAATTCATATCGATATCAAAAAAAAAATTAAATCATCAACAATTTTTATCTACATAGAGTAGTCACGCCTGTCTTACACCCTTTCTCAAATGTATGTATATATATGTATAAATATGCTTTTTGATATAACTGATTTTAAAATAATACGTTTTTTCGTTGCCACAAATAGGCGTACTCACAAATTGTTACTCACAGATACATTATCCGTCGCCGTGTGCACGTTGGGCCCATCGATGCTGTTGCTGACGTTGCTGTGGATTAAATTATTGCTGTTTTTTGTCGTGAAAAGGTGTATGATGTGTGGTGAACTCAATGTATCATGATGATTTAACTAAGGAACATCAAATTAATTAGTTATGATATTTAATTGATTTTAACACAAATAGAAAATTAAGTAATTAAATACAAAAAAAAATTAATCAATACAAATCTGGTTGTCGGCTGATTGAGCCGTGTTTGTTATGTGACGCTCGCGCGGTCAGATCCGCCGTCTCTGATGCAGCAAGGTTGTAAGTGCAGTGCTTGCAAAACTGTACGGCTTCCAAGGTGCAACAAATGACTCCTGATGTAATCGATACTCCTAAAAGGGGACCCACGTTGAGAGGCGTTCGCAGCGGCAGAGTTCGCAGTTGCAAATGCAATGCTTGAAAACTGTAGGCTCTGTGGGCGCAAACGGGATACCGGCCAGCCTTGACGCATAAATCTGCGCGATGGTTGAGACAGCGCGAAAGCGCGGGGTGGAACTGGCCGGTATATATATGTATAAAAACGAAGACTTCCAAACTATCCGTCGCACAGCCCTGTAACAAAGCGTGCTGGTGGCTGCAAAACTGCAGCGCTTTGCTGCGTGCGGGGTGGTGAAGTGGTGCTGACCGGCCTGATTCAGCTGAATTCTGAGGGTGGAACCGGTCAGTACTAGGTTATGATACGAAAACTGCAATCGAACCTTTAATTAACACAACAAAATTATTATATAAAAAATTTAACCTCACTTTTTAGCTAGCACAGCGGCTACTGCTCTTGGTGGATGTTTTGCTGCTGCTAAACAATGCAGTTTTTATATTAAATTCTTTCGAATGTTTTAGCACTCACAATGGTTAGGCGATTGATTGCATAATAACCATGTGGTGTTTAATTCAAATTAACTTTAAGTTTTCGGCACGCACTTGTTTGCTCTTGCACTTCTCACTGCATATTAAAATGCTGTCAAATTCCATTTACCCATATACGCGCTGTCGCTTTCCAATGCACGCTGCTTTTCGTCATTGGAATATTTCTAACGGCGTTATGGCGTGATCTTCCTCAACTTCTTTTGTGCGTTCGTTCGCAACTACCAAGTGTGAGCGAGACAGAATGCGTGAAATGTTTAAACATGCTTGCATCCTTGTTTCGCAAACTCTTGCAGCTGTGTGCAAATAACTTTGAGTATTTTTTTCCCTTACACTGAGCAAAATTGAAATCGACTTGGCAACTGGACACTACAAGCTCTTATAGTCTCTGAGATCTAGGCGCTCACACAGACGGACAGACGGACAGACGGACGGACGGACAGACGGACAGACGGACGGACGGACAGACGGACATGGCTATATCGACTCGGCTGTTGATGCTGATCAAGAATATATATACTTTATAGGGTCGCAGATGCTTCCTTCTCCCTGTTACATACATTGCAACGAATACAATATCCCCTTTTACTTATTTTTAATAAGTAACGGGTATAAAAACTGTATTTTATATTATCAGGAATATTCGCTTTTGAAATTTCGGTCTCTGGCTGAATTATTTTTTTTTAATCAGAAAATCCTTTTCAATACAAAATATTTTTATTATTTGTCAAAATTCTAATAGTTAATTCTTTTTAATCTCGTATAAAATAAGTGAGTGAGTGAAAGTACACTAATTTTAATTAAAGAAAATGTTTTTCAAACACTTTTCAGTTATGGCAAGTTGTCAAGTTGTCGGTTATTCTGTCTGTTGCACACTTGGCCCGTCCTGACAGTATTAAATGAATGCTGCAATTTGTATGCACAACTAATGTACAAGTTTTCAAGGGGTGGGGTTCACTAGCTTTGCTAATGGCAGCCGCCTGCCTGCCCCTCCCCCCCCCCCCCCCTGTACCCATCACTTGCCCGTCTATTAATTGTGCGCAATGAAAGCATTTGAAAGTTGTCCCGTTCCCGTGCGCATTCGTGTGAAGCTGCAACTTGAACAAGTTCGCGCAATTTGTTGCTGAATGCATTTAAGCATTGAGCAGTGTACAGTGAGCACTGGCAGCAACGGCTCAATGGCGCGTAAATATCAATGGGGCATAGACATTGAATCAGACATTGGCTGCCAACTGACAACTCGCACGTAAAATATTAAAAACTGTGCAAAAAGCTGCAACTACTCGTACTCGCAACTTCAAAGCTGCTTCGAAATACTTGAGTAAATTTGTAAAAATTGTTTAAATTAATTCGAAATTGTTGACACGTTATCAAAGGGACTAGCATCAAGTTGCGTGACGTGCTGTCCTTCCAAATCTTATTCTCGATCTCTGTCTTTCTTAGTTTTTGTCTCTTTCTTACTCTCGATGCGGACCTTGGCTTCCTGGCCACTTGACCATCAACCGTCAGCTGAGCCGTCGAGCTGCGGCTTGATGCCTTCTTCTTCCTAGGCAGTGAGCTTTTTTGCTCCCCTCTCTTCTTTGGCCTTAAACACTTTGGCTTTGAGTGGCTGAGCTGAAAATATATGACAGATATATATGTGTATATATGTATATTCATATGTCTGATTCACACACGGACATAACGGGGGAGGTTGCCTACTTGATGACATCCTTCACAATTACAGCAGCCAACTGCCAGCAGCGACGTAAGCGTCGACGTTAACGTCGACGTTGGCAGCGTTGTACTTCATGTGGACAATGCTTGTGGCATGTCAGTCACATTGCATACATGTGTGTGTGAGTGTGTGTGTGCGAGTGCAACAAGCCATAACTACATAACAGTGATGAAAAAAATTATAGAAACAATCATTTATTTTGTATTTTCTGATAAAAGAATTTTTTTTGGAAAAAATAATAGAAACGATCACTTTTTTTTATATTCTTTTATTTATTTATTTCAGAAAAAATAATTTGTTTTTATTCTAATTTGTACTTAATACCTACAGTGGCGAGCAAAAGTGAGTCCATGTTCACAACACTGACTTTCATGATTCATAATAACAAAACCATACAAGGGAATCCAAAAGAAAAAAAAGTTAGCTTACTTTTTTAACTTTTTAACCTAGATTTTTTGGAAAGAAAGTTTTGATGCAAAAAGCCGACAAAATAAATTCTATTAGTGACAGCAAAAAAAAATTTTCAAAAATCTCTTCGCTAGTATTTTTTAAAATTTTTTGAAATTTTCAAAAAAAGTCATCTTTCGCATGAAAATGAAAAAAAAGTGCCTGCAATTTTCAAAAAATTTTAAAAAATACTAGCGAAGAGATTTTTGAAAATTTTTTTTTGCTGTCACTAATAGTATTGATTTTGTTGGCTTTTTGCATCAAAACTTTCTTTCCAAAAAATCTAGGTTAAAAAGTTGAAAAAGTAAGCTAACTTTTTTTTCCTTTTCCTTTTTCTTTCAAAATCTAAGAATTTGTCTTTTTTATTAATGTTGCCTTACTCCTATTTGTTAAGAATGAAATGATAAAAATTTAGAAAAAAAAAAATTTGGATTCCCTTGTATGGTTTTGTTTTTATGAATCATGAAAGTCAGTGTTGTGAACATGGACTCACTTTTGCTCGCCACCTTAGCAATGTTTTAAAAATTTAACAAATCAATGGGATTTTATAATTATGCGCAGCTTTTTAATTATTTATTAAATAATTGGCTTAAAATATCAAAACGACTGTCGTTTCCATTACTTCTTCCTTCACTGTATGTACAAACAGAACGACAAAAGGACTGTGAGAAGAGACAGCGAGAGAGGGAAACGAAGAGAGTGGGGAGAAATGGAAAGAGAGCAACTCGTCCTCGAATGCTCAGCTCATGTCGCTTGGCTTTATTGTCAGAGTTGTTTTTACTCGAATACCCGTTGGTATATCGTCTTTGTGCCTCACACACACACAGACACACACACAGTTATAGTGTAACTGTGTCTTAAGTCATTCATCCATCTCTCCTACTCTCTCATTGCATGACAGTCAACTACTGCGGCTGCCAGTATTTCATATTTGACTGATTGCTTTCGGTAATGTAGCCGGAAACACGTACTGCTTTTGATCCTGATCCTTCGTCCTGTTCCTGCTCCTGTTGGTTGCACGCGTTGTCATCGGAGGACACAAGCCAAGTTGCACGTAAACTTTGATGCATGTGCAACCTTCTGATGTGCACGAATGAATAGCAAAAGAAATAAAACAACCACAACAAAAAATAGACATCGACAGATCTCGTTTGCCGTGCGACAGGCAAGAAAAAGCTTCAGGCAGCCGCAACTTGACAGATGCTTCGAAATGCAATTAACAAACGCCACAGACAACGGGGCAAATTCCAATGCCATTTAACGCTTCATTAGCTTCCGATAACAAGAACTGTACAAAAATAGCCACTCTTCCTCAGTCTCCTCTCACTTCCCTTTCTTGCTGCCAATTATGCACAGGTTTTTTCCAAGTTAAAAGTTTTTACTTTACCGCCTTTCTGTCTGCTCTTGGCCAGTTTCAGCACTCTAAAATCAATAAATATTGCAGCAATTGTTCAAGGCAAACTTTTTGTGCATATTTTCTGGACTCTTTAAATGCACAATTGAGTCAAAATCAAGTGCAGCAAATATCTAAATGTTTCATTTCAAGATACAGAGTTTTTTTCTAAGAGAAGATACAGAATATAATTGAAGAAAAAATAACTAGAAATCAATAAATAAATTGCTGTTCAACTTTCATTAGCAGGTTTGAGTTTACTTACCAAAATTGCATTTACTGGCACTGGTTTTGAAAAATAATAAATTGAAGTTTTTGCTGCTTATTTACTGTAATCCATTAGTGGTCCAAATAATTACCACAATGTTCTTAGTTTTGTACTTTTCCGACAACTTTGCTTCTTTTATTTGCAAAACTACGACAAAGATGTGCAATTAGTACAACGAAATGCTTTTATACCCTGTTTATTAAATGGCCTTAAAATGTACAATCTTTTGATGTGCCATATCAATATTTGGGTCAGTTTAGATTGGTTAAAAAGTTAAGAATAAACTCAATTTCAAAGCTAGAAAATAGATAGATAAATATACACATATTGCCATCGCCATCTTTTGGGAATTTTCGACTTTTGGCTTTTGGTTCTCGCCACAGTTGCAGTTGCAGTTGCAGTCACATTCTCTGCCACAGCCGCAGCTCATTTCGTTTTAAATTTAATTAAAGAAAACTTTTGGCTACCGCAGCAGCAACTGCAACTTTTTCAAAGTAATTGTGGTAACTTTTCGTTGGTTTGGCTTGGAACTTGAAACTGCTAACTGGCAACTGGCAACTTGGCAGGTTTTAGAACTTGGCTTTGCATCTTACCGGGGTTACTTAGCAGGTAAAGTTTATTAGCCAAATGAAGTGTTGGACTCGTGTAATGTGTTGCGAGTGAAGTCTTTCTTTTCAATGTTGTTAGCTAACTAATTTTATTCAGTAAATTATCTCAACTAGAAATTTCTTTTAATTTTATAACTTATGTCTATGTCTATTGCCACAGCAAATCACCATCGGCATCCATTCGGGCGAGGTTGTCACCGGCGTCATTGGCAATCGTGTGCCGCGTTATTGTCTCTTTGGCAACACCGTCAACCTAACGAGTCGCACTGAGACCACCGGAGTTCCAGGTCGCATCAACATCAGCGAGGAGACTTATCGGTGAGTGCAGCACTTAATATTGTACTATATGTCGTACACTCAGAAAAAATAAGAACAATGGATAATTAAACACGGAAAATTCAAGTACAAACAATCTCAAAACAGATCTCATTTTAAGTTCGCCTTAAAATACCAGTTTTCTAAGGTACTTAGAGTACGTTTTGGGATTAAATTAAGTATATATAAAATCGAATCGTACTAGTTGAAGTACATAAAAATGTTTAACTTAAACCAAAGCATTCTTATATTTTGGTTAATTTTAATATGGAAACATACTCGATTAAGCACACAGAAATTTGAATTTAATAACAAATGTTTAGTATAAAATAACTTTGTTGTTCCTGGAGGTATATATACAAAGCTCGACGATTTTACGTTTGGCGTGGTATTATATGTAAATGTATGTTAAGTTTGCTTAAAATTAAACCAAGTTTTAGTAGGAAAGTCGCAATTTTAAAATTAAGATCGTTTCACACTTAATGCAAGAATAATGGTATAAATTCAAGTTCGGAAATGGTTAATTTTGGGATGGAATATTTCTCTGAGTGTACTAGCTAAACTCAAAGGGGAATGGATGCTCCGATGGATTGTAGCCGGCGCTGTTGTTGGCTTCATTAGCCGTTACATAGGCGGCAATAGCCGCCTGTTTGGCCTCCTCGGTTATGGCCCCATTACCAGTTTCCACAAAGGCAGCCACAGCTGCCTTTTCAGCATCCGTTACCGCCTCCAGCAGCTGCACATGATTCTCACTCTCATCCTCGCTCTCGCTTTCACTCTCGTTGCCACTGCTTATCGTTTCCAGTCTCTGCATCGCGTTTGCCAGCCTCTGTATTGGCTTCTCTGATGACTGTGGCTGCTGATTTTGATGCTGCTGCTGCTGATGCTGCAACTCTGGTCCCTCCAGCTCTTCTGTCAGGTCAATATAGCGCTGCAGGCGATTGGGCAGCCTCAGCGTATCGATCCCATTCGGCAGCTGATTATGCTCCCGAAGTATATCACGAATACGACAGCTGTGCGACAAGATGAAAACTAATATTAAGTAACAAATCTTTAATATTTGAAATTCTTTCTACTCAAAAACTTTCCCTTTTGCCACTTCCCTGCCATCTGTGTGTCAATCTTTACAACATATTTCATAAATTAATTTAAGTTTCACATAATAAGCTTACATAAAAAAAAGTGAAATAAAAAAATCCCCAACAACAACAGTGCGCCAAAGTTCATGTGCTTAAAACTTTTGTTGTACGAAAATTTCTAGAAACTTTACTTTTACTCAGAGTTACGCTTTTTGCGGCACACGGCAAAACAAAAACTAAGAAGGGAGGGAGAAAGAAGTTCAAGTGCCGGAAATTTTGAGTTGATTTTCTTCTTTTTCGGTTTACTTGTTATACTCTTACTTTTTCACTTGATTCGCAAGCAATCAGCCTTCAGTAAGACATAGTGAAAGGTTCAGTAACGAAAACTTTATAATACTTCCGAGTATGTGGCAAAGGAGCACATTCAAACTTGAAAATTCCTCACATAAACTGGCTTCATAAAGGGCGTACTGAGCCTTAAACAAATAATGCTAATCTGCCGTTTATTCTGGACGCCGCTGTCAACAGTTGCACTTGAGACAACTTTTTATGTACTTGTTAATTTGGCTTGTCAACATTATTGAGGTGGTAAATGAAGTGCGCTTTTGTTTCGCCCGCTTTATGGTCCCCAGCAATCAGTGAAGCAACTCCCTATGCGGCAGCATCTTAGCGAACCAGTCATAAAAAACAAAAAACAGAAGCATTGCCTATTTATGCGACCACTTTGCGTATGCGCAATATCGAGTACACGCTGTGTCGTCAAATGAATCATGATGAGTGACATTAATAAGCGCAAATTGAAATCACAGACAGAGCGAGAGAGAAAGAAATCAATTCAACTTGCATTGCGAACAGTAAAAGGAATTGCCGTAACAAATATGCATACATAAAATGCCACGCAGCAGCAGCAACAGCAGCAATCGAATTCTGATTGCCAATCGCAAGCTCTGCGGGACCTTCATGTGGGCATCAATGCAATTACATACAAACATATTTACTCGTAGCAAGTATTTGTATATACTCAATACACACTATATATACACGTCCAGTCGAGCTCTGATATGCAAGAGCGCGGTTATACTAACATTGGCCCAAGAAAAACAAACACGGAAAACGAGAAAATAAATGAACAAACAGAAAAACTTTACTCGAAAATACCCTACAGATTAATTCAAGAAATGCTTCGAATTTATGTATGGTATACTCATATATTGAATTAAAAATGTAAAAATAAATGTTTTATATAAATGTTTTATAATTTATGCAGAGCCCAAACGGAAAAAGCTAGAAGGCTGTAATTTTCACATTAGTTCTGTTTCGTGAAAAAGGTATCTAGTATACATGTACGCATTTGCCTAGCTTAAGTACACCTCTTTATGGCATTTTGATTGACACAGGGTATTGACACACAAACGGAGTGTGCACCGCACAAAGACGTTGCGAGTGTTATGCGACACGTGAGTTGGCAAATGGCAAGCATGCGAAGCAAATAGTACAACAAGTTCGATTCCTGTGAAACTGTCTCAGACCAAAGTGACACCCGCATCGGTAACCGCACAAACTTTCTGCTAACTTATCAAATTAGTCGACGGCCTGACAGCTTATCGATTAAATTCGAGCACTAATCAAATTTATAAGAAATTCAATTAAATTAAGCCAACAGCTGGTGGAGTTGACCGACCCCTCGCTTTGAGCGTTTATTCCCCACGATATTTGATACTAGACATTTGCTTAAACTGTGACATAGTAGGGAAAGCTATGATAAAGCCTGGACACAATAGAAAGATGGAAAGTAAGCCACATAATAATAAAAGCAATAGCATTTTCAGCTATGGACAAAACAAAAAGCCAAGACCAAATTAAAGGCAGTTGCCCGTTGACGCAACATCAAAATGGTTTGTCAAACTGTCTGTCAATCAGACAGTCAGGCCGACAGGCAGTAAGACAGTCAAGTCAGTCAGTCAGTCAACTAGTCAGAGAGTTGTTGCGACTTTTATACTTATTAAATTTTCCGGCTTATCAGAAAGCGGAGAAAGACCCGTAGAAAGTCAAGCAAGCGTTGCGGACCAGCAGCAATCTTAGCCAAAGTAATTGAATAAAAACTTCTACTTGTTGGCAACGTCAGCAGCCATGTGCTTTAGCTGTCATACGATGACAGTAAACCCTAACCCATCATCCCTTCTCCCCCATGTTTCTATCGTCCTATCATCTCATTGTCTAATTGTCGACTTCAAAGGCTAGTGGACAGCAGTCGATAATTACCGGCACAAATGTCGCAGCGTCGGCACGCCGTAAACCTGCTCCTTGTCAATAATTTTGTCCATTAAGAGAATTCCGTATCGTTTGAAAAACGTTTCACGTCGCGATGCATATACAATTGGCTACAAAAAACAAGATAGAATCAAAGGGAAAAAAGTTAATAAAGACTGGTAGTTGGCATGTAGAATTGCTTAATTCCACTGAGCAAATATTTAAAATAAAATCATCATTCGCCTCGAATACTTAAAACAATAAAATTAAAATAATAAAACGGTACAAGTCGTTGCCATTACACATTAAACATTTCTAAAAGGTTTTTAAACTTGTATACTATTTATTTCCATACTATTTATCATAAGCTTTCACCTACATTTAATTAAAAGAATCCACATACTTATTTAATAAATTAACAAATGACCAAACAGACACAAATCAGAGCAATAAAATAAAATGTAGATATTTCAATGGAACAACTCTCGAAAAAGTTATGTACATTTTAAAATATGTTTTAGTGGAATTCAGCTAGAAGTTAATGCTTATATTTGAAAACAACTGAAGCACTTGTTTTACTTTTCAGTGGAACTCACCTTAAATGGCATTTCGATCATGGCCACATTTCGTAGAAGTATCTTGAGGCAGAGTACAAGCTCATAGCCGTAATTGCGTCCATTTTCGATGAGTTTGTCGAGCAGCGCTATAATCACGGAGGTGCCTCCGTCGGGTGGATGCGGCGAGGCGCCGTATCTGCAATGATAAGCGGTCACGAATACGGCTAACTGTTGACTACGTGCAACGAGCTGCCAGTTGTGCCAGTAAGCAGCAACCAGATACTGGGGCACGTAGTTGGTTAGCTTGCGGTCGGAGCAGAGAGAGAGAGAGAGCTGGACAAATGTTCTGCGGTTGTTAACAGTAATTTGTAGACGACATTGCTGAGGAGGCTGTGCGGAAGTGAGTTGGGTAGGATTGCGATGGGTTGGGTTGGCTCGGGTTCATTTGAGAACTGAGCTCTGGGGACAGATATCTGACAGGCCTGGACAGGGCAAAGGGGTAATAAATGTTTGAGGTGCTGATAAACACAGTCTGCAAATGAAATAATGAACAGAAAACGGTCGTCGCGGTCGTCGACGGTCCTGTCATAAGCACACATGACACACACACACACACAGAAACACATCCATGTATGTGGTAAATTTGCAAATGAAGTGCAAATTGTAGCAGACGACCTTGTACGATTTCCACCAGCAAATGGCAAAAGGCAAATGGCAAATAGCAAATGGCAACTGGCATCAGCGTTGTCACATTTTAAATTGAAAATGTTTGTCAAAATATATACATTTCGATTGCGCTCTGCATATCGCACTTGTATTTCCATTTCATTCCGATAAGCAGGCGTGTAAGAATTCTTATACACACACAGCCCACGTTCTACTTGCCAGTATATATTTTAATATTGCCATTGGCGGAATAATTTACCACGGATACGGGTACTGTACCAAAAATTATACACGAGTAAATGAAAAAAAAAATATACTCGTGAAAAATAGGTATACAATTTGCATATTTTACTTCCATTTTTAAATGAAAATGCAGCAAAGCGAAAAACCAAAGTCAAATCAGAAGCGTAAACAATATAGACAATTTATGGCCACATCAGCA
Source organism: Drosophila limbata (assembly GCA_963924055.1). NCBI lineage: Eukaryota > Metazoa > Arthropoda > Insecta > Diptera > Drosophilidae > Drosophila > Drosophila limbata. The sequence continues at coordinate 19,284,352 of OZ001352.1, forward strand.
GCGAAATCAATCGACAATCAGGCAACAAGGCGATGATGCAGAAGCAGCAACAGCAGCTGACAAGCGGCCCTTTGAGAGTTTACTCCGCCTATCCTCTTGGCCATCTCTTTTGGCCACCTTTCTCAACCGCCTCTCAGCCCATCTATCGATTGTATTTATTGCAGTCAGTGCGGCATTTATGTATTTTCTGCTGCTGTTGCAACTTGCAACTTATCAAAGATTGTATTAACAACCTGCTTTGTAACCAACTTAATATATAAGTTACTTTCTCTAACTTTATCAGAGGTATTCAATATCTTTACATTATATTTTTTAACTTTTTTATTTCCCTGCGCACAAGTTACGTCCGGACATTTAACATACTTATCAGAACTTTATTTCCCTTTAATTTCACCTTAAAATAATTAATCTTTAACTCTGAAAAATATCTAATAGTATTTATTTTCCAATTATTATGCTACTTCCTTTCCTTGAGAGAGCATTCAAAAGATGTTTTGTGCTTGATGCAACTTAATTTCTTTTCGCATTTTTCTGATTTGATTGGAATCGCCAGTTCTTGGCTCGCAATCAATATTCAGATTTTATGCAAAAGTCCACTTTTTGGCGCTGCATCAAAAATTGAAAACGCGTTCCAGCGTTGCCAAAATGCTATCCAAGCAATGAGGCGTAGACCACCACACGAACACACAGTAATACATATATGTATGTATAGGAAAAGCACATCAGGGCAATATCAAGTTATAAAACAATAAATTGCCGACCGCAGAGCAAAAGCCAGAGAGAGCCAGAGCCAAGGACGGTGACTGAGTGGTTGAGAACTGTTCGAAAACTGCCAGCGTTTACATATAAATTTTATGAATTTCAGTTACTGTTGTTGTTGTTGCTGTTGTTGTTGTTGCTGAGTGCACACTCATAAGTTGTGTCAAGCTGCTTGGCGACCATGAGACACTGTGGAGACGCCGCCTTGTCATGCAAATTCGCTTTGGCAGCGACTTTCATATTTAATGTTAATATTTGCATCTCTCTCAAGAGGCAGCCTGAGAGTTGCATCAAAGGGGCCGGGGGGGCGTGGCATTGTCAGTCGGACCTCTTGATTATGCTAAGCGATGCGATGCAGAGTTTTATGTTGCATACATTACGGAATTACGGTCGCCACCAAGTGCCGTTCACTTAACATAGTTTTCTAGCACTAATTGAAGTGCCTGGCATCTACCGAGTTGCCCTCTGTTTCCCTGTTCCCCTCCCCCAGTCCTTACCTGAGCAGTATTAGCAGCAATTCAGGAGAATTCGCTTGTAGAGCAATGCGCAGGGGCGACGAGCGGCCACAGGACTCGATGGGAACATCAATGAATCTGTGAAAACGGGATAATGAGACGGATAAATTGTTGTTAAACAGAGATATGAGAGACTAAGTGGGTTAAGTAAGTAAGTATTTTGCCAAATGTGAAAACTTGTGTCAGTGTATAATGTGTGCGAGCTTTTAGGCCGCACTTTGTTTGCTTTTATGGACATCCACAGAGCTGTCCTTAAAAGGTGACCAAATGACAGGGCTACATTTGCTTAGGCAAAAAGAGTTGACGGGTGTCAAGTGTAGGGAATTGTGCCAAAACCAAATTAAACAGTTTGCTTATTGCTCTTTGCTCTATGTTATTGTTGCTTTTTTGCCATCTGTTGTCATAGTTGGCTACTGGTTTTTGTAAGTTTTCCACATGCTATAAGCCGTCTCTGTGATGAGAGCTTCAATATTGCGTATACGGAGAGTTGTTAGGCGTTACCTTCACTGGGGCATTAGCATGTACACAGCATGCACTTGAAGCGCTTTGTGGCACGTTCCAGATAAAGATACACACACACACAATACACACAAATCCCCAGGAGTGTCACATTGTTAGTGCTTCTGCTGGTTTTATGCCAACGCATAAAAGTGGGCAAATAAAAGCCCACAAAAACACAATAAAGCAACACATCAACGCACATCCAACTACAAACACACACACACACACACATACACTCATAGACAGGTGATTTCCGCCTACACACACACACACAGAGAAAAGCTTTGCTGGCCAAGCGATAAGCTCATTTTCAATGCCTGTTGTAAATTTCAGACAAATTAATTTACAATCTATTGGACAACTTACGTCGACAATTGCAAGTCCTCTAACTCGTAAACTGACAATTACTTAAGCTCATCGTTAATTCTCAAATATTTTCTTACTTAAACACTGAAGTTTCTTTAGTTATTCTCTTCATAAGTCCTGGAAGTAATTCACACAAATCACTTGCAAATTTAATTGACGATTCTCGGCTTAAGAGCTCAGCTCTAGTTTGTATATTTGTCTGTAAATAACAATGTGGTAATACCTTTGAAAAGGAATATGAGTGCCTGTTGTAAATTGCTCAGAGTTCCATTTTGAACTTGTTTTCCGATAGATTTGAATTGTAAATGAATCTGAGTATTTGTATTAGAATGATGTGAATTGGAAGTTTGTGGCTTTGATTTGTGCTTTTTATCGCATTGCATACTTTTCTAACTTTACACAAATACACTCTCTTGCCGTGATGGAAAATATACATATTAGAATCGATATTTTTTTTGTATTTTTTAAATTGCATTTTACTTAATTCCCTTGTAGCTATGTTTCATTTTATTAAATATTCAGTTTGAAATGACAATAAGAGTGTCGTTTCTATTATTTTGTCCATCACTGTATATACCTGCAGCTATTAATGTTTATTCATTTGTGCTGCCGTGGTTAAATGAAAGCGTAGAGTGAAAGGGCGTCATAAATGTACTCCTAATATCTGTCACAGAGCTTCTTTTATACTACTTGCACACATGTACTATACATATGTGTGTTGATATTGGTATAAGCATGTTTTAGCCTGGCTTGAGTGTTAGCACTGGCAGCTGCTTTGTGCACTCATTACACGCATTTTTGACTTTAATCCTCCGGAGTGCTGGCAAACAAAGCCAAAATAACAAAGGTTCACATCGCTGTCTGTTGGTTTTCAGCTTATCGCAATATGCACACACACACACACACACACTCACTCATGTTCATAAATCTCCGGGTAGCTAAAAAATGAGACAAGCAACGAGCTGAGCTCGTGTTAGAAGTGAAAATCTTAATTATACATGACACCAACAGCAGCACATGGAACAAGCAGCTGAGATTGAAAGCCGCAGCGGCCATTGTTTAAATGAATCCTTGTTTATATCTGAGGGTGTGTGTATTTTGTGTGTGTGTGTGTGTGTGTGTGCGTGTGCTTGTAAAGTGTCGCCATCTTTTACTCAATTATGTCTGACAAACAGGCACGACGAGCAAACAATGCCATATGTATTAATTTAATTAAAATCCTTTTATTTGTAATATTCCCCATTTCTGTGTTGCTCTTATAATTTCCTAAGAGTCTGCAACAGTTGCTGCAACTAAATTAAATACGCATTTCAAGGTTACTTTCGGCAATTTGCATTTCTGGTTAAAAGTTGTAAATTTACAATTCGACTTTTGAGTTTGTTTTTTAGGAACTGTATGTTTGTATTTCTATAGAAAAAAGTCTCCAAAATTTCAAGTTGAATTTATAAAGGGGTTTCGGTTGGATTTCCAATTAGCTTGACAGTATACCACACAACTTTTTGCCAGCCGCAGGCAAATCAAACGACAAAAATAGCACAAGCCAAGCAAGCAAGCAAAGTAACAAGCAACAAAAATATTGTTGCCATTGTCAACTGGAAACTGGAGAGTCAACTGTGTATGAGTATGAGGATATCAACATTTTAGACCTCGCCATAAAGGAAATGTTTGTGCAATTTTTGGCACGCAAAATGGCAGCCATAAATTCGGGGCAGGCTGTCAACTCGACTCACCTGAGTTGGCGCTCCTGCTCGAATCGTGGTATCCACACGGGCAGCTCGAGTCGCTCGCGTGTTGCATGCTTCAAAAAATATACCATGGCCCGCACATTCTCATGCTACGCCAACGAAAAATAAGAAGAAGCTGTCTTACTTCAGCCGAATACACATACGATTACAATATGGCTTACCTGATCCTGAAAATCGCTGCGCCAGCCGGCTATGAAGTGCGGTGCATGTGGCCCAAACAACGCGCCCAGAAAAATGCGCTCGAACGTCTTTTCGCACTCGTAAATCGCCACTGTGGAGCAGAAAAACACAAGACAGACTCTTAAAAATATTACATCAAATCAACAAGGGGTAAAGGCAGCCAATTAGACAGCTGCACTTGTTGCCGTCTTTCAACTCTTGCGTTTTTTGGCAACACGCAGGCTAAAAAGTGACTGCCTCAGCTTTTGTTGGCTGCCACAAAACTGGAGTCGCTGCGACAACGGGAAACGGAAACTTGCAGCCAAAAATTGTGTGTAAATACTACTAGTGAGAATCGAGTAGAAGAGGGGGAATTAGGGGTAAAAGCTGGCAGAAATTCGCGCGATCAAAAAACCAGCTCTTTTCCATCGCCTGAAAGTGCACACACACATACATACACATACACACACTTATACCGGCAAAAAGTGTGAAAATACACACACACACATACATAAAAAACAACCTTGGCATACCATCAACTCAGTCTTCAGGCTGGCAAAATTTACGCAGCGTTTTAATTAGAGGCAACACGCACAGGCAGCCAAACGAGTGCTCTGAGCCATGGCCCAAAATAACAGGCAACACTTTCAAGGCGCTTTACAAGTTTCCCGTTTTACGATGCAACAAGATGGAGAACTATGCTTTCAACATCAGCATTCAACGGCGTTAGCAACACTTTTGCTTTTTCTTCCTTAACTTAACGTAATTTCAGCTGGCAATTAGCAGAAACACGTGATTAAATGAGATCTTGAATTCCGCCTGCTCTTACGGGTGTTATAATCTGATGCGATGTCATAAAATTCATTAAAATATGCAAAACAAAAGAGCATGCCCCAAAGCACACACACACATATACCTATGCACATATATGTGCATGTTTTTGGGTATTAAATTATTAAGTTTCTGCCTTTGACTTACCCAACAGTTGAACGACCACCTCAGAGTCTCGCACTCCCCAATCCCAACAGGTGCGCAGCGCAATATACAAAATGTTGTGATACTTTCCCATGAGACAGACCTGTGAGAGAGATATTCTCTTATATACTTATAAGTGTACAGAAAGTTTTCGCATAAAGCATATTTAAATTTAAATGAAATGCTAGAGAAGGTTTTTAGTTACCCATTTTGATGGGATTATGAGAAAGGCTACAGCGAAAAAAGATAAACAACGGCACGCCGAGCATTTGATACCCTTAAAGAGCCCTTAAGTCAACTCATGATTGCTCGTTGATATGACAGTTATATTATATATTGTGATCTCTTCTGCTCAGTTTCGGCCAGAGATCGTATATGGTAAGTTTTTTTAAATCATAAAACCAATGACTTACAAGAAAAAGAATAACATCATAGTAATCATTTAAAAATATAACATGGCATTTTCACCATGATTTCAAAATAATTGATTTTTACAGACTTTTATTCATATTTTGTTGAGAAATTTTAAAAATCTGATCAACATAAATTTTCTTTTTTTAACACAATAAAATTTACCTTTTATTTGTGGCTTACAGGTCGGATCATGTCATGTAAATTACATATGTTTTTTCGTTTTTACTCAAATCTAATGCGTATAGTCGGAGTTCTTTGACAAAAATTCAAAACATTCTAGTCATTATTATGCAATTTTTATAATAAAGCCTTATGTATGATTAGGTTCCTTGGCTCCGACACATTTAATGCCAGGAGAAGAAAAGGAAATCTTTACCAAGTTCAATCAAGAAAGCTTCAAAATTGAGAGTTTTGTTTGCATAGTAACAGACGGACGGACACAATTATAATATCCCCTGCAAAGGTATACAAATGCTTGCTTTCTACAAATCCTTACCTGCCCTCCATTGCCCTCCTTGGCCAGGCGGTGATACCGCATTGCAGCGGTTACGGCCATGCTGGCCACCTCATCGGTCTGCACATTCTGGCCCTCGCTGCAGCCCTTGATGATCGAGCTGAGGTGGTCGAGTATGTCGCGACGCGACTGTCGATCCTGCAGCCCGTTGCGAGTGATGTTCTCGAAGGTGTCGTTGAAGAAGCACTCGAATATGTAGTCCATGACCAATTGGCGGCGCGGTGCGCGACCGCAGCGCTGAAAGCTGGCCCGGCTGCGAGAACGTGGCCCGTGCAATGGCCGGAAGCCGTTCAAGTGTCGTGGCAATGACAGCCACAAAACCGAAGCCAATTGTCGTTTTAATTGACTTACAAGCCGCTGCAATGCCTCCAGCAACTGCAAAAACATTTTAGCATTCAATGCACAATATAAAAATACAAAAAACGTAATAAGCCAAAATCAACAATCAATGAATATCACAAGAAATTAACTCAACACAATAACGCAATGAATTTTAAACACGTTGCGCGTAAAGGAAGCGAATCAATTGTGACCATCACAGAAACCTTCTTTAAGAGCGCTATTGATTGAGGGTGAGCAACTTAAAGAGGCAGAAGGAGAGAGAGAGAGAGAGCGAAAGAAAGAGAGTCCAAACTGCACACTCTTTCTCTGCGCTCTCTTTATTGATTTTTTCATGCTGGCAACAATGCGTGAGCAAACAAAACATTGAGAGATGTACATATATACATTTGTTTTCAAACAAACAACTCACAATATTTATAAACCTTTAAGAGACTGAAAATTCAATAAAATAAAAATATTTTGGAAGTGGCAAATCAATTTAATAAATAATATTAACTGGTATTATAATTTAATACTATTTTCATATAGGTTTTCACTGCCAGCAAACAGGTGTCCGAACAGTCGAAAACATTTACCTCTCTCCTTAAGGGGAGGTTCTTTTGGATTTTTTTGAAAAAATCGAATTTTTTTTTTTTACATAAAATGAAAGTTATACATATATAGAATATATGTGCCAAAGGATTTTTCAATACGACGCGTATTTCTTGAGATAGGGCGTGTCAAACGTACCCATGTCACGCGAGCTGCGTACCCGCTGTCACTTTCCAAAAACTTTAAACGCGTTTTTCTCGAAACCGTGTTTTCTAATCTAATTTCAAGTACAGGTCTTGTTCTATTGATCCGATTTCCTTCATTCAAAAAATGTTTTAAAGTTTATACTTTTTTGAATGGCTTATACCTAAAATTGGCATAAAAAATTGTTTATTTATAATTTTTAAACGAGATCAAAGTAAAAAAAAGTGTAAAAATTTCATTTTTTTTTTTTAAACGACCATGAAATTGGTTTTTTTTCACCAAAATTAATTGAAGTTAGGTATAAGCCATTGGAAATTTTATCTTTTTTAATAAATTATATACATTTTTCATTTCACTTTACTATCAGAGGCCCCACACTTGAAGAAGCAGAGCGATATTTTGAGAGTCGAGGTCGACGAGATCCGCCATTTTGAAGCCGCCATTTTGAATTTCTCAAAAATCAATTTTTTTTTTAAATCGTCAATAAACAACGAATCAAAGTTCGAAAGCAGAAGTTCGTATGTATTTTCATTCTCCCACAAACCATTCTCAAATTTTGCTTGATTTTCGGCCAAATCCAAAAGAACCTCCCCTTAATTTATACTATTTTTAAAGTGAAATTATATTCTTCTCCGTTCAACTTGCCTTTATTTAACACATTTTATTTGCCATATCTCGTTAAGTTAAATAAAATGTTAGAAACAGGCACTCAAGAACACTACTAATTCAGAAAATCACGCGTTGCTCAAACGCCGTTAACCAACTGAGAAGCCAAAACAAAACATAGACGAACTTATCAAACAATACGCTCAGCTGTTTACCTGTATCGACTCTCATTTCATTATCTCTCTCTCTCTCTCTCTCTGGCAATCTATCTTTCGCTCAGCTACTTTCTCTCTCAGCTCTCTTCACCACTCGGGCACATTCTAAAACTCTCTCAATATTTCTTTTGTAGTTGTTTACTTCATCAAATTTACTTGGTTAAATATACAACTCCTGAAACTATTTATTTTAATTAATTGAAATTTTACACCTTTCTATTTATTAGAGGTAATTATAACAGAGTGTATTTAAATTTCTATATGAATATATATAATTCTTTTTAAAGTCAAACATTAAAATAAATTAAAATTTTTTCTTGTTCACAAAGTTGGTTAAAATTTATTTTCATTTAATTAAACCTTTTTCCATTGCACAAACTTTAAAATATATGCAATTGTTTGCTTGTTAGTTTACTTTTGTTTTCTTATCGATTTGCATATGGATAAGCTGATTAAATATTCATATGAAATTTGCACAATGTCTTCAATATTTAGCTGGGCAAATACGCAATGAGTAACTTTGCATTGGAATGAAGACATTAATTAAACACATTTACCTGAGGAGATAGCTTGATTGTTGTTTCCGGTTGAATGCTACTCGTTAATCAGTTGCATAAACAATGAAATCGCAGAAAAAATACTTTATTAAATTGGAAACATATGTACATATGTACATTTTACCCGTGTGCTTCACATATTTCCATTGACCAATAAAATGCTAATTAAAATGCCGGGCCAATGGCATCAGAATTGTGGCCAACATTCAGACCGAATACTGGGAAATGCTGCAAATAAATTGAGTTAAATGTGTATGCAATCAGTAACTGAATACTACAATCTAGTATATGATCCACACGCGCACATTGAATGGTATATTTAAATAAAATGTTGTGGCAACATGAAGCGGAAACGGAAATGCGACCGCAACAAGCGCATCGCATCCCAAGCAGACAAATTTTATATTATTTTTACATAGGAAAAATGCATAAAACGTGTAAAAATTTGAGTGCAAAAAATAACAATACAAAAATGTACTTAATATTAATACAGGAAATAAGTTCAACTCATAAATAGACAGAAAAAATGTAAATATTTTAAAAACTTTGAATAAAAAGTAAAGGAATATAGCCCACAATTTCATAAGAGTTAAAAATAAAATGGCACAATTATTGGCGAATACATTTTACAAATGTTGTCTAAGTTTAATTGCGATTACACATTACAAAATATATTAAATTGTGGTTGTTTTTAAGATTTTGTTAGCACATTGAAATTTGAAAATGCTTTAGAGAAGAAACTGGCTTAATCTAAGCTACTTAACTACAAGAACTAATTTAAGCGGCACTTAGGAATATGGTTGGCTCAGAAGTAACTTTATAAGTACCAAATAGCATAAATCATGCCACTGTTTGTTGTCAATATGAATTGCCCATAATTTATGTACCTTGACATCCTTTTTGGTGCCAGCAACACGCAGCAGTCTTAAATCATATCCATATCCAAGCAGAAGTCCACACTACAATCCTCTCTCTTTTTCTCTTTTTTTTGCTTGCATTCTTACAGCCTGCTGTGCCAAGAGATCAACCAGGACGATTCATTTCATTTGGAGTACCGTGGCCCAGTCATTATGAAAGGCAAGCCCACGCCCATGGACTGCTGGTTCCTGACACGTGCCACCAGTGTTGCAAGTTGTACCAGCGGCAATGGCAGCCTCGACTCGCCGCTGCTGCAGCCAACGACGCCGACGGCCGCCACCGCACAGCGCCTGGCAATGGGCATGGGACATGCCAGCGTCTCACGTACTACGTCATCTGGCAGCGGAGGAGGAGCAACTGGAGGTTCAAAGGCTCCGTTGGATGCATAAGAGCCGCACGAGGATTCGACTGCCTGCTGTTGTTGAGAAAAATACTGTAAAGTTGGCGCTGCAAATCTACGTGCACCTCCAGACTGTCTGTCTAGTGGTGTGTGTGCTTGTGTGTCTGTCTGCATAAGTTGGCCACTTAACCACTTCATTGCTATGACTTTGTATTTGTCCTATCTTGGCCTGCATTTGTGTGCCTCTTATTGTGAGTGTGTGTGTGTGTGTCGTATCTCTGTGTGCGGTCGGAGTTGGCATCGGCATCGTTTGGATCGTTTGTGCAAGGTAATTTATGTTAATGCTCTTCTATCTGTAACCACTCAGTGACTTTTGTTTGCAGTGGGCGTCGCCACGCCCCCTCCACAATCACTTGTCTAAGTTCATTTTACAAATGATTTACAATTCTTCAGATATTACGCTGCGTATACGTAATTTATGGCATATTTACTTCGCTTATTTGTAGTGCATAAATCAAAGTCAGTGTAAAAATTAGCATTATGTTTGATTTTTATGCCCCTTTTCTAGGCACAGTCACAGAATGTTGTGCTCGTGTTAAAACTCTAAACAAGATTTGATATCAGCCATATAAAATATATAAACGCTCTCTGGTAGAAGTTTCAAGTCTCTGGCACGCTGTTTGCACAGCTCTCTCGTTGTTGCCTAGTTGACAGTAAACTAGATAAGTCCAAAACAACTCAATATAAAAGCCATAATATGGCAAACAGTTAAATATATATCTCCTTCAGCAGCAGCCCCGCTATCTCTAACATTTCTGAGGATTCTTTGTTGGGTTGCCAAAAGGATTGTCAACAGCTCGCAAGCCGAGCGAATTGTTTGCATTTATTTTGGGTGTGCTTTTTGTTTACAAAAGTTCGGTAAGCCGAGTTGCTGCAAGCCAGTTATACATATATATATATATATATATATATATATATATATATATTTCAGAAACCACAACAAACCGAGCAGAGTAAAAGTAGAAAGGGCCGAAAAGAAAATGGCTGCGAGAGATGGAATTTAACACATATTTTTGTATCAAATATTTGGCATAAACAAACAACCGCAAAAGCAGAAAAGCTTGCAGTAAAACTGCGACAGATATATATTTGCGAGGGCAGCTTTGAAAGTAATTGAGAAGTTGCTCTTGAATCAGCTGCTTTTAATGGCAAAATCAGCTTTAAAAGTATCTTTTAGTCACGCTTATTTAAGCAGTTTTCCCTTTCCGATATCTATGACAGTCAGTAATCTCAACTGAACTTTGATAGTTTTCACGCGACCCTCGTATGGATGTAACTCAAGTTTATCTGTAGCCCAAAACTTTGTTAATGTGTATGACATTCGGGGCAAAGCGAATCGCATTAAACGCCTACACGACGACCTATGCGCAGATTCAGCTACAGATACAGATACAAATTTTGGTGACAGATACAGATACAAATTGACAGAGAGAGTTGTAGACTTGCATACAGATTTTGCCTTGGCTCTGGTTTTTGGCCCCTTTGGCAGACACTTTATATTGGCTCTCAATGTCTGTTTATGGCCTCGATATGTGCACATTATCGTTAAATGCCAACAATGCCAACAATAGTAATAATAACAACAACAACATTTCAATTTGATGACTTGAAAGTTGGAAGGCATTTTGATGATGATGCCATTTCATTGAAATGTGTGTGTGTGTGTGTGTGTTGAACCTAACGACGCCTCGTTAGAAATGGATTAACATTGATTAGCTGTTGCAAATTTCCTCAGAGAGAAATATACACTAAAATAAATTTGGTAATTAGAAGGGTAAAAAAAAACAGAAATGTTTGTTGGGCACATTTTGAAATTTAAATAAATCATAAATTTGGTTAGCAGCTGATTTGAATTTATAACGAAAGCCAAGATATTTTAGGGTCACTGCAGAAATATATTGTTGGCAACACATTTCGGTGACCTTCGCAGAGATAAAAAAATATACAGGCATGCCACAAAAAACACTAGTGAAAGTGATTTCAGAAAAAAGCAATTCCACTTCGAAAATTTCTCCGTGCCACAGAAATTCGTGTGATTTAGGTTTTTAAGCATGTTCATCAACCTTTTCGTACTAGGCTGCTAAGGGTTGGCCCCTTCTCAGATTAAATTTCCCAAGGGTTTGTTTAGCAATTTTTGTAAGTATATTATTGCTGAAAAGTAGGTTTTTATTTTATTTCTTCTTTAATTAATATTATTTAATTTATTTATTTAATAATTGATATTGTATAGCCTAAAAAAATTTAAAAGTTATTGGCGCGACAAACAATGAAAGTTACTCGGAAACTCTAAATTCTAAAATTCTGACAAAAAAATGTGACACTATTCTCATGGCATCGGATGCCAGTGGATTGAGCGATGATTTCGTTTCACCAAAAATTGTGCAGGTGATTGAGACTGTGGCACGGAGAAATGAAATTGACGTGAAACTCAAGTGAAAGAGATTTATGTGGCATGCCTGATAAAAAAAAAAATGCTAAAATGCCTCGCTGAGTTGGTCAAGTTCCGGCAACACTTTCGCCACTGTCTGCTGGAGGCATCCGGTGTCCAATCCCTCTACCCAGATCTCTTCTGTCTTCCCTTTACATTTTTCTTCATTTCTGCTTCAATTTGGCTTTTATTCATTCTTCGCATCCGGCTTATTTGTACAGGATGTTGCCGCAGGTTTGTTGCCTTTTTCACAAGCAGTCACAATTTTTTTTATTATTTTTACTTTCGTATTTAAGCTGGAGACTTTCATATAATTACATGGGATTTTCAATTGAAGCTTGAGGCATAATTACTGACGTGGTCTTCATATTTCTCTTTGATATGCGGAAACTCAACTCATTAGACTCCCCTTTAGATTCATTCAGTTTTCTCAATACGTATTCACTTGTATCAACTTTAATGAGCACTTAATTAGGTCTGCCTGCATGACTTATTAAAGAGTTTTTCTTTCAACTTGTGTCATTCAGAATTTGCCATCTCTAAATTTGGGTCATTTATCATGTGGCGCCTCATTCAATCATTTTCTGTCTGTTTATACGATTTCTTTCTTTACATTTTGATATCCAGTGAAGCTTGCACATAATTCAAGCAGATCCATCAATATACACAAGTACATACATTTTCATTTTCTTCCTTTTTTCATTTGTCCTCGCACAATTTGCTTTTCTGTTCGCATCGCTTACAGCTCAAATACGCAAATTCGAATCTCAAAACCAATCAAATAAATATTTGCTCAACTAAATACAACATAAACTTGATGCTCTTCGCTGTAGAGGCTTAAGGCATGACCTGGATCTGTGCCTAGATTGGAGTCTGGGTCTGGGTCTGGGCATCCTGTCCTGTTTCAAGGCCATTGCGTGACAACCTGATAAAAAATTTAGTTGGAATTGCAAGTGACAGCCAGTGCTCTGCTCTGTTCTGCTCTGCTAAGCGGCTTCTTCCAGTTCGAGTTGGTTTTTTCTCATTAAAAATTCATAAAGATGGAAATTATGATTGCGATGAGCCGCTGACGACAAAATGTCTCATATCGCTAGAAAAGCTTCAACAACCTGGCAAAGAGAATAAAAAGTAAGGCAAATTTTAAGTTTAAAATGCCGAAATGGACATACCCTAAGGCTGGTCAAATTCATAAAGAATGATAAAAAAGAAAATTCTTGATTTTAAAGTAAATGTTCTAAAAATTTGTAGCAACATTAATTCAACGCAAAAACCACTATCGGGTTTTTTTTGAAGACAAGCAAACAATTTTTTAAGTGCCAAAAATAAATTATGAGAGACCTAAATAAATTTATAGGCATTGAATTCACTTTTAAATTTATTAAAAAATACTGCAAATGTTTATGGGAAATATATAAAATGAAATGAAAAAATTTAATCATTTACCGACTTTAAGTTCATTTATTTTCAAAAGCAAAAGTCATGAAAATCTCTAAATATTTGTAGAAAAAACTACCTTCAGTATATTTTTGCCGCTTGAACTACTTATGTGCCCAACTAGTATGATTTTGAAAACAAATCAAATTATACATCAAAGCTAATATGCTCGCTTTGCATTCATTACTCGTGACAGATGCTAAAAAAACGTTTGCAAAAAAAAGAAAATGAAAAAAAAAGCGGAAGGCAAAAAGTTTAGTCAGATAATAATGCGTCTAACGTTAATGCTGATGACATTGCCAACGCCAAATGCCAAAGATGATGATAATCACATTGTGCCTGGCCGCTTTTACTTCCGGCGCTGCATACTTTCAGGCGTGACATGTTATGGTATATGTCAGCGGGAAACAGGAAAAATTACGCATACGTCGTGTGTGTAATGCAAAATTAGTTAGGGCCTTAAAAGGGTTTCTGGGCTTCTGTAAAGTGGCGACAAACTTCTCAGACATGTGTTGCGCATTTTAATAGAAATTACTCGCACGTTGGCACACTTCAAATTCTCAAAGGTCAAAGGATAAACAGAGAAAAGAAACTTTTTATATTGAATTATTTCATCTTGTTGCCGGCCAACTCGGGCAATTTGCTTACCTTTAACAAACAAAGACTAGAAACCAAAGGTAGTTTTGGGTTACTTTGTGTCAGGATAACATACAAGTAAAGAGTTGTCCCTTTGCTTGCCAAAACTTTTGTCAATGTGTCTAGTTTTTTGAGCACATGGAACTTTAGCTATTTGATCTTTTTTGGTCACTCTCAAAGTTGTGTGGTCTACGTTGCTTTATTACCGAATGCTACCTGGATCATAGACTGCAGTCCTCTGGGATGTCCCGAATTCCATTAAAGTAATGCCAAGCCAAACTCCCCAAAGCAATTGCCCTACTAAATACGTTAAACTAAATGGAACCGCAAACCGAGTACATTAACAAACATTTGTCTATGTCAAACAGAGTGTCTGCTCTCTAAACAGTCGAGTCAAGTCTTAATCGAAAGCTCAGCACTAATTTCAATTAAAGCGGAAACGCCTGTAAACACAAGCACAAGTACACAATGCACAATTTAACAACAACATTAACTAAACGCCCATGCATATAACATTCTCGGAAAGAGAGAGAGAGAAAGGGAGACAATGAGACAGGCAAACAGACAGACAGATAGACAGAGAGACAGATGACAGCGTTGGCAAACAGACGCCTTTCATTTGCATACATTGCGGAGCTTGCACCGCACTCAACCTTCAACCTCGGCCATGACTATGTACTTGCCTCATGCCTCATGCCACCGCCACTTGATGCAGCCACATCTGCAGCTGGTTGCAGGCAAATCCAGTGCCTAATGCCACAAATGTTGCCTACAACAAATCAATTCGAATCGAGCTTAGCATATTAAATTGAGCTCCGATACCATTTGTCACGAGTCTGAAACTGAAAATCCTTTGACAATGCACAATATTTAATTACAAAATACGGGTTTTGCATTTCCAATATTTTCAAATATCTGAAATTGTTGCAAAATGGTTGTGCAAACAATTCTATAATAATTACTAGTATTGCTTTGCCACACAAAATGTATTGTCTACATTTGCTGCCCTTTTGTTTCATGGCCACAAACAATGAAAGATGAAAGCGAAAAGAGAAAACAAAAACAAAACTGTACGCCCCCAACATCAACAACAAACAGCAACGAGGGCAGCTGTTGTTGTTGTGCTTTTACACCACATTTTGTCACGACATGCACAACATGGTTACAGCTGAACAGGCAGACGACATTCGAGACCAGTCCAATTCAGTCCACTTGGCCGACGGAGCGTATGCGCAACATTCAACATGGCATGGCAAACGCCCAGTGCAGTCACAGTTTGTGTGCATTTGATTTGTGGGCCACATAAAGTTCGCGCCCGAATGTTGTGATATTTACAATTTTAATTCAATTTGTTGTTATGTTATATAGTAGTACTCTGCCCGTAGGCCAAGCCCATCTGTGAACCTGACAGGCAACCTTTTGTCCGCCCCCTCAAGAGCTCAAAGCTAGCTCGTATTTTTGCGCATTAAACTAATCGATAGTTTATGTAGAGAGAGCCAGCCAAGTACATCTAAGCCAATTCAATGACAATCCCAGGCATCACACAAAGTACGAGCTTACAGCGTCCTGTGAGCAGCCAAAACTGGACAGAATGTTGTTGTTTAATTGTCCGTAAAATTGTTAAATTGCTTAGCGTGTCACTATGTATGTGTGTGAGTGTGTGTGCTGGGTATGTGTAATGGGTGTAAGTGCTTGTCAACAGCTTACAGTTTACATGCATGTGCTATTACGAGCAACAGATTTGCTCTCCCCGCTTCCTTTAAAAATTTGAATGCCAGCAATTGTTAAACTTTAAATTATTTATTTACTTCACATATACTTGAATATATATTTTATGTGTTCTTTGTTTGCTATATAACAAATTGAATTTATTTGCAACTCGTATTTAGTATTTGACCGCAAGAGAGAGAGAGAGAGAGAGAGAGACCATAGAAGAAACCCATAAAAATCCTCAACTTGCTTTTGCAAGATAAATAATCGTCCTTTGGCAGACCTTTGAGCTCTCTAGACGTTTACGTGATTGCAATTTTTAATTTTCTATGGGAGTCAAAGACCGAAGACCCAAAGAGCAGATAACGGTGAGCTTGGTTTTTTGGCAATCAAAAGTTGTTTTGCGCCTTTGTAGTTTGCTTTCTGGCCCACGCAGTTGGCATATAAAACGAGACAGCAAAAGTTGCCACAATGCGGCCAGGTTTCAACTTTGACATTGACACTGTTAGCCAAGCCAGTCCAAGTCCAACTCGGCTTGGCAAACGTAATTGCCCGTAAAGGGTTCAAATTGAATTGCATGCGCATAGAAGACAAAAAAGAATAAAAAGCAACAAACAGAAAATAAAACAGTATAACAAAACCGAACCAAAACAAACAAACTCAATGGTGCGCAAATGTCAGGCGGCGACTCCTTGGACTTTGATTTTTATTAAACCGCATTTTATGGCAGCTTGTGAGACACTCAAGCTGAAAACTTATTGAACTTTTCATTTACATAATGCTCAATTTCTAGTTTTTAAATAAGGCTTTTTTTCTGGCTCTTCGCTTCACATTCACTTTCAGAGAACTATAAGCTAAAGTAATTTTATAAAATATTCAGTCATTTTTACGGAATGTCTATAACGTTTGAACAACAAAATTGATTCTGAACTAAAATTTTTACGTCAATTTTTAATCAATTTTTGTGGCATTTTTAAAAGCACAAAAACCATTAAAAAAACGTCAAGTTAAATGGATTATATACAAAATGTTTGTTTTTTATTCGCCTATTAAACTTAAATATTGTAAATGTTTTATATTTCCAGAAATCAGAAAAAGGAATCCCAAGCTGTAACTACTTGAATGTTGTATTTAGTATGTAGAGAAGAATGCTTAATGAATGTTGAATATGAATGTCTTACCTGTATAAACAAAAATAATTGAGTTAAATGATTATACGTAAAGCTTTTCGAGTGCTTGTGAATAAAAAAACGAAATGTGTTAATATTTATTTTTCTACTTTGTGATGGTTTCTTAGGCTGAACTTTTTGTGCTTTGTACTAGAGATGTAATTTACGTAGGCACTACACACATAACATAATTCTAATTATACAACTTAAATGTACTCATAATACATTAATGATTCTTCCCAAAAGTACTCTTACGAACAAGAACTGTACAAAATATCTATGAACAAACCATGTAAGGCAAACATTCTAATCCACAACGTTTTTTGGAATATGTATATTTAATTAAGCTGAACTCGAAAACTAAAACTAAGTATACCACAAAAGGCACCAACAACTGTAGCAAATACAGACATAAGAGTACATGTATGATTAAATAAATAGAAGGCAGGAGGAGGCTTACTTACCTCTAACTAATTGCAGATCTGTTTTACACAAACTAACTAATATACAGGGCAATTGACCACAACAAGCAAAACAAAAGTTAGCAACTCAACTGCACCAAAAAGTACTATTAAACAAGTAAATAACCAGATAACCTGATAAATAAAAAAACCAAATAAATATCATATTTAGAATTATTTATATATAAATATGAACCAAAGTAATCATTCTAATAAAAGTCCGAAACTCAAGTAGATTAATCAAAGACAAGCTCATCCAAAAATCACAAGAAAAACAGAACAAGAGTTAAAACTTACTTAAGTGTATTTGTTTGTGAAAAATTTGATGTACATCTATTGAATCTATCGGCAATATATACGGATGCGTATATAAGTGTTAGAAAGACAAATCTATACTTAAACTGAAAATAGCTTTATAGTTCTTAAGCCATCATATTTCAGAAAAAATAAAGCATTATAACCACACACAATATCCATATACAGAAAAACCAACAGGATACACGATAACTGCAATTTATTAGATACTTAACTGTTCAGCTGAAAGTTCTTGTAAGTCACGTATTAATGTTAAGCTTATAAGATGCAAATTTGCATTGTTGGATAGTGTATCAGTTGAAAGTGTTAATAGAGTTGGGAGATGATTGAGAGCTTATAAGATGTATTGTAAATTACGAAGATAAGCTGAATTCACACTGTTCTCTCTCTTTCACTGCTACTCTCTCTCTCCCCTTCTCTCTCTGTCCTGCTATATGTAATGTGTAAATGTTAAATATGTTTAAACTATGATATAATATAAACACATATGTAACCTAAAAGTATTAATAAAAAAAGATATCTTATTGAAACCCTGAACATGCAAAGTCTACAAGTTTATTTATGTGTGAGGGAACTTTTATTTATAACTTCCATATTAGTAATTTCCAACCTTAATCAAAAAATTAAAATTACTAATTAATTTTTTTTAACTTTACAGAATCACAACTAATAATAAATTTCATTTGTTTTTAGCTTCTCGATCGTTTATTTATAATAAATATATTTCTGAAGCTACTGCTTACATAAATTAAACTTAAAACTAGAGTTTATAAAACCATGAGCAGCTCGCACAACCACACAGATAAATCCCATCAAATGATTCACATTATTCGCCTCATTAAGGTGATAATCACATCTTCTGGCTCTCACTCCTGTTCCCACTTTGTTATGGTCGCTTCCATTTGGACTTGGGCAGCAGGGCAGCGGCTGCTTCGGCCTCCTCCCTGGCAATTCGCTCGCGTATCCAATAGTTTGCACCACACACAAGCAGCAGCAGGCAGGGAATCACAATAAGAAGCACCATTCCAAGGGAAATGCTCGCCACGCGTGCTGAATGCTCTTCGTGACCTGCAAGGGCGTTAGATAAAGGTGCAGTTGGCATAGACAAAAGGTATACGGAATGTGGGCAAATGATGCTGGCCAAGTGTTTTGCCATTTGAAAAATGATATTCCTTAATTAATCAAGCGCCAAGACTTTCATGGGCAATCCATTTTGGCATCTAGATCATAAAACTAGTTGCCTACTTTTGAGCGCATCGTCATTCTGTGAGAATTTCAAACTGTGACAGACACACGCCCCACACACACACAGACACACAGTCACACACTTACTCTCATGTTCACACTCACACACACACTCGCACATAAGTAACGGCAACTTGTCCATCAATTTGCTCAAGATTGATTGACAACAGCGTAATGCACACAATACATTTTCCATGCTCCCAGGACGAAGCACAGTTTGGGGGACGTTGGGTTTTGGGCGTGTCCAAAGTGGGCGAAACACGTGACAGTTGACTCAAGATTAATGTCTCTGGCTTTGGCCCTATTGCTTCGTTATACTCGTACAATTCCTGGCATTCACTTTGCACAGCAATGCACATTACACTATGCTACAAGCCAAATGAACCTTAAGAATCAAACATTTTCTAATGCTTTTGTAAGCAGAGTCTATTCAAAATATGATACTATCATAGACAAAAATATTAAAATATCTATTATCTATCCTATAGTAATATTAAAATATTTTTACGGAATTTGACTTTATTCATGTTATGAAAAACTCCAATAGGTTTAAAAAAATCAATTTTTTAATAAATCTTAAAAGTTTCAGTTGAGCATTGATATATACAAGAATTTTGGTATCTTTTATGTATTTTATGAAAAGCATGAGCTGAAGGTAGAACCTTTATTTTGTAAAATGCATTTAATGAAATTTAATTCGAAAAAAATGTATTGTTAATAAGAGTAGGAAATGTAAATTTCTTAAATATTATTTTGCTTTGTAAAATTATTCAAATAATATGATGCATTTATTAACAGAAAATTCTATCAAGGGGACAAACTTGACTCTGCTGCATAGTGTAAATTGTGAATGCAATTTGGTTTCGCTCGTTATGCAAATTATTACAGAAAATTGACAGGCATTCGCTGGATATCTCTAAGGCAGGTTCTACTATATATGACAACTTCCAATTTAAAAGGCAAAAACTGAGCGAGGTGTCAACTTTCATGTAACAATTGGCATTATCTGAGCACGCTGAAAATGGTTGGCGAATTTAACATACCGATTTTATAGTAAGTATTAACAAGTTATTCTTTATTTATTTAAATGATGAACTTTACAATTGATTAAACTGAAAATTGTTAGCTCGTAACCAGAGGAAATTTACGAAATGCAAAACAAATGCTTTGGATTGTTGATGAGTTGTTTAAATATTAACATGTAAATACATATATGTAAGGGTGTTTTGTACATATTCCCGGGCTATTTGTTAAATATTTATGTATGGAATGTATGTACTATTTATAGTTTTGTAGCTGGCGATAATTGCAAAGTCATGGTCGAAGTGAAACAAAAACAATTACGATGACAGGTGGGCAATTAGCAAAGTTAAACAATAATTATTAAGTATAATAGATACGTATGACATTAGTTATACAAATTTGAACTTTGTAGCCTGTGCATATTAGGCAAGTGTATGTATATGTATGTGGTAAATGGAGAATGTGTGAGTTGCTTAAATGTCAAGTCCTAAACCTCTGTGGACTTTTGCACCGATGGCGTTGGCGATGTGGCATGCGGTGGGGGCGGGGGTGAGGGCAATCCGCTGTCCTGCGTCAGCTGTGTGGCAGGCAGCGTGG
This sequence comes from Drosophila limbata, assembly GCA_963924055.1. Classification (NCBI taxonomy): domain Eukaryota; kingdom Metazoa; phylum Arthropoda; class Insecta; order Diptera; family Drosophilidae; genus Drosophila; species Drosophila limbata. Next base: position 19,305,091 of record OZ001352.1, read on the forward strand.
GCGCAATGCGCAGGGGCGTGGCCGTTGCAGCTGCCGCTTGTGGCACGCCCGACGGTGGCCTATTGTAGTATTGAGTGTTGTTGGGCAACACGGGCACGCCTCCAAAGCGATTCTGACCCGCTGCCTGCTGAGGGTTGTAGTTGATGGAGCTGGCGGCGCTGGTGCGACTATCGACACCACTGAACGTGGGACTATATTGCTCCCGATGCAGCTGGTCGGCCTCCTCCGGCGAAAGAGGATGATGGTAGCCAGCTGGGTGGAGTGTGCCCGTATGTACATCGCCCTCATCGAAGTCATCGTCCTCGTGATGATCAGCCTCGTGATTCAGTTCGTTGGTGGAGCCAGAGCGGAGGGAGCGACGTCCAGATTGCTTCGGTTTCTCACCTGTTGCGTGGGCAACGGAGTTAGTTTGATTAATGTAGGAAATGTCCTTGGCAAGTTTTGTGCTAGTTCTATTATCACTACCTTCCGATGATGTCACATCCTCATCGTTCTCATCCAGATCCCATTTCTTAGCTGGAAAATCAATTTGCGGTTTGCCGGGTAATGGTTCGTTCGTGCGATATACTTTATCGTAGGACCTACTTTTTTTCAGCGTGCTCGCATCGGTATCGCTATCGTCCTCGGGGTCATAGTTCAGCGTGCGCAAATTGCGAGTCGAGCCCGCTCGAGAACGGGGCAAAACGGGCATCTGCCAATGGGGATCCTCCTTCAGCTGCTTCTGACGATAGCGATAGACGCCGCAAACGATGCACAGCATCAATGGGCATATAACGAGTATGATAATGCCAATTGCTATGAAAGCGACCCGACGCGTGTAATACACTTCACCTGTACGAGGAGGTCAAAGAGAGGTCAGCAGCAGCACACAGGCTGACGGTGAGCAAAGAAGGCAAAAGGACACAAGGACACATTAACACTATGTTTCAACTTACGCAGACACTCAGTGTAGCCGTATTCGGGTAAGTTCCACAGACCATTCGAGAGGCATTCACGACGCTGATCGCCCACCAAAATGAATCCCTCATTGCACTCAAACGCCACCTTTGCTCCGGGCATGAAATCAAAGCTCAGCTTGCGACCGAAGCGCGGCGTTTGCAGCACACCGCAGGATACCACGCGTCTGGAAGTAGTTAAGGGGTCAAGGATTAATATGCAACTTATTTTGTTTTTAGCTTACAATTCCTTTTATCACTCCCTTTTCACTTTTTTACTCTCTTCTCGTTCTGTAAAGTCTTTTTAGTCACTCTTTAGAGAAATTCCTAACTACAATTAACTTATGGGATCGTCAGAAACAGTTCCCCAACGAGTCTGAAACTTTTCTCTCTCTATTTCTTTCGATTGTTCTATTACTCTCTCTTAATCTTGCTCTCTTTGCGTCGTTACATCTTTTCAACTTTGTTTTAGTTTTTTATATCTCTCACGAGAACTATTCCTATATCTTCTTCAACATACATAAATACTTATTAATTAATTATTAACTATTATTTTAGTTTTTCATATCTCTTACGATAACTATTTCTACTTATATCTTCTTTAACTAATATTAATACTTATCAATTAATTATTAATTAATTATTTATTATTGTTTTAGTTTTTCATATCTCTTACGATAACTATTCCTACTTATATCTTCTTTAACTAACATTAATACCTATTAGTTTGTTTGGGTTTTTTCTTGGGTTTCCCAAACTTCAGCAAATGTTGGATGAATTTAAGTTATTTTACTTGACTTTTCTTTTGCTCTAATTCTTAGTTCTAAATTTTGAATCATACATAATTTCTTTTTTAAGCGTAAATCTGACTTTCTATTTTTTTATTTTAAAATAATATGTAATAAATAATTATAAATAAATTATCTGTTACTCACTGGGCATTCTCCGCCTGCATATTGACCAAACTGTCGTAGTAGTTCTTGGTGAAGTGCGCCAGATCCCGATTGAGAGTCATCGCATAATCGTATTGACACTGCGAGCACTCGCCGCACAGTTCCTCGGCGCGCTCCAGATCGTAGCTGCGATTGGAGGGCAGGAAGTCGGCCGGATCCATCACAAAGTTGGGCAGGAAGGAGGCATTCGAATAGTAGCTGGCCATGCGACCGAATTCCCGAGTGAACAGAGCCGCACCCACGTGGGGCACATCGCGATCCGTGAGCATCCATTTGAGGCCAAAGTTGTTGTACAGGCTGCGCTGATCATTGAGATTGATGGAGGCCACCTGGCCATTGGGCAGCGTGAAGTCATCCATCTTATTGAAGCTCCAATTGCCAAACAGTCCAGCAGTTTTGTTAATAAACTTCCAGGGCAGGAACACACGACCCGTCATGAAGCCCTCGTTCTCGACGATCTCCACGCCAACGCCTGCATCGAACTGCACCACAACCTGGGACTGATTCAGCAGGGTGGTCGGAGTGTATACCGTTACTCCATCAAAGTGCTGGAACTTCAAGCTCTCGCGATCAAAGTAAACCTTGCGGCCATCGGCCAAGACATCGAGACGGTAGCGCCAACGAGCGTGAAGAGGACGCAGACGCACCTCGATTGTGGTGGTGGTATTGCCCCTCATGGCCACCGAAGTCAGTTGGGTGGCCATCACCTGGCCGTAGTAATTCGGAGGCAGCTGCTCGAAGCGTCCCTGGACCTCGAAGCGTTCGCTTTGATCTGTGCTGCGCGACAAGACAAACTCACCCAGTCCATTGAAGGTATACGCGCTGCCATCGAAGGTTATCAAATGGGGATCACCAAAGACGCCGGCAATACCTGGTGCCTGATAGGCCACACAATCCTGTGAAGGACGACGCTCGAAGCGATAGGTTTCACAGCCCACCGCCTGCTCCTCCTGCCAGAAGCAGCAGGAGTAGAAGGGACGCATATCGTGGAACCACATGGACAACGAGGGCACCTTGCTGGCCTCATTCCACGGCATCTTGCCCAGGTTGTGGATGCGGCGTGGACGCGAGCCCCACATTTGATCATAGGTCAGCATCAGGAAACCGTAGCGATCGTAGCAACACTGCTGCTCAGCACCCTGTGCACTACAGCAGGATATAAGGACAAATGAAACGAATAGATTTCAAGGATTAAAGTGATATTCCGATTGAATGCTTACACTGGCGTTCCGCTGACCACACAATGGATGGCACCACGATGACGCAGACAGCTGGGATTCGAGTCCTTGTCGCACTCACGATCCGGCCGGAAGCGACCCTTGTCCAGCACAGCCTGTTCCAGGGTGCAGGGACACAGCGGCAGGTCGGCAGCAAAGTTCCTGCATTATAAATTGGCATTATTCAGTAAGTGATTTAAAAACACCGAAAAATCGACAACACGATTTTCAAGTACTTTAGTATGATCATTTTTTAGGCGACATATCGACAAATCGATTTTGGTTTACGATTTTAACATTTCATTTTAAAACTCGGTCCACAATTTGATTTCAAATCACTAATTGAGTTAACTTCGTTGTCTTCATAGTCTAATTAGACATTCCCCATTGTACAATGGGGTCTTGATTTACCTGAGGAATCGGTCGGCGCGTATCCAGTTATCACATAGAGCACGGGGCCAACGTTTGCCATGTTTCTGCTCCCACTGAGGCGCCATGTACCAGGCCAATGGAACTGGGCGTGACCAAAGGACTCTAAAGGATTAATGGAAAAAACACTTGGTTAATTTTATCTATTGACAATAATTAGACGCCCTGTCAGCCAACTAACTAAAAAACGATCTGTAGTTAAATAAATATATCTTAAAACTTATCAATATTCTGAATCAACTGCGAATTTAATTTAAAAATTCATCCTTTTTCTCATTAAAGACAAATTAAATACTAAAATACTGGCGTGCTTTATATTGGCACAAGCCACGTGGCCCAAAGTAAAAGTAACGACACCCAAAGGTATCATAAACTCAAATCCCAAGCATTAGGATTTTAGCCTGCTGGAAACACAGCTGCCAATTGTGCCAATTTTCACAAAAAATATATTAAAGAAATTCGCTGCGAATTTAAATTGTACCATTAAAATTATTAAACTTTACAAAAGTCTGCGAAAATAATCATTTACAATTCAGCAAACTCGATTAAACAGTAAAAAGATTTCGAGCTATTTATATTATTCGCAGTATTTATATTGCCTTTCGAGTGAGCACTTGCTATAATCTTTATTATAGCATTTCTTTATGAGAATTCAGCAGCTAGAAATACTTCTAGTTTAAGTGCGAAATAATTACAAAGCGCAGTACAGAATTAACAAGCAAGAATGCTCGACCAGAAATTACCCTGCGCTGTACTTAAACAAAGTATAAATGAGAGAATAAATTGAAGGTAAAGACAAAAAATTATATAAAGTTATAATAACTCATTTCAACAGTGGGAGTATCATCTTGAGTATCTTGTGCAGGTACAGGGTACCTAAAAATGTGGGGTTGTATATTAAGAAAAGGGTTTCAGCCACTATGCAAATGAGTTAGAACGTTGCGATAACAACGTCGCAACACTTTCAGTTAAATGGCAAGTGGCTGTGGCCATCGAAAGCACATTTCGCTAAGCTATTGATTAGCCATTGCCTGTAATTACAGACTGTCATCCTACGGAGCTGGAGCTGAAGCTGGAGTCATGGCAAAACTGATTGGTCTCCGAGGCAGGAAGGTCTATCTATAATATAGAGCTGACACAGGCAGCTCTTTGGAAGCTGCTGTTGCAAATTGAATAAAAATATGAAGGACACAACGGGCAAAGGCAGCTGATACAACTAAAAGTCAATTAAAACATAATAAACAGTGGACAGAGTGGAGAGTGTAAAGTGGAAAATGGAGTGTGGACAACGTGGCGTATAATGGATAACATCAGCACTTAGTGCAGCACTTACGGACTGAGCGCCAGGCCGGAGTATTGTTCGGGTTGGGTCAGATTGATCTGGAGGAAGCCAAACTGCATGTCATTGTTGATGTTGTGGCGCTGCAGGTAATTGGAGGGCGTGATCACATAGCTGCCAGTGTTGGTGTAACTGGCCTCGATGACATCAATATACTCCAGTTGGGGCTCGATTTTTGTTTCGCGATAGCCCCACAATGAAATCATGACATTGGCATTGGAATTGGAGGTCAAATTGAAGGCACTCCACGTAATACGAATCTCTTTTGGGTTCCTCTTGTGCACATCATCGGTGGCAAAGAAGATCTTCTCGGTGGCCGCTGCCGGTGTCTCCACAAAGTACTTGCCACGCCATTTGAACCGCTGTGTGCCCACCGAGATCTGGAAGCGGATGTAGCCCTCGGCCTTGAGGAACGGCTGGACGCAGATCACGCGATTCCTGTCCACATACGTGCCCAGCACAGATTCCGTATCAAAGTGACAAGTCACACGGACATTCGGATCGAAACAGGGCCCGGTTATATTCACTACCTGACCACCCAACATGTTGCCAGACTCCGGGGCAAATGTCAGTGGCAGCAAAGCGGCATCTATCGGTTAAAAGTGGCATTAACTTAGATATGAGTTCAGTTCGATTTGTAAATCACGTATACGCACCTATATCCTTGTTACAAGAACCAATCAGAATTTGCTCGTCAATGCGGAAAATATGTCTGCCAGGGAATCCATTGCCCCACCCCCTGTTGGCCAAGTCGCGTATTACCATGTTCTGGCTGTATGGCTTATACTCATAGGCCTGAGTTCCGTTGCCAGCATTGAAACCAACCTGCAAATAAAGCACAAATAATGTGAGTTTCTCTCTCTTACTCTTTCTCTCTCTCTCTCTCTCTCTATTTATCCAATTGCATGTGGTAATAATTGCAATTTTAATTAAATTATAAACAAGTTCTCGGTTTGTGCAATTTGCAACTTTTGACCAAATGTTATAAATTGCAAAGTTAATTTGCACAACAATTTGGAATCGTGTAGGTAAAGTTCTAACTGGTTTGCTAATTAATATAAGTTGCAATAATCAAAAAGTACATGAGCAACAAACTGTGTCGCTTTCAGTTAACTCAACTGCAGGATACCCTATATGCGTTTATAAAATTTGATTGCGAAGTCAGCTTACACAAAAAATAAAAATGATGAAAATGTATTGTGATAAAAATTATAAAATAAGGAGAAAATATTCAAATATTAATTTAATTTTATTCAAAACTAGTCAGCTAAACTATGCTAAGCTACCAAGGGATAAAATATTCAAATAATATTTTTATATCATTTAAAACTAATCTTATAGTATTAGGAAATAATATTACTAGGCCAAGTAAAATGAATCATGTATATAAATTACAATCTCAGCTTCTGTTTACGGGCAAGAAAAGTTTATCAGCTGTTGTTTATTTTATTATTTTTATTATCTATTATTTTATTATTTAATATTTACTATTTAATTATTAAGTGGCATACCCCGGCTACTGTCCTAAATAAGAGGAAATAACATGTAAATGGCATTGCATTTTCAGTTTGCAACACAAATTATAACATTCAACTAATGCATTAAATGAAAACATACTGAAAAGTGATTCGAAAAGTGAAACTGTAAAAAGCAGTGAAAACTTTTGCATTGCGTGGCAACCATTAATGGAAATTGCGTCGTCGTTTCCAGTGATTCGCGAGCTTTGTCCTCAACAAACTTAAATGTATGTCATGTGGCTGTGTGAAAGTGTAAGTGAATTTGCTTTTGTGCAGAGTGTTTAATTAAGTGCGTCGACTACCTCACTTGGATATTAAAAGTTATTACTTACATATGCCGGAGTGCCGCCCTCACCCTTGGTGGTATCACCGCCAGCTTCTGTGTGGGACAACCAATTCAGCACCGCATAGTTCCAGATGGCATAAGTGTAGACCTCATCGGTGGCAAGAACCATTTGAAAGGTGTTTGTCTGTAGGCAAATGAGACATAAGTTTACTGTGTGTACAATTACAGCAGTCAGTTTGCAACTTACCGTAAAGAGAGAGTTGTCAATGCCGCCGGCAAAGGAGACGTTCTTCCAGGTGGCGATCACCACGTGCTTGGGCACAAAAGTATCAGCACCCACAACTCCAGTTCGAATGTCCCACATGGTGCGTTCCCTCACCTCCACTCCGAAGCGGTCGGTGCGTCCCATCAGATCACGTACCACGCTATAAGTATGCAGATACCGAATATGGATAAGTTTGAGTGCGAGTATGTGTCTAATGCAAAAATCAAATCAATGGCAGGTCATGTTCCAAAGCCATCGGAGCTCACTCCATATGAAGATAAATGGATGTGATGTTTGGCATATAAATCAGTCGGCTGATTTTTAAATATTTTTTTGTCCATAATTTAATACAGATTTTTTCTGTATATTTTCTCTGTTCTCTCTTCCTTTTTTTCTCTCTCTCTCTCTCTCTCTCTGTGCGCACACTTTCAAGTGGTATCTGGCAACGTGGCGTATGATTTATGTGCTTTAATTATTCATTATTCAATGCCACATGTAAAAGGAATTTGTTCATTCTTTCATTCGCTGCTTTTCCTCAATTTAAGACTTGCAAATTATTGTATGTATCATGATGTAATTTGAGTTTCATCAGACAAATAGGAAAACAATTAAAGTTCAATTGAAATACACTCCTTTTCTGAGAATATTTTGTATCAATTTATAAATTTTCAGAAGCTGAAGTAAGACAAAAATTGGGTAAGATAAAGCTTAAGTGCACTAACTATTTATTTATTACTTAAAATAATTATTACATTGAATAATTGATGATGACACTGAAGAATTCATTTTATTTCATTTACAGGTATTTGAAACTTTTCCCTTACAAAAGATGAAAAAGCTAACAAACAAAAAATAATTGCAATTAAAGGAAATTGCAAATATTTATGGAAAACGAAGCGAATGAAAAAAAAATCGAATTGTTTGCTGTTTGTGCAGCATGTGTTGAATGAAAGTTGCAACATTGATAAATGTGTATGCGATATTTGCATTTATGCAACCAGCCCACAATTTATTCATTTCAAGGGGTAAAAACAACGAATACGAGTAAAGCAAACACAGCAGCCAGTCAAAGTGAACAGCAACTGGGCAACATTCTGGGTATATTCATGAACATTCATGAATGTGCACATTTATCACACAGCTGTGTCGTTCCATGTGGCGTATGAGCAACATTTATTTACTTACAATTCAACGCGCAAAACGCATGGCAAATAAATTGCAATAAATGCTTATAATATACAAATTGGCATCATATTATATTGTATTGTGAATACGAGTACGAATACTTGTCTGTCTGTCTGTCTGTCTGCCAGTCTATTTAACTGGAACAACTCCTTTGCCTTGTATGTATGTATTTTGATGCAATTAGGGCCCTCATAAATTATAACTGACAGCAGCTGGCAATCGAAAATAAATTGCATTTTAGTCTCAACTGACTGAAAACACATGCTGTCGACATTGTTAGCCAACAACCAACAGCCAACAGCCAAAAAAGGCCAACACATAAGACCGCAAAAAGTACCAGCAGGATGTTAAAATTGAAACCATACAGCACAAACAAATTGCACATGAATGTGACAGCAGTGCTTGACTAGAATATACCCTGCAAAAATGAAATGCAAACTATCCTGAAAAGGCAGCTGTTTCTCTGAGTTCGAGACGTTGTTATGAAATGAGTAGAAGAACATAAATCTTTAAAATATTCCCCTTGCATTTCCTTTTTTTTTGTTTGCTGGGTATAAATTTATATATAAGGAAAAGACACAAAAACCACATAGTAAAAACCTCATGCCACAAAGAGACAACTGAGCACATACAAACATACACACACACACAGACACACACACACATGCACATGCATTTGGATAGTTTATCATTTGCTTTGCCCCACACTCGCCACCTGAGCTCAATACTCAGCTGCCTTTGCCATGAAACTTTAAATGTCTGCAATTGACATTCAAGCCAAAATAGACAAAAAAAATATAAGGCAGAAAAATAATAAAAGGAAAAATTGTCACACAGCCTACAAATGCGCGCGCAGCAGCCAAAATCAGCCCAGAACGAGTTCCACGTGAGAAGTAAGCTAAAAGCTAAATATACACTCAAACACACACACACATATATACAGAAACATACAGTCATACATATACACACACAGAGACAGTGAGTAACAAAAGTAATGGAAATTCGCAGGGCTCATATATAAACACGTCGGGCTGCTCGTTTTGCGAGTCGTCAACCAGCGTCTCTTTCAGGCAAACCACCTCCATTTCCACTGTATACCTCCTTCCCTCTACCACCCACCCTCCCTGCTGGCATGCCAGTTCTTGAACTACGCCATTATGTACTTTATTGCATACATTCGGGCGCCGTCGTCACCGCCGCGACCGCCACACAGTTTGTCTGCATTTTGGGTTACAATGCCTTTTTCACAGTTTTGCATGAAACAGTCCCGACATCCTCTTTTGTTCTCATCGTCGTCGACTCGTCTCAGTCTAACTTTTCTTTTACTTTTTTGGCCCAATTTCATCTTTCTCTCTGTGTGTGTGTACATGAAAGTGAAACAATGGCCATACTTAAAGAAAATGGCGAAAATTGCATATACGCTGCAGGAATGCTTCGACTTGGGCCAGAAGAGAATTGCAATCGTAAAAGAAAATAGTTTAACAAATAGGCCAGCAGCAGAGAGATGGAGATAAACTTAGTTGAAAGTTGATCAACTTAAGTGATAGCATGAAAATTTAAATAGATGCAAACTGAATGAGCCCAAAGAGAGAGAGAGAGAGAGAGAGAGAAAGAGAGAGTTTAACTGCAGTCAGAAGTACAGACATATCATAAGGCTGCATGTTGGTCAGCTTAATTGTGGAATAAACGTGTAACGCCCAACAGCATAATGTTTAAATGACGCCACGCCCATTAAGGTTGCTCCCACGCCCACTTCTGAAATTCACTCTCTCTCTCTCTGTTGTTCCGTTTGCCCTTGGCAAACAACAATTAAAAGCTCAACGCCGCTGATTTACACACTTGAACGCTTAACAAACACTTTTGAGGAAGTTTTGCCAACAAAGGCAATAATTTTTGCATACCCTAACCGAGCGGATGCCCTTTATTTTTATCACTCAATGTGTAGCAAATGCAAGTACTTAATGGAGATATATCCATCTTAAAGTGAGCTTAACAACTCTCCAGTGGAACAGAGAAAGAACGGAAGAATTAAAGCTAATTTAAAAAGTTATGATCTAAACAAGGCTAGCAATGATAATGCTCTCAACAGACCCGTATCGATAAGTATTAACATAATGTAATTAACAGAATAAATACTAAATGTTGATAACAGTCATCTAATCTTCAACTTAGTAGATGCTCTTGAGAACTATATGATTTCAGAAACGTGTGTAATTAATCATGCGTTAATTACGAATTTAATGGTCAAGCTGACATTAGAAGACTTAGGTGGCGTATGCGTAATGCAGCTGACAACCAACTTTCCCCGCTTTGCCACTTCAGCTAATCCTGTACGCAGTGCTAACAATAAGCGTGTAATTAAATTTATGTGGGGATGTAGAAGTATGTGTTGAAATGGGGGTAAATGCTGTAAGGCAACTGGAATTTACACAGCTTCCATTACAACGTTCGCTGTTTGTCTGCTTGGTGAATTCTCCTGCTGCTCTTCATGCAAAGTTATTTAAATTAAATTCCAACCAATTGCCGCCCTCACACACACACACACACACACGCACAGACACACAGCACATCAAAGTTAGGACCAGCATTTTTGCCAAGACAATTAAATGTCAGAATGTGAACCCGTCCAAACCGTACCAAGCAACTGGCCAAACTCAAACCCAAACCACGAATTCGTTGCCCTTCAAACATTTCAACTGCTAGTTTGACATATTGTTCAACATCTTTGAACTATGAACATGAAAATAAAATGAAAATGCTACTCCTATTGTCATATTTGCCGCTTTGCACTTTTCACTTTTTTCTCTGTGCTTTTCACTCTTAACAAAGTGCGATTTACAGTCAGTTAATTGCTTTGTCGCACCAATTAGTCGTCCACTGGACATCCACTTGGCCAAGTGGGAACTTGGCAACAACTCGCGGAAATGACAAGCTAGAGTTGCTCGCGTGAGCTGCACAATTGTTGATAAATTTCTAAAGGTCTTTGCAAAAAATATTTCATTAGATTAAAAGGTCACTTCACTCTTTGTTTTTAATGAAATAAAAAAATTACATATTTTTTTTTTCATATTTAAGAAAAGAGAGTAATATGTAAATTGTGTATTTTGTCAAAACAATTACTCTAAATCAAAATATACAGACTATGCCCGTCTCAACATTTCCAAGTTATTTATGGGCTCTGTGTTCTTTTTTTATCACTTTGGGGAAACATAAGCCAATTAATCATGCCACAAGGGCTGAAATTTTGCTTGTTTTCAATGTGTTAATGCTCTCAAACATACAGCAAATGAATGTCGAAAGGAAAGTGCCATATAAAGACTACAAATAGCATTGTTCTGATGCGGCTAATTAAAGCAATTCGTACCTTCTTCTTTCCCCCTTTCTATGTCACTGTTTAATTTTTGGTCATTACAATACAAAGCTAGGGGCTCCAAAAAGTTGAAACAAAACCATACAAACTGAATATTCATTTGCATAAACAGCAAAAGTAAAGTTGATCGCATAATTTTGTGCATGTGCCATGAAAAGTTTTAGGAAATGTGCAGTCACAAGTGAATTTAATTATTCCAAAATTAGTAAAACAAAATATCAAATGAGCTTTTTGTAATACATGCACCTAGAACGTAACAACCCAAAACAATGGATATGAGCAGACATGGAATTAGCTTTCCAATTTGCCAACGATGCTTCTCTGTAATGGCCATGAAAAATGCAATAACCAAAACCTGAGCCTGAGCCTAAGCCCGAGTCACAGCCAAAGTCCCCGATGGCGTCGACATAATGAAATTGGCTCGTATACGTGATGGGTTTGAGCTGACATCGATATCAGGTGCCAGCAGTGATGCAGGCGATGCCCATAGGCATTTATTTGAGCCAAAACTAGCTAGTTATACCAAATATTTGATTTATTTAATGTCAGCCTAAAGTTGGAATTTTATGTTGTAATGAAAACAAAAAGAGAATTGAATATTTCTGTGCTAAAAACACAGACTTCGAGGTTCTTTTAATTTATATTTTTAAGAAAAAGAAAGCAATATCGTCTAGATTTTCTTCTGATACTTAGAAAAAAAATCATTGCAAAACATAAGTTTAATATTTTTAATTTTAGCATGTATTTTTATGTGTATATGCAGAATATTATTGTTAAATTAACACAATAAAAAAGCAACCACTCAGTACTAAAATAGTCAGAAAACCCTTAGATATTGTATTTCATTGAAAGAATTCCTTTAGAGCCCCGATATTCAAAGTATTTGAGGGAAGTTGAAAAATCGAATTTAAATCATCTAATTAACATTCGATATGAGAAATTCCAAAATTATTAAATTTTTGACACAGTTTGGGATTGATTTTATCCCGGAATCTTGGTTATTTTTTTAAACATGCGCTTTTTATTATATATTGACTATCAATAGTTTAAAAGTTGAGCTTCGCTTTACATGATAATGATAATGTAATTAAAATGGCAATCATGGCTTGCATTTTGGTCATTTGCAATTAGCCGTTTTTGGGGTTTAGCTAGCCAGCTTTGTATCTCTATTGCCACATATCTGTGGCCTGTGTCGGCGCCATTTTGAAATGGATGCACGCATAAATGACTGTTGCTGAAATCAGCGACACTGACAGCTCACTGGGTAACAAATGGAAGGCAGATAGCGGAACAGCACACAGCGAAACGCAGACCAAAAGCCAGAGTTAGAGTCAGGGCCAGAATCAGGTGGTGGCTGTGTGGTGCAAACAATGCAGAAATGCTGCGGCAATAAATGACAGTAACTAGTCAGAAACAATAACAACGAGTCGACGATGCGAACGTGAATACGAGGCACAAATACACGCACGCATTGCACAGGCGGAAATGGAGATCGACCATTTTCAAACATGGCGCACAATGTGTGCAACTTGGCAAAGGAGAAAAAGAAAAAAAGTATTATGTGTGTGCTTGTTTTGCCTGAAGTGATTTTAAGTATGCAAATAACGGTGGAATCTAACAATAATTGTGATTATAAATGCAAACGAGCAGCAAACGACGGAAGCAAATGGATAAACTTGGAATCCAACTCACCGGAAGTAGACGCCAGGCGTGCGCTGGTCGAGATCGGAGGGATAAATTCTGCCCACACGACATTTGCTGAAGAAGATGCCCATAAAGGAGGGATCCCGTTTATAGGGCCAGTCCTTGATGGGAAACACCAATGGATAGGTGAGATACTCTGGCGGATCTGAGAACTCCAAGTAGCCATTGAGCGACAACTGTAAGCAAGATACATTTAGTGAGTCATCAGAGAAGATAATTCATCTAGTTTGAGGTCGACTTACCCGCGTGTAGTTGAAACGGAAACCATAGAAGGGCATCTGAAAGTTCAGATTCTTGTGCAGCTGCGTCATCGAGGCGTGAATGTCGAACTGATAGTCGCCACGGCCGCCATAGTTGTCCTTGTCATAGAACCAGTACATGAAATTGCTGCGCAGCTCGGCGAGACGGGCGGGGGTAATTGTATAGCCACCAGCTGCGGTTGAGGGCGTATCCGGTGGCGCCACATTGTTGTTGGGATCTGCAGCGATAAGTACACATTAAATTCAAGTCAAGTCGAGTCTAGTCAACGGCTAAGCGCAATTATAATCATTTCACAATTTCAGCACCTAATCCTCGGAGATTTCGCATTTCAATTCCGCAAAAAGCCCACACATTTTATTCCCCAACATTTCAATTTAGGCCGGATGCACATAAACTTAAAACTTTGCAGTTGCCCTGCAATCTTCGCCAGCCTCATGTCTTCTTTCGCCTCCTTCCTCTTGCCACTTTTCTAGCCGTCTTTAGTTGTTGCAGCTTCCTGCTGACTCACTTACAAAATTGCTGCTGCCTCGTGCAACTTCGCACTCTGGCTCTCTCGCTCGCTCTATCTCTCTCTCTTCACTTCTTGCCCCCTCTGGCTGCTTGTGCACTTAGCTATTAAAGGTCACAGTTAATATTCATTTCAGTTTTGCCAACTTGCCAGCTACAATTTTCCGTGTGTTCTCTTTGCTTCGCCTCTTTCCTTATTTGCTTCCTGCATTCTCGTTTTCTTTTTTAACAGACATTTTTCTTGCTAATTTCTTTTTGTTGCTGCTTGTGGCAATGCCTGTTTAAAGGCAATTTAAGCTGACCAATTGCCAAGCGTCTCTTAGTTTTGGCCAAAGACCAACTGTGCAAGTCAGTTATCCAAATTGCCAAAGCATACTTTTAACTCCTCTCATGATTTTTAATATTTGTAGAGTTCGTTGGAATTTACTATATTTGAAATATTTATATAAAGTTTGAAAAGTATCTGTGATTTTTTTACGAAAATTTTTAATTTTATTGACGTAGAAGTCAATCTTATGATACTTAGATAAGAAGTTTCATTTGATAGTCTTTGCCTTCAATAAATTTTCCCTTTTCTACAAGCCTAACATTCAAATACCATAACTTAAATGTTTTCTACTTTTACCTAGAATTTCATAAATATTATATTATTTTTCATTTGAATTATTTGTCAATGCTACAGTAAAACAGGGCATTTAAAACATTTTGTGCAGCTCTTTAATATTTAAGTAGCATTTAAATTGACTGCATTTAATCGACTGCTTATTAAATAAATTCCAATTAAATTACTTTACTTTAATCTCAGCAAATCTAGAAAGATTAAAAATAATAGCTCAACTGTGTGCTTGCATTATCCCACTTAATGAAATATTATAATTTAATTGCGTACTTAAAATTTCATTAAAAGGCCTTACGACAATGCCATTGTTTCCATGTCCATCCAGGCGGCAATTAATACATCAATTTGCAATGAGGCATCATTTTTTATCCATTAAACGGAACTGAACTCTTTTAGCCGTCAATAACGAGAGTATTGAAAGTGCTTTTCAATTGCGAATTCTGAGCCTGAGTCGTGTATAATGCGCTATAATTGTCGATGACAGCTGTTGGCTAATTAATAGTCAGTTGATTCACTGTCATGGCGAGTGTGGCGAATACCTAAAACCCAGCACAGAGTTGAGGGCTAATAAAAATCTTTGCAGTTGCTTTTTTTTCCAACCAGCTGTCGCATTGTGGATCAGTTTTTGAGTTTATAATCTATTTATGAATCAGTGTTGAGAGTTGTCAGGCCATAAAATATTATCGTGGCACGCTAATCCTTTTTGGGTAACAGACGGTAACAGAACGGACGGACGGACCGACGGAGGATTAGCCACAGAGCTGCCCGGGCAGTTTGACTGATTTATGGTCCTGCCCATCGGTTCGGGAAAATTGGTGCGCGGAAAATACGCAAAATTCGCGTGCTCGGGTTGCAATTCACTGGAAATATTTGCAATTTATTTTTTGTGCGGACAGGCAGCGAAAATTCTTGGAATGCATAGCGATAGCAAGTCAAGTTTAGGGTAAGGATTTTATGATCGCTTTAATCTGGACAACTTTTTAGGCCACCGCATAGTGATTGACAAACTACCTGATTACCAGGTAAGTTGCACATTACAGGTAGGCAACTTAAGGAATATAAATTGTTCCACTCCTTCCAAGGCAGCACATTCAGTTTTGCAACGCCATAGCGAAAGGACCTCGAGATGAGTCTAAGCACGTTCAACTTTCAATTCTACAACTACAAATTGCCCGCAGCAGTGCCGGCGATGAGCGCGTCCAGCTTCAGTGAGCTTGAAATGGACATCGATGAGGAGATGGGAGTGGGCACGGGAGCGACAACAGCCATTACCTCGACTCCACTGCCGTTGGCCAAGCAACAAGCCAGAACACCACGCTTCACCAGCGAACTGGCATTGGCAATTACCAATCCAGATGTTGAGAACAGTCCAAAGCCGTTGGCGCTGCGTCCCCAATTGCACAAGTCGCAGAAGCGCTGGTCCATGGAACTGCGCGAAAAGGTGCTGGAGATGTCCAAGCGCAGCAACGCCTCCGAAGTGGAGGAACAACAACCAGGAACACCAACAACCCAACTAGATGGCGCATTCAGTGCCAACCACGAGCCCGAACCTCATGGCGATGAAACCACACGCAGTGTTAGCGACAAAATCAACTTCTTTAACAAACTAACCAACACCTATGAATCCGCTCGAGGCCTTGGCCATAACCATAACAGTAACAACAACAATCGCTTCATTTCCCTGTTACGCTCAAGCAGGCCAATGAATGTGGCATCCACGGCATCCAACGGTCAAGCGCCGCCACCGAAACCCAAACGTCTGAGTGCCACACCAATCATGGATCCAGTGCAGCACCAGCATCAGTTTGCCACGCCCAACCCTAAGCCGCCCACAACAGGCCAGATTCAACGGAAGTGCTCACTGCGCCGCAAGCCGTCCATGGAGAAATCCCGGGCCACCATCGCACGTCAAAACTCGAATGCGAATGCGACACTGAAACCACAACGCCATGCCATGATGGAGGATCTGAGTCTGGTGGTTCCCGTGCGACTCCGCATTGCCGAATACGAACAGCGCATTTCAATGAGTGCATAGGACTTAGGACACTCAACATTCAACACTCGAGCAGAAAGCGATTTTAGTTGAGTTATTAATTTAGTGCAAGCTCCAAAGGATACCCTAACTATTAGATATTAGTCATATATTAACCTTACGACATGTTTAACATAAGAAAATCTAATTTGACAAACAACCAATAAAGTGAAATTTGAAAAATAAATCTCTGATTCTATAACTATTCGAAAGAAAAGCGATTTTTAGTGCTTATTACTCTTATATATCAGAAATTTTAAATCTCTGGGATAAGAAGAAACTCAACAAATCGGTTGTTCTCAAAGCCAATTCTCAATCCCAATTTTCAGAGATATGAGAAACATGCTCCGAGACATAAGAAAATTTAATTTGACAAAACTTAAAAGCAATAAAAAAACTAAAACTAAAAAAATAAAAAAACTTAACTAAAATATAAATTTCGGACTCTTTATTTAAATAACTAACTTTTCAAAAGAAACGCACTCTTTAGTGCTTTTTAGTCTTAAAATATATTATAAAATTTAAATATCTGTGATAAGAAGAAAACTAATTGTTTTGCTGTTATCAAAAAATGATCAATCAAAATTTTTAGAGTGCTAAGAAAAAGTTTCGACTGTATCTTTTTCGTGAATTTGCAGAAAGTATTGCAGACAGGTTTGAGTCTTAGAATTCTCAAAAATTTCTTACAAATCTTAGCTTAACGATATGAATTATTCTTAGAATATCGCATTCTTAAATAAACGATGACTCAGAATCATATTGACTAAAAGGATATAAGAATATCAATGTCGATAGACTGATAAGAAAAGAGAAAAAACATTTGATTTGTTGGCCTTTATATAACCATATTTAATAAATGTGTGTAATCAGTGGACTGACTAATGCATTCGCGAATACCAATTTTATATACTACTTAGTATTATTCATTTCGATTACAAGACTCACTATCGTGTATCACAATTGCTGTAAACTGAATCATACATTGGAAGCATATTATAAAAAAACCGTTAGCTAAATAAAGACCCGCCTTAAATACTTCCAATGATCGTAAAACGCTGCTCAATGCTCTCAGAGACAGTCACTTGTTTTGTTTGGAAAGCAAAAACAAAACAATCGTTAGCTTTTAATGCCACAATATGTGCTTTATCTTATCATGGTTGTATGTATGTTGAGAGAGTTGAGAACACACACACACACGCACAACATTCACACACCTGCTGGGATTGCGTCGCCAAAAGTCGAACAAGTTATCGAGCAAATATTGGTAAGCAGCGACTGTTGATAAGATAAGCCAACGCAGTCAACAGTCAACGCTGCGTATGAGTAATTTTTTAAACTGATTCACGACTCTTCAACTTACCCCAATTGTAGCCACTGGAGTCCACATCGTACAGCTCGCCAAGGTATTCAAATGGCATAACCATGGCACCGGACATTGGCTGTGGCTTTAGGCCAGCAACGGTTAGAATATCATCAGTGCCACGACTGGAGGCAACGGGCATCAATTTCTGTGGCGTCACCGCCACTTTCACAACTGGCTTGACCTCCGGATTCAGTTTAGCTGCTGCGGGTGAGGGTACGGATGCTGGTGCGGATGCGGATGCGGATACTTGGGGAGACACTTTTTCAACCTTTTTATCAGCGGGTGTCAGCTTTTTGGCCACCTCCACGGGTATCTCGACAAATTCGGCAGCCTGTGCGATTTTGGGTGCTTTATTCGCGGGCAATAGATCTTCCACTTCCGTTGAGACATTCTCGTTGGCCAGGACATAGGCCATGAAGCCGCAGGCCAGCGCACAAACCACAAACAGTTTGAAGCGCATTCTCACTCTTTCCTTATTCTATTATATATTTAATTTTCTTTTCGATTCGTATTCGTTTCGATTCGTTTCGTTACGTATTTATGAGTGGCTCACTGTAAAAATGACACAAAAAAAGGAATGCAAATTATGCAATGAACACAGGAATTAATATTAGCATTTGAATTGTTGAATTTTCCTTGTTTTTCACACTCGAAGAGTTTTTCACTTGATGACATCATCAATTGATGAGGCTTATCAGCGTTATTATCATTCTTATTCTTATCGCACTGAACACTTTTTCTTCACTAGTTTACCAACCAACCTTTAAAGCCAGAAAATACGTTCGATTCAGCGCCACGCTCAGTTAGGACTGAAGTCGGGGCGTTGCCAAAACCTGTTGACTGCCTCACCTGTCGCCGTTTTTTTCGATTGTGAAATGTCGCCGTTATCTGTTTTATGCTCCGCTCTATTATCTTATCTTTAAAACCCCACCACGCACTGATAACGCATTCCTTTTGGGGCTCTACATTTTGTTGGCCAGGTCTTCAGTCGATGTTAGTTGGTTGCCGTATTGTGCAAGTTGCCAGTTTCCAAATCCTACTGTTTATTTAATGCTCTCTTTCTCTTTTGGTCTCTCCATTTCTGTTTTATCTTTATCCACATTACGATTTGTGATTCATTTCCATTACAGTTAATCACCAGTCTTCCTTGTCATCAATTCAATGGACAGGTGTAGGCCTCAATAGAGTCCCATTATAATTATAGACAATGAGCCACAACTGACAACAAGGCGGCATTTCCGCTCTGGCTTTTGTTTTATGAATGAATGAATGCAGCATGTGAATTTGGCGCACTTCATTTCGACAAACTGTGAAAATCACATAAGCAAATTTATTAATTTCATATTCAAATGAAAACTCAACAAAGCAATGTCCAGTTTTTATTCTGAGCCTTAAAATCCTGGAAACAGGACAAATCAAATTTAGAATTTAATTCAATTTGAAATGCAATATGTTTGCATGAGAGTTGTTTGCTAGAGTTGTTTGCTAGAGTTGTTTGAATGAGTGTGGAAATTTCAAACAAATTCAATTTGAAACTAAATGTGGACATCCTACAGTGTCTAATACTTTCACAAAAACTTTATCATGTGAGATTTACTTCCAGAATCATTTCAATTTTAGTGATTTAAGAAATTTAAGCATAAATAAATGTATCATGCACAAATGCATAAATTGCAGATTAATGACTAGTTTCATTTGCATAATCATTGGAAACAGAAGTGATATGCAATATTTTAACGATACTTAAAAAAGTTTTCTTTGCAGCATCAATAAGATATTTAAAATTCAATGATAAATCTATTTAATAAGTTCAAAACGTTTGAATAAAGTGTACTTATATTAAGATACTAATTGAATCGTATGAAAATATTTGTAACGCCATGCAGTAAAAAATAAATTTAAATGTTTGATTGTGGACTGTTTTTGTCTTATTAAATAAATATGGTCCAACTTGATTAATGCTTTAATGTGCAGCCTAAAAGTATGCAATGATGAACGTTTTACTTAAAAGAGACAACAATACAGATCGAACATCGAACATCGAACAAAACTAAGTATCCACTGTCTAATAAAAACACGCTCAATGCTTGTAGGAATATAAATAAAGCATGAGTGAGAATAACAACACACATATTTCACGCCACTCACATTTAAATCAATGGTCAAGATATAGATATACTTATAAAGAGACAGAAAGAGAGAGAGAGAGAGCGTCTGGAATAGAGTAAAATTGATCGCTTGGTCTGCTGATCAGTTTGCTTATCAGCATTCCTAAGTCCAGGGGGTCTGTTTTGAAGAAGCAGACGGAGTGAGTTTCAGTTCTGGGTCGAACGCGAGCAGCTGCAGTTGACAACGGAAAAGTCGCAGCAGGCAGAAGCTGCTGTCATAATAACAAAGATTGAATAATCCAATTAAAATGCTACGCCACTTTGTGAATTCGGAGAGAAGATTTGCCGGCTTGTTGGGCGCACAGACACGCCCACAGCGTGGCTATCACAGCAAGAAAGGCGTCTGGGGCTATCGACCCTTCAACAAGCGCGTTTTCGAAGGTAGGCAACTGCCAACTAGCCAACTAAGTAGCTACTCATAAAGTTCCACCTGAAAGTGAATTGTGCTAAATTTAAGTCGTTTAATCTGTGCCTTTTTAATCTAATACTATAAAATTTCCTGTCGTTGAGATAACAATCATTACGGGCAAACAGTTGTGATAAGTCGAACGACAGCCAAACAAACAGTGGAATCGTTTAGAGCAGAAATAAACAAGTGTTGCTATAAATCAATGTAAGAGTACATACACTTGTTGTTCTTGTTGCCGCTGGGCAGTTTATCAATGCGTGTTTGAGTGAAGCCGCAAACCCTTCACCTACAACAAACGGACAAAATGAATTGTTGCGGACAACTATGAAAACAAAAGCCATGAAAACAAAAAGCAGCAATCGAACTCAAACATGCTTGAGCCTTGCAATTGTCAAACTTGTTTTATACACACTTGCAGCTTGTATGAAGCAACCTGTTGAAGTCGCATTACATTATTTTGTGCCTGTTTTCGATTTTTAAAAATGATTTAAAAAAATTGAGAAACAATTTAAAAAAATCAACAAAATTTAAAATTTTTTAAAATAATGAAGTTCGTTCCAAAATTGCCGAAAATTCATATGAGTTATGTGAAGTATATTTAATATTATTAATTAAATAAATGCATGAGTTGGTGGCTTTCAAAATGACTTTCGACAGCGGATCGTTAGTTCGGTATATTTGTATTTCGACAACTGATTTTCTTCATTTTCTATACTTTAACACTAGTTTAAAATGTTTTGTTTTCCAATTTATGTTCTTTTTTCTGGCCGAATTGTCGTGTTTCTGCTACAAGTTGCCATCACTGACGACATCAGTTGTGAGCTGTATTCGATGAGCTGCTGTGTCTGTGTTCCGTTTTAATTCACTTGGATTCCCAATCAGACTGGCATTGGTCAAGTCCACGGACATTCTTTTGATTTCAGTCACATCCTTGCGGCACACTGTCCTTCTCTGTCCGCTCCGCTTCATACAATATTGTCCGATATCCATTATTCTTGGCTATTTGCGCTGCCGTTTCAATAATATTTACACGCTTCTGTTGAAATATATCGCCACATTTATAATTCATCATTCAATGTGTTCCTTTCACATGCATGTCCTTTATTGCAGTTCGAGCTCTGCGCAGATCAAATTGACTTATCACCAATTTATTGTCAAAGGAATTGCATAAATTGTTAAACAAATCAAGCTTTTATGCATTTCCAAGTAAGCTGCCTAAGAAACTGTCAATGATCCTGGCGGTTATATAGGAAGCAATCCACATAATACTTTGGCACATAAACACCTAAGCAAAATCAAGCTATCAACGGCTTGGCCAAAAAAAAAATAAAATAAAAGACCGTAAAATATCCAATAAAACGAACAGAGCCATATCTCACATACGAGTGCTTATTAAAGATATGCTTAATGGCACCGAAGCGAAAACACCCTTTTAAATCTTAGATTTATTATTATCATAGATTTAATTATTATCAAAAATTTATTCATATTTTAGATGTCTCAAAATTATCAAATTTAAAACTCGTAATTTAATTTTTGTTCATTTATTTATTTTTTTTTAATTTATGCAATTTTATTGTGTCCACTGATGATAATAATTGATATGACTTGACACAAATAAATAATATTTAATATTATAAGAAATTCAAAGCATGAGGAATAAGGAATATGCCCGCCAAACTAAGGTCAAGGCAATGGCCTAAACCCAAAAGTATCTGCCATAAAAGTAAAATGCCAATAAATTCAAAAGGCCGCACAATGTGGCAATGCACAGTCAGAAATCGTGTTCGCATTCGTTTTCGTATTTTTTTTAATAATTTATAACTGCGAGAGAAAATTTATATTGTTTACGCATGTGTTTTGTTATTTTTTTTTTTTTGTCAAAGTTGCTGAGGAGGTGAAGCAGGCAAGGAACTCACAGGGCAATGTCTATCGCTGGGTCGAGGCCTTTCGCCAGCACGGACACAAATTGGCCGCCGTAAATCCTATCAGCATCAAAGAGCCCAACAGCGAAAGGTAAATAATATAAGGAAAGGCCACCCAACTTAATCGCAGCACCAGAAACATGCATATAATTTATATTTATGTATATATGTATTTTTGCTTTCTTTTTTTTGTATTGTCAACAGCGAGCTGCAGGAATTAAATCCCGCATTTTATGGACTGCAGACGCAGCAAACCGTGCGCACCGCCAACCTCTTAAGTGCTCCCAGTGATGGCCAAAACGTTCAGAATGTTGCGCAACTGGAGCAGCTGCTAAAGGACATTTACTGCGGCAGCGCAGCGAGTGCTGAGTTTGCCTACGTCGAGGTAAGCAGCCATATAATAAGTACATAAAATAGTAGCTGACATCCAACTGCTCCCATTTCCATTTCCATTCCTGTGCAGGATTTGGAGGAGCGCGAATGGTTGGCCCGCAACTTTGAGACACTCAGCGAGCAGCAGCTGCAGTCAGCAGAGCGCTGCGAAATTGCCGAGCTCCTAATTAAGTCACAGGCGTGGGATAATTTCATGGCCCTTAAATATCCCACGGTCAAGCGTTACAGCGGCGAGGGCGCCGAGTCCATGTTGGCCTTCTTCTGGCAGCTTCTACGCGACAGCGTTCAAGGTGAGTCCATGCACAAGCAACCAGCCAAAACAGCCAAGAGGGGAAGAGTACTTAGCTTCACTTTGCCAAAAGCTAAACTTTATTTTCGATAGCAATATATATAAAAATATACATATATAAAAATGAGAATGACAAATGAAAATAAGTATGAAGACATAAATTTGCAATAAATTCTAAAAATAAGTTTTAATAAGAGAATGCGAGAAACGAGTAGAGAAAGTTTAATAATATGTATTTTTATGTAATGCTTTTATCAAATTTATACTATAAATTAAAAAGAAAAGGTTCGAAATCAAGTATTGGAAAATTCTATCACACGTTAAATTAAAAAGTAAAATGTTAAAGTAAAATACTAAAAAAAAGTGAAAAGTCAGAAGTTAAAGATATAAAATAAATGTAAATAAATCACTATGAAATTCAATATCAAAATTATTTTAAAAATTAAAATCATTGCAAATTAAACACTATGAAATACATTATCTTCATGATATTACAAGTTAAAATAAATGTCAAAAAAACACTGTTAAATACATTATCTTCATGACTTTAAAAATAAAAGCAAGTATCAAATGAACATATACTAAATTCATGATACTATTAGATATTAATGGTGATAGGAATATTTTAATACTGCTTTAAATGTTTTCTCCTTTTTAATTATTTAAAAAAAAACAACAAAATTATTACATTTTATAATTCAAACAATTATAAGAAAAACAAAGTGGCTTCTAATGTAAAAGTCAACTGTGGTATCATCTTTGTTTCCACACATTATAGAGGCGAAAAACTTTTACAAATATCAGCGTGCACTTAAATGATTTTCCACCAAAATTCTGTTTCCTTGGCATGACCACCTATGGTGAAAACAACAACAACAACAACAAAAACGATGAGAACAGCGAACATCGAGCACGTGGTGATGGCGATGCCACATCGAGGACGAACTCCGTTGCAAGCGGCAATGTTCAACATGCGGCCGGCAAAAGTTTTTCGCAAACTAAGCGGCTCATCGGAGTTTGCCGACGACGTCGAGGCCATGTCCGACGTCATAAGTCACTTCCGTAAGTGAAACTTTACTATTTCTTATTTCTTTTATTTATGGTGCGGCGAGCACACGCTGCGTATGCGTAATTTAATCAAACTCACATCTTTCGCAGATGTTTCCGAGCAGCTCCAAGTGCTTGGCAAGAGCATCAACTTTAGCATGGTTCGAAATCCCTCACATCTTGAGGTGAGCCCTTAAACTTTGTCTATAACTAAGCCAGAATTGAAACTAGTTGTTCTCCCGTTGTCAGGCAGCTAATCCGGTGGCCATGGGCAAGACACGTTCCAAGCAGCAGAGTCGTGGAGACGGCGCCTTTGCCAGTGACGAAAATGCTCGGCCCTTTGGTCAGCATGTGCTCAATGTTATACTCCACGGCGATGCGGCTTTTGCCGGACAGGGCATCAATCAGGAGTGCCTCAATATGGGCTATGTGCCGCACTTTGAAGTCGGCGGCAGTTTACATCTGATTGTAAACAATCAGGTGGGATTTACCACGCCCGCGGAAAGGGGACGATCGACGGCTTATTCCTCCGATCTGGCCAAGTCCATACAGGCACCGGTTTTCCACGTCAATGGCGATGATCCTGAGGCTGTTGCTCGCATTACCAACTTGGCGTTCCGCTATCAGCGCGAGTTCCGCAAGGACATCTTCATCGATCTCAACTGCTTCCGTCGCTGGGGTCACAATGAACTCGACGATCCAACATTTACCAACCCCTTGGTCTATCAGATCATTCATCAGCGCAAATCAGTGCCCGATCTCTATGCCGACCAGCTGGCAACTCAAGGTGTCTTAAGCGCGGAGCAAGCGAATCAGCTGCGTGACAAGTACATGGCCCATCTTGGCGAGGAAATGGCTCTGGCTGCAACCTATCAACCGCCTCCATCCTACTTCGAGAAGCAATGGGCCGGGTTGACATCGGCGCCGTCTAATGAACTTACTTACTGGGACACAGGCTTGGATTACAGTCTACTCCACTGGATTGGCCAACAGAGCGTGACTTATCCCGCCGACTTTGTAAGTTGAATTGACATATAAAGCTAGTCTCCTTCAGTGTTGCCAGGTATTCAGCGCCCGAATAAGCTAGATTCTGAGTAAAATAAGCATAAATAAGCTAAAAACAAAATTGCAAAGAAAATTCAAGAAAACATACAAAATCATTAGGTTTTTCTTGAAGTTAAATTAGTTAACATATCATATCATCGATATCAAATCATTATTTTCTTCCTCATTTAAATATCTTTCGTTTTTTGTAAGAAGACTAACATATTTTTGTGATTGAGTCTGTTGATGATAAATGTTTTTTGGATTCCGCATTCTGCCTTATATCAAAAAATTGTGCTACTACTTATTATAGATCGCCGAATAATTGTTTGTATATTTTTGCAAGCTTCACTTTCTTTTGATTTCACAATTACAAACAAATTCACGATCATAAGAATAAAGTTCACATGACAAAGAACAAGTTATGATATTTTTAAACCGTGAAACATATTTAACTTATGAAATATATCGTTAATGTCACGAAAACATTTATTGCTAGAATATGTTATATGAACTTTAAAATATGCTAGATTTCAGGCTGATGTAGAAATACACCGACAACTCGATTTTAACTGTCCAATTTTTGATTACTTTGTCTAGATAATTTTTTGACTTTTAATCGAATTAATTAAAGCGATTTTAATGAAAAAAAAAAAAAAACCACTACTCACTAAAGTTAGTTAGTTCATCGTGAATCATTTGCAAAATGAACTTCAGTTTATTATGACAGGAGGATTTGATTAAATGTTAAATCTTAAGATTAGAAATTTAAAAATATCGGAAACCTTGCCTAAAAATCGATATAAAAATGAATGAAAGTTTGAATTTAATTTGATTTACGAACTAGCAACTTACAAATCAAAATTTTATTTATATTTATAGTAATATTTTCTTTGATACAAAATTTTGGAACACTCTATATATCAGTATTATTTGGAGATATATCGAAAAGTCGATATATTTTAGTCAATTTTCGATATTTGCAATATTAAACTCGATTTACTTTTTAGATTTACTGACTAATCTCTTTCCAATATAGAATGTACATCCGCATCTGCTGAAGACTCACATCCAAGGGCGACTCAAGAAACTGGAAGCTGGCAACAAAATCGACTGGGCCACCGCCGAATCAATGGCCATTGGCAGCCTCATGTATCAGGGCCACAATGTGCGCATCAGTGGTGAGGATGTGGGTCGCGGCACCTTCTCCCATCGCCATGCCATGTTAGTGGATCAGAAGACCAACGATATGCACATCCCACTCAACCACATGGAGGGCGGCAACGGTGGCAAATTGGAACTGGCCCACAGTATTTTGTCGGAGGAGGCGGTGCTGGCTTTTGAGTACGGCATGGCCATTGATAATCCACAGAATCTGATCATCTGGGAGGCTCAATTCGGAGACTTTGCCAACGGTGCTCAGATCATTATTGACGCCTTCATAGCCTCTGGCGAAAGTAAGTACTGCGAGGAGAAATGAACTCTAAGTGACTTGCTGAAATGTTCAATCGATTCGATTTTTAGGAACCGGTTTTTAAGAACTTTAACTCGATCTTTTTTGCCCATATTAGCTTAAAATTTATATCTGTATATGTGTTATTAACATGTAAATCATTAACATTTGCGATGTAAACCAAATGTCGAAAAGTCGACAACTCACTTTTAACTCGATAATCTTTTGTCGATATATCGAAGACTTTAACTTTTCGATTTGAAACTCCATTCATAATTTGGATTTACATCCTTTGACTACCTTTAGCCAAATGGATGGACTCCAATGCTTTGGTCATGCTGCTGCCACATGGCTACGATGGTGTTGCCTCCGAGCACAGTTCGTGCCGCATCGAGCGCTTCCTGCAGCTCTCCGACTCCAAGGAAACATCGCCAGACGGGGATGCCGTCAATGTGCATGTGGTCAACCCCACAACCCCAGCCCAGTACTATCATGTCCTACGCCGCCAGCTCGCCAGAAACTTCCGCAAACCCTTGGTGGTTGTTGCACCCAAGACGCTGCTACGTCTCTCGGCAGCCACCTCGACCCACGAGGACTTCCAGCCCGGCACAATGTTCTACAATGTTCTTGGTGTGTTGCAGTCCCTTTAATTGCATGCCTTCCCTTGTTCCTTTGCTGACTCCTTCAACTCTTGCTTTTCCAGGTGATAACACCGTGCAGCCGGAACAGGTGCGCAAGGTCATCCTGTGCAGTGGCAAACACTACTACAACCTGGCCGAGGAGCGTCAAAAGCGTCAGGCCAATGACACGGCCATTGTGCGCCTGGAGTCCCTCAGTCCCTTCCCCGTCCAGGAGCTGCGAGCTCAACTGGCCCAGTATGGCAACGTACAATGTAAGTGAACATCATAAACTGGCGCGAAACAAGTTAATAACCGAACAGCCAACACTTTACACTGCCTTACATTACACTGCACTATCCTTTCTCTATATCCCTCTTTCTCTCACTCTCTCTTGTTCTACCCCAAAATTATACAGCTTTTGTGTGGAGTCAGGAGGAGCATCGCAACATGGGAGCCTGGACATTTGTGCGGCCACGCTTTGAAAATTTAATTGGCAAGCAGGTAGGACACACATACATACATACATGTTCGAGTACACAGGAAAAAAAAGCCTTCTAATATTCAAGTTTAAATTCACGGATTAAAGCCGAAAGCTTAACTGTTATACGGAAACAGAAAAACCGAAATTATTCAAGCCAAAAAAAGCGGCATAACGGTTACTTTTGTTTCAATTAATCATAAAACAGAATTTTTTGTGGTAACTGTTTAATCATCGTTTTTAAAACTAATTTTCGATTCTTATTTTTAATATGAATATAACTCCCATTGAGAGGACATTTTTTTAAATAAAATAATTTTTTTTATATATAAAAATATTCTTCTTCCAAAAATTAAAATTTTCTAACCTAACCGAAACCGTAACTGATTGTGATATTCGATTTAGTTTGATACCCTGTTTAAAATTCTTAATTTTTGCCTGTATTTTTTGAAGTATTTATTAACTTAAATTAACTATTTACTTGTTAAATTAACTCAATATGCGTTCAAAAATTCGCAAAACAGTCAGAAAGCCATTGATTACATTTAATTTCCCTAAAAATTCTTGGCAGAGATCAATCAAAATATTGGCGGAAAAGTAATTTAAAAATCGCCCGTGAATCAAGTATTTGGTTAAAGCAAATCCGTGGTTATCGAACTTCAGACACCACGCTGAAATTCCGGAATTTCGGATTTCATTTTTTCTGTGTACACCCCCAGCGAGTCATACATAACCCACATCCAACTTATTGTATACACACACAGCTCCAGTACTGCGGTCGCTCCGAGGCACCAACTCCGGCCACTGGCATCGGCAAAGTGCACAGACGGGAAGCTGATGAGGTTGTTGCTGCCCCATTTGAAGTTTAGTGAGCTACCACCACTCCTTGCCCCACTCCATATATCACAAAGTACTTTAGCTCAATAAAACTGCCCAAAAAAAAGACCAGGAAAAACAGGATAAATAGGGAAAAATAAAACAAATGTGTGATACGAACGAAAAAAAATAGAGAAAAGTCAAAACTTTATGGCAAAGTTTAGAATTATTTGTTGGCATCGAGTCTAGGGTACATAATTTGCTGTTGTGGCCTTTAATTTTGTCCGTAAAGAAAAAAACCAAAGTTTAATGCTAGGCAAAGTAAAGAAAAGCCCATTAAACCTACCGTAAATATTTATTATGTTTATGAAACATTTTACAGACTTTCAATTGGAATTGTTTAAGCAGCGAAGTGACCTTACTTAAGTATGTAAATAGTAATAAATCGGAGGATTTAATAGATGGATAATATAGAGATTTCTACAATAAAATACAAAAAACTAATTCGAGTATCTAAGTAATAATTATAAACTGAATTAAGTGCTACAAATGGTATATACTGATGAGGTGAGGTGTGGATGAGGATTCCTACATATAAGGCGTTACCAAAGGACTCTAAAGATTGGAAAGCAACCTGTCAACTTGTTGGGTATTCAGTGCTAAAACGGGACTCGAAGAACATAAAATCAGGTAAGAAAAAAGTCTCATCACGCTTAATTTCTAGATGGTCAGGCAGAATCCATAAACTAAGCCGTTGCCAACTTAGATGACCTGCCTGCCATAGACTCGCTCTAGAATATCATAAAAGTCGGTGGACGTCTTATATGCAAAGTACAGAAGTCACATCCAGAACACAAAGACCAAACATACGGATATTATAACCATGGCAGTTTCTTTGCAGCTGGCACTATCCCAACCACATTCAAGATCGAATTTTAAAGCCTGTAAAAATTAAAATGAATATTAATAATTCGTAGAAATTAAGAATAATCTAGTAAGGCACCTCTAAGAGCTGTTGACCGCCTTTGTTATCACAATGCGTTTCGCGAAGATCGTCGTCGTGATCATCGCAATTGTGACGTCCGTACACCTGGCACGGTGAATTCATAAATGTACGGAAAACTGTATCGGTCCAGGTCTGCGATGAACAGATGTATTGCCTTCGCTTCCGTTGCCAAAACTCCACCCATCTAGGACAATACAATATAAAGTTGTTGCCAACTAAAGCCTTCTTCTAAAACTTACCCCAAATCGCAATCGCAGTTGAGATCCGTGTGGGACATCTTAAGATCAGTTAGAAAGACGCTATTTGGCAGATAAGGTACGGCCCCAGTATTTGGATTTGGGATCTTCTTCAGGTTGTGGTTGTTGTAGCGAATGTCCAGCGAAATGTTCCGTACCCGTCCCATGTTCTTGAAGAAGTTTGGCGGCAGTGCTTGCAACGAGGTGTTAAACAGTTGCATATAGAGGTAAGGAGAGCGCATTCCCTAAACCAATAAATAAAAAAGTTAAAAATATAATAATTAAAAGTTAATAATATTACTAATATGGTGTTGCGAGAACAGTCTTTTTGTGTTTTATTTTTTTAACCTATGAATAATATTTGAATATGTTAAGTAGAACATAAATTTGCACACTTAATATTGATTTAAATTTTGTGGCCACTTAATTCCAAAAACTGAATCAGCAATTAATTTTCTTTGGCATCGTTAGTTGATTTTGAGTTGAAACTTGTTTAGAAGGGATTTTGTGACATCCCTGGTCACCCCGGATGATTTAAATATCATAAACATATTCGAGAGAATATAAAAAATTATTGAAAATTGAATGAAAACATGAAAAACATCAAGTACATTTCAGTAATTTTTTTTTTTTTTTTTAATTTTTTTTCGACATTTTTATGTTTTCGACATTTTTACATTTTAATTAAATGAGCCATCAACTACTTTTCAGTCTATTTTTTTTTAAATTAAGTCTTCTTTTTTGATATTTTATATTTCTTAGAAGTTGGCTTCTCTAAGTATTAAAGATATTTCGACTCACCCGCAATATGCGCTCATGGAGATTCGTGAATTGCGGTCCACTGAAGGTGATATTAGTGAGCTTCGAAGGCAGATGTCCTTCCATCTCCCGCTGCAGATCCGTTGGCATTCCGAGCTGCACAGTTTGCATTTCCTGAGTGGGTCCCGAACCCTTCTTGACGATACGTGTAAACGGCTGCGGTGCCTCAATCCAAAGCTCCCGGATATTGTGATGATGACGCAACAACTGGGCAATATTAAAGTGCTCCACATGCGAATAGGCAGTCAGTTTAAGGGATCGCAAATGGGGCAAGGAGTCGAGGCAGCCGTATTCAAAGTAGTGCAAACGGAAGTTGGATATGTCCAGCATTTCAAGATCCTCATTGACCCCATCGAAGCTGTTGTTGTTGAGCGATGTAATTGGATTCCCTGAGAGCATAAGCCGGCTATAAAAAAGAAATCAGTTAGAATGTTTATTGAGATTGATAGAATGACAGACTCACCGCAAATGTGGCAGCGATTGTGTCATTAGAGGAACATTTGTCAAATCATTATTGGAGAGATCCAACATGCGAAGATTGCTCATGTTATGGGCCAGCTCCTGAGGAATCGAGGGCAGTTCATTGTAGCCCAGTCGGAACTCGCGCAGATACTTTAGACGTATTTCAGGCACTGTGCTAAGGGAGACATTCTCCAAACCAAGTTTAATCAATGAGTTTTCCAGACCCATAAACGACTTATCCATGACCTTAAGATCACGATTATGGGATAAATCTAAGACTGCCAGTTTTGGCATTGTGGCAAACACGGCATCATCTATGCGCAGTAAATAGTTATAAGAGATGTCCAGAAAGCGAAGAGACTAAAATTTAAAGAATTGTAAAGAATTAATTTTTGTACAAAAAAAAAATAAATAAATAAAATTAAATTAAATAATATTACAAAATAAATACAAAAGAGAACTTAAGTTTATGAGTAAATTATAATAAATAATATATATTTTTTTGTATTTGAATTGTCACATACCCTGAACTTATTTGATAGATCCATGCTGTGTATGGTAGAAATAAAATTGTTGGACAAATGCAACTCGCAGAGAGTCAAGGCAGCCAAGCTGGAGAGCGACGAGGATGGTATCTTCAGGAGCATATTGTGCGAGACATCCAATCTGTAGTTTAAAGTGCATTTACCCATTAAAGAAGACCCCAACTTAACCTATCCGACTACTCACTTCTCCATGCCGCCATTGTAGAAGAGATTATCGGGTAGACCGCGGAGTTTGTTGTGGGAAAAGTCCACAATGCGCAATCCTTGGACGGGCTTGAAGATGTCCTGCGGTATATCGGTCAAGTAGTTGTGATCGAAGTAGATCAGCTGCAGTTGCTTGGTATTCTTGAAGGCGTCAAAGTCCAGTTCGTGTATCCAATTGTAGCTCAGGTCAAGCCACTGCAGATGCGGCATGTTACCAAACACATCTCGAGTAGTATTCTGAAATATAATCATATTTGGTAGTTCTTAAAATTAAATTTAATTTGGTATAAAATTATTATGGTGAGAAAAAATGAATACAAAAATGTAGGTACACAAAAAAATTTGGATTTCATATTAAAAATCAATATATAGTTAAATTAATTAAGAAAAATTTTGAAAAATATAAAATGTTTGAAAAAAATAAATAAATTAATATTTTAATTAAAATTGAAATAGTTTTAGATATAAGTACCAACCATTAGTGAATTGTAACCCAGATGCAAATGGGTTAAAGAGATCTCAGCGGGCCGGAAATAGCCAGGATATATTATGGATATGTTATTGTGGGAGAGATCCAGAATTTTAATATTCGAGTGATACATGCCGCCTGAAAAGATATTCAATTAAAACAAATTATTTCAAATGGATTTATATACAAGATGCTACCATGCTCATTGCGTCCACTCCAGGAGGAATTGGACATCAGTTGCCGGATCTGATTGTGGCTGACGTTCACATTTAAATTGGACAGAGTGCCAACCTGATCGAAGTAATCAAAGTTGAAGTTGGGCAGCTGATTGAAGGCCATGTCCAGAATCTCGAGCTTTGGCAGATTCTGGAAGGACTCCTCGGCCAAGTTGTTGAGCTTGTTGCCGCGCAGACTCAGGTACTCCAGTTCATCCAGATTCATAAACGCGCGTCTTTCAACCTTGTCGATTTTGTTATCGTCCAGCTGCAATTTTCTGAGTGCCTCCAGATCGAAGAATGTGTGCTGCGAGATCGAGGAGAGATGATTGAAACGCAGTGAGATCTCCTCCAGCTTGGAGTGAATGTCGCCCTGGAAGGTGCCTTTGAGCACCTGCTCAATGCGATTATCGTGTAGCTCTAAGAGTCGCAGGTTCTTCAGAAAATGGAAGCTAGTATCGCTCATGCTGGTTATATGATTGTTGCTAAAGTCCAGCTCCTGGAGCGATGTCAGATGCCTCAAGGCCTCCGCTGGCAAGGCGCTGCCCGAATAACCGTGCGACATCTTGAGCGAAATCAACGAGTGACCAATCTGGAATCAGGAAAACAGGATAACACAAGACCTAGACTTGGGCATCTGTTTAACCCACTTCATGGAATGCATCATTCTCAATGCTGGAAATTCCATTCTCGCTGAAATCCAAACGCTTCAGGCCACGCACATGCTTGAAGGCATGGGATTGTATGGCCGACAGACCACCCCGTGTTATCTGCAGATCCTCCAGCTCGACACCAAAGTCCTTGAAGTCCTCGGAGCCCACGGAGGTGGCGCCCATGCGCGATATTGACAGCGATCGCATATTTCGCATTCTGGTCATACTTTTTGAAAATAAATACAAAATTGTTTTGGGATAAAGGGGGTGTGTGTGGGGCGCAGGACATTTGTGCTGGGGTCACTTACTTGCGCAGAGTCTGCAGATTGGTGGGATCATTGCGATCGCCGCTCAAATCCAGTTTCAACAGCGTATAATGCATGGCATTAAAGGTTTCCGTGGGCTTCGGGATTTTGATCTTATTGTCCCGCATGCTGATGACCCTGTTAGCGAAAGAAGTGGAAAGAGGGGATTGAGTTAATAGGGTTGCCTGCTTATTTCTTCTATCCCCATTTCCCTCGTTTCGTCGTCACGTTTCCGTTTTTCAAAAGCAGGTCACACACTTACGGGGAAGCCCCACATTTTAGCAGATGGGCGCCAGCAATCCGATTAGGTTTGAGTCTACATCCACTTACCTCAAGACATCGAAATTATTGAACAGCTTGTGGTGCAACATGGTTAAATTGTTTCCTGATAGATCCAAAATTTGCAAACTGTTCACCAAACTATCAAAGGCCACGGGTGAAATATTCGTCAGTCCGCAATAGCGCATATAAATCTCACGAATGCGAGCTGGCTTAAAGGCATCATCCTACAGGTAATTAGATTTCATGCAGACATCGTAACAATTAGAAGTTTTATGAAAAAAATTATGAAATTGGAGTTATTTGCTGATTTTTGTATTAAAAATTTAGAAATTTAAAATTAAATTGTAAACTAAAATGAAAATTAATCTTACAAGTAAAAACTAACGCTTAAATTATTATAATGTGGTACTATTTCCATTATTTTAATATTTGTAAATTGCTTAATCTGAATATTATTTTAAAATCAATAATTATAATAGTGACTAGTGCCTTAAATAATAAGCGTTAGCTTGCAGCACTAGGAATCGAAATAAAGAAATTAAATTTAATTTAAACTCTTATTTGCATTTAAAAAAAATTGTATTTCAAATTTTATTATAAAAATTAAAAATAAAACTAATTTTTCAATTTTTGTTTTTAATTAAAATTATAAAATAATTTGAAATGTCTTTGCTTATGGGTATATATAAAATATATATACCGATTTATAAATTGAGACCGCGCGTTTAAAATGCAGTTCAAATATTTATTTAAAAAATGGAAATTAAGTGCTTTGGTGTAACTTTAAAACAAAAATTTAAAAAAAAAGTTTTATTTCCAATGTTATTATTATAATTAAAAATAAAATTTAAAACATAAAAATAAAAAACAATTTGATTTTTTTTTTTTTAATTAAAAAAAACTATGCACTCACTTTCAGTGTGTGTATGGGATTGCCATCGAAGAAGGTGCGATTAACAGTATCAAAATACTTGAAGGAATTCGGCGGCAGCACCTCAATATGATTGTACTCCAAGTGGAGATTGTCCAGGTTCAGCTTGGTACTGGCCTTGATATCGTAGGTCTCATTGCCGCTCAGTGACCAAATGACATTGTGGGAAATGTCCAAAGTACGAAGACTCTTCAGCGGACCCAATGCATCGTAGGGTATCTCCGACAGAATGTTGTCCGTGAGCAGCAGACGAGTTAATCTGGGCATGCCATCGATGAAAACATTTGGATCTATTTCGAAGAGACTGTTTCCACTCAGATCCAAGGTCTCCAGGTTGAGCAAACCCGAGAAACTATGCGTCTGCAGCATTGAGATGCAGTTCTCGCCCAGAATCAGGCTTTGCAGTGAATCCTCCAGGCCGCGAAACGAATCGTGGTTGATGGCTGTTATGTGATTGTGGGACAGATCCAGAATGCGCAGCTTTTGCAGATGTCGCAGCGACTTTGAGGGTATCTCGACCAGATCATTCTGCGGCAGAATCAACTCCCACAACGAACGCTCCAAGCCGGTGAAGGCGTCATCTGGGATTTCAGTCAAATGGTTACCCGAAATCTTCAGTCGATACATTCCCGTCGACTGCAAAAAATAGGGCTCAATCTCCCGCAGTCCCGTATTTTCCATGTGCAGCATGAAAACCTAACAAAAATGCAACCTATCAACTGTTCTCCTGGGAATCCTTTTGACCTACCTTGGATTGGTTTACCATGCGCGGCAATGCGGGAAACGGCACATCCTTGCAGTGCACAATGCCAAGATCTGTGGCGGATTTGGAGCACGTGCACATCACATTGTAGGTACACGGTGGATAGCGAGTCTCCTCCATCTCGCGACTGAACATCGAGGCACGTGCCAGGGACATCCAGATCATGATGATCAGCGTTATGGTTAGGAAGGCATAGCCAAATTTGAAGAAAAATTCTAGACCCTGAAAAGCCCCCAAATAAAAGGAATTATAACTATTCTCGGGATAATACAATTACGACGCCAATGAATTTTAAATATTGAAAAATCCTGAAGGGAAGAAAGGGCAAAAGAACAAAGACTTTTGTGGGGTTTCACTTGGTTTTTCTCTGATTTACATTTTTCAACCCTTGCACTTTTAAGACTACAAGTTGCCGTATCAAATGTCCTTTTATCTTTTCTAGTTTCAGAATTTCTCAGTACACTTTTTAATTTTCTATAAGAATCTGAATAGACATGGGTATAAAAGTGGGATACAAAATTAAGCACCAAAAGCTACGAAACTTGCAATAAAAAAAGAAAAAAAATGAAATCAAAAAAAGTTTATTCAAAATTGTCCATTTTTAAATCGATTTTTGAAATAAAACGAATTTAGAACCTTGTTGTTAAAAAGGTTTAACGAAGTCAAAAACTACTAAAGTCACTTTTTCCTAACACTAACTAACTAGATTTTAAATTTCCCAGTTTTTTCTTCCGTTATTTATCATTTTTTTGGTTTTTTTTTTAATGTTACTCAAACTCTTTTGTCATCGTTTTTTTAGTTCTTCCAACAATTCTAAGAATTTTGAGAAGGTAGCAAATATTTTATTTAATTTAAGTCACAACACACCATTTTGTTAATTGGATTATCCACACGCGATAATTGGCATTTAGAGCAAGTTAATTTCAATTAGGATGCCTTAAAGTAGCGACCAAAATAAATCTCTTCTTTTGTTTTGCACAGGATGTGCGTCACTTTGAAGGCTTCAAACGTGCGCGTCCAAGCCAAATATTCCTTTTGTTCTCTTTATTGGCTATCGTTTCGCAGAGAATAAGCAAAGGCACCACAAAAACACGTCCGAACCGCAGCGCGTTCCACGCACGTCTGAGACTTGAAAATCAATCGGGTTAAGCATTCAACGACAGACCGACCAAGTGGCGCAAGTCGCTAATTGGATTGTAACATTTTGGGTTGTTCGCTATGGCCACCACCTTCTCTTTGGCCATTGGGCACACATTTGGTCCGATTTATAGTAATGTTATACGCCTGGGTGGCTGCTCATTTCCTTGCATTGCATTTTGTTTAGAATACAGAAAGCAAAACATAAGCAAATTGCTTACTACCCAAAATCGAAATGAAAAGATTTCAAGCCTTGAGAGCAATCCAAGGCAATGCTCATGCCGGACTTATGCCCAGTCAAAATACATGGGCACGGATTAAAACTTGTAGGAATTCGTTCAACATGATTTCAAGACGTGCCGTGTGAAAAGCAGGTTGTAAATCGAGCAATCCGACAATTGTTGTACAAATATTTGCAATTATTTTATATAAAAAATGTTTCAATTACAATTTACTTTAGTGTGCTAATTTTGCGATACAGCCACGCATGATATGTACGCTCCTTGACCAGTTCCTTATCTGGAAAATGAATATTTGTTAAACTTTATCAAATTGATAAATGATTGTCTTACCATCGCATTGAAAACACTGCGCCAGCTCGGGCGGACAAATGTTTTCCACATTAAAATAGAATGTGGTTGTGAGTTCCCTGAATTTGTTCTGCGACTTCATTGTTATTTGCCGTGAATGTGGATCCTTGCCGTCCAAGTGTTCCCGCACATAATGAGCCGACAATTGTATTTCCACCACATCACTGAGTTGATCATCAATGCCCTCCAATAGTCTTGGGGGTTTACTCAGCAGCTGAGTGCAGACATCCGCATAGACTGTCAACAAAACAGGAAGTACAATCAATGGAATTAACCATAACAGGCAACTCTTAACTAACCGTTGGGTAAATTTAAATTGATGTGTATCATCAAGATGTGCTCCAGCGTTGAATGAATTTGGAATAACTTGGAAATGGACGTCATGCTATCGTGTTCATCAAAGCTGCTGTTCTTGAAGCCCGACATGTCGCCATTCTGGAACTTTGTGCCAGTTTGCTTGCTATCAGCGCTGTGATGCAACAGTGTCTTCCTTATCCCAGCGCCGCCGTTCGCCGCAGGATCACCGCGCACAGCGTTGTGCAGAGATTTACGCAGCTTGGGAAGATCATTGGCAGGATCAGGCTCTGCAGTCGTGCCGGCGCCCTTTAGCAAACTGATGCTGCATACTTTGCTTTCCGTAAAGATGAACTCATAATCCTTGTAAACCTTTTCCAGACCTATCTCCAGCAGCAGCTCCAAGGGCTCGGCGCCACTGAGACATGGCATTGCCAGACGACTGTTGGCCAGATTCGATATTATTTCCGCCAATCGGTTCTTGTTGGTGGGCATGTTCTGCATTAAATGGAAATGTCAATCGGATCGTAAGGTGGAACAGACGCTATCGGTTGACCTACCACAATATTGCAACGCACAGCGCACTGAAACAGCAGGTTAAATGCTATTTTCAGATCCTTATATGAGGAGCAACCTGAAGAAAAGCAAGAAAGCTAATTAATCAAGTAGAAGATATGCCTTTGATGTCCATACATTTGAGCAACTCCCAGAGTTTGTCGGTCAAATCGGTGACCCGGCGCAGTTTGGCCTGCTGGACAACCTCTTCAATATCGTTCTCGGCATGACCGTCCGTAAAGACGTCGGTGAAACCCGAGACTTCAGTCATCGTTTTATTAATCGATTCCCGCAGCTCGTCCATGTCAATGCCACTCCCACAGCGATAGACCGGATCACGGCTAACGCCCGCCTTCTCATCACTGTAAAAGCTAACGATATCCTCTCGGATGTAAACTAAGATCCTCAGTTGATTCAAAAAGTCATCCGTCAATGGACCACAGTCGCCGACCCGAAACGTTTGATTAAGGATCACATTGCATGCGCTCAGATCCACAAGCAGCGGCAGCGGAGCAGATGTTGACCAATTGAAGCGCAGCATCATATGAGGATTCACCTGATAACAGTTCTCAATGTATGTCTCCAGAGGAGTGCCCGCGGCCATGCCATGCTGTCGCACAAGGGACTGTGATGTCACCATGTACGAGGGCAGCACACCCGAATATGTAACAATGCCCCGGGAAAAGTGCGTCGGATTAAACTCATATTGCAGCATCAGCGTGTGGCCAAAATCGCTGCCATCGCACAGGAACCAAACGGATCCCAGACCATCGCCCTGCTGGAACTGCTCCGTGCAGATGATTGCTCGCGCCTTGTCAGCCAGTTGACCTCGATGATACTCCTCCTCCGGCTTCCAAGGATTTCGGTTAACGATATGCAAGTCTATCGACAGATCGCCAATGGCATCCACAATACAATCGTCCTTCAATGGACTTCCAGTCAGATCATGTGCCGAATCGGTTGCACCGCGACGCTCCGATCGTAACAACAATTTCGTGGGCGTCATTGTTGTCGCTCCTTTCCGATTCTCATGGTAAATGAAAATTATTTTGCCAGCCGCTTCGCGCGCGCCAATTAATTTAACCAAATAACTTGGCGGTGGGCTATAAGTGATTGTGTAGTTATCGCCATATTTGCGCAGCAATTCCGCGTATATATTTGCCAGATTAGACATTTTATGCAGCAACAAACGAATTAAAAATTGATAAAAACAAAGTAAAACCAATTCAAACACAGCACAACAAAAATGCTTAAACTTAGTTTTGCAATTCAAACGGGAATTCTTCTTCTTTGCATTTTGGCATTCAAATCATAACATTGTCTTGAGCTGTTATTAACAGCGCTCACAATAAACCAAAGTTGCCACATCGTTCATTTGCAGGTGTGGTAACCTTGGTGCCCAGAAAATCATCGAACTTGTCGTGTGTGGGCAACTTGAGACTAACTCGCACGTGTTGACATTGTTTTCATATGACCAATTCAATTTATTAAAATAGTTAAAAGACATGTCTGACTTTGAAATGCAAGAGAGTGGCTCGGAATTCGATTCTGATGACAATTCTGATGCTGAGGTACGTAACACTGTCATAATTACCAGTCAGCATAACTCATAAACCCCCTTTTTTGTTTAGTTGCAAGCGGCATTTGAGCGTGGCGATTTAAAACCCGGTCTCAATGTGGAATTTAGCGGACAGCGCGATAAAATAAATGATATAGTAAGTAGAGGAAATGGTGCTGAATTCACATGGTACTATTAATGAACGCATTTGCAGACCAAACTGCTGGCCAAGACACAGGCCATACGACTGGAGCTGCCATGGGTGGAACGACTGGACATGGTCAACAATCTGGCACCAATGGCGCCCGAGCTGGCAGTACAGTTGGAGAAACACGAACAGAAACGAGCTAATCAGTTCAAGGGCAACGCCAAAATCCCCTATGTGCGGCCTGAAGAGGATCCCGTGTTGAATGACTTCAAGCGGGAAATGCTGTTCCATCGGCAAGCACAAAGCGCCGTGATTGAAGGCATTCAGCGTCTGCACGAGCTGGGCATTAAGACACGTCGTCCCGACGACTACTTTGCTGAAATGGCCAAGTCAGACGAGCACATGCAGAAGGTTCGCGCCAATCTGATGGCCAAACAACAAGGACAGGCGAAATCGGAGCGAATCAAACAGATTCGGGAACAACGTAAAATGGGTAAAATGTTGGCCAAACAGACGAAAGTACAGCGTGAGGCTGAGAAAAAGGAAATGCTTGATAAACTGAAGAAGTTCCGCAAGGGCAAACTAAAGAATCTGGACTTCCTCGAAGATGCCAAGGCACTGGAGTCCAAGCAAAAGCAAACGGCAGCTAACCGCAAACTGCGCAACAAAAAGTTCGGATTCGGCGGCAAAAAGAAGGGTCTGAAGCGCAACACAAAAGCCTCCGCCGCCGGACTCGAATCGGAGAAGTCGACACGTCGTCAGCGCGGTGTCAAAGCTGGTGCCTCGGTCAACAAGCGAATGGGCAAATCGCGCCGCATGAAGGCCAAGGCTAGAAAGTAATGATTACCAGGCTTATGATTAAGTGACCCCAAGTAGATTTTAAATGGCCCCAAAATAGGATTTATTTTAACTAAATACATTTTGTATGTACACCAAAAGCTATTCCGTTTCCTTGTGCTTCTTTTTCTTTTTTTTCGACTTGACAGGCTCCGTAGTTTCATCATCGACTGCTTTAACATTCTTGCGTTTTTTGGACTTAACAGCTGTCGTTGATTCGGGATCATCTGCAACTGTCTGATTGACTTCCTCATGCTCCAGTTCTGTTGACTCCACTTTGTCCTTTTTACGCTTGTTCTTTTTAGTTTTGGGCGTCTCCACTTCTTGGGCTTCATTCTGTTTGGTCTGCAGCTTGGCAAGCATCTCTCGCTCTTGTTGCTCCAAGCGAGCCAGTTTCCCACTCAATTTGAGTCCATGGCGCGCTCCTTTGTGGGCGGTGCGTCCACCGCAAGCCTTGAACAATTCATCGTCCGTCATAACGTGGACTTTTGAGACAGCAATGTCTTCCGGCTTAATGCGTTCTGAGTTGATCACTTCGCCCCCATCCTGGGTGAGCAGCGCCGATTTCAGAAAGTGTTCGTACACAGCTCCTCCTTCTGCATCCCGCTGCTGATCCTTGGCCTTCTTCAGTTTCCGAGCAGAGTAGCCCTTTGTAGAGATCTCTACAGCATCCTCACCTGCCTTGCGTGCTGTGCTCACTTCACCATTTTGTTGCACTTCCACGGTCACGTTTGACGCCGCCTCGTTGAAACAACGTTCCCACCAATGATCGTTGAATTCTGTGGCACGATCAACGCCCAGGCCGGCGTTATCAAACTTTAAACTGGCTTTTAAGGGAGCCGCAATGCCATTGTTACTTTTTCCCAATCCGTCACCTTCTTTCCATCCATATTTGCCTAATATTTTCTTAGCAAAATCCATCAATGTGATTCTGTTGTTTATATATCGTAGTAAACCAATAAAAAAGCTATCGATAACATATAACAGCGTGGTGTTAATGCACAGTCGAGTGAATGACAGAATTGCATGGGGGAATGGCGCGAAAGAGACAGTTCAATTTTCGGGGAACGTTTGGGAATGATGGTGAAGCACCGGAATCGGTGCATCGATACTACTAAAGTTTAGAGGAGCAATTGGCCGTTGTTTTTGCTGTTACGCAGCAACGCAATGAATTTATGGCCAAATTAATAGTGGCATTGGACGCAAAGTACGACGTTTACTTTGATGATGACGACGGCTTGTTAATGGTGTCCAATATAAATATGCCACAAAGTGTTTGCATGCACGTAAGTAAAATACTTAATATAAAAGAATAACGCAAATTTATTTATATATTTTAGCAGCGCTTTAGCGTGTTTTGGGAAATGGAGGTGCCGGCGATGGATGATCGCATATTCATATCTGCAATTGCATAGTTTCTCGTTAAAAAATAAGCATTAATAAAACCAAAATAAAATTACTCAGACATTTGAATGCCTTATTTTTATATTTTTGCTATTCATTTTGTATACATTGTTTACATTTTCGTAGTGAATGTCCAATTTTCAGCGCTGCATTAGATAAGTATCGACTTTAAAAGAGATGGCGGAACGGATGGTGATATTTCGGCACAGGCCAACTATGGAACCTTCACATAAATCGATGGTACATAGATGTGGCTCAGTGGAGGAGTTGGGTACTAGTGAAATACTTAAATAAATGCACAACTCGAATTTTATTTAAAAAAATTCCAAAAGAATTAAAACAATGGGTTTAGTTTCTTTAACGTATTCAATTTTTCCTTTATTTCACAATCATTTGAATTCCTCATGTTATTTGTGTTGCTCTAGCCAAGAAAACACTCAACTTATTCAACAAAGTGAAAACAAATATAAGGTGGCAATAAAATCTTTAAAAAATTAACCCTTTTAAATATTCAAAGAAACATTATCAGTACGCGCCACATAAACTCAAAACTAGCAGAAGTCACACAGTTGCATACACGCCACGATCCCAGGATGTTGATTGTGTAAGAAAGTTGCACGTGCTACCTGCCGCCTCGGCTGATGTTGTTGCCAAAGCACTGGGAGAGAGAGAGTTGGGTAACACGATCAACCGCCTTCTCACTTCGTTAAGAGACCGTAGGGTGGCAGTGAATGTTGATTGTAGACTTTGTATGGGAGCTGTGTGAACCTAAAAGCTTGCATTAATTTTAGATTTAATCTTACAATTGATCGCAACTTTTCGCAATGCACTTAAATCGTTCGATTCGTATATTCGTAATATTGCCCACTGTTATTTTCTAACCACTTTAGCCGAGTGTTTTCCAGTGTTTTTTTTTATTAGCAAGTGTTGTTGCTTTTTTTTGTTTTATACTTAAATCAATGTGTTTTCTTCGTCCGCGATGTTGTTGTTGGTTGCTTGTTTATGCGATTACTACAATTTCGAATGTTTTTTAAAAACAAAATTACATATATTATGTTGTTGTTATTTTATAATTAGATAGTACACAGGATGTTGTTGCTATCAATCATTTATCATTAATAATCGAAAAACGAACGTTGATGTTGGTTGTTTGTTGTTTCTTCTTCTTAACTTTGCTTTCTCGTTGCCTCTGCTTACGG
Source organism: Drosophila limbata (assembly GCA_963924055.1). NCBI lineage: Eukaryota > Metazoa > Arthropoda > Insecta > Diptera > Drosophilidae > Drosophila > Drosophila limbata. The sequence goes on from OZ001352.1 coordinate 19,348,327, forward strand.
TTGAAATGCTGTTTGCAACATTTGAAATGATATTCCAAGCGAGCTCACAACACACACACCGCACACAATTGCACGAAAAAACGGACGAGGATGCGACGCTTAGAAGGCGAACAGCAGCAGGAAGGCCATCATAAGACAGAACAGACCCATAGCCTCAGACAGGGCGAAACCCAAGATGGCATAAGAGAACAGCTGCTGTTTCAACGATGGGTTTCTGGCATAACCGATGATGAGGGAACCGAACACTGATCCGATACCAGCACCTGTTGTATTGGTTGCCATTGTCAAAGTGAGCGCGAACACAGTCGATATAAGAAAGAATTAGAAAAAAGCCAATAGATTAATAAAATCGCACAGACAAATAAATACGGTATAGTTAATTTAACTTCGGCAATTGCCGAATCAAATGCATTCAGCCCACTCGCAAAATTATCGTGTGAGCTGTGTGCAATGTGGGAAATGAGTTGGAATCATTTGATATGAGCCTTTCATCTGATCTTTTGGTGTCAGTCAGTCACAGATTAGTCTGAATTGAGTTCTGCGCACACCGAGGAGGGGTTTGCAGCAAGCACATCGCACTTAAATTGCTGGCCACGAAAGCTTTCAATGCAACGAGGCGGCGGTTAACGACAAAGCGCAACGGCAACGACGACATTGCAGCATTTCTGGTACTTTCGCCTTGTGATTACACAAGTTTCCTGCTAGGAAATGAAGCTCCACAATATAGGAGCTTTGACCAAATCTCAGACCTTCCCGGGGCGTATTTGGAGTAATCAGATACTCGTTGTGTGTGCCCCAGATGCTAGATTGTAACTGACTGAAGATGATGATAGGCAAATAAATGATCACAATATGATTTTCAAATCGGACACGAATAATGAAATGAACTCTTTGAAATGTAACCAATACGAACCGGAACCAGCGACGCCGACTGTTGCAGCACCAGCACCAATGAATTTGGCAGCCGAATCAATGTCACGAGTGACTGGCGAGGTCTGGAATGACCTGATCTGTGGCAGTAATGCTACGGGGGTTGTGTTCTGAGCGGCCAAAGTTTGGCTCTGGCTGATGACGGCGCTGCTCAATGGTCGCAAGTATTGCTTGGAGTTGGCAAGGAGCTGAAATAGTTTAAAATAAAAAAAGTTATGTAATTTGTACTAAGAAGAAAATGAGTTGAGTTTCAAGTGAGATAAAAGTTGTTGGTTTTGGCATTTCCCGGTTCAATTGCCAAGTTATGCAATGCGTTAAGCAATTTGGGATTTTGCCTTTTGGCAAGCGCATTTGTTTTTGTTGTCATTTTTCGAAGGCGGTAAAAGGAACATTGCTTAGTATACGCAATCTTAATTCAAATTAATTTTTAAAACTTTCGGAATTTACTTTTAGCAATAAAGTTAGATCTATGGTGAATATGTATACACAAAATGGCTTGGAAAGATTTCTCACCGGTTCTAACCTCAATAGCAAGCAAAACGATTTGGCGATTGGTTATACAATGTCTACGATAGTCTTTAATGCTCTTTAGGTTGCCAGATTAAATTAGGCAAAATGATTTTAAAAGTACTTAATATGTTAAAATCTGTTTTTAATGGCATTCATTGAAAAAAAAAAAGAATTGCAATCAGTCAAACATAACCTCAAAAGTCGCCATCTACTTATGTAACTGTATGCGTTTTCCATTGGAATTCAAAGTCACCACACGTCGAGCCAAAGGTTTTTTACAACCAACAAAAATCAATGCCGCTATGAAAAATTATGTAATTATTGGGACGCAAAAACACAACTTATTTTATCTCACTCTAACTACATAAATTATAGGTGCTTACCGCGGTCCTGGCAACGGGGGCAATGCGAGAGACTGTCGACACGAACATTTTTAATTGAATTTTAATCGGCGTTTCGCACAAAATTGAAGCAAGCGCACGGAGCTCTGCAAAAGATATAGATGAAGATCTGTTGTAAGTATATATATATTGAATATAATTTGTCGCAAATTTGGTTCTCCAAATGCCGCTGCCCGCCTGCAAGTTGCTGATGGTTACGTAATTAACAAGCAGTTGTCTGTCCGCTTGAATTTTCAGTTTTCAATTAATACAGACGCGCTATTTAATTACGTTTAATAAGTATTAATTACATTTCACTTGATTTGTTTAAATTTTCACCGATTTTCTCGAATCGTTGAACTTTTCTAGTGACGCAACGAATCTGCAAACGCACACTACGACACACAGTAACACTGACAGTTCTCTTGACACGGGCGTGTGACAATTAATGTGTGTGTGAATGTGTGTTCATGTGCCGCAAGATGGCGACATTGAACACGTTCGAGAAAATAACATTTTCTCTTAATATCCATTGGTCACACTTTATCACTTTAACACAATTGAAAATTCGTATTTGGAAAATAAATTTTTCATTGGCACTGATTATTCAACCAGTGACAGCAGCAGGCAGGGCGGGGGTGTTCCACATTTTTCTTTTAAGCGGAAGATCGCCGTTGGACTCACTTCGAACAAACCCTTAACAACAGTGGAACCGTATTGAACGCGAAATTTTACTTTACCCTACAATCGCTATGCAAAGAGCCTCTTCGTGGTGAACTGGAAAAAAAACTGGATGGCATGCGCGCGCATGAATGTTTCTCGATAACTTTATGAATTTTACCTTTTTCAGTATAGTAAAGGTATTCCCAATGCATACTAAACTAAAATAGCTCAATTGTCTTCAATAAATTGTTGAGCTTATGTAAATAAGTGTTATGATTTCCAATTCGTTTGTAGTATATAAAAAATTGTTTTTGACAAAAAATAATACATATGTATATAAAAACTGCAATAATAGGAGTCTGATGTTCGAAGCAGATGATATTATAAAAAAAAAAAAATTTTTAACAAATAGAAATTGCAATTGGTTTTATTTTAATTAATCCGCAAATTACTGTTAATACTTGCCTTATCATTAAATTAATTTTCTTGATCCGATGCAATTATCGTCTCTTAATGCAAGCCTGCGCTGTGGTGAATTGGAAGTACACTTGGAAACCACTGCCGGCAAAAGTTAACAGCCCTCAAATTACGCGATTTGTCAATAATTAATTTAAACGAGAAAAATGATATTGGCAAAATTACGAACTGTCGGAATGCAACAAAAATACAATTGTAAGCATTTATGACAGCTTTAAATGTCAAATTAAATTTCGGAATGAAGAGTTGATTAGAAATATAAAGGCGCGAGAATTTAAAAGTAAAGTATTTTAATATTTTTATTTTGAATTGTTGACATTTAATAGGTGAAATTGATATAAAGAATTATGCTATTTAAAAACTTTTATAATTCTTTAAAATAAAATTATTTACATAAATCATTTACTAAGCGTTCATGTTTCTTATCGATTGTATATCGAATACGCATTCAGCCCTGGTCCGTATACAGCCACGCGTCGTCGTGTCGTCACATCGTCTGGGAATTTGAGCAACTTAAAACCCAGCACAATCAAAACAGGATGCTGTAAGTAGACCAAACAACCGTGTTTACCCTGGAAAATGTCTGAAATGTGATTTATATTAACCAGAAATTCCATTATTTCCTTTTTGTATAATTGCAGCCCTCAATTGCATAACAGCATTTTTGCATAAGTGTGTGTGAGTGTCGACAAGCCAGGGAGGAATCACACAAATACATACTAATCGGCAGAAAGCTTCACATCTCGGCTGGCTCATCAATTAAAAATACAAATCTAATTTGATGAACGCTGCAACCATATTGCATTTTTGTTGGCGTCAAATGCAAGAAAAGTAATTCATTTTGTTTTTAAGGATGCCGCAGAATTAGTTGGCTGCAACTATATATCGATAGTTAACAGTATTTGTTTAAAGCAACTTTACATAACCACAATCCACTGTTATAACTTTGTTATCGATTGTTAGAGACAGTGATTTGGAGCCAATTTGCAGTAACTGTTAAAATCGATTTCAAAGATTCGATGTATTTCGTTTAACTTTAAATGTCTGCTGATTCAACATTATTTATTCGATATTGCAATAACAAAATGTTTTGATTTTGTTACAAAGCCAGAAAGTAATGCACATTATTGGTACGGCATAAATGAATGATTGGTGTTAATAACAGTCCACCAGTCTGTTAAGTTAGATGCCAAAACCATAACATAAAACTAACAGTGACACATTACATAAACTCGCAGTAGTCAGTCAGTCGAGTGCGTCGAGTGATATGGCCGTGTTTCTGATCAACATCTGCAAATTTAATGGCTGTTTTAAAACCTTTCCAAGTCTAAGCGACTTAATATCACACATCGAGGACACACACATAGGTAAGTACTACTAAAAAAATATCAAACTCATCCATAAACAAGTGCAAAGTGTTCGAAATGTCAATGACAAACAACATTAATTAGTCGCGTGATGTCGGGGCGGCATCGTTGTCGTTGTCATCGGTACGCTGTTTTGTTTATTTTATTTATTTATACATGTGCATATGTATGCATATTTACCCGTGGGCACGCTAATGAATAGATCAGTTTGTGAGTGTGAGTGTACGCAAGTCACAGCTTTTTTGTGTTTGTATTAAATTGCTGTTGTTATTCGTTAAACCGCCCAGCCCTGATATCAATTTTAGCTCAAAAACATATTTGTTAGCGCTGCAGCAATCTGCAGTGCAATATTAAAGTGTGCCATGGAAAATCAATATGGCCAGGCCTTAAATACGCACGCACGTTTTAATGCGTACGCGTCGTCGCCTTCAATTGAAACAAGCGAGCGCATTCACAATAGGCGACAAGCCAAGCTGAATTACCTGTGCTCAGTCACACACACACAATCGTGTACAGCATACATTCTACACAGCTACATACATAAATACAAGTCACATACATACGTATATATGGTTGCCATAGATTGGCAAACAGCACAAGTGCGAGCGAGAGGGTAACAAGAAAACAAGCAAGCAAAAAGCCGGTGATCCATTAAACAACATGAAAATGTTGGTTCGAGTGTATGTGTGTCTTTGTATGTTTTGTGTATGGACTGGTAAGCCGCCAGCGTAGCAGCATCTGTACCACAGCCGGCAAGTGGCAAGTGAGCGCCCTTTTTTTTCTGACCTTACCTGGACTTGGGATTTGAGCGCGTTTCTTGCAGGTGCAGCTGGTGCTTTTGCTATTCAGCTCATCAGGCTACATTTGAAATATGTGCACCAGTTGAACCCACGCCCGATATTTGTAATCAATTCTTGTCAAGTTCTTGTGTCTATCACACGTGTCCGATTACCCACATTTCACCGTTTACCCAATTAATCAAGTTACGTGAACTAAAGCCGGCTGCCGAAAAGGAGCAGAAACAAAACACACACAAATTTCTAATTTTAGCATCGTTGCTTTGCCCAGGTACTTGAGCTGCGTCAGCATCGTCGTTGCCAGTGTTCGTCGGTGAGGGGGTGGAAAATCAATAAAATTAAGCTCAGTGTTGCCACTTGGCTTCATTACAGTAGCGTTGTGTTTGGTTGTGTGTTTTATGTGTGCGTTATGTTCACGCAGGGGTGTTGTTTATGGTGGTGGCGGTGCGTTAGCAGCTGTTTGTTGTTGTTTTTGCTGCTGCTCATGTGATAACGGTCAACAGTAAATGGCGTCGTTGTCGGGGGTTGACATTACATAAAGTTGGCATTTTTAATGGTTTCCACGCCTCCCAAGCCCCATAGCAACAATAATCATGTGTTTACAGATCCCACTCATAAACGCATTGCTCTTACATACAGTATGTCAAGTAACTATTTTGACAAAAAATATAAATTTAAGGCTTATGTATTTTATTTTTAAAAATAGCTAAATTCAATGAACCATTTTTTTTTTAATACTTTTTGGACCCATTATCAACTATAATTAATGAAAACAAATGCACTTAATAGATCTCATAATATTTTATTAGCTTGTGCTGTTAGTAAAATATAAAAAAATAACTTTTTTCTTTGTCAAAACACTTACTTGACCTACTGTGTGCACAAATGAATCTATAAGCTTTGCCCAACATTTTATCATCTCGAAGGACTTGCGCTGCGTGCGCATTTACTTGATATGTATTTCAAATGTATATAATATACTAAGTATGTCTGTTCAGCCATATGTGCATAAGTATGTATGTAATATCTCTATATGGCCCAGTTGCCCGGTTATCTCGTGATTATCGCATCAACCTTCATACGTTCTATTTGGTAAGCGGGAGCTGGAAGCATTTTTTTCTTTCACTGTTTCCTTTTGCTGCCATGGCAACGCTCAGGCGAGACCTTCAAGTTTGTCCTTTGCACAGTTGCCAGGCACCTGTTGTGCACACATACACACACACTCTCATACAGGGGCAGAGTTACACAAGCCGTGTAATTTTATCGATAACATGTGCACACTGTAAATTGCAATATGCTGTTATTTGCAATATGATTAGGCGAACATGACACAAGGTGGCACAAAATTTGATTATTGCAGTATTTATCAACAATTTTAATTTAGCTGACATTTCTCTCAGACAATGACATTTTGGCCTTTTTTTTATCAAATTTCGATATGTTGACTTTTTGATTGGAATATTTTGAACGTCCATATCAACATCTGTACCGTTTACACACACACATTGTGTTGTTATTGTGCATGTATGTGTGAACATGTACATACATATATGTACATGTGTATATAATTATTTTATTATCTGGTACAAAATTCTGCAACAAGTGAATGACTCAGATGACAACGCTAAAGCAATAAGAATAACAGGAATAACAACAGCGAACCGTCTACGTTTGTGTTTATTTTGTTTTTCAAAATGTGAATGCATTAAATATTGCGGGCGATGTACATACATAGAGTATATATTGATATGATTGTAAGTGTGATAGTAAATACAGCTAGATCAAATTTATTTAAAAACAAACGAATTGTTGCTTTTTAAGTGCTAAACAATTTGTGAGAGCAACAAGAACTGCGACACTGCCTGAGGTTATCAACTGTAGCAAAAGCAGCCGCAACAATCACAAATCATAATAATAATGAATGCGAAAAATATTGTAAACTGATTTGGCCGTAGCAAAGTACACAATAGTTTTCAATAAGGTGGGTGGTGGAGAAAAAGAGAGAGTGGTGATAATGCTATATGTATGTATGAATACTTGTACGTAGATATTTCATCAGACAAAACACGTTTGTGTTAGCAATAAATTATTATTAAATAACAATATAAAAATATTATTTGTTGTACGTGCGAATTAGTCATCGGTTGCATAGTGCTTGTACGCAGTATGATTTTAGTAATATCAGCTGATAACAGACATTAAATGGCCTGAAATTTGTGTTGAATACATACAAATGTTTATGATATAATTTCTAATTTGAAGCATATGCTGCGCATTTGAAATCTGTGTTTGTTTGCAGTCACAGTAAAACCAGCTTATTGTTATCGATTCACTTATGTTATCGAGCGATGAGTAAGTGGGTGGGTGGATTGTGTGTGGGTGCGTAGTCAGCAACAGCGATAACAGGACTGGAATGAATGGTACACATATTTCGATAACCTGTTGCACGCCTATCGATTGAATGCAAGTGCTGTGCATTTAAATAAAAGCATACAATCTCAGTATCAATTTGAGGGGAGGTTAGGTGCATACTTTTCATACATAGTACATGCGGCTTATGTACATCTCCCAACCAAGTAATCACCTGTACGTCGTTATTATGCACTGACTGATTAAGCAAGCTTTGAGCTTATGCTTGTCGTTTGTCGCTCGATAAGATAGTCAAAGCCCATGTGCAGGTCTGTGGAGCAGCCGCCATCCCTGCACACACCCCTATCTAAATACAGTACATATGTACAATCATAAGACCCCTATAAAATGCGTCAGCAACCGCATTATAAACGTCTGTAGGCCAGTCGCACAAAAATTTAACATACGCTCACATTTACTTATTTATTTTATTTTAACATTTCAATAATAAATACTCCCTCCCCTCCGGCTGTGTTTACAGACTAGAGATGGAACGCACATCGTGCTTGATACGAGGGAGCAGTATCACAGTAAACTTGTTTCCATTGTAGTATATGCATTATTTATTTACTCTTTAAACAAATAAATAAAAAAAAATCACATAATTTATGGCCTTTTGAAGTGATTTCAGTTACAGGTTAATTTGTGTGCCCGCATTGGGTCAGGGAATTATTTTATATTGAGTGTGTTAAATATGCTAATTATGGTTATTCATTTCATTTCATTCACTGTAGACTATGATCCTAAGGTGGTCGAGCAAAAGGAGCTGGCACAGCCCGCATCGTTGCCGTTGAGCTATGTGCTGCGCTTCATCTCCGATGATGCACGCAAGGAGGCTTCCACATTTTTGTCCAACAGCAGCAGCACCAACAGCACCGCTACCAACACCGGCACTGGCAACACGGGCAATGCGGAGCTCAAACGCAAGCTGGCTATTAAGCATCATAGCTATAGCATGTCATCGTCCAATCGCAGCAATACGCCCACAGGTAAAGTGTATATAATTCAATTCAATAAAATTTTAAGTAACATTGTTGATTGTCTTACAGGCAGTGAAATGGACGAGGATGAAATGGTTGTCACCGAATCAGAAGACAGCAATGACTCTTGGACCACCGAGGAGTTTAGCTCGGAGTTTATAATGCGTTATGGCAGCAGGTGGGTTATGACCAAAACTTGATAACAATTCCATACTAAACATATTCCATTGACAGGCATTCCGGTGGCGGCAGCAATGGAACGCCGGGAAATGAGAAACCCTTTGCGTGTCCCGTGCCCGGCTGTAAGAAGCGCTACAAGAACGTGAATGGTATCAAATACCATTCGAAAAACGGACACAAGAAGGACGGCAGGTTAGCAAGCAATGTCAGAGTCTAAACTGATTACACAAAACTCATTGCCCATTATTCCCCCACAAATTTTACAGAGTGCGTAAGGGATACAAGTGTCACTGCGGCAAGAGCTATAAAACAGCACAGGGGCTGAAAAACCATGCGCTGCTCACCCACAATACACAGCCGGAGAGCGTCCTCACCACACAGCAACTGGCCAATTTGGCAGCAGC